>CM076087.1:15858048-16532439 GCA_038088585.1 Chrysina gloriosa | reverse complement strand
TTTGATTTTAGATTTAATTATAAAGATGTAGTAATTAAAACATCATTATATTGTATTCCTTTTGCTTTTTACGTATGTGCAACTAAATTGGGTTTCTTTTTGATTTGTCCTATTCATGGATGTAGATCTGTTGGGCAATAAATGGATTATTATTATTATTTTATTAAACAGAATATTTATTTTCTAAAATTCTTAGAAGCTAGTCCTGTTTTCGATTGTACTGCCATCTGTTGACTCAAAAATCTCTGATTACCACCATAATCGACTTAGGAAACATTTGGTGCTGCCGATAGTTTATGTTTGAAACGAATGCAAAATGACATCACAACAGTAACGCGTCAGATTCCGTAACTTTCAAATTTGACATTTTCTTTATAAATTGTTTGTTATTTAATTTCATACTCATGTATGAATTTTCAAACACATATCAAAACTTTAATATTTACATGTTCTTTTTTTTTTAATAAATAGTAAGCACATTTTTACTGAATACCTTTTTTACTTTGGTGAAAGCAGCAATATGTTTTTGTAAGTAAATATTGTTTTAAATATATATATATATATTATTTTATAGATATTTAATAAACAAAAATGGGTAACTAGAATTTCGTAATAAATAAATAAATTTTGGAATAAATTGTTAAAACTACAACTTTGCATTAACTTATAAAATATAAGTAAAATAGACATATTAAAAAAAAAGCATATTTCAGCGATGACTTTAGCGACAATAAACAATTTCGTATAAATCTGTTCAAACTTTATTCAGTAAATATGTAATATTAAAAATACGCGAAAATACAAAGTTTCGTATAGGCCTTTGAAAATTGGTATGTGGTTTAAAATTAAAAAACAAACTTTCTTTAATGCCCTTTTAAATTGAAAGAAATGATAAAAAAACTTCATTTCTCAGCAGTTCTTGCAAGATTCTCAAATTTCTCAGCAAAAACCAATGACAGCATCAAAATTATCCTAAATATTGCCATACGATTCAAATTTTTTAGTGATAGTATAAATGGAATGTATAAATTGTTTAACTTTTTGTTTTTTCTAAATTGGAGTTACATATCCGACGCTACGAATAATATTTCCGATTTAAGTAAAAGTAAATATTGAGATCACTCCTGTGGAAAGTAATGTAAGATCAGAACAATCTGTGGATGGACCGTTATCATAAAGTAATGTAAATCGGACGCTGTCACTCCTCCGATTTTTATTATACAATGATAACTTATCAATGGACAATTTTAATTTAACACGTCAACCACCGTTTTAACAAACTCTACTCATAACTGATCGCTCGGTATAAAATGGTATGGTAAATACCATGATACAACTAATTAGGCATGTTCATCTGTCATCTAAATAGGATTTCCGTACGCATTTAACAATGCGTATCGCCGCTCTCCATTAATTTGGATCTGATTGCCGTGTTGTGTTGTTGGTTATCTACTTCGTTATTGTATTGGTTGGTATTTTCAAAAATACGTCATCGAAGATGGGCATGAACATACCTTTCGTAGACATACCATGAGTGAACACTTTCAAATGTGATTGGCGGATTTAGAGATGAAAGCACGACCAATAATAACGGGAGTTACTCTATGATTTATGTAATGGCGCCCTCTACCTTACAACCATAAATTTAGGATGATTATAAATTAATTATTACATAAAGCAATGATAAACAACCACCTTTGTATTGGTAATACAGCATTGAAATTGTTCTACAAAACTCAAATAATCAGAAAGAAATGAAAATAGGTACCCTTAACATTGATATTTCCAAAGTAGAAGCAATTTAGTAAGAATGATGTTAACGGGAGATTTATAGTCAACAGATGGCAGGACAGCTGCAAAACAGTATTAAGGATTCAAATTACAAAGAACAAATATTCTTTTCAATAAAATCATTAATATTCAGTGATGTCAACAGTGATAGGAGCAAACTAGAAGTTCATCCTATTACCTGAAAAACACGTTCCAAATCTCACAATTTTCCTTTTTAAAGTGGTCAAGGCCAAAGAAAATATATGACGATAACTTCAAAATCTGCAATGTCTGGAACATGATATCATGATATCTCAGAAAATACGACAAATTTCAAATTAAGAATATGGCGAAATCCTAGCTTGTTCCTATCATCTTCGTTATGATAATAATTTTATTACACAGAATATTAGTTTATTGAGATTTGCACCTTGCAAATAACTGCCATTTTTAGATTATGGTGCCATCTACTGGCTGCAAAATCTCCGGACGCCACACATGATTTGATCAACTCTTTCGTATTATAGGTGGCGCGCAATGCTACGAGCTGTCACCTATGATTTGATTACAGGATATAATTAGCAAGTGGGTATTTTTATGGGTTTTATACGACTCCCCAAAGTATAATATTAATTAAATTATGATCAATGCACGCTCTCGTGCCGTACCGAACGCCCCAGGAAAGTTTTACAATCGCCGTTCCCAAAATATGTGAAATGTTGATCCGTTACAACTGATAATACAAAAATGATTCTAATAAAAGTTATAATTTTACTTACTGGTAAGCAATTTACCTATTTTAAATGAACTGTTGACCATATAGTCCTGTTGTAGTTTGTTTAAGCTGGGGGTATGCCTCACGTGTCTTGGAACTCAGCGACAAGTTCTCTGAAGTCCGAAGGGAAGGTGGCCATTGGCTAGTGATGTTTTACGCCCCGTGGTGCGGTCATTGTAAAAGATTGGAACCGATTTGGGGCCACGTCGCTCAAACCCTTTTCAAAACTAACATTCGCGTTGCTAAAGTGGATTGTACAAGATTCTCATCATTGGCTAGTGAATTTGCTGTTAGTGGATTTCCGACAATAAAATTGTAAATCGTACAATTACACACGTAATGCATTTATTAAGAAATATCTTTTACAGCATAAAAGGAGAAGAAGAGCATACATTTACGGGTGATAGAACGAAACATGATATAGTTAATTTTGCCTTACGAATGTCCGGACCTCCAGTTCAGGAATTAACGAGAGTGGATAGTTTAACTATGATTAAAAACCAACATCATTTGTTTTTATGTATGTAGGCAATCAAGAGGGTCTGTTATGGGATGCTTATTATTCCATGGCCACTAAATTTCAACCACATGGATTTTTCTACGCTGCAAGTACAGAGATAGCTAAACAACATGTGGATTTAGATGAATTACCAGCAGTCTTTGTTTACAAGGAAAGCCTACACTACTTTTATACAGGTAATTCTTTTGAAGTAAGATTATGTTAGACAAAGTAACAACTATCAGTTACCATGTTACGTACACTGCACTTTGTGTAATTTGGGCGTTATTAGCCAATTAGATTCGAGAATTCTATAGCCCTATCTATCCCCATGCTACATTCTTAACGTAAAGTAAACGCATAATTACATTAATTCTATTCTAGTCGAATCTGGATCTTTATCCCAAGATGCAGAACATCTAAATTCTTCCATGTACAATTGGATCAATGAGGAACGATTCGAAACGTTCCCCAAAGTGACGCGGGGTAATATCAACGAACTGATACAAACCAAAAAATACATCGTCCTGGTCGTAGTCGAGGAAAACAAATTACAAGAAGTACCGCCCGAAATGGTAGAATTCCGAGACATGGTCGAATCCGTCATTCGAAAGAAAAGAGACAAATATCACAAGAAATTTCAATTCGGATGGACGGGTAGCCCCGACTTAGCGAATAGCATAGCCATGACCGTTTTACCGCTGCCTTACTTGTTGGTTTTAAACTCCACGACTCACCACCATCATATTCCCGAAGATGATCCCGGACATCTAACGCCGGAAGCCGTAGATTTATTCTTGGAAAGGATTTATAATCAGACGGCCCCTACTTTCGGAGGGAATAGTTTCCCCGTTAAATTATACAGGACGCTGTTCGAAATACGAACGTCTTTAGCCGATATGTATCGAGGGAATCCCGTATTGACAATAGTTTTATTCGGGTTACCTTTGGGATTTTTATCGTTGATTTTATATTCTATCTGTTGTTCAGATATATTAGATGCTGAAGAAGAAGAAGGTAAATATATTAAAACACATCTAATAAAATATCTTTTTACATTCTCGTTTTTCTTGCAGAAACTCTTCATGAGAAAAAGGAATAAATTTATTCAAACGTTGTGATTTTAAATAATAATATATCTATTATGTACTTATTAATTATTTATTTAAAACAAATACAAGTGCTATAAATCTTTTAGTAAATTACTTTCGAGGTTTTGTAAAAAAATTAATAAGCAGTCTTAAACTAAATCCTTAATAATCGTCGTCGTCCGAATCCAACGCGGCCCTTCTTCTATCGAATTTGACGGAAGTTTTATGTTGAGGCAATTGCGAGTTTACGTTCTCGAGAAGATCAATGAGCTCTTTTTCTCCAATTTTATTGCGCAGCCTTCCACCTTGAGCCATTTGAATGAGCATGGACTCAATCATTTTTCCTTTTTCCGGTTTTCCCAGCATCAATGTGTTTACTATAAAAGGAAGAATTTTTATAGTAGGTTTTTTTACAACTTACGCATCGAATTAAAACAGAAAAAGTTCAAACAAAATTTGTAAGAAAAATATTTTCCTTCCTATCACAGGAAAGCCGGATTTAATTTTTGAAGCTTCGCAAGTTTCATATGTAGAGCCACTAATAGTATTAGAGCAAGTAGGAGGTTTATTTTTTGGGCGTAGAAACGTAAACGCTAGTAAAATTCGGGTCACATCTGGAACAAGGTTAGGTGTTTCGTATTCGTTTTATCATACAGGCTGTAAATCATATCTGTGGTCACCCTTCGAACGAACTTGAAAAATAAAGGCGAATATTTACAATTTAGAGAAAGAAACATAAACACTAGTAAAATCCAGTTGATATACAGTTCTTCAATTTATTGATGGAATGTTAGTGGTGTGTTAACATATTTGATGATGAAAGAAAAGATAACATAATCAAATAAAAATTATTTTTATTCACAAAGGTAATTGCTACCAGTTTTAAATAACAAAAAGAAATTCTCGCCAATATGCTTTTCAGTTCACTGCAAAATAGAACAAGGATGTGGGCAATTCGTTCATTTCTGTGAGTATAAACATCAATTGCTTTCAAAACAGCTTTTATTCTAGTGGGCATTGCTGGTTATTAGTTTTTACAAATTTCTGGAGTAATTTTGTCCCAGTGAGATTTTACTTTCTGCTAGAATTCATCAAGGGTGCATGGAATACTACCACCATCACCTTTTGAGTTCTCTGTAAATGTGTTCTATGGGCTTGAGGTCCCACGACTGTGTTTGCCCCATAGCTTTATGATTTCTGAGAAAATGGAAGAGGAAGTTTATTTTATGACTTCCTCTATTTCTTCTGTAATGTGGTTGTTATGATTAAGTTTGCTATCCAAATAAGTAAATTCTGTTACCACTTCCATATTGTTATCTCATTATTAGTTTTATCTACGTTGATCTTTCTCGTTCAGCCTTGTTAGCCTTTTTTCCAAGCCCTGGTGTTTCTTCTATTGCTCTTTTCGATTTTGCTGTTACATCAAAATCATCAGTAGAACCCAAACCTGTTTCTTTTTGTTTTCTTCCTATTATGCCCCATTCAACAATCCAGCGTACATAGTCGTTTCTACTTGAACCTTTATTTCAGTAATAAATATGGTACATATTGTTGTTTGAATACATTTGAGAAGCTACCCTAGCTTATTGAAAAGGCTTTTGCCATTCCAATTCTTCCTACTATTTTCGTTATGCAAACTGTAAACATTACATTTAAATGGTGGCTGTATTACAGTAAGTTTTTGCCAAGAGCTATTCAAAGTAAAATAGCAGTTGCTTGGTTAGTAATTGCATGCTCAAAATTCATTACTATAATTGAGTGTGTCCACCCCCTTGACACTTAGCGGTATAAAAGGGTAAAAACAATTAAAAAAGAAAATGACAGATACGTACACCTTGCTCTTGCTTGCTGATCCAAGATCTGTGACAGGATGGAATTTTTCGCATCTTCTTGCGCTCTCAACGATTCCTCTTTAGCTTTTTGGTTTGCGGCGCTGTCGCCTGCCTAAAAATTGATGTTAATTTCTTTACAGTCCCCTCAATCTAGCACACAATAAGATTTACATTATATTGCGATTGTAGCTGGGCTAACCGTTGCTTTCGTAGTTCCTCCAATTCTGGATCATCCATACTTGCGAAAATGCTATTTCGAATTGGCCTTTCTTAACTTTTATCAAGGAAAAACTCGATTTCCATAAATAAATAACCTCCTTTGAACTTGATTCATAGGATTCTTAATATTTGGAATCGATATTGTAGAAACCTATTTTCCAACTGTCACAACAAACTCGAATTTGGATTTAAGGGCGCGTTTGGAAAGCGCCATTTCCATAACTTCGGAAACTGAGCTGAACTAATATTTCATGCCTATGCTTTGCAATTATAGGTAGCGCTAGTATACAGTTTACATTAATATCTAAAAATAGAATTAATTCGTTAACATGATAGGTTTTTCGATTTTTACGGTGCTTACCAGTGTTGCCACGTCTACCGATTTTTCGGTAGATCTACCGATTTCTCTGTATATCTACTGATCTACCGAAATGTCATTACTTTCTACTGAATTTGAAAATTTTTACAGAACAATAAATTTTGAACGTTTTTTAACTTTAAATTATTTGTGATCGGTTTCTTTTAATTTTTATTTGCTATTATTAGAGTTTATTAACAAAGTGGATGACTGACGAGCCACTTCATTTTACAATGACAACTTATTTTATTTAAATTTATATATTATTTTAATAATAAAATTCGTAAAATAGCATCGTTACGTAATCTGTCATCCACCTTTTTAACAAACTCTAGATATTATTAGTTTGCATCTTTTTATATGTAGCGAAGTGAGCAAAACTATAACGAAAAGTAAGGTTAAAATCATAATAGAATTTCGTTATCTACTCTAAGAAAGGTGTACATGGCGCCATAAAAAGTATGTAATGGATTTTCCAGTTAGTCACTATTAGAGTTGTTCAGTTTACGCCAATAATAAAGTAAAATAAATTTGCGCTATACGAATACAAATGGCTTCATACTATACATTGAAAGTGAAAACATATACTACAGTCATTTCAAATAGTTGTAGTACTGTTGGCACAAATTGAGCAACTCTAGTTACTACTAAGGTAATTAACTAATTAAAATATTAAACAAATCATATAGCTAACCATATATACTTGTTTCAGAAATAAAGGGACGAATTTCTGAACGAACTCCAAGCCCAAATTAGACACTATAAAATCTGGAATAAAATTTACGCGGCAAATTAAGCGATACTTCGAAAGATGCAGAGAAAACAGAAAAATATAGTAAACACCACAATAACTAGCGGTAACAAACAAATGTCAATATATTTGACAGAATTACGTACACGATACGATTATAGTAGTGTAATTTGGTGCTGCTTTCGACCAATCAGAATTAACTATAAAAGTGGTGTGTTCAGAAACTCGTTTCTCTCTTTCTGAAACAAGGTATAGTGCTATGTTATACTTTATATATCTACTAAAAATATTTTGTGTTAGTTACGTTAGCCAGTCAGTGTTTCGTATTGCCCTTTTCATAATAAATGCGAAATGTTTCGCAATATAGAGCGTTTTGCATTTTTCTTGGGTAATGTTTGAGTGTGATATATAAGGTTTTATGTAATTGAAATAAAATTATTAATTCGGCCGCCCCGGATTAAGGAAATAATGTTATTATTCGCAGGCCCGTGAATAGAATATATGTCGTGACCAATCCGCTCTCATTATTTGGTTGAGTTGAGTTGTTTCATTATCGTTTGGCACCAAACTGCGCGTTGACCTGTAAAATCCTCTATACAGACCTTCTAAAAATATGGGGTATTTCGATCTCTTGTGTAAATATGTGATGTACTGTCAAATGCAAATTTATTTGTAGTTTGAAAAAAACTGACAAAACTGCAATTAAATGGCAAATGGCAATATATACAGCGGTATGTCTCTCATATCATCGCTCTGTTTCATTCTGTTGTCAAAATTCGGTAACTGAGTAGGTGCCAAAGAATAATGAAACAACTCTAAGATCCGATGTTGCTTTGGAGATTTTGGAGGTAGAGTCCGGCGCCTTTTTACTCCACGCCGTCGTGTGACGCACGGCTTTGCTCGTATAGATGATGCAACTTTGATTATTCGATCTTCGAAAAATTTAGGATCGAATGAATTGGTGCTCTGAGTTAATAACAACGTATTTGTCACACAATTTATTTTATCAATTTGAAGTTACCATATAAAAAAGATAGCTTGTACTTGGGGTTTATTACGTTCTGTTTTCTTTCTTCTTTTTTTCGGCTTTTGTAATGTTAATTATTAATTTTTCAAAGTGAAAACTTCGGTTATAACTGGTAATATGTGAAAACAATATAATATGTGAGATGATTCGATAACAATTTACAAGCTGATAACAAATAGAATGTATAGAATGTATGTGAAAGTTACTTTAATTTAATAGATATTATTCGTAAGGCGATGTACACTCCCAGTCACGGTAGTTGGGACACCTCGTTAAATTTAGGATATTATGCAATAAAAATTCAAAATCTTACACAATACTGAGAATTCAACTGCGTAGTAATTATTACTGGTAGTGGATCATACAGCATTATTAGGAATGCTGCACTAATGGAATTTACAATAGAACTTAATCTTAATTACAATAATCCCTAATAATCGCAATATAATGATTTCACAGTATTACCGAAAGAAATATTCAAGTAGTATTGCAATGCTTTATGTGTCATAAACATTTACAAGGGTGTTTCCAAGAACGATTTTATGGTCATAAAGGTATTATCCTATCCCTCTAGTACCTCGGACCATTCAATTTACTTCTAAACGTCTCCGTGTACGCGCGAAGTGCAAGTGGGCGAATTTTGAAAGTATTAACAGTGAAAATGCCGCGTGGAAAACCGATCAGTGTTGAAAAGCGATCGTCCGTGATAAAGATCGATAAAGAAGGGTATTGTGTTCGACAAATTGGCGAAAAAGTGCATCTGGCAAAATCTAGTGTAGCTAATATTATAAAACTGTACCGTACAACGGAAAGTTTAAATGACCGTGATCGACCAGGTCCGTCTCGTATTACGACCAACGTTGACAATCAGCGAATCGTTTTAATTAGTAAACGAAATAGAAGACTGACAGCACCACAAATAGCAGCAGAAATCAATCGCGATCGTCAAAACGCGGTGTCAGTGAGCACTATTCAACGTCGCTTGTGAGAGGCAAACCTATTCGGACGAATTGCTGTACGGAAACCGCTACTAAGGCGAACCAATCGTTTAAAACGATTACAGTGGGCCCAACGACATCGAGATTGGACGGTGGAGGAGTGGCAAAATGTGCTTTGGACCGACGAATCCAAGTTTGAAGTGTTTGGACAAAATAGAAGAGTTTATGTTCGGAGATCAAAGACAGAAAAAATGCTTCGCGAATGTCTAGCACCCACTGTAAAACATGGTGGTAGCTCAGTTATGGTGTGGGGTTGCTTTTCGTACGCAGGAGTAGGAGATCTCGTTCGGATAGAAGGTATTATGAGAAAAGAACAGTACAGAAATATTCTAGAGCATAATGCTGTACCTTCTGTCCAGCGATTGATAGGGGAGAATTTCACCTTCATGCAAGATAATGATCCTAAACATACGGCGTTATTATGTAGGGATTATTTGAATACACAACAAACACAAAATACCTTGCAAATAATGTCATGGCCTCCACAGAGTCCCGATCTTAACCCGATCGAACTCTTGTGGGATGAGCTGGATAGACAGGTACGAAAAGTGGCTCCAACTTCGAAACAACACCTTTGGGAAGTTTTACAAGAACAAAGGAACAATTTACCACCCAACACACTTACAAAACTTATCGAAAGAATGCCCAGAGTTGTTCGAGCCGTATTGAATGCAAAAGGAGGATTCTTCGACGAGAAGAAAGTTTAATGATTGTATTTGATAAATATTATTATTTGCTATCATTTTGTCATAATAAACCAATATTTTGTTATATATAACTGATTTTGTGTTTTATTTTTATTTTTGTGCAAGTTAAATACTTATATTGAAAAAATATTAACTGTCCCAACTTCCGTGACTGGGAGTGTATGTCATCATCCGATGGAAAGGTAACGATGAATCCCCGTAAACATTATTTAAACTTTGCGGATAGTTTAAGTTGGTAGTTCCGATAGTTTGTGCGTAGAAATTGGTGAATATGTCCACTATTGGCGGAACTGCCAACTTAAACTGTCCGCGAAATTTAAAAATGTTTACTGGCATCGACAGATTCATTCAAAGATATCGATGTTTATATATCATAATCATAAATATCGATACATTTGTTACGATATATCAAAAAATATCGATATATTTGAAAATATATCGGGCGAGGTTACTTTAAACTTCCTCAAAAATCATATTAATTATTTTATATTAGATGGTATTAATGTTTTGTTTCCTCACAAGGTAACATGGTTATTCTACAGCTATAATATAAGAATTAGTGCATATTTTACTTCAAGCCCGTCTTATAACATATAATGAGTTAAAAGCATAAAAGCTGTTAGGACTTCGAACAATTATCTATTAATCGTCACATCCTAAGTACAGCTCTCGCAATATAAGTTGGCGAGCGGTGGGGATGCGCCGTAAGCGTATTTAGGTACCTCCCACCTGTCTGATTCAGATAGTGCATAGGAATTGCAGGACGAATGATAGGCAATCTGTCCCTCCTCTATCTGCGCGAACTCGCTCCCACCATTCGCCAACTTATACTGCGAGAGCTGTACTTAGATTTTAATTTATTTTCAATGTTGTAATTTTTTCTCTTATCTTTCGAGTTGTTACCATCCGATAAACTCGGATTCACAAGCATTATGAATGAGACTGTTAGAAACATTAAGAATATAAAAGCTTGTACATTTAAATTGAGAGGGAGTGCAGTTTTACCATGCCATAGCGTTAAAAGGGATTCAACGTATTCGTGCGCGTTATTTTACTTGTTATTTTAAATTGTAATGTAAAGTTTAAGTTTTCAAACCGTTCAAAGTCATCAAAGTCTCGTACGTGTTCGGTTTCTTTCTCTTTTTGTATGTAATAATTAGTTGTAAATAAAAAACGTAACGAACTACGAATGTGTTTCCTTCAACCAACTACAAGAAGTGAAAACCCAGCTCATCAACGTATAAAAGCAGTATTCCACACTGTACAGAGAAACCCTGAAATATTAGGGCATTGTTGCCACGTCAATTCCGTATGAACGATTATTCTCCAAGGCTGGAGCCACTACTATAAATACTACTGCATAAGTACCAAACGAAAAAATAGTTTTTATATATATTTTTTATTTGCTTTTTAAGAAAAATTATTATTTTAGTAAATTTAATTCGAATTACATCCCAAAATCTTATGTTGAATATGTTCAAAAATTAATATTAACAATAGCGCCCCCTTCTCAATAATAGGTGAACTGCTAGCACCGCATAAAAATTAGGTAACTGTAGTAATTACGTTAAGCATATGGGAGTTTCGTATTTCCAATTGTTTACGAAAACGCTACTTTAAATAATTACTTTCTTGTTAAAAATCGTTTTATATTTCTATTACCGAGTGCAAATGCCCATTAGTAGCTAGAAATACATTTACATTTTTGATTATTTGCCACTTTTCTATGTCCAAAATATAGGTCATCTTTGGGAATTATTTATGAGAACCTAAGTAATTATTCATCAATATAAACTAGGAGGGAAACAGATACATGTTTCCTGTTTACGTACATGTATAATTCATCAGCAAAAACTTACTCCCTTTGGAAATCAATTGGAAATGAGTAGCCCACCTTAGCGTGTGCTGTCAACACGTTTCCAAACGCAACCTTAATGAGATTCTCAATAAATGTGATTAGAATGTTTGTTCTTTTATTCATTATAATAAACTTTATTGAGAACTCCACCAAATCTTAATTTGGAAGGATAACAAAAATACAGCTATGATTAAGTAGCAAATGTATCATCCTGTAGATTTATCCCAAATGAGAGATTGAACAATAGAAAATACAATACAATTAATCCTCTCTCAGAAATTCTTGTTCTCAAATGCGCCATTACAATTCCGTGACCGGACTGTTAACTAAAACCCGCGCACTATCAAATATGTAAATTTGTTTGCGTTGAATTGCATTTCAGTTTCTCGTTGAATATTTTCTTACTATCTCGTTTCTCGTTCCGGAAATTATTTTAACCGCAATCTGCACGAAAAGAGCTTTAATTTGATGTGTAATAAGTCATACTTCCAACTACTTCGATTTTCTCCGAAATCTCGAAGGAATTTTGGAATTGAATTGGAAATTTAGAAAAAATTGAAGATGTTCGGAATTAGACGAAACTTGGTGCATATGCGTTTTCGAAGGCGTAGTGACGATTTTGAGTGATTTTGAGTGATTTTGACGTCGAAATCGATGAAATTTGCTTCGTTTGGATCTTGGAACATACAGAAGCGTTTCGACCAGAACCACGTTTCACGTTCTCATCGAATATTTTCTTAATAACACGTCCTTCGTCCCGGAAATTATTTTAACCGCAATCTGCACGAGAAATGCTGTAATTTGATGTTCTAAATTAGACGAAGTTTGGTGTATATACATTTCCGAAGGCGTAGAGTGCGATTTCGGCATCAGAATCGATGAGAATGCCAACAGATGGAGCAAAACACTTCCAACTTGTAACGGTTCGTGACGCTCATCGTCATCAATTGTCCCTACATTGCTTACAGATTCCCACCTGTAGGAATAAATATCTACTTTTGACAACACTGTAATAAGTGCCGTGATATGCATCACAGATCAGATCATAACCAGAATCAGAGATAACTTTGATCATAACCAATCGATTGTTAAATTTAGGTTATGTTTGTTATCGTGGGGTTTCGATTGTCAATATTTCTTTTTAGAATCGCTCCACAGTTATCCATCAATAGCATTAACTACTTCATGCCTTCATGCGTTTTAAAATATCGTAAAGTTGGGAAAACGTGTAAAGTCATCAATAAAATTGATTCTGAATGGGCAGAGTGCAAAGTATTATTTTTCAAACGGCGTAATTCCACTTCGGAGTGCGGGAGTGATTGTAAATTTAGCTTTATTCTTGAAAGCCATATTTAGCTTAACCTCGCTTAATTGTGTACTTAACCTAAAGCTCTTCTTACGGTTTGTAAGTAGTTGCAGTGGTTTTGGTTGTTAGTGATCTGTGCGTCGTCTTTCACCATTTTTCCTCATTACCTTTAACAAACATTTTAATTTCTACCTTCATGCTACATCCTTCTTAATTATCCTTATCAAACTACGTCATTTACTTTTTTATTGATGTAGAAACTAACAGGTAGGTTTACAAAGTTACTGATTAAAACAGGTAAATATATGCAATATATTTTTAAAGGCTCACAATGGTATTTTGTTGTTGCGTTCCTTCATGTCAAAATACAAACAAAATGGAGATGATGCATTCGTTTCCGTATAAAGATGAAGAGGTAAATGTTATGAATTTGCGATTTTTCCATATAAACCAACACTGCTTAATATTCCAGGTTTATAACATTTGGCTTGAGCGTATTGGAAATATAAAATTAATCAACATGGATCCTCTCAAAGTTTATAGAAATTACAGAGTATGTGACGTTCATTTTAGTAGTTGGAGTCGTATAGCAGCAAACTACGTAGGCAGGACTACCCTAATACGGAGATGCTTACCTACTGCTCAATTGGCAAATTTTTCCGAAATACCAACAAAGGAAAATTCTCTATTGCGTGGTAAAGTTTGTGTGTATAAATAGTAGTGGTAGTATACCTTTTATTCTTCGTGGGGTGTGGTACGCCCTTTTCAAGACGTTATAAAGTAAAAAAATATACCTATAATACACACTATGTTATCAGCATAGTAGTTCATATCTTGTATTAACTGTTCTTATCAGAACAAATTTATGGATTGCGCTGAAAGGTTTCAATTCCTAGTCGTAACCGTTTATCGCTTCTCGTATTGTATATTTTGAAAAATTTAATTATTATCTGTTTGTCAGGTAAAGTTTAAAATACATACATCATATAATACACATTATAAAATTATAATTTTTAGAGTTGGGGATGCCTTTTTGTTATGTTTCAGCAGTATGTAATGTCGTGAGAGGTGCTAAGGAAGGCTGATCTTTTAATAAGTGAAAGAAGACCAGAGATAATATGAAATCAGTGGCAAATAATGTGTTGACAATTCCAGATAGAATTTATGACGTGATCGGCAAAGTAAGACCATTACATTTCACATTATTGTACAGGGTGGGGCGAGGAATTATCTTTGAGCCTGAAACAAAACTAAAACAGGTGGGAAAATCTTATTTTCTTCTTTCAACAAAGCAACACTCCAAGTTTATTTCACGATATTTTGAACAAAACATCTTGCAAATGATATCTTTGTCGATACAATGTCACCTTGTGGCATGTGTCGCTGTATGCGCCCTACTTCTAGACGTATTGCGTCCTCTAAGGCTTATAGGGTGTTGGGTAGATGTTTGACCATGACGAAAAATATTATTTTTTAACAATGTTGCATGAAATGAGATATATTTAATATCGTATACGATGAAATTGAAAAAGTCCAGTGGTAGGATTTGAATACGTACCGCCAGCGCAGCAAGGGTAGGTCTTACCCACTGCACCACACTCGCTTTGTTACAAAATTATTAGCATTAATAGTATACAAAGTACGGCAGAAACGACTTTTGCAATTTTCTCGAGAACTAGGGCGAATGGCTACAAAAGCTGATAGCCAGGTACTCGGGTAGGTCCCTCTATAACATATTCGAGATCCATCAAAATCCGTTAATCACAACCTTGACGTTCGCCTTGTAAGTTGTGGTTGGAAAAATTCTTGGATCACGATAACACACCGTTAAGAAGTGATGGTAACCGTACGATCGTGTTCCTCAAAAAAGTAAGGTCCAACAATGCTTTCACTGCTCATTGCACACCAAACTGTTACCATGTCACTATCTAGGGACTTCTTATCATTCGCTCCCTTTAATTAACACTACTCCAGTAACGTATGTATTGCCTGTTAATACTACCGGAAAGATGGAAATGGAAAAGATTTCAGCTGCTAGAACGCACTACTGCCGCGACCACACCCATTGCAACTGTGATTCGTGCAGTCCGAAACTTCCAGAACTATTGCGTGATTTGAGCTGATCTCCACCCTTCTACGACCTTTACTTCATAATGCGCTTGTGAAGTTGGAGATAATTCCTTGCCCCATCCTGTATAATGTAATTTGCTAATGATATATTGTTTTAGAACATGTTACTGCACTCAGCGTGAGACAGCTACAATGAGCTGAAGGTTGGACACATAGCTGCAGTCCATATCTCGAGGAATTTGGCACCGGGACTTTCCCTTTTACTGTCAACTTTATTGTTTTAAATTTGATGCATACGTTCTGAAAAATGCTGTATGTTTCATATTAAATAATATACAGAGATGTACTTTTAAAATAAATAGTTCCAAACATGAATCTACTATTTTGAAACCTCGTTACTAAAAATGGAACCTATCATATTTCGCATTAGTTAAAGAAACACTATTTTCTTCCTTTTTTGCATCAAATTACTTTGCCTAGACCAAGACTATTACTCCATTGTGTATACAGGCATACGCAATGCTTACAGAGTCACATCGGAAGCATTCAGAATCAACTAGAACATTTCTCCGTCCTGATTATGGCGGAAAGTGACGATCGCTATATAAGCAAAATATTAACAAAAATCTGTTATTTTCGTACTACAAACCACGCGCTGCGCTGGTATAGGGGATAATAAGTTTTCAAAGTAATAAAGGAAGTTTCTGATGTTATCTCTTCTCCATGTTCATAACAGGCTTTAGCCATTTTAACATTCTGAACAAAGCATTACGAAGTATAAGGTAAGGTCGATGTTTCTCATTTATTTTATAAATTAAAAAAATCCTAGTTATACTTAAATTACACAAATTAAATCGTTTCATCGCAACCATTCAGTACAAATTATATAAATGTCATTCGGACGGCGATATATTTTGAGCTGCGGCCACTAACGTATCGTGGATTTCCTTCGTGAAAGCGACCTGCGCGTTTGCAGTCGCCAAGAATTGCGGGTACGCTTGGGTATTATCGGGCATACCCAAGCTTTCCGTCCTCGTAGGAGCCACGTGCAAATGAAGGTAACGTTGCGAGCTTTCCAATTGTCCGATGCATTTGATCGAAGTTTTCTAATAAATGGGACGAATAAATTCGGATAAGAACTCGTCAATGGAGAGGATCGATGATAAAATTATGCAGAGTTCATACTTACTAAATGCAATTCGATCTGGTCGCAGAGAGAATAAAATTCCTCTAGATTTTTATCAAAACGTATCTGTTGGCCGACTTCTTTCCTAAAAAGAGTTATAAGTAAATGTCATAAGTAGTGCACGGAATATATGCCATCTGCCTACATGTGGTCTTCAAATATGTTTGCAAACCACGTAATCAATTAATATATGCAACCAAGATCGCGGTGTTCTCAACGTGGAGTCCACGCCCCACAAGGGGAAGTTTTTATTGTTGAAGGGGGCAATTCGAAAATGGACTCATCCAGAATTTAACAGTATGGCGAATCTCAGGTGCTACTCGAGCTGCATCAATGCACTGAGGGAGAGAGCTGCCTGTCGAGTGTACAGTTAAAATGATAATTGTTGGTGTTAAGTTGAAGTAAGCGTCCGTTAAATTATTCTAAAAGTCCCGTTAATTAAAAAAAAATACAGTACTACTTTTTCTTCAAACCTTGGACTTTTGGGACATGAAAAGATACAAACGTCGTCCACGCTCAATCGCGAGGTTGACGTACGAGGTAATGAGGACATCGCCAGTGACGATGTTGAAGAGAAGCGGTGAATGTTAGAACCTTGAGGGACACCTGAACACTTGACCATCAATATTTTAGTCCAAATATCACCTTAAGCGACTATTATCGCTTGCCTGTATTGAAAGAAGACTTTCGTAGATAATATTTTGTATATCAATAATTTGAAAGCTACTTTAATGAAGCAGTTAGATTCTAAAGACTTTAGCAACAGTTACAAAGGTTGTAAGGAGTGTATAAGGAATAAGGGATATTATACAGAAAAAAAGGCCTTTGACTTCGTCCTGAGAACAAAACTATGGATTAGCTTACAGCAAATAAGAGCCAATAATAAACTGAAGAAGAAAATCTAAAAATATGGGACTATTGAAACATGGAATAAGAATGAACAAGACAAAAACAAAAGTCATGGTACTGTCACGCGAAGAACGAAGAGTCAATATTGTAATAGAAAATACAAAATGAGTCCTAATTGATAAACGAGAAGACATGGAACCGGAAATCAGTGAAATAATTGCAAAAACGATAAAACTGTATCATGCTATGAGGAATTACTTCATAAACAAAAAGGAATCTCTAAGAAGACAAAACCTAAAGTATACAAACCAATACACAATACTTACGTTAACGTTAACACCAGAACAAAAAAGCAAGATACAAGCGGTCGAGATGAGATATCTAAGAAGAGTGTGTGGAGTGACAAAAAAAAAGACAAGTGGAAAAATACACAAATCAGAGAGGATCTCAAAGGTGATTCCATCTTGGAATTTATCGGGAGTAGGCAACTAAGCTGGTGTGGACACATACGATCAAAGACAAGTTAAAAAAGGCTAGGAGGTGAAAACACAGAAAGAGAAAAAGAGGGAGACCTGGAACAGTGTGATGAGTAAGATTCTGAACAGAAAGGGACTAGATTGGACGAGGCAAGAATGTTAACAAGAAAGAGTGGCATAAACACATAATTAGAAGTGACGCTGAGAAATAACTCGACACCATTATGGTAGAAGGGCTGGCGAAACACGGATCGCTAAATTTAATAAATTAATTGTGCGAGGAATTTATGAATGTGATATAGTGTTAATCACACTCCAAATAATCTCGTTCTTAACATGTTCACTGCCAAGGGTGATATGCCCAGTTCGTTATTTACGACAATACTTGTAGATGGCAGCGAACGTGTTAATGTAAGCAAAAACTTTTATTTCTATGACACTTGCGGAAATTAAGAAATAGTTCTTTACTGTCCCTTACCTAAGTAACGTACTTCGATCAAATTTCGTTATTTTGCAAAGTAGTTTAAAAGTTCTATCCCAATGAAGTCAAAATTTGCCTGAGCCAAGAATACAAAAACGCCCTCTCCGAAATGTTTTTCTTCGATACAATTCTCAAAACAAAGAGATATACATATCCCTTTTAAACATGAGAACGAAGTTGCCGAAATACTTATCTAGAAATACCAAAATTTGGTACCGTAAATATAAAAGCGTATTCAATTCAATTTGCATTTATCATAAACCACAACTTTTCTTATTTAACTATTTTTCTTTTAAGAATCAGTAGAGAAGATTAATCTGTTAAAACTTACTGGGATCCCACATCGACTTGGCAGTTCTGATTTAAAGTCTGTGCAGCAGTCTTGATCGTATTCTTGTATAGAGAATAGAAAAAATCGTAAATATAGAAAGTGATATTGAATAAATATAGCGCTACGTACCGAAAGGGACTCTCGTAAAGGAACCATAAGCGACTTAATTTTTGAAATATTATCCAGGGCTTGCGGTTGTTGGGGCTGCTGTTGCGGCGGTTGTTGTTGAGGAGTTTGAGCCGGCGGTATACCCATTCCCACAACATTCATCTTGGTTACAGATCCGCGATCTTTGTATTTATTCCAATTTAATCCAAGTGAGATTCAAAATATTTTAAAATGTCAAAATCGGTAGGTTATGTTTTAGTCGGTAAAGTAGCTATCTACGGTTTGTACCTCAAATGTATTAATCAAAATATGTTTTTCAATGAACATGAAATTATTTTAAATTAGCTTGTTGAGAGCTTGTTAATAGAAGTGAATTTAGTTTATCGAATAGTTTTTAAAAGTTATTCTGATTAGAGAATGCTTCATTAGAACTAATTATGTTTTACTTGAAGTAATTGTATTGATATGTCATATGGTCTCTGTCATATGATCAATCTCTGCCCCGATTCATTGGGCTGCATTATAAGTATTTCTTCTAGGCGTAGACGTAGAAATACTCCCTCGTCCGTTTGATTTTTAACCGTTTAGTGAGAAATCATTCAAATTTTTCGTCAAAAATGGCTCTCAGCGATGCCGACGTTCAAAAACAGGTAAATCGAAACTCCAATTTTTTCCTGAAAATCCCATAATAAACTCTTAACTTACCCAAAAAAAACGGGGCGGTTTTGTAACACCCTTGCGATGCTATTCAGATCAAGCATATGATGGCCTTCATCGAACAAGAGGCTAACGAAAAAGCGGAGGAAATCGATGCGAAGGCCGAGGAGGAATTCAACATCGAGAAGGGACGGTTAGTGCAACAGCAACGACTTAAGATCATGGAGTATTACGAGAAGAAGGAGAAGCAGGTCGAGCTCCAAAAGAAAATGTGAGTGAAATGTGTGCCAGGGGTAAAAAAGGATATGATTTTTAAACTTTGCAATTTCCAGTCAATCGTCAAATATGTTGAACCAAGCCCGTTTGAAGGTGTTGAAGGTTAGGGAGGATCATGTGCGCAGTGTCTTGGAGGATGCGAGGAAGAGATTGGGCGAAATCACTCAAAATTCGCTTAAATACAAGGAAGTTTTGAGCACACTCATATTGCAAGCGCTGTATCAGGTGTGTATTCGATTGTATTCTTTAGTCACCTGATTTGAATTTATATTACATAATAGGTTAGTTAAGAAGTTTCTTTGGGATTAAAGTGACTATCTAGTAGCAGAAATAACAAGTATAAGCATAATTTTTGGTATTAAATTCATATTTTGGGTAAAATTTCACTTATTCATGATTGAAATTTTATAAGAAACAACTTATATCTAGGACTTATTTTGATAGATTAGGTGAAACCAAGATTTGCATTATACAACATGACAGGGTGTGTAGTTATCTTAATGATTCCTTTAAATTTTGTTTGAGATGAAACCTTACCAATCAACATGAATGTTTATAATTAGAGTCTTCAATTATTATTCTGTTTCCTTCTCAGTAAAGAAGGTACTTTGTAGATTTATGAATCTTCAATCAATTCTTTAGCATTAGATGCGTTTCAATCACTATGACTTGAAGAGTTCTGTGATGTAAATTCTTGTCTACAACTAATGACACACATAACGGGTACAGAGCGGGTACATCGAACTTGTGTACTCAAATAGGATGTGGCATATATATTGGGATAGGGGCACCGATGTATACAGACATGGCTTGACACATAGCGAATTTTAAGTTGCAAAACTCATGGCAAGTATCGAGGTGTAAATCTTTATTCTGGACTGATATGAAACCTGCTGACCACAACCACCAGTTGTTAGGATTAATGGACATTCAATAGTATTTGATAGAACTTATCCTCCTGTTGTTCGATGTCTACATAAAATTTCTGAAATACTTTATCTTCCTCTCGATATTGATTGTACAGGTGCACCCAGTACAATCTGTGTTAACAGATCTTCTGCTTCGAGAGTAGTGGCAGCTGTTAACTACATGATGTGAAACATGGTTCGAAGTTCAAAAAGAAAATTAGTAAATAGGATTTCATCAACCTTTTCGCGTCTAAGCACTCGCAATACGCCCGCTAGGTGTCATCGCCACCCACTCCTCAGCCGCTATATGTCATTAATCTGACTAACGTTGTTAAAATTTTCTTCCAAAGCCTCCGGGGGAATACAATTTATTTTAACAATCAGCAAGCTGCCTTTTCCAGAACCAGGAGGGCGGATTTTTTTCTTGCAACTTTATTGAGCTTGACGCCTGTTACACCTCTTTTATTAAGATTTATGGATCTTTACCTTACCTTACCACCGTAAATAAGTCATGCATATAGCCCATCCAAGACGTTTATTTCAAATTTCCAGGATTGACTACATCATAGCTTCTGACACGTGGTCTAACATAAGGATCGTTTTCATTTGCAGTCGATTGCCGTTGTTAACTATCTCATAAGGATATATTGCTTTCTGGAGAGTCGTTCTTCCTCCTCCTCCACCGTTATTCTTGAAGAACTTTGCAGAAATTTTGAATATGTATTTCTAGTGTTCCATGAGCAAGTAAGGAAAAACAATTTACTCGGGGAAGAACCTCGCATGAATCAGGAAAGTTTATATAGGATATGACGAATAACGTCATAAATTTCAGTGCGGGGGTGAGAGTTGGGGGGGGTTAAAAGAAAACCGCCTGGTAGACTTCGAAACATTCGGATTCTAGAAACTATTCAATTCAACTTACATTTTGCCAGTGCCCACTTGACCTTGAGTCGCGTTCCTATATTTGACCCACTATATCTTAGGTGGGGTTGAGTTTGAACCGAGACCGTCGATATCGTAGTCAAACCTTCAAACCGATCGACCGCACCAGTTTTCATATTGCTTATAATCATTTTATATTTTGTTTACGTTAACAATGCAGTGTGAGAATATATAGGGCTATAAAATGCTACAGGGGTGGGTCCCAAATTCGCTTATGGAGGGTGCTTTTTGGCCAGTTCGCCCGGTAACTCCCTAACTCTCTAACGCAGAAGAAGAGCAAACAAGCACAAACCAATTCCTAATCAACTACGGTATATTGTTATGTATTGCACCAATGTCATATCTTGTTATTGAACGTGTACGTCACTGATTGTGAGATAATACTAACCACAATCGGCATTTTGAGAAGTGAATTTTTTTAACAGAAGCGGCACAGACAGATATTTTGATCCTCGCTGTACTTGATAGTCGTCACTTTGTGTAATATAACTTCACTTATCCGACGAGTTTGCCCTATTTTGATTGTGCCTCGGTTCAGAGCGCCACCTATTGCATTCTTAACGTGAACTCCCAGTATAAGTTATTTCATTTTGTTTTGTTTTAATAAACTATATTGGCAATAATAAAAATCTTATTCTAGCTCTTCGAAACGGCAGTGCTCATTAGATGCCGGCCTCAAGATAGAGGTCTAGTAGAATCTGTCTTTCCGGAAGTCGCCTCGAAGTACAAAGATAACACAGGAAAAGATATCCTGTTGAAGATCGACTTGGAAATTCCTCTCCCGACGGATTCGACCGGTGGTATCGAAATAGTAGTGCACGCGGGAAGGATCCGCGTGAATAATACTCTGGAGGCGAGGCTGGAACTGATCGCGATGCAGTTGGTGCCCGAAATTCGTACGGCATTGTTCGGCCGCAACGCAAATCGCAAATTCACCGATTAAATCAAACGCGAACGAAGAGAAGTCCAGTATTTCATTCGAGTCTAATGTAATTCATTAAACGTAGCCAATAATGTACACTGTTGTAAATAGATTCCCGTTTTAATCTAAAATAAGAATAAATAAAAAAGAAACAGGAGAATAATATTTTGTGCATATTTCCATTGGTTTCGCATGAAACGCTAATATATTCCATTTTTGCAGTAGGTGTTTAGGTTGTTTTAGAATACTTTTTCTTGCGGGCTCAGGTTCGAAATGTTATTAATTTGATGCTATGTATTGTTTGAACCGTACCCTTGATGTATCGTGAATGTAAAATGTATTATATTGTTGAAATTTAAAGTAATTATAACATGGATAGTAGTTGAATGTGTTTCTTTAGTATCGCACATTTTCCGGAAACAATCCCTTTGTTACATCAATCG
This sequence comes from Chrysina gloriosa, assembly GCA_038088585.1. Lineage (NCBI taxonomy): Eukaryota > Metazoa > Arthropoda > Insecta > Coleoptera > Scarabaeidae > Chrysina > Chrysina gloriosa. Next base: position 16,509,599 of record CM076087.1, on the reverse strand, counting down.
AAGAAGGAGCGGAACGTCAAGTTCTCGGCATCCTTGCTTTCACATCCGGTTGCCGCCCAGTAATTCATTCTGGAATTAAATGTGGGAAGGTGGTGGACACAAAGCATTAGGCAACTACATTTTTATTGCTTGTTCACAATAAACGCTGGTACTCTATTTTTATAGTGACTGAGGGCAATTACCGATCGAAACGAAATGCCTGAGTTTTGAAGGTAACGTCAAATTTCCCAACTATTCAGTCATTAAGTTTTTATATTGGTCAAACTTAAGGAACCTACAACTTCATTTCTTTCGTTTTTGGGTGTAAATTCAATGCCAGAATAAATGAACATACTTAAATTGTCAAAATGTATTTTAAAAAGAAATCGAATTAAAATAATTAAAAAGGAAAAAATATTGACACAGATTCAGGAAGCTAAACACCACTTTCAACAATGAATAAAATACTTCGACGTCAAGGCAAAATGCGTTGACAATTGTTTGAAGTTTTGAAAAGCAAATTTGTGTTGAGAACAAACTTGCTACATGTCTTGATGGTACTATGAGTTTAGAAGTCTATAGGCAAATAAGAAAAATTGAATATTTACTACAGCCTAATCGTTTACTCGTGAAACGTGAGACAGGTTACTGCGCAAAAGTGCGACAGGATTGAAAAAGTGAGAAAGAAATGAAGTAGGGAGCTCTAAATTGTACGGTGTCATACACTTTAATTTTTACTGAGCTGTATATATAAAAATAGTAAACTATTCTCGAGGGCCAAAAACTTAATAAAATAAAATCTGGGTGACTCTATATAACGCCCTAATTAAATTGGGTACGGTAATGAACACGACTACAATGGCTAATTACAAAGCTTCGACAAAAGAGTGCATGTAAAGTTTTTAGTAAGTAGTGTAAACCGGACTGACGCTGTCACTCCACCGCTTGTCCCCACTTACGTGCAAGACGCGACATTAAAATTCGGAGGAGTGACAACGTCAGTCCGGTTTACACAACTTATCATGCACTCGTTTGTCGAACCTTACTAATAGGGTGTACGCAAGTTTGAACTTTACATTGAAATATATGTTTATTGAATTAATTATATAAATAGATGTCTATTTGATAAATAATTATCTAGGCAAGTAATATGACAAATCTTATTTATAATTCAAATTATTCGAATGCCTCCGACCAACCCCTGAAACCTTACGAGTGCGTCGAGCAAGTCCAATGACGTCACTAGATTTATTTACAAGCTTTAGTACATCGTAGTCGTATTAACCTTCCTATACTCACGCATACGGTCTGTGAGACCGATTTATATAGTGTAGTATACGTCTTTCATTTTGACGTGAGTATAGGAAGGTTAAAAACTCAAGGTTTCGGAAAGAAATATTTATTTGAAATGGTTTAACACGCGTTTCAATTCTCACTTGGCACTTCAGAATGGCTGAGATTGCCGAAACTGCATTGTGCAAAGGCAAAAGCGATAATTTATCGAATTTTGACCTGTTTATGTTGATGGAGTTCATTCGCTCAAACGATTGTTTCAACGCCACCGAAATTAGAAGAGTTAAAGTTGAATCGTAAGTAAAATGAGTTAAACATGTAATAATTTAATAGAAATACTGATATTGCGTATTAATTCCCATATTATTAACATGTAATTGGACTATATTAAATTTATAGGTTAGTATTATATGTCAAAAAATTTTTACTAACTGTCAGAGTCAGAATACTGTATGTAACCATGGAAACCCAAATCGTCGCAATGTAAACAAACACTCATACGCCATACTAGTTTTGCCGGGGAATTCAAAATAATTATTTAAACCCGAAATAATGTATGCAGTTATGACGTCAGATCCGCGTTTCGCCAAACCCCTTCCTTAATATTGTCTTTTTATAATCGTTAATATAATACATAGTAACATCCTTTCTTTTATTTATTTTATTACAATTATTATTAATGTCAATATGTTAGAAAGATTTCTCCGCGGCAATAGCGTTTTAAATATTTAATTGTTTTTATTATTGATTTTATTATTCTTTAACAGCTGCGCGAGTTCCAATAAATACATGCTAATCTCGGTGTTACTTCAGTGCCAGAAACATATTTTTTTCCAACTTGTGTTAGTAGCTGTTAAGGCAGTGACTTCTTTTACCAAACGATCTGATGATCAAACAGGAATAAAAATATAATAAACAAAAAAAATGGATACAATTAATTTATTTGATACTAATATAAACAAGTGATAAAAAGATATAAAGTAATAAACAATATTTTAATAAAATTATCAACAAATCTCAATAACGAGAATAAATGTGCTGATGTAAATAAAATTAATCCTCACTAGACACTAGACCACGATACGCTTGTTGATATCAAGGCTACAACTTTATTCGGTGATATCCTGTCGTAAAGCAATGTATATGTAGACTACTATACGGATAAAAAGAACTAAAAACTATATGGACAACGTATTTCTCCTTTACATATTTGCCACATAGAATATTGTGGAATAAAGTTTTTCTTTTATGTCGAGCCCGGCCACTATCATCATTTCATATTCAACAAATCGGCCACTTCTTTAACCGCGGCCATATTCGCATGCATATACGCCCTGGTCTCCCACAACATCTTACACAATAGATCGTCGTTACTCTCATCCATATTGACATCTGATGACAATTGCGGATTAAATCTGAAATATGGGATACCAACGGAGGCACACCAGGCTCTCGCCCTATCGACCACTCGTCCATCTGTCATTGTAGCCTACAAATATAAGTGTTTAATAAATATCTTCAATATTCGAAGTACCGGCTGTTCAAATACGTTTGCAAATCACGTGATCAAATAAAATATGCAACCGAGATTGCATACAGTTCATCTGATTTCTTTGACACACGTCATCTATCCGTACGAATTAAATTGGTACTCCTAGTTCAAGTTAAGCACTATATACATAATGTATTGGAATAATCTGCACTTCTCTGACAGTCAATTGATTAACGTAGTAGTTTACATATAACTTCTGTGTCAGACATACGTATGTACTTGAATATTCAATACCGATAAATAAGGATAGTTAGATTAACCGGCGATCTTTGCTTGTGTCATTCAACAGTGACCTGTGTAAAAGATTCGTTAGACGAACTGTAGTTGCCTGTATTGTTTTAGTAAAAGTCCTAAAGGTATTATTGCAATTTAATTTGTAATCCCTAAATATGATTTAATCTTTGAATATGATTAAACAAAACATGTGGTGGTAATTATACTGATAAGGAAACTTTTCGAGTTTCCCATCTCCGACTTTAATAAAGCTCGGATGTCTTTTGTTTTATGAAAATCTAAGGGAGACGTATTTCTTTTGTAATGGCTCAAATTGATATTAAGGCAGTGAAATTAGTGAATGGTTCAGTTACCTTTCCTTAATCCTAACTTAGTACAGAGAAATTTTAAATGATTGTCCTGATCCTACACCACTTTCCACACTTCTCCTACCAATATTTACTTCTATTTAAATGTAACGCTTTGCAGTGCCGTGGTGTCTTTTAGATAAAATATGATTTTGTAATTTGTCCTTGAAGTTTGAAAAAAAGGGGGATGGCGTGTTATCATTAGTAGTGTAAATTGGGCTGACGCTGTCACTCCTCCGAATTTTATTATTCAGTGATCAGTTGTCATTGAATAATAACATTCGCAGGAGTGAGAGCGTCAGTGCGATTTATACTACTTAATGATAACACGTCATCCATCTTTTAACAAACTCTACTTATCGTGCACAAGGCCTGCGTAAAAGCGATGGTGTATTAATAATCACTACTACAGAATCTGCAATTTTGCGGTTATTTTAAATATATATATATATTATGAAATAAAAACCGGGAAACCCGTTTAGCCTTGAGAAAGAAACTAGCAAACGAATATATGAATAACGGATATAGAATTAAAGTTCTTTGTTGGTCACCTCGTGATCGCAGAAGTGTACACCTTGGTTTGATACCGGTTTTTAGACACATTACCAACAAAAAATTTATTCTAACATTGCACACTTTTGTAGGGGGTGGCTTAACTATTTCTGTTGAATGAACAGACTATAATCGTTAAAAGTTAGGGACTTTCAAGGTCAGACTTTAACGTTCCTGAAGACTAATACTAATTTCGGGATCTGTATGTTCACAAGTGGGTATAATTCATACATGCACTCTTTAAGAACGAGACTAATACTGACTTAAGATTAAGGGAAGCTGAGTGAACCAAGTATATCCCTTAAAGAAAAGCATGTTAGGGGAATCTGGCAGTTTCATATAGAAGCAGTCCTCCGATCGACATGAAACCAATTCTAAAATGATTTTTACATCAAATAATGAAAGTTATATGCTGTACTTCACCTGCGCCCCCTCTGTAAGGGAGTATAAGATTTCTTATTTACGAATAATGATAGGTATGTATGTATAACTATGTATGTATATTATACGGTACTAATATACAGTCTGGTCATATAGGTTGGAACAAAATCAACAAAACCTGTAAATTATGAAAAAAAGGATGACTCGAGTGATTGAGCAAGTCGTTTACACTACTTTATAAATTATAGAATTATTTAATGCATTTTAAATCAGATTACATGATTTAATTGTACGAATAAGAAAATTCAGCCGCTCCCCCTCGGAACATGGGAGTGAGAAAGTTGGATGTCTATCTCTGTATTGACAAATATTTCTGAAATTATTTGGACCATTTTTGATCGACTAATACAATTTTTATGTAAGATACCACTTATGTCACTTCAAAGGGTGTTTCACCCTTTAATTTGGGTTTGTCGAAATAAAAGGGAAATACGTCGATTTGATTTTTTGTTCCCTTTTCAAATTCGTTTTTTTTCATCCAAATCAATTGCAAATTGACCTTGTTAGGTTAAAAGAGCTAATTTTGAAAGGGGCGTGTGCTTTAGGAGTTGAGAGGAAGTAAAGTAAACAACTTTCATTATTTGACGTAAGGAACATTTTGTTTTACGTCGATTGGAGCACTGCTTTTATGTAAATTAATTTCCCTCCCTTAATATTAATTTGAGCCTTGAAAATTGCTTTCTTGGATTTTCATGAATTAAAACATATCCAAGCTTCATCAAAATTGGAAGTGGACACATCGAAAGGTTTTCTTGTGCGTTCTTGTCAACCCAACATCCGACACGTGGGGTGTATTATACCCTAACGCACGAATTGTGCTAAGTACACATTCAAATTTCGCACCAATCCCACCTATCGGATGTCGGGTTAAGAATGCCCACAATCAACATAGGACAAACTTCTCGAATAAATAAGGTTATGTTAGACAAAGTGACAGATATCAAGTGCCACGTCAGATACGCTACGCTTTGTGTAATTTAGGCGTCGTAATTAGCCAATCAAATTCAAGAATTTTATAACCCTATCTATCCCCACACTGCATTCTTAACGTAAACGAAGTATAGTTGAAGTGCTACCAACCGATGGCTTATGCAACCGATTTTAAAGATATCACATGACTTGCAAACAATCTCGAATTTACCGTATTACCTGATCGACCAGCAAGTTAACGAGTGCTGGAAACCCAAACATGAGTTTCGCACTTTGCCAAATACTATCCGGTAACATGTTCGATACGTTCGATTGCGTCACCGGTATAAGACCCGTGCCGAGACTGACGACAATACTAACAGGATGGGCTTCGTCTTCGCGATCTTTGGCTCGAAGAGCCAGATTGTATTCGTGGATTTCGGTCAAAGCATCTAAGGTAGGATTGTTAGCGATTAAACCACCGTCCAGAAACCTATCGAATGCTCTAAAATTATCAAAATATGTCAATTTTTTAACGTTAAAAAGAAGTTAAACGGTTGAAAGTGCTGTAGCACGATACATTAATACATGGATTTCGCAGTATCTCAAGTAATTAGTGACCGAACCATTTATCGTGGCGCTGAATACGCGCTGGTGTGGCACTACAGTGATGGGCGTAGGGAATGGTCGAAACTGATATCAGGGCTGTATTTAGAACGCTTCAAAATTTCTGCGTGTTTTGAATTATATACAAATCGAGATACTTGCACTTTACGACAAGAATTAGTCTGCCTACGTCCCCTACCATTTTAGGCGTGGTCCATCTATTTCATTCTCTATTCAACGTCGCGGTAAATGGCCAGGACAGTACCTAATTTTGTACTTAGATAACGAATAGGGTTGCTCATGCGAACCAAGATTGTTCAGATGGGAGTTATTTGCAAGCGATCAGAATATACACACTCGATCCGTCCTTGTAACTCCGATCTTGACAAAAAGTAACGTTCTATGGCTCACATCAGCACCTCAACTAATGAACAATACTACTCCCCATAGAAAAGGATCGCCGGTTATTGAATACACCAACGCTATCTAACCAGCGTAGAGTACACGCGCCTACAGGCAGAAATGTTTAGTTAGTTTAGAATCGCTAATTAGTGGACCGCGGGAAGTTTAAGGAGGTTGACCCCCAACAATTACGTCAGCAACCTACGTCGTAGACATTAACGCGCCTGCATATCAACCTCCCCGTTAAAATTAGAATTCGACATCTAAAATGAAATAGAACTCACTTCTGAGACTGCAATCATATATGTAAGCGAAAAATTCGGTTTCCTCAGTTTTAAAGTCATTCAGTACTTATTTTTTACTTTTTTTCCTTTAGTTCTTCTACATTGTGACATCTTTCATGTTGAAAAACAAAGGGCTTGCCCTTATTCATATGTTGCTATCTCTTTTAGTTTTTTTGAACATGAAATTTTACGTTTTTGCGGCCAAGCTTACAAACAAACGAGTGAACGAAAGAATTTTTTTAATGAAAATTGAAAGATGTATTCGAGAATTGAAGCGTACCAACCTCGAATTTTTCCAAGAAAACTCAATTTAGCTGCAAATAAGATTTTAGAAACGTTTCTTTTAATGTCATTTTTTTAACACTTTAATTAGAAAAATCTTCATTTCTACGATCGGTGTGCCCTAGGTATTAAGAATGTCTACATATATATATGATAAAAAATAAAAATTGTTTTAAATTAGGGTAAAAGTAATGCCGAAAGTAATTTGGCACCGCCCCTCAGCTAATCCCTTCTACGAATTAGTATTCAACCAATAAGGATCTTTTCTTATGTCTTTACCTGATAACAAACGTAACTGTTTGTGGTCAATATCATTAAAAAGTATTGTATCTGTTCGGGAAAGTTTTCCCCGAAGTAATATATATAATCTTTTACCCTTTCTACCTTTCGGTGTAAGGGTTCGGAGCCACCGAGCCGTATACATGCGCATATACCGTACCGCTCCTGGCCCGCCTAGTGGCATTTCCTTCCCGCAGCGTATTGAAGGTTGCAGATCCATTTTAGGATTTTAAACTACTACGCTTCTGCAGCGGCCGAGTTTCGAACCCGGTCCGAAGTAACAATTGTAATTTAATACCTCAATTTATTTTGTAACTGTACACCCCATTATGTTAATGTATATTTTCAATTCAAGGAAACTTTCACATTCAATCTGCCACATTTCTATTAAAGCTTCGGGAACGTAGCTTCGACGATGATCAAATTAACCGAAATCGACGATATGACAGCATGACAAGTATTTGTAGCGGGAAATCAGACAAAATTATTAGTCTGCATCCAACTTTGGAGCACTCATTAAAAGAAGAAATTCCACCCATTGCCACAACTTACAAGGAACAATTCCTAACTCGCATACGCAGATTTCGATAAAACTTGGTAATTATGTAGAGCTCATACGACTATGTACGAGCTCAGTTTCTGTTTCTGCGATTAATGCTTTTGAAGGAGTGAAAAACGTCCCTAGAAATTGCCAATTGCTCTGAAATTGTTTCAAGAAAAAATATTCAAACATATAACCATGTAACGCTTCAAAAGGGCTATCGAAACATGTCTGAATCGGTAAGCCGTATCCTACAAAGTATTGAACAACCTTAAATTAAAACTGGTTGAAGCGATTGTTAGGTTAGTTTTGACCGCACCTGTATTTTTTTTTAGTTTTGATCACATCTGTATTTCGTTAATTTTGACAGCGCCTGTATACAGGTTTCGTTTCGTAGTTGTACTTGCAGCGATCCACTTTTAGTGGTGGCGGATATTCGAACTAAACACGTTCAATTTCATTCATTTTAAATTCATTAATTCCTAGCGGTATCGTGTTCTTCATACCGTTTCTTTACACGATATCGTTTCTTTTCCTATCTAGCTAATTGTAGTGAATTCAGTTGCTTCAGTTGCTTCAGTTTTTGTGTTCTTACTGCGTATTTCATTAATAAAAGTTCCGATTTTGAAACACATTCCGTTTGAACCTATTATCTCGTCTTTGAGAGAGACAGCAAACCCGAATTGGTAGCACAAAAAGCACGCGAACAAATATTTAAGAATTCGCTCCGGAAAAGTATTTCCGCTTGTAAACTCTATTAAGTCATCCATTCGTGCGGTAGGTTTGAAGGCGGAACATTCATTAGTGGTGGAAATTGTTTTCCTATCGACCTCCCTGAACTTTCCAAGGTCTAGTAATTGTATAAAATAGTCAAAGAACAACTGACAAATCCTAGAACATATTTACTGGAAGATATGAGTGGAAAACCAATAATGGGTAGTTTCTATGAACAGGAATTGCAAAGAGCTAAACATAAAGACAAGAAAGGGAACCAAAGTATATGTTAAATGGTTACGTTTAGATAAAGTTCATAATAATTGGATAGATAAAACTGATGTCTTATAGTACTATTGGGAACATATGTCGCCGTGTATGTTATGCAATGGAATAAATGATTATACCTTGCGAATATTATTTTCATTTCAAATTTTATTTTAAATTTTAGCGATCCCCATATATCAGCTAACCACCTCACCCAAAAAAGAAAAACTTTTGGGTCACCCCGTATAAGTCTTACTTAAAAATTTTAACTTTTTACTTAAAAATTTTTGAGTGAGCCGCGTATGTCAACTAACCACCCTACTCCCCAAAAAATGGAAAACTTTGGGGCCACACCCCTGTGTAAGTTTTACTTTAAATTTTTGAGCAGTCCCCGTATACGACTTTTTCAAATTAAAACTGAGCGAGCCCGTGCGTCAGCGTTTGAATTTTAATTCCCCCGCAAAATTCGGGTAGAATGTGGTAATCTAGAATTAACGTCTGCGATCGTATTATATAATAAGTCGTCGCACGATTCATGGTTTAGATATAATTCAATAACCGGCGGGGATTAGTTTTTTCGATGAAAACTGTCCATTATATCATCACTAAGGTTCGACAAACGCGCGCCTTGTTCACTGAAAGAACAGTGTATATTGTACTGAGAATTTAGTTCATTTGTTTTTTTTTAAGTAAATTATAACAATTTATATTTATAAAATTTGGAAATATTGAACATAAAATCGCAATATTTACCTATTTCAGTGTGTAAATGTATGTGTGTGAATTTTCCGTTGACGGTTCTTCCTGTATTTCCTTTCTTCACTTCTTTTCTCGACGCAGCTTATGGATTCCTCCCTTTTATCAATTCTTTCTTCTTTTGTATGGTGAGGTTCTTTTCTTACTAATACTTCTTTTTCTTACTAATACTTCTACTTAAAACCTTTTCCTTTGGAAATATACTTCTTTATTGACTTGTCGAAATTGTCAATTTTTTCGTCGTTCATAAATCAATAAACTTCATTTCTTTTTTTTTCGGCACGTCGTTATAGCAATTTGGAATTCTAGATTTTGAAATGTTTCAAGTGTATGTGTGTGGTATATGTTTACAACGCTTTTCTATTTCTTAAAGAATGTTTTCTATAAAATTTACATCTTTTTATTGGTAATTTTACTAATGGAGTATTACCATACTAGAATATGCAGCGAACAGACACACGTTTGTCGAAAGAAGGCGAGTTTGATGTATGTCTGCTCCGTTACATAAATCAAACTCACATTGGTCTATCGTTTTCTTTCGACAAACGCGTCTCTTGTTCGCTGTATATAGACTGTTCTTTCTGTGAACAAGAGGCGCGTTTGTTGAACCTGAATCATCACTCTCTCTTGGATTTGTAGATGGTCATAGAGGTATGTGTGTTTCGTGACTAGGCGCAGACGCAGAAATTACCGATAAACTACAACTACAACTAGAACTACATACTAGAAAACTGTAAAATCCATGTATTCAAGAAGTTAAAATACCTAAAATACGTAGGAGCAGCGCCCGTGGCTCTTGCTACGTGCCACAAAAGCGTTTCCTCGGGCGGTGGAGGTAATTCGTATGGTGAATCGTGAAACACTTCCAATAACTGATTGGCGCTTTGGTAGTTTCTAAACAGGTGAAGCTCGACCGGTTTGCGATCGGCCAATACCCCCGGAATGATCAGTTTCGGGTGTCGGATGTCGGTCATCACGGTATCCGTTCCCAACGCCTCTTTCAACGTAGTCTCCAACGGTTCGCTTTGGTACGGTCGTAGTCCGACGAAAGTGCGCTCTTTAAGCCTGAAATATATGCAATGGCATTCTTTCAGAGTTTTTCCCGACGCAAGTCCCAACGCTAGAATTCCTCCGGTGCTTGTACCGGCGATCCAATCGAAGCAATGAACTATTGGTTTACCAATTGCGTTTTCTAGGTCCATTAACATTTGAACCAAGATCAGACCTGTAGAAAATATTTTTTTAGAAAGTGAGAGGACGAGGAAAATCGAGAAAAAAACCGGAAAGATATGAAAATACCCCTTGAATTTGGGTAAATATCTTTTGAAACATATGATCCGGTTTCTATTATAATACCTCTTATTCCACCCCCATCCAGACACAATAATCGTCCTTGTTTCGGAGCCTTATCTCCGGATCTCTGTGATGCCGATTCCATAGCGGCCACGGCAAGCATCTGATTTAAAATATCCCTGTTGGTCGGACCGATCACTTGAGGAGTTGGTTCGCCGTTATAATCGCCGCCAGATTTACATCCGTGCGTGCAACCGTGCATATTGGGGGGACACCTTCGGGCGCCCACGGCGTGCAAACAATACAAAGCTTTGGCATTGTTCGTTTTGGCTACGAGATGTCTCGGACTTTCACCGTTGTTATTTAGGAGATTCAGGTCGCCTCCGAAAACTATTAAACTGTGTAAGATGGATATCGGAATGGAGGATTGGCTGACTGCTATGTGTAACGCGGTGTTGCCATCGCAGTCGACTAGATCTGTTTCTGCTCCCCTACTTAAAAGCGCGACTACGCATTCCAGTTTGTTTCTTATCACCATCACGTGCAATGCCGTCCTGGACATGGTAAACATTTACGATATAAATAAATAACACTAAAATGCATCGATCATGAGGGGTTTCGAATGTTCGCCATTTACCTTGCTTAAAAAATAGATAGACGAATTTCTGGACATACCACTTTCATAGTAAATTCTGACTGGTCGAAAGCGGCATCAAATGATACTGCACCAATTCTGCTATAATCGTATCGTATACGTAATTTTGTTAAATATATAGACATTTGTTTATTACCGTTAGTTATTGTAGTGTTTATTAAATTTTTCTGTTTTCTCTGCCTCTTTCGAAGTATAAACATATACCACTTCTTTTTAGGACTCTACAATTATCATAGATAATAGTAACTTGTAAGTAATTTGCAAACAATACGTAGATATAAATTTAATACCATTAAAATACTTTTATAGTTGGTTTCTGTTGAGTATGAGTATAGAACCAAGTACAAGTCGCACTGGGTGTGCTTCTCCTTCGAAGAAGCGTGAAAAGCCATATCATTTACGCAGTGATGAAAAGCAAACCATAGTGAACGCCTACAAAAAAATTTGGCCATTACACCCGATATCAAGATATTTAACACGAAACAACAGGTTTGTGAAGTAGTAGGTTAGACCTTACATGCTTGAATATTTATGTTTTACAACATATTTATGTTTGCAGCAATTTCGACAGCAATAGTGTATCGGGTAGCTACAGGAAAAACTAGAGATCAAAAAAAAAATAACCGGCCGACCTTCTTTATTGCAGTCCTTTGACGAATCTGTGAAAACATCTCTTCGGCAAACCGACATTGAATAAAGTATTGGCGCAAATTTAGAAATAATAGTCATTTGCCAATAATATACCTTGTAAATACTTAAAAGGAGCAGAAATAGTATTTTGACTGAGACGGATGATATTGTAAAATGGAGGCGGTAGTATCTCTGGGATATTTCACAATTCAGATCTCAGAACAGGCCAATTTTTTATTTAGACGAAACTTGGGTGAATGAGGGTCATAAGATGCAAAAAGTATGGACAGATTCAAATATTCATATCCATAGACAAGCTTTTGTGGAAGGGCTTACAAATTTGAGTCCAGTTGTTGAATCTCTCTGGGAAAGGGCGTCGTCTTATATTGTTACTGATGGTTTCATGGATCATGGTTATTATTATTTGAAGACAAAAATACCAGATTACCATGATGAAATCGATGCTTCCGTGTTCGAAGACTGGTTCTCCCAAATAGTAAACTATTTACCAAAATGTGCTGTTATTGTCATGGATAATGCATTTTATCATAGTCGGGAAATTGAAAATCCACCATCTTCATCATGGAAGAAGGCAGATCTTCAAATCTGGCTAACAAGAAAAGCAATACACTAAGCCTAGTTAAAATTCATAAAGATAAATACAATTCGTATGTTACTGATGAATTGGCGAAATCGTAAAATACAACTGTCTTACGATTACCTACTTACCACTGTAAGTTTAACCCTATTGAGCTCGTGTGGGCGCAGATAGAAAATAAAACTTTTAAATTGTTAGGAGTTAGGTAACTTTTGCTTGATGCCTTAAAAATGTAACTGCTACTAACCTTGCAAAACTGCATAAACAATCTTATTACAGAAGAAGCTCATATGAAAAATCTGGATGCAATCATTGATGATTGGAGAGAATAGTGACAGTGAAGATTCTGAATTTTTCGAAATTATCAGAATAATTTAGAACATGTATGAACTTAATTTGATTCGTCATTGGTCAGCATCATCTTATAAGATTATAGCAAATCTTTTACATATAAATAGATGCACATAATTTTTGGAGTTTGTAAATTTATAATAAATGTATTACAGTTGCACACTTTATAATAAATAAATATGTTAATGTCTACTAATTTTTTATATTGCAATACAGCATCATTATTTATTATTATTTTGTACGATTCAGAATACTAATTCCAACACATATTTTCAATTCTGACAAATGGACTTATTGCCAAAGAATTAAAACTTAAAGTTCATTCTAGGCATCATACATTTTGCTAATCTTAATATCGCTTTAATTTGCCGCGTAAATTTTATTACAGATTTTATAGTGCATACTTTGGGCTTGGGATTCTGTTCAGAAATTCGTCTCTCAATTTTAGAAATAAAGTACAGGTTTGTTTCAAAAATGTTGCATACGTCACGAAAACGACTGTTTTATTTTTGTGTAAATATTGATGCGCCTTCCACTAGCTGTTGGCGCAAATTGAGCAACTCTAATCCTAATCATCTACCTGTTTTGGAAATTAACAGCGTTAATTTGACATTTAACATCCACTAAAGCATCGATAACGGGACGCGATAGCGCCCAATGTAGCGGGTTCCCCCATACTTCATATCTTGATGCGATAAAGTATTGGGATTATTTTGAAGATACTGCCCGACGTAACCCGGATCCGAACTGTAATTACTTTGCATATCACAGCACGCCGGGATATTAACGTCAGCACCAGCCAGGAGGAGCGCTTTCACACATTCTGGCTTATCGGCAACGCAAGCTAAATGTAGAGGCGTGTACCCCATTTTATTTTGTGCGTTAAGACAAAGTGGAGGGGTCTCTTGAGCCAATGCCTGGAATTAAATTTAGAAGAAAAACGATTTAAAAATACTTAGTTCGTACAGCAGTTAACGGTAGGTTTGTTCTAGCAGCAATACCTAACTATTGGAGTCTATCAGATGCGTAAACAGTAACGATTTTGCGTTCTGGCAGTGATAATGTATAAAATCTGATTGGTAATTTGGTTCCCTTACCGCAACAATTTGTAGATGAGAACTATTCATCTTAAGTAGCCGTGATTTTGATTCAAATTGTTCGACGAAGTGAAATGTAATTAATTGCTATCACTTTGGGTAGCTCTATGTAAACTGAGTACTTTTATGACTAAAATAGCACATTGGAAAAATTAATTAAACCACATTAGATTGCTAAAATATCACACCGCGAGATTACAAAATTAAAGAGCTCCACCCCTTATTTTATCGGGTTTTAGGATAATATGAATTCTTCTCCCCTGTCCCGGTATTTGCCGCCTTACTTGGTCTAAAAGAATTTGAAGCACATTCTTACTTTTTTAAAATTTAGGCCGTCACGGCAATTGAGAAAAATAATTCTGTTGACGTAAAGTGCCAGGTCAATCAATAATACGGCAAAATGTTATTGAGAAAAGTTGTTCAAAGTATGAAACTATGACTCCAAACAATATTTCACAAAAATCGGATCACTTTGACTAAATCATTATTTGTTTTGTATTCTTGCATGGTAACTACAGAAAAACAAGTATTCTGTATAAATTGTCGAAAGAAAAATAATGCAAGTTATTTTCTTTCGTTTAATAAAATACTTTTTTAAAAACTTGCATTCACTTTTTTGACAACTTACACAGAACGCTTTTTATCAAAAAGAAAAAAACATATTAACCCCTTGCACTATTTTCACGAGTCTGACTCGTGATGAAAATTTTAGGCCAAACTTGAATATCACGAGTCAGGCTAGTTGTTCAATTTCACGGCAAACGTGGATATCACGAGTCAGGCTCGTAATCGACATTTCGGGCCAAACATGAATATCACGAGCCGTGCTCGTGGTCTTTATCTCGGGCCACCAGGAACGCCTGAATGAGGTCTTATCTCTTCTTTCCTTTTCTTGAATGATTGGGTATTTTATCTTGTATCTTGTTGTCTTTTGAATTTTACAAGAGCACCACCGCGTGAAGTCAACACGAGCACGCCTATCTCGCACTCATTGTCAGTCGTAAGAATGGTCGTAAGATGTGTTCAAAGTTCCGACACTCAGTCTTCGCCGCTTCGACTCTTTTCGGGACCACTCAGGCGCCCGAGTTTGGCACGGCTGATTGTGAATTTCGGCGTAGTGCAAGGGGTTAATGTAAGTTTCTAATGAGATATTTTATTCCAAAAAACGGAAAATGAATTTTCTTCGAAAAAATTTTTCTTTGAATAAAATACTTCTTTAGCAACTTACATTAATTTGTATTTTGACAACTTATACAGAATACTTGTTTCTCTGTAGTTACAAAGCAAGAACACAAAAGATATATTCAGTTAGTCACTGATCCGATATTTGTGAAAATTTGCATAGAGTCATAATTTCATATTCTGGACAACTTTTCTCGATAGCATTTTGCTGTATTCTTGACCTAGTTGTCACTTTACGTCAACAGGAAAGGTTTTTCTTAATTGTCAAGACAGCCTTGATTATTATAAAGTAAAAATGTGCTTGCAATTCTTTTCAGACCAGGCAGAGCGGTATCCCAGAATGTTCAAACAAAATTCAAAAATGTTTGACCAATTATACGTATAGTGAAGTTAATCTGGAGGCACACTACATATAGCCACTTACTTTCTGAACGCCATTTTCCTTCCTTAATATCATCTACAGGGGAGTACAAGTACTCTAATTACGGAACACGCAGTATGCGAGAAAGCACATATCCCGGCATCGCACCAACTGCGCCACTCAGGAGCACAATAAAACTATCAGAAATTGTCTGCTAGAACAAACCTAATGAGTCCTATCAGATGTATGCATCGTTCTAAAATACATCGCAATTTGCAACCTCTCCTTGGGAATCATTGTCGATTAGCTTGATTGCACTATGAACAAAGCTAATATAAAAGATGAGACTACAATTAAATTTTACCGATATAATATCTCTGTTAGTCGTGGCAGCATGATGAAACACCGAATTTGCGTCATGATCTAAATGCGCCAAGGAACATTTAGCTGTTAAAAGCGTTAAAACCGTCTTTAAATTCCCGGTCGATATCGCAACTTGCAATGGAGACATCCCCGTGACGAAATCGGAACTGTTCAAGTAGCTGTTTATGGTTGCATTGTTGAAGCTATCGTAAAGGGCGAAGTGAGCAGCTAAATGGGCTAATGTCCAAGAAGGATGTTCAGCCAATGCGTCGCAAACTCTCTGTAATCCCTGTATGTTAGCCATCTACAAATGCCACAAATAGTTAGGAATTTGATTTCCTTCTGAACGGTGTCGTTCCGACTTACATCTTTGGCTATTTCGATGAATACTGGGATTTTATCCTTCATGTATATAAATTTCTCTTCAGCATCTGGTTGATTCTCGCTTCTGAATAAGCTGGAAAGAAAAAATCTATGACGATTACGGTCATACCATGTCAAGACATATTTTGCTAGGAAAGGGGTAAGTATCAGTAATAATACACTTTACTATCAATTTAAAAAAATGTAACCCTATAACTGACACTCCTTCCTCAAGGGCTTCCAATTCATAACTGAATACAGATAAAGTAGAAAATTTTTTTCATTTCATTATGGGGCCCTACGGAGCGTTGGACTTTGGACCACTTAATGAGGAATAACCTATTACATAATAATCAATAACTACTGTAAACATGAATGAAGAATATTAATGAAGAGCAAACAATTTACTATTAGTAATTTTGTTTATATAGCAGACCGGAATAAATTAGTAATTCCCCTAAATATCCCATTGCCGACTCCCTTGTACACAATTACCTATATGTTTGATGTAAGCTCTCCGTATAAGGTTTATGCAAAACGATTTCGTATCGGGGCTTGTCGTTCTTGTTAGTGCTCGGGGCGTACAACACCAATCCATCTTCCCTGGAAATAATCAACCTTTCGGAGAATACATCCGGTTTGATTTCTAGAACCTTGGTCGGGGGCGTCTCGCTGGGCAAGAGGCTTCGAAGTACTGCAAATAGAAATGAGAGATGGTAATGATTAGTTAAAAGGAATAATTACGATTCAACATCGTGTAGAATGAAGATTATAATCGGATAATTCCCGGTTTGGAAGGCTTGGTTAATTCACGTCTCGATCTTAGAATGTAAAATTGATTTTAATGAAAAAGCTTGACATTTCCGAAGTTTCACTCGTCCCTCGACTAAAATGAATTAATTCTCGACAATTATCGCCAAAAATGCTGGAATAAGTAGACGTTTTCGAAATGTTCTTTTTGAAATAGTTTTGACAGTTCAAGATCATCACCATTTTGATGCGGGTTGTAGGTTATGTCCACATTGACAGTTACTTCTGTAGAATAAATATTTAAATTAGTTGAAAATGTACGACGAATACGAACAGGTAAGTGAATAAATTTACAATTTACATCCTGGGAATCGTATTTTACTATAATTTCTTCAATTTTGGTCAAATTTACCTAAATATTAAAAAATTTAACAAGCGCCACGCTAACATAACCTATAAGCCATATGCGAGACAAGTTTTAATATACAAACCGTTCTAATTTACGTTTTATATCCAAATGGGGATCGTCTGTTAACCTAACAATACAATTAGTAAGGAAGCCCTATAATTACAAGATCTTAAGTAATAATTATCAATCAACCCACGTACCGACATATTTTGCATGTACCAAGCCCATAAATCACACCATAAATACGAAAAAATGGTACATTTTAATAAACGCAACGAAAACTCATATCATTTGTTTTAACAAACTCGTATTATTATTTTTCAGACCTATAACTATGACTACGAGTCAGATTACGCAGCTCATACTGGTGATCCGCAGCTGGATAGTGAGTATAACAGGCAGATGTACATGATGCCGGATATGGTCAAGACTTTCCTGGTGTATTTTCGGAGCGCGGTTAGCAAAGGCTCCGTGTTCGAGTTGCAAAATTTGTACGAGGTGCATTGGCCCAAACTGACCGAGGATTACTTTGAGAAGCGACCCTGGCCCGAAGAAACTGAAGTAGCCAAGCTTGTGGATGACGATCCCGTAAGCGTTTTCCGTTTTATAGGAAAAAATATTTTTTATTGTCTATTTCAATTCTCATTTATGAATATGACAGGTTTTAATTGACATATGTGCATACATGTACAGATTTTCTCATTTTTTCGAGCTACTAAATTCACTTGAGGTAACTACACATATGAGATTGGATTGTATTTTAATCGAAGTTTGGGTAATTTGAAAACTGTTGAACAAGAATAAGATGGATTTATCGGGTGTGTTGAGTTGATATACGAAGGAGACTAGGAAAGTTTTTCAATTGGAGGCTGCCAGTGCATGTGTAGATCTATCCATGCATGTGCTGTTGGCGCAAGTTTGAGCCCCTTGTATCGGTTGTGTTGTGTTATTGAGCCGTAAGCATCACATAATGTCGCAGTGAAAGAAAAATGAGCTGTAAGTGATGTTACTATACAATTTTATATGCGGATTTACAGTGTATCAGTGTTTTGAAGAAATGTCCTGAATGCTTGGAGATTATACTATGGTATTCAGATGTTTTCCTTGCTCAGGTCGACCGTCTTCAGTGATCACTGCAGAGAATGTTGCTGCCCTACAGAAGCTATTTTAAGAAACACTGGCATGTGCCATTTTGATCAGGGCGATCTTTGAGTCTATCTGCACCTACAATTAGAGTGACGAATATGTGTTGTTTGTGAGCATCACACGTCGTGTTTTGCACTGCTACAGATGAAACCTGGCCAGATTTTTATGTTCCAATCAAGTCCCAAAATAAGTAGTGTGTGTTTGCAGATGTAGGTGCACCAATCGTAATTCGAAAATCCCTGTTTGTAAAGAGGAGAATGTTGACAGTTTTTTCACTGTAAAGAAGGTGATACAACATACAACTGACAAAAGATGGTCATAAAGAAGTGGTCCACGGAACAGTGTCGCGCAAGTCACAGAGGATCTAAAAACCACCTTCCCAAAATTAAGACCTGACAGTTGGTTTTTGTGTCATGACAATGCTTTGACTTATCGGTGGAATATTTTTGCCTGGCATTTTTGTTACAGTGGGTTTCAAAGTTCTCGATCATCGTTTCCAATAGCTCTGGTCTTCCCCTGCAGGTTTGTTTCCACAAGTGGAAGACTCAGTTGAAAGGATTTTCTATGTTAAGGAGCTTCTTCAAACTTGGGATGATGAATGTGCCCAGCTATCCAAATAGCACTCGGGAAAAGCAGTTTGATGCGTGATTTTGACGGATGCAGAGATGCATAGAAAGCAATGCAAATTGTTTTGGAAACGTGAAATAAATACGGCTACGTTGCAAATTTTCCTCAGTCCCTTTTGTAAATTCTATTTCAAAGCCACAACTAACGTTGGAATTTCAACTTGATAAACGCAAAACAATTGTTTCATAAACGTCTACATATAGCTAACTAACCTAAAATATATATAACATACCTTCGCACCATCTGTATGCTCCTTTACCCGAAGCTGCTAATGCAGTTTCCATAAATTTTTCCTTCATTTGTTGTTTGTATTTCGACAATTTATTTGTATATTCACTCGGATTCATCTTCGTTTTTACATAAACAAATGATGAAAAGCGTCGAGGAGATCGACCTTAAAGTTGTTATGCTATATTAGGTCAGCTGTTGGTATCCCACATAAATACTAAATAACCAATAATCAGCCGATCCTATCCGATAGAATTGTATGAATAAGTTGTGCACAGTGTGTTCGAATGTAGGTTTTCGCGGCCGTTACCTAATGTAATCTTCCGGGTATTGCCGTGGTGCAGAAGAGAACAAGTTTTCGGCGCCTCAAGGCACAAAGGGTTTGGGCTAGAGTTGCTTAATTTGCGCCAATAGTACAACTATCTGAAACGTCTGTACTAAAATAAAATAACATTGCGCTATACGAATACAGATGGCTTCATACTATACGTTCAGTTTCAATGTATAGTATGAAACCATTTGTATTCGTATAGTGCATTGTTACTATTCTAAACATGTTTATTTTTATTATTTTTTGGTTTTTTCTCTACTTTCGTGTTATTTACACAGATATGTATGTTAGTAAATAATTTGGATAAATATACTATTAAATGCTGTGCGTTTGATTCCATTATTGTTAAGGAATCCACCTCCAGTGCTGCTCGGTCGATTTGACTGCGGGTTATTGGTAGTGTAAATAAGCGAGAACGCCACTGCTAGCACATGCGGTTTTAGTAGTGGGAAGGCAGAAACGGTGATCGCCTAACTCTATTATAATTGAGTATTTGCAATGATACCTGCAAGATATTTCTACGTTACGTGTGTTTTCATGTTAAAAAATGGTTTTCTATTTTCTAGGTTTTTATGATACTGTACAAAGAATTGTACTTCAGGCATATCTACGCCAAGATTCAGGGTGGACCCACGTTAGAACAACGATTCAATTCGTTCTACAACTACTGCGATCTTTTCAATTACATCCTCAATCCCAAGGAGTCGGTTCCCCTCGAACTGCCTGACCTCTGGCTGTGGGAACTGGTCGACGAATTCGTTTACCAGTTTCAATCTTTCGCTCAGTATAGGGCGCGTTTACAGAAGAAGACGCCTCAGGAGCTCGAAACCTTAAACTACAACAATAAGGTATGGAACGTATTGTGCGTTTTGAACGTGTTGCATTCCCTCGTCGACAAGAGCAACATCAAGCAACAGTTGGACGTGTACGCAACCGGTGGTGATCCGAATACTGTAGCCGGTGACCACGGAAGGCATCCCCTGTATAAGATGCTGGGATATTTCTCGCTCGTGGGACTTTTACGATTGCATTCCCTACTCGGGGATTATTACCAGGCCGTTAAGGTATTAAAATTAAAAATTCATCCTTAAATTTTTAAAATATCGACGTCGCAGGTACTGGATAACATCGAAGTCCATCTCAAATCTCAATTCGCTCACGTACCGGCCTGTCAGATATCAACCTCTTACTACGTCGGCTTCGCCTACATGATGATGCGTCGCTATTCGGACGCGATAAGGACCTTTTCCTCGATTTTACTTTATATTCAAAGAACGAAGCAGTTGTTTTCCTCCAAAAGTTACCAACACGATCAGATCAACAAGCAAACGGATCAGATGTATCATCTGCTTGCTATATGTCTAGTTCTTCATCCGCAATGCATCGACGAGTCCATACAGCAAACGTTGCGGGAAAAAAGCTATCACGAGAAGATGTACAAGATGCAATACGGAGATTTGCAAGAGTTCGAGAACTGTTTCGTTTTCGCTTGCCCCAAGTTTTTGTCGCCTTGTCCGCCTGGCGTCGATTCTATTCCGGATGATTATTCTAAGGAGGCTATTCGTCATCAGACTCAGGTATATTAGATATACAAGGTAGTAGACCGTATATCATTATAACACATATATAATACACACTGTATATAACACTGCATATACATATATATATAATACATACTGTACACTGCATATACATATATATAATACAGAGTATTATATATATACAGAGTTATACTGTGTGTCTAGCTAAGTTCGCGACAAATGGAAAACTTTTTATTCCTGGGTTTATGAAAAAAAGTTATTCTTTATAAAAAGTCCTGCTTCATCCAAAACTTAAATTCAAATTGTCAGATTTTAATATTTGTTAGTCATATATGAGATATGACAAAAATATGAAATTAGTATAAGAGTAAAGTACCTTTATTTTCAATAATACTTAAAATGTTATAAGGAATAGTCGTTCAGAATTGGAAATTATACAATTTAAATACAGCATTTACACAAAAGAAAGCATTGAAAATGTTACACAAATGCTTCAACATATCCGCCTTCTCGTTCCATACATGTAACGGTTCTATCACAAGAATGCCTTAAAACCCTTCTAATTGTTTGTCGAGTTATTTTACGGATTTCTTCTCTAATAACACGTTCTAGATGGCCTACATCCGTAAACGGCGCTTGAATATAAACATGTTCTTTTAAATAACCCCACAAGAAAAATCAAGTGGGGTCAGATCTGGAGACCGAGGTGGCCAACGTATTGTGGAAAAGCGGTGTATAACTCTTTCGTTAAAACAATCTTCAACATATTGCCTTACGTCCAACCTGCTATGACAAGGTGCACCATCCTGTTGAAACCAAATATGTTGGCGTTCCAGCAATGGAAGATTGTCGATAAAATTACTAATTTCACTTTGCAAAAAATTTAGATACCGGTCGGCATTCAAAGATTGATGAAAAAGAAAGGTCCAATTACATAACTTTTGTAGATTCCGCACCATACATTTGTCTTGAACGCATATTGACTTCGAGTTTTTATTGTAAAATGTGGGTTGGCATCTGTCCACCAACGGCAGTTTTGACTCGATACAGTTCCGTTCGATGTAAATGTTGCTTCATCGGAATCACTTGATTTTTTCTTGTGGGGTTATTTAAAAAAACATGTTTACATTCAAGCGCCGTTTACGGATGTAGGCCATCTAGAACGTGTTATTAGAGAAGAAATCCGTAAAATAACTCCACAAACAATTAGAAGGGTTTTAAGGCATTTTTGTGATAGAACCGTTACATGTATGGAACGAGAAGGCGGATATGTTGAAGCATTTGTGTAACATTTTCAATGCTTTCTTTGTGTAAATGCTGTATTTAAATTGTATAATTTCCAATTCTGAACGACTATTCCTTATAACGTTTTAAGTATTATTGAAAATAAAGGTACTTTACTCTTATACTAATTTCATATTTTTTGTCATATCTCGTATATGACTAACAAATATTAAGATCTGACAATTTGAATTTAAGTTTTGGATGAAGGAGGACTTTTTATAAAGAATAACTTTTATTCATAAACCCAGGAATAAAAAAGTTTTCCATTTGTCGCGAACTTAGCTAGACACACAGTATAACTCTGTATATATATAATACTCTGTATATATATATACATACAGGTGTAAATTAAGTGATAACTTTAATTACAGGGGATGATTCCTTGTCATATTTTATGAGAAAAATTTTATATAAACATGTGTCCTAACTTGCGCTGTTTTCGAGAAATAAGCTGGTGAAGTTTTAATAAAAAATCGTTTTTTTTAATTAATTAATGTCTTCCATGATTTCGATGAACCTTGGTGTTTCTTTTTCTGAATTTTTTTGCTTTTGGCAATGGTAAATTTTTGGTCCTTTTCCTAGGTATTTGTTGAAGAAGTCCAACAGCAGAGAATGCTCCCTACGATCAGGAGTTATCTAAAACTATACACGACATTACCTTTGATAAAGTTAGCCACGTTCATGGCGCAAAATCAGCGGAGCAACGAGGGAAATTGGGACTTGAACAAGGAGACCCAATCCCTCATCATACACCTTTTATGTTTCAAACACAAGATGAAAAATCTGGTTTGGACGAAAGGTACCTCCGGTTTGGATGGAAAATTCCAAAGCGGATCGGAGGTTGGTCATTAGGTAACAATTAAAAATCATCGTATAATTTTTTTCGTATTTTCTTTTCTAGTTGGATTTCTATATCGATAATGATATGATCCACATAGCCGATACTAAAGTCGCCCATAGATATGGTGATTTCTTCATTAGGAAGATATTGAAGTTTGAAGAGTTGAACAGGAAGTTGCATCATTTGAAATTGTAAACTTACATGAATACCTATGGCGGGGTGTTTCGGTTTAAGTTCTCAAAATAAATAAAATGCTTTTTATAAATGTTTATTGTCTATAAATGTATAAAGGATATAATTCAGAAATTAAAGCATTATTCCCGTAGGAATTCTGGGTATTCCCATGGGGAACTATGTCGACCTTGTTTTAATGGCTGGTCGAACCACTTAAAAAAGATATAATAAACTAAAATCAGGTAGACAAATTTTGTGGATATCTGCTAGCCAGATTTGACTTTTTAAATTTGTACGCGCCTGAAATATAGGTGTCTAAATTGATTTACAGGTCTGTACTATTACCACAGAATATTGAGTTATACAGAAGCGACACTGAGAGTTCGGCAACACTCAACTCACATAACTCAATATTCTGTGCTATTACCGATTGTGACGGATATGCACAAAATTTGCCTATATTTTTCAATTTGGTATTTCAATTAATAACAACTTATAGATTACAAAAAAATCCAGTAAAAGGGCAATACACATATAAAACAAATAAAAAATAATACAAAATATGCAGAATCGATCATACAATAATACATATACAGTATATAGAATTAATCATGCAACAATATACGGTAGAGTCTCGCTTATGCGACATATACGACTCGGCAGGATGTCGATTAATACCGATGAATTAGGAAAAAACCTCTTAAACGTCAAACTACGTCATAATTTTACAAATTAAGCACCACAAAACATTACGCTTTACAAGAAATTAACGGAGAAAAACAATTCAATACACGGTAACGGCCGATCCATAAATGCAATAATGTACGGTAGAGTCTCGTTTATCCGATATAAACGTCTCGGCAGGATGTCGGATAATACTGATGAATTAGGAAAAAGCCTCTTAAAAAACTACGTGATAATCTTACAAATTAAGCACCCCAAAACAAGAAATGAACGGAGAAAACCAATTCGTTACACGGTAACATCGCCGATCCATAAATCATTTACTAGGTGATCGACAAGCAATACACTTCTCTCGTTGTCGATTAATGAGAATTGCGTTTTTATTTTTTAGCAGCCTAGGATAAGACGGAATCTGGAATTAAAATTACTAGATGTATAAAGTACCGCACTACATAAAGATTGTGTGTTACAGAGAGAAGTATATTTTGAGTCCAAAATGGTGGTTATTACTGATGAGTAAAGAATAACCTTATTTTTGCGTTTGCGCCAGTTCTGGGGCATATTTTGGAACAATTCAAAATTATAATGACTTTAGAAACGGGATAGAATCATTTCCCCAATGATCAATTCAATGGAAAACGAATACACGATCCAATTCTGCTGGTAACTGAGGCTGGAGAAATTGTCGGCTACAGCAGTGCTGTAGATGACAAGAAAATACGAAAATTACTTGTCGATGGATGAAAGTGATGGTAAAAAAAATAATAAAACATTTGCTTCCAATTACACACAAGCCATTTTAAAAATTATAAGTGCAATTAATACATTTATCTGATTAAAACGATAAATACATAATACAGTGGAATCCACCTATAATGAATTGGCACATAACAGAAACTCTGTGATACTATCCCAGTACAAACAAGTGGAAAATGTCTGGTCAAACTGGAGTCGGTTTTAATAGACTCTCGCCTATAATAAACAACAATTTTTATTATCATTATTTTGCCCATTAAGTATAAGCGGAGTTATTCGGTACTTGCCCGATACAAAATTTATAATACCGTTCAAAAGCACTTGCTAACTGAGGTCGCCTTTACATGGTTCGATGTTTCGTGCTAATGCTTCTAGCACGGCAAAGCAAACATTATTTACTATTGATAAGTGTTTTTAATCGGTTCTAAACAAATTTGATGAATATGTAAGTTTATGAAAATGTAGTAGTCATGGAAGAATGGTGGGGCAATGATTTAGTTCAGGATTTATTGCAAGAACCGCAGGAAGAAGACAGGCAAGATAAAGAATTAGAAAAGTTCGAAACTGTAATATCAACTGAAGAACAATGAACTTTACAACATTTCCACCAAAAAGAGGATAGCATTAGCACTATTGCAATACGAAACAAAGTCGTACTTATTCGACAAACGGATTATGTAAATAAGCCACGTATCCAAACAAATCTCATCGACTTTCTTCATCATACTATGTAATCTGACATATATTGTTCCCTTTTATTTTCCTGCTTTTATAGTGTTACTACTAATCTTTTATCAATAAATAACATACAATAAAATTCTTTGTATAACTCATCATTATTCTGATAAGATCAACACTCGGTTATAATTAATTATTTAGCTTTTTCTCTTGTACAGCTCTCGTAATATAAGTTGGCGAGCGGTGGGGATGCGCCGTAAACGTATTTAGGACACGTACCTCCCACCTGTCTGATTCAGATAGTGCATACGAATTACCATTGTCGTATCAATATGAGTTCCGTAGGGAAAGGACGAATGATAGGCAATCTATCCCCCTCTATCTGCGCGAACTCACTCCCACCCTTCGCCAACTTATATTGCGAGAGCTGCACTCCATTATAAACGGATTCCAGTGTATACAAGTATAATAACATGAAATGAACAAAATGAATGCGCATCTGCGGATTTATATATATATATATATATAAGTCGACTAAGCCGAGGTCGATTAAATGAAACTCTACTGTAGAATGTGTGGAAATTATCGGAGCGCCTATCCTTAAATCGGACCTTCAAGGACAAGGCCGTTCCCTTTGTAAGGGAATAATTTGGAATTTGATTGGTGACTAACGTCAAAGTACTTCAGCGCGCTTGTCCTCTCTTTCCTTTTTTACTTTTATGTGGAAGTCTAAATTGAATCACAGTCATTAATTATCTTTTCTTAACAGTTAACCTGCCTTGCTACTATTGCTAAACCGCTGGTATTACACTTACCCAACATTTTTATTATAGTATATTATTTTTTTATCCAGCAATTTGACGAAAACACTCCAGTAAAAAGAACAAGGGAAGCAAGAATTAATAGTAAAAAAGAACCAAAACTAACTTGGAATGCGAAGATAAAGATTTTGTAAGAAAAAAAAAATGGAACGAAGGGGCTATAAACCAAACAAGCAGCAATTACGTTATCTTTAATCGTTGTACTTTTTAAATTGTTGTACTTTTAAATAAAACACGTGTATTTCGGTTAGGAGGAATATTTTATGCAAGTGTTTTGGTTAAATTGATGACAACTGGAGAATGCTTGGCTCAAAGTATGAATTTTGGGCAAAGCATTCTCTAGTTACCAAATGGATAATTATTAATGAAACAGTTTGTATATACCTATATATACAAGGTGTAAATTAAGTGATGACTTTAATTTCAGGTGGTGATTTCTTGTCATGTTTTATGAAAAAAGGTTCATATAAACATGTGTCCTAACTTGCTTTGTTTCCGAGGAACAGGGTGGCAAAATTTAACCCTTTGCACTCCGCTGTCCTCTCATGGGACATCGTAATTCTAACATATCACTCGGATGTCCCCTCTTATGGGACATTAAAGTTTATGAGTGTTTACGGGGAATTAAGTTATTTCAGCGCAACTTTTTGAGACATGCACGTTTCCCTGAAGTCTTCTCTTGAAATGGCACAAGAAATCCCTAGATATTCCCGATGTGGGACAAAAAAAGCGGGATTACATTGTTTGTTGACAGGAAAACACCTGATGGCAGGCGTTAAACAACTTATTATTGTCAAATGTGTACAAATCAGCCTGCAATGCATATCACATTGTACAAAATTATAAAAAATATAATATTGATTTGTTTGCAAAGATACATTCCTCGATGTCAACCAATCCATATACATAAGTCCAATATCATTATAATACGTTACTTGGTTCCAAAAATATACTAAATAATACCAGGATCTCTAAATGCACGTTTCTGCCACAAAGTAGCGCTGAGTAGCTGATAGCCAACGTCCAGAATGATTCGGAGTGCAAAGGGTTAAACAATAATTTTTTTTTGTTAAATTAATTACTCAGAAGTCTTTTCGATGATTTCGAAGAAACTTGGTGTGTTTCTTAGCAATAACAAGGGGCTTGTTTTGATGTAATTATATTTCAAATAATAATTGCAATGGGGTCGTAAAAGGTTACCTTTGTATTGTAAAAATCATTGAACGCCACTGTTTCTTTCCAAGTTCGATATTTTTATCAGATTAAAGAATTAAAAATACAACTTTCTTATCTTTCGAGTTCTTTTTGTATCTCACTTAGTTTTCGAGCAAGAAATAAAAACTTATTCCTTGCACTTTGAAATGAAAATGTGTTTGACTATTAAATGGAAAAAGTCTTCAAGCAGCATAAACGAAATGCATTTGAGGTAATTCGACGTTGTTCGTATTTACTTCTTAGGATATGATAGTGTTTGCACACTAGAACAAATGAAGCAAGTTAGGATATATGTTTATATGAAACTTTTTCTCCTAAAATATGACAAGAAATCATCCCCTGAAATTATAGTCATTGAATTTTTTTCCCTCAAAAAATAATACATAAAAAAGTTAGGCACTGTTTTTTTTTTTGTACAAGCGTCTTTGTACATGTACAAAGATCGGAAAAAATCTTTGTACGAAAGATTTTTAGTTTGTACAACATAATAATGGTAACTTAACTACCCAAAGAAAATCTTTGTACAATGTACAAAGACACTAAAAATCTTTGTCTCGTACAAAAAAACAACAACAGTACTTCTAATTCTTAAATTTCGCAAATTGGTACCGGTGGTTTAAGTGTGAAAATTCTCAATTCTCACAGCAAATCCTAGCAATCAATTATCTTTTAAAAGATCGGCAAGTTCCCTCATTTTCTGCCGATTCGCGTACATGTAAGCTTTAGTTTCCCACAACGTCCTGCATAACGTGACGTCGCATTTTTCATCAAGTCGGACGTCTTCAGATGTGTACGGACTGAATCTGAAATACGGGACGCCGATGGAAGCGCACCACGCCCTCGCTCTGTCCACTACCCTTCCGTCAGCTGCGGTTGCCTAAAACACGTTTTGACGATTTATTCTTGTTAGAGTTCAAACTTCATAACAGTGAGTTACCTGATCGACCAAAATCGATAAAAGGTCATTTGCTTCCCAAACTAGCTTGAATAAATCAGGTAAGAATTCGGGTGCTGCCGTAGCATCTTTTAGAGGAACCAGACCGGTACCTAAACTAACTACGATGTTGACAGGGCATTGTACTTCTCGTCTTTGACATGCCGATAATGCTACGTTGTACTCATGAATTTCCGTGAGAGCGTCTATTGTAGGATTATTGGCGATTAATCCGCCGTCAATTAAACCATTAAATGGTCTACAAACAAAAAATTTGTATTATTATTATTAGTCATCTGTTTTCAGAAAAGAATCAGTACTGGATACTACAATACAAATTTTGCGTTTTCACATTGCCGATAAATCATAAAAATCCTTACGATACACAGCGGCAATCGGAAATTGAAAATGATTGCTACGTTAGATCAGGGTTCTAGAAGAAGCAAAAATAGCTATGATATACGTAGGCAACCGGCTTGATTTTACATTAATGTGTTACTTATCTGTGGCAATATGCACGTAATCTTCCCGTTCAGACCTTCCACAAACCATTAATATTTTACATGTTAAATATAATTAAAAATAAACTAAACAAATCAGTTATCATCACGATACATCACCAATGATTAAATGATTTCTTTTGGGTCTCAAGTTCTAGCTATTCTCCTTACAAGATAAATATGTTAAATTTGGCATAGTTCGATATTACTTATTGCCATTAGGGTGTCTCAACTCACGGTAGTAGTTGCGTTGGACTTTTTAAAAAGAGCGTAATATTATTTACTCGGGCATTCACCTTCTTCATTCAAAATATAACTAGATAAATGTATAAACAAACGCTTTTCTTTACATATCCTATATATGAAGAAATCCTTGTCATTAGTTATTTTGTTGATAGTTCCCGAATAAAAACAAATGTTTGTTTATACATTTATCTAGTTATATTTTCCCTGAAGAAGGTGTTCCGAAAACGTTTGTAAACGTTCTGAAAACATAATTATCATTTAAACCAGTGTTGTTTAATTGACCTCATTGTGGTAGAGAACTATCATATAAGATTTCATATTTTTATTATAATTTTATACTGTGGGTCATCATATCACACATAGCGGAGTAAAAAATCCGGTATCAATCACCGGTGACTGACGTGGTCTGAACGGAAAATCTACTATCCCTCACTAGTGACCAACGTGACGCGTAATGTGTTAAAACTCGTTGGAATTACCTAAAATACGTAGGAGCTGCACTTGTCGCTCGGACTACATGCCATAACAAAGTATCTGCTGGAGGTTCCTCCAATTTTAAAAGTTCCGCGGAACTTTCATAGTTCCTATACAAGATTAAATCGACTGGTCGACAATCGGCTGTACAACACGGAATTATAAGTTTCGGATGTTGAATATCACTTAAGTAGGTATCGTCGCCTAAGATTCCTTTCAATACTTCCTCAAGTGGTTTGCTAGGATACGGTCGACGACTACCACTAAACATCTGCTCCTTAAAACGGAAATACAATCCGAGACACTCTTTCGCAGTTTTACCGGAAGCTAAACCTATCGCTAGTATGCCTCCGGTACTTGTTCCGGTCATCCAATCGAAACATTGATTTATCGGCTTTCCTGAATAGAATGATAGATGTTATAAAACAAAAATTACAACAATTGGGATTGTAGGTTGATGGGGATCGGATCTGTGGTACAATTAACTGATTTGAAACATATTGAAAATTAGACAATTGATCCTCACCAATTAATGTCTGATCAGTTATTTGCTTACACAGTGTACTTTATCATACGAGTAGCATAATTCTCTACTCTCATTGTGTGAGTAAGAAGGTGGTGAGGGTCATTTCCTGTATTCGTGTCTAAAACCGCACGTCTTGACATACAAGTTTTTCCCTCGTTATATAACTTAATTCATACTTTCACTAAATATAGTCTAGGATCTACAGTGGCGGACAATAAAATAGGTGTGAATTAAGCTTTTCTGAAAACAAACGTGTGCAACAGTTTATAATATTGTATTGTCGTCATCAATGCTAGAAGATTTGTATTTATCTTCCTGATGGATATACCATAGACTTATCGAGAATGATTACCCACTACGTGAACAGTAATTTTTTAAATCTAGGCATTTTTGTGTTCATAGGTTTATGGTATTTACATATGACTAGGATCATACTACCATTTGACATAGGCGTACAATCGTTATTCACTATTTTTGCCGTCAAAAATGGCACGGTTTGTTAAATGATCTGTGTAAACGTTTAGTGGGGTTGTAAGAAAATATAAAGGACATGCTACAAAATAATAAGCATATTAATTATATCAAAGCAATGTAAGTGTATAATTCAAAATTAGCCTTTCCATTTCTTTTTATCGAGTTTGTAATTAGATATTTGATTTTATTTTTACATATGTATTTGATTTCAAGTGAAGAATAATAATTTTAACTTTACGATATAGTACATTTGATTTTCATGAAGTTGTGACATAATTTTAAAGCAACTTCCTTTACACCTATTATTTTGTCCACCACTGTTTTTATCCCAGAATCCTAGATTATATCTACTTTGTGAATCAGTATAGGTAAGGGCACCCGAAACCATCCCTCTAAGATCGAGAGACAGTTAGTTCTTCCATCGTTACAATCCTTCGACCTATCAGCCAAATATTTCTACCCAGCACTTAACTGTGGTGAGTTGCTACGTTTTTGATCTCCCTTCCCACAGCCTGTACAACTGTCCGTATTTCCACCAGTGAATACTCGACTGAAAGGAAGGTGATTTACTACAGATGAAGAGCTCTTGTATGCATGGGATAATGAATATGCCCAAATAGGAAAGGGAACTTGGAAAAACTTGTTTGATTAGTGTGCTTGGAAGACGTACAGATGCATAAAGTGCAACAAAAATTACTTTGATAAAGTGACATCAATGTAGCTGCTGTTTCAAAATGGTAGTAAGGTTCATATCCAATGTGTTTAAAAATCTATTGACGATATACTAACCGAGCATATTTTCCAATTCCAAAAGCATCTGTATCAATAAAAGACCCCTAATGCCTCCGCCATCTAGCGAAAGTAATCGTCCGTTTCGGGGAATCCCATTCTTGTGTTTATCGGCCACCCGCTGCATTCCAGCCACGTCAAGCATGTGAACTAACGTATCTAAATTCCTGTACTCTTCGATGTAGATCGGCGGTTCCCCATTACTACTACCGTATTTGGAACAGTAATCATTACAACCTTCAACTCCAGCAGTGCATCTTTTCGCACCTACCGCGTGCAAACAATAAACCGCTTCTACGTCGTTCATTTTAGCAATCAAATGACGAGGACTCTTCCCTTGATTATTAAGAACGTTCAAATCTACGCCGAATGCTATTAAACTGTGCAGGACGTGTATATTTTGCGGGATTAGAACGGCTAAGTGTATAGCTGAATTTCCATCCAAATCTTGTATGTTAGGATCCGCTCCCCAGCTTAGAAGAGCAATAATACAATCGAATTTACGTTTTTCCACCATAATATGTAAAGCTGTCCTAAAAGAGGAAACAAATGTTAAGCATAATATACTGGAACCTGCCAAATCCGAACTTCTGATATCCGAAATTTGCTATATTCGAAAGGATTGCCTGGCAAATTGTTTTACGATTGCGCTTCTGATTAAAGAGTTTCTGACACTAACTAGCGTTCATTCTCCTAATTTTACTAATACCTAACAAACAGTATAAAATTACATTTCTATAGAAGTTACACGCTTTTACATACTGCACTTAAATATTCTACATATGTATATTCATTTCTCTACGTATTTTTTCAACTTTTACGGTAGTGTGGTAAGCACTAAGCCAGCACTTTCCAAAGTAAAGTTGTTCAAATCATTACATGGCCAGGCAAAAACTATCCCTAGGGTTTGGTGTGTCCATCCCCATCAACACTTAACAGCAAAGAGGGTGAGACAAAACGTAAACATTCCTCCAAATGATGCCAATTTGATATCCTAAATTATTGATTATCCGCAATGCCCTCAGCCCCTTTATTTCAGATATGAGAAGTTGTACTGTAATATACAGTTTCGTTCAGCTCTAATTGACCTGTCCCAAGATTTTTGTCCAACTTTACCAATCTTTGTAAAGAAAAAAATACCCACACTTAAAATATTACATACCTCATTTTAAAATCAATTGCATTTACATCACATTTACGCTGAAGTAACTCATGGATTTCAGTTGGGGTTTTAGCCCAATGTAGCATTGTTCCGCCGAATTGAATGTTACGTCCAATTAAAAATTTCGGATGAGCCATAATATAACTCGCAAAATTAGTATACTGGTAATTGTTGATATCAATCTTACGAGTAAAGGGAATGTTGATATCACCTCCAGCAAGAAGTAAGAGTTTGAGGCATTCGAGGTCACCTCTCAGACAGGCAAGATGTAACGCTGTATAATGAAACCTATTCTGCCAGTTAATAGCGAGACGATTGGCACCTTTAAGTAATAACTACAAGAATCAACTATCATAAATGATTGAATTTGGAATGTATCACTTTCTTACCTCTAAGATTTGTTTAGTGGTACTGTAATGAAATACAGTATTTTCATTCAGATCTCTATGATAGAGAAAAGCATTCTGTCGAAGAAGAGATTGTACATGGTTCAAATCTTGACGTGATACTGCTACTTGTAGCAGTGACATACCAGCCACTTTATCAGAGATGCCAAAGTATGGTGTGTTCGGTTCATGTTTAAGCCCCCGAGGATAATCAAAAAGGGTTACAAAACGTGATAAAGCCAAAGATGGGTTTGTATCTAGTACTTGCAACAGTTGCCTTAACTCTGATTTTTGAAATCCTACAAAAATATTTCTTATGTATTATATTATATCCATTTATGTGATACATACGATTTGTTCTAAGGAAGTTTCCTGTTCCTCTATTAAAGACAAGCATCTCTTTTCTATAGCCAGGACATTACCTGTTAGTAGAATTCTGCGAATATTTATTTCAATTGGTATCGTAAGATAGGTGAATGTATGTACTTACCTGCTGAGCTCTTCCATAATGTTGGATATGTAAAAAACTGGCGTTGCTGTTGGGGTATTTGTTTATATAGTATAAACTTGCCTAACTCATCTGAATATATGGAAAGTTATCTTAGTTGTTGCAGAGTTTAATACTTACAGTTGTTGTAAACATATTTAATCAAAATAAAAAGGGGAAAAACGCGTATCAAGGAAATTGGTGAATATTAAAAAATTGTGTACATTTTATTGAAGAAAACTTGCAGTAATAAAAATTTGGAGAATGTAGAAGGGATAGGTCTAGATAGGTCACATCAACGGAAAAACCATTCTTGTATTATTCATAATAAGCGTTTAGAATTTGTCCTTGATAAAAATAGAAAGATTATGCAATGCATGAAGAAATATATTTATAAAAGTAAATGAAAAGAAAGTTAAATATGAAATAAAATTAAAATAAATGATGAAAGTTTTCAATAAAAAAATAATCTCTGAGACATCCATATACTTCCTTTTTTGGGAGCGGCAGGAAACATGGAGAAGAGATTATGTAACACATATTTTATAATATATTACATAACTACGAGAATTACATCTATAACTCGGCGAAAATCTAGTAAAATTTTATACGATATGAATCTTTGTAAAGAGGAAACTTACCTGCAAAAAATTCTGTGGATGAATTGTTTGCCTACTACATAACGCCCATCTACATCATTTCACTATCTGTCATAATTCTTATCCAGGATTCAGGATAGCACATATTGCTTCAGGGGAACTACGCATAGTGCTGCCACACTAAAAATATTATATTAATGTAGATAAGAATCACCACGACAGATGTCGCACTGAAAAGTAGAAAAAGATTCATCCTCTTAAAAATGCGAAATATTTCTCTTATAGAAATTATTCGCTACTTTTTCAAATTTCAAATCGTCATGACACTAATGAATACTAGTGGTTCATTATTTAATAATTACCAAGAAACTCGAAATTACACAGCGACCTCTATGAAACGGAAGAAATACAACTCACAAGAGATGAACTTTGTCATAAACTCATTGACCTGACATAAATCTCGATAAAAACAATTCTTTTCAATAAAATCGTGAACTACGTTAAACTATAGAAAGAAACAAACTAAAAGTTTGTTTTGTTTTCAATTTGAAGTGAATATCTATTTTTTAAGATTTGTATCCTTTAAATTAGTGATTATCGACTGCGTAGCCATCTGTTGACAGAATTACAGATTGCCCTAAGAACAACATTTTTAAGTTAGAGATCGTTTGAAGAATATCTCACGTCGGCCAACTCTCAGGGTGGAAGTAGAAGTCACTAGTTATATATATTTTAGTGACTTTAGAGAGAACTCGATTCTGCCCCATCTACAATATATGCCTAGAAGTAAATACGAAATGTGAAATGAATTGAGTCCACAATCAAAGGGATTCATTTAAGTATATTATCTATGATTCAGGGAACACCATCAAATGGCTATATTCACGACATAACATAACCTATACATTGCAAAACATAACCTCAATTTGCACTAAACCGCCAAAGTATAGTAGGATCGTACATACATTTCTAATGGGCAAGGTAAACAGAAAAATATCCTTCGACAAAGACTTTTTAAATCAACTAAAAACGATCCTAACGCTTGCGTCGAGATCCAGACGAAGATCCACCATTTAGCATTGCACCCATTCCATTTAACGGATGTAAACTCCTCCATCAAAGGCATCTTAAACGATAAAGTCGCCAGATACGACAAGAATTTCGGTGGAATTTTATTAGGGTACGAAAACGTGAAACTGTTAGAAAGCGCAGGCGATATAAATTTCGACAGCTGTTTCATCCACGCAAACATACAAGCAGATTTTTACATATTTACTCCTAACATCGGACAGATCCTGAACGGTGTCGTCAATAAGAAGAGCAAGGATCACGTGGGATGTTTAGTGCATAAGACATTCAATGTGTCTCTTCCCAAACCTGAGGATTTAGAAAATTGGATGGGAAACTCCGTCCAATTAGGGCAAGAGATTCAATTGGAGATTATCCACACCGACTTAGAAGGGCGACTGCCGTATATTAAAGGGAAAATATTATCGGTTGTGTCGGACGATAGCGGCTTTAGTACGAGTGAAGAGCCTCATCAGCAAAATATCGTTACTAAATTCGAGGATAGTGATGATGAAATGAACAAATCGAAAAGGAAGAAAAAGCGTAAACGCGAAGATACTTCAATGGAGGAGGAAAGTGGTCATAAAAGAAAAAAGCACAAAACAAAAGGAACTGTTTTAGAATGTGAAGCTCCCGTAGAAGACAACAAAGGAATAGAAGTAGATAGGAAATTGAAGAAGAAAAGGAAGCATAAAGAGCGTGATCGTTCAGTGGAGAAGGAGTTAAATTCTAATAACGGAGATGTACCCATAAAACTTAAAAAGAAGAAGAAACATAAAGATGTTGGGGATGGACAAATAGACATTGATGATTTAAAAAGACGAAGCAAAGAACAAGGAGATGAAGAAAACAAAAACGTGGTAGTGAAAGTTCGATAGTCAAGAAAAAGCACAAGCATAAGAAGAAACTAAACTGAAAAGTGAAATGGTGTGTACATAACTGATACTCTTTTGAGTTACAATGTAATTTTCTTTTTAAAAACTGATTACTACTTCATCATGTTAAAATGAAATGATGTAATTTATAAAAATTGCCATCATATTGTTTTGAAATGTCTTAAAGACAATTTGAGTGTTAGTTAAACAATAAAACAATTTTATTAAGTTGCATTTATGTCTCCGATGTAACATACTCCTCTATAGTGCCCTTAGTGGAGTTAATTTGATATCTTTGAGTTTAGATCTATTGCAAGAGATATAAATTCCTTTTTAGGCTGAGGTGAAAACGACCTAGATCATTTGTCCCTCAATCTTCAAAATTAATTGAAGCAAAAAGTGTTAGAATTAATGTAATATGAAAAATTATGAACGTTCAAGTTTATTATGCCAAATTTCCAGATTAACATCAACTATTACTGCGAGAGAGGAGTGCTAGTTTCTAATTTCTAATACATTAAAGAAAACGGAGGAGTGTTCTTGGATAGCAGATAATTGGGAATCACTGATTTAGATATGTCCAAGGTCATGTAAATATTCCCTGTAGTGCTTGTTGTGTGGTATTCGCCTTGGGGGTTAGTCGGATATCGCTGATGATACTTAGTTCCCCCAGTTTCCCACTTAGAATGGCAACTTAGTTGCCGAAATACGTATCTGGAATTATTCCAGAAAGGTGTGGTAAGGCTAATTTCATTTCTTTTATATAGAATTTATTAAATTCTCTTATCAATACCTGCCATCACACATCGCACATCTATTTGGCATGGCTCTGGGTGGAGAATAGACATAACTAGTTTCGACATTTAATAGTATAACAGGGGAGTAGAACAGAAAAATTTTCACTATATATTATTTATTTCTTTCACATCTTTTACATCTATAACATCCAGTTTCTTACTTCCACTTTTACTTTTATTCTTTCTCTCTTTTATTACTTCATTCTTCTTCTGACGATAAAGTGAAAGATGCCTCGCTTTAAATTTACTCGATTCCTTCTTATCTTTATAATGTTTAACGTCCGTCTTGACGTCTTCCCTAAACTGCTGCCACGGATGGATTTCCTTTTCATCGATCGGATCCACTTCCGCTTTCCACGATTTATACCGCAGATTGAACAGTTTGTATCCTTTTTCGAAATTTTTCGATTTAGCCTGGCTACAATTCTAAAGAGAAATTAATATGCGATTAGATGTTTTAATCGATTTATTAAAAACAAAAAATACTTACGTTATCGTTAGACATCTTCTTACATTTTTCTTAAATTCTTCCAGTCGATCCATGAAAATCTTATTCGGTCGTATCTCATCCTCGATACATATTTCCATTATTTTCAGAATGTACGGAAAATTGAAGCAGGCACAACCCTGATGCAGCATAGCGCCCAAAATTTCGGGGTTCAATCTGAAAGTTTTCAGTAGAATAAGTTATGTTTATTTATAATTATAATAATAGTAATGGTGGATTGCTGACGATACCTACAACTGAGTTGAAAAATACTGTAAAGAATAAAAGAGTACCTTGCTATAAGAATAATACAATTATTTCACTTATTCTAAGTATTTCTGTACTATCATGGTACATAGATAATCTTCCGAATACCGTTCCTGAAGTATAACTTATTCCAAGTACTTTCTTACAACGCAGCATATAAAATAATTGTTTAAGTATAGCTATAAGGTATACTTCAAGTTTGCCAATGTAACAGCCATTTACGAAACTCCAGTTACGTTATTTATGTAAAATAGAAATAAAACAAAGTGATAGTTGAACCAAGTAGTGTTTCTATTTCATTAGGCTAAAGATAGTAATTTAGATGTAGTTTGAACGCAAGTGCCACAAAAATAATTCGATGTAAGGAGAATTCAACAATTGGAGTTATAGAGTTGTATTATAAAGGAAAATTGCACACTAGCGGTCCAAACAACAGAAAAATTCAAGTGATGGAGGTATCAACTGTATTAAATTAGTTTACATCATGACATAAGATATTTCTTATTCTTATTCTCTTTAAAAATAGAAGGAACGACAAAATATGTTATTAACACGAGCATTCCCATATTTCATAATTTTAAACACATGCCTGCGTTTATAAATATTTACACAAATATTATATAAGACACGAAATCCCTTTATCACTTGATAAATATATGACTATGATAAATATGACAATAAACGTGGATCAACGAAGTTAATAAAACGATTTGTTTATTTGAATTTTAAGTAAGTACATAGTGCGCTCGCAGGGACAGCCACAGGACAGCCAACTTCCGCCTGAAAGTGAAGGAAGACACGGCTGAAAATGGATGCGGGCCAAGGACGAGCAGGTATTTTTAGAAATGATCGTATTCGTGCTTTATGCCGTCTTTTTCCCGTTTTTAATTATATTTTATAAGCATGCAATTTTTACCTGTGGTTTTCGTTGTGCATTTCTTCGATCAGCGATTCGGCTTCCTGCTTAGTTTGGCAGCCTAACGCTAAAACGCCGAATGTTATTATGTTAGGCCTCAATCTGGATTTTGTCATCATATTTAAGACTTCCTACAATAAAATAAATAATAATCAAAGACGTAATAAAATCTTGAATGCATAAACTGACAATTTTTATCAAGGCTAGGCGTTATTAGTAAAATCTTCGTAATTTTAATTTTTTTAACACATTAATTGCCGTGTTATTTGTAAAGTGAAGTGGTTCGCCTGCCAATGTGTGCCTCTTAATTATATCAATCTCTCATAGATTTTCCATCAGTGTAGCCCTAATTTATGGTCTGCCCCCAATTTTGAAAGCTGAACGGCTATAAGTCTTTACGGACTGGACATTGCTCACATTTTCAGTTTTCTGGAGTTTATTCCTCCTTTGGCCAAACTCCTTAGCTTTTATCCTCAAAGGCATGGATATACTCTCTTGACCTACATTTGATCTGAATGTTTAATAATGTTAAGGCACATCTTCCCTTAAAACTCTGAATTCCTAGACCTTTAGAAAAGGCTACTAGTTTTCTAGACCGTGCCTACCATCCGGGTAGGTTTCTCATCCTTTATGTCTGATGGCCTCTATGCTTAACAAGATTGTTAATAATAATAATAATAATAGTAATAATAATAATACTTAGACAATTTAGGGCACATCTTTCCTTAAAGCCACCACCTTCTCAGACCCTTCCCAAACGCTATAGGTGTTCGTGGAGAACCACCACCTAGATTGTCACAGTTCCCATGCTTAATACTGTTAGGCCACATTTTCCCTTAAAAAGCATCTTCATCAACATGACCACTTGCGTTCTACGAGTAGCTAGTAAGTCAGGTCATCCAAGGCAGAGCCATGCATTTCTCATCAAGACTGATATAAGCGAAGGCGGGCGCAGCGTGTAGTAATTAATGTGTTAAATAATAAACTTCAACAGAAGCTCTCCAAAAAAACACTGCTTACCTTAGCTAGCTCATAATCGAATCTCATACTCCTCTTCTTTATAAGCATATTATAGAAATCCACATCCGGCTTCACATTCAATTTCCTCATTGAAACGATCAATTCTTTCTCTGCCGACAAGGTGCTGGGTATGGAATTCAATAACTGAGTATACGTCTTCACATCCGGAATACACTGGTTTTCTTTCATATCACTTAACAATCCCGAAAAGCCACCGATCAACAGCAACCTATCTTCGGAGTTCGCAATTTCAGATATTGATAAGATATCTCCTAAATATGGAACTCTCGCAATCAAATTGGGCCTGTTTTCCTGTACAGTAACATCCATCCCAATTCTTTGCGTATCAATATTACTTGAATCTTGATGTTTTGGTGGTTCAAGGCGTAAATTACTACTTCCTGTTATGCTATCCAATACATTCTGCGACAGTTCAACATTACCTAATCCACAATCACGTACACATCGTAGCAATAGGTTGTAGCTGTAAATATTCGGCTTTACATTTTTTCTTGGAATTTCCTCCAAACAAGCAGAGCATGTCGAAATCCTGCTTCCGTATCACTGATACAAGCTTGTAATAAAAAGTTTAATGTATCTGCTCTAATTGGCATCCTTTCCTGCATTTCATCTACGAGACTGAAGGCCGTTTCCAGGTCACCACAACGTCCAAAAGCTTTGATCATGGCGTTGTAATTGGAATCGTTCGGTTCATATCTTTTCTCGATCATGATCTCTCGTAAATGCTGGGCTCTATTTAAACCATCTTCCGGCCAGGGACTGTTAGCGCAAGCATTAAATAAAGCGGTGTAAGTACCCGCATGTGCCGTCAAACCTCGTTGCTTCATCCTATTATACAGGGAGAAAGCTTTTTGGTATATCCAACTTTACCGCAAGCTCCCAATATTAAATTGTGCAAATAAGAGCTGTCGGGTTTGATACGGTCGTTCTTAAGAATTCGAACCTCTAGGAGGTCAATGGCTTCTTTAATTTTTCTTTTTCGTATTAGGGCTTTGATCATATCGGCATACTGTTTAATTCGAAGTCTTTGACTGGGAGCCGGGGGATTTTCAAGGTAATCCTTTTCCTTATAGTCATCTTCGTCGAATACATCCTCTTTGGTGGTTTGCGATCCGAAAGTGTCGGGATCAGTCTTAATTTTAACGAGATATTCCTTTTCTGTTATATGTTTGTTGGTTATGTTTTGATCGGTGTGCTGTATGTTTGTAGTTAGGCATCTGCAATTGTGGCAAGGATTTAATTTGAGGAAATTTGAGTAGATTTTGTGTTCCTCTGTGGTTTTAAACGTGTTGGAAATGGGTAAACGGAATAATCTTAATGCGTTTCGACGAAACATAGCTAAACATTCAACCCAATAAAACTGAATATAACCAAATATAACCCAATGTGACCCAATATAACCTAACCTAACAATTTAAATATGTTATTAAACCGATACTTCCATTCCCAATATTGCCGACTTTAGGATGGAAATAAGTTTTGTCGCAGTTGTAAGATGTCACTATACAGAACAGATTTTAGCGGGAGACCAGTTAATATTTGAAGTCAGAAATTATGAATTAAATTATAAATAAATCTGGATTGAGATAGGTTTAAAAATCTATGTCTATGTATTCGTATCATACTCTGTTTGTTTGTAATTAGCGGTTACCTGCGGTTACGTCTGAGGTTACCCAATTGACATTTTATATACAGTAGAAGCCGCTTATTGTGATCAATTTGGAACAAACCCTTTTTGATAACATTAACCGAATGATAACAGTAAGCGGAAGGTAAATATAAATGTATTTTTCTATGCTGATGTAGTCAATAATAAATATGTATGTATGTAATCAAATTATTTAACGACTTACAAATAAAATTCAAGGGAAAAATTAACGATTAATCAACAATTTTTAATATTTTACCAAATTTTTTTATTTTTTATCATCGATACAATACGTAGGTACATTTATTTACACTTTACGATTTCATTCGAAAAACTGGTCGATCGTCGTTTGACGTTTATTTTTATTAATAAGATTTTGTATGTATATTTCAAAATCATAATATCTATCAAAATTACTTTCTCGGAATTGTACACCACGTCGGAGAATATTTAACGCTTCTTGCATCTGGCCATTAGTTGGCGGCTCTTCAGACATTTCCTCTTCTTCTTCTTCTCCTACTTCAGGTAATTCAGGATTACTTCCTTCGGACGATTGATCCACAACTTCCCCGACAAATGTCTGATATAGTCATTGTGGCAGCTGTTTGAACATCATTGTCGATATCCACCCAATCGGAAAATTCGCTTTGGACAGACCTTGAACTACAAAAAAATTAAAAAATATTAGTTAGATGTACAAAACAAGTTCTTTTTCATACCTTCTAAAATGTCAGCG
Organism: Chrysina gloriosa; assembly: GCA_038088585.1. Classification (NCBI taxonomy): domain Eukaryota; kingdom Metazoa; phylum Arthropoda; class Insecta; order Coleoptera; family Scarabaeidae; genus Chrysina; species Chrysina gloriosa. The sequence goes on along the minus strand of CM076087.1, from coordinate 16,467,371 downwards.
CACGTTTCATGGAGATCAGGTTCTTCATCACCAGTTTTGGAAAAACCTCCTTTTCGAAAACAGTTTCGGATCGTTTCTGGTTGAACTTGCCTCCATGACTTCACCAGCAAATGCAGCGCATCTAGAAGACTGATTTTTTTGCTATCGCATCTGCAGTAGGTGCATCTCGATTCTCATCAAGTTCTTGTATAATTTGGGCTCGAATTTGCCCTCGATAGTATTCTTTGAATGTTCGAATGATTCCTTGATCACATGGTTGTATCAATGCCGTAGTGTTCGCAGGTAAGAAAATAAGTTGGATGTTCGTCAAAACTGCATTCACTTTGTGCGCAGTACAATTGTCTACTAATAAGACGATTTGGCGTTTCAATTTTTTGTCCCACCTGAGTAACCACTCGCTGAACAAGACACTTGTCATCCAAGCATTCGCATTAGCAAAATACTCCACGGGCAAAGTTTTAACACCTTTAAAACACCGAGGATTCTTACTTTTTCCTATCACTAGAAGTTCTTCCTTTTCACCTTCCATATTAACAGAACATAACACTGTTACTCGTTCTTTCGAAGATAAGCAATTTCTTACTTTATCGTTTTTGAACAAATAAGTATGATTAGGCATCGCGCGAAAGTAGAGTCCTGTTTCATCTGCATTGTAGATGTCCCGGAGGCGGATATTTTGCAATAATTTCTGGCCATTCCGAACGCATCCAGTCAGCGGCTGCTAACGAATCAGCACTTTTTCTTCACCGTGCAGAGGTCTATAAACGATGTTTTCTCGCTTTTTCCACCGATTGAACCATCCGTCTGTTGCAATGAAATTTTCTTTCCCCATAGTTTTGGCTATATCTTCTGCTTTTTGACGCATGATAGGACCATTCACAGAGGCATTTTTTTCGCGAACATTTGTAAACCAAATTTTTAAAGCTGATTCAACTTGATTATCCTTTCCAGATCTTTCCCTTTTTCGTTTTATGTTTTTCATTCGAACGCGCACACGTTTCTATTTCTGTACGATTTTTTAAAATTTTACACAACAGCGGTGCGAAATTTTTAATTGTACCGCAGCATTCCTTTGACTCATTTTCGGAAGTTTATCGAAGTTATCGAGAATTTGTCGTTTTTCTTCGTTCGATAGATCGCGACGTTTTTATTCACTTCTGCCATGACCACGGTGGTTTATGCGAAATTTCAATAATTTACCCGTACACAGACTGTAGAACGTGAGATTCGTAGAAGAGTATAGGAGAAACTGAATATCATTTAAACGAACGGACCTTTTATACATAAAGTACATCAAAAAAAAGATGACCTCTTCATAATATAGAAATAACAATTCGTTAGATTGTAATATGCGATATGAGAGTTTTAATTGAAATCGGCGAGAAAAAGCGGCTCGTTCAAAGGAGTTGCGCTGCAGACACCGTCGCCTGAAGAAACTTTCCGACAAAGGATACTATTCATAACTAATAACATTAAGCGGCTTTTGATTACAATTTGCGGCTTTCTTTCAATGAGTTTTAAATAGAGTGATTTGGGACCAACGGTTTTCGATAACAATAACCGTTTGATAACATTAACCGTGATTATAATAAGCGGCTTCTACTGTATTTAATATGTTCATGGAATTCTTCAAAGCTGATAGTAAATAACCTAAAAATTTTGAATAAATAAGATAGCACTGGATATGCTCCCATTTTATATTCAGCGGTGATCCAATACCGGATATAAGTTGATGAATGGAAAAAAGTCTATGCCTATGCAAGTGAGTTTATATTTCCGGGACTGAATACGCTTGTGTCAATGAGGCCAACATAAATTCGATATAGATTTGTCTGAATCTGCTTTGTTAAATAGTTCCAATAGACATGCAAGATTGGTACGACCGCATTTATCCCTAATGATGTAATTGTTTTGTTAGGATATAAGTTATTACTATAATTTAAATTTAGCGCCTTTTGGTTGTCCATGATTGAATGAGAAATATGTTATTAAATTTAACTAAATAAGAAATAAAAATCTGTATCCGTTCGTGGCGGCTCCTCGTGTAGGTCAATACAGAATTATTCGTAATACCTTATTATAAGCAGCACTACATTACAAGGATCTCAATGACCCATTAAGCTATAGGACAAACCGTCACTGGTATTTATATGGAAAACGATGCAGTAAACGGCAATACCGAATTTTTTAGTTTTCTCGATTTCAACTTTTTCATTGTTAACAAGTTTACTTGCAATACAAAAACAAGTTAGGAGACGATTGGGTGTAAAAAATATACTTTCTGTAAAGACGAAAATTATAACTGAAAATAGGTTATGTATACAAAACCGTCAATTTCATTGACTACCAACGACTACAAACTAACTACAAACGAAGAAATATCACCTATAAAGAAGAAAAAGAACTAAAAGCAGGAGTTTCAAACTCCTTCTCTTAGCTTCCTTCGGCTTTATTAGATACATTTTATTAAAAAAATCGCGGTCTAACTAACTCATCCGTAAAGAATTACTAATAAACAAATCGCAACCCATATCGCACATTGTTAGCTGACTATTATGAGAAGACTACAAAAACCCACCTCCACCGGGCCGCATGATAGTCCCAAAGCTCGAACAAACTCCCTCCAATTCCATTTGTTCGGTCGAACTACACCAAATTCCCAGAATAAAGGTAATTTTTTCTAGTTCTAACACTTTTTTTGCAGTTAACAGGTCTAACTAGATTTTCGGTTGGTAGTCAATGGATTTGACAACACTGTACCTACACCCCGGTTTCTCTCTCTCTCTAAGGATTGCAGATCATTTTCTATAGATATGAGAATTGTTTAAGTCCCTTTATGGCGTCGATGATGCGACTACTTCGAGGCGCATGTGGTGAAGAGTAAATGGACGAGATTCGGAGTCCTTCTTAATAAGGGTATTAATGAAAATTCGCAACGTGGGAGACTTGAACAAGTGTGTTCAGGCTGTAGATTTTTGTGTGGCGTTGTAAGGGAGTCTCAAAACGATTTGTAGCCCCTCCGCGGGCGACTCGAATCTACGCTGGCCAGCTCCTTCACCTAGGGATGTGTAAACTCTTCAAGTTAACGCCATCAGGGTTGGTAGGAAAAGTTGATAAAGGCAAGTGTAAGTGTATTCGATTGTTGCGCATGAACCATGGAGCGTCGGTCATCATCCGAAGACCCTTCTTTTGAGGTATTGAGAGAGAGGATATGCGAATCTCGGCGGCCGCTGATTCACACAAGCGCTACATATGTAAAAGTTGGGCGGACCATCAACTGGTAGAGTGTGGCCTTAGTTGACAGAGGAACCAGAGAAAGAAGGGAGTTTCTCGCGGCAAGAAATTTACCGATTTAACAGTTCGGGAGCAAGCAAGGAGCTCTGAGAAACTCTCGCCGTGATAGGATATTGTGTTGACCTCACGGTTCCCAGTGATACTCGAAACATGCGTCCCATAGAAGATCATACATATCAACTTGAAGATGAGACCATCATGTCACACTCTGTGGAAGTCATTTTCGCTGTGTTCGTCCTTATCAAAGGGTTTTTCTTTTCTTTATATCCGGACGGTTTCCCAACTATTCTTTTTCTTGTTTTAGCTTCTCCTGTCCATGCCAGGAATTGATTTTGAAATACTACCGTATACTGCACCTTTATTTTTGGTTGTATTTATCTCAATAGAAAAAATGTAATAGTTGCGGTTCATAACAAAAATTTGAGCAAAAGACTCGTCCCATTTAAGTCTGTCTTTATTTTCTATTAAAGTTGGAAGACATTGGAAAATATAAGATGTGTGATTTAGTCGTTCGTTACATACTTTGTGATAGTGCATGGTCAGTTGATCATTTATCAAACGAAAGCACTACTTTGTTAAACTATGACTTTGCTTTATTTTTATTTTACATAAAAAACGTAACTACAGTTTCGTAGATACTGTTACATTTTCAAACTTGTAGTACCTTATAACTAAACTTAGATAACTATTTATATTCTGGATTGTAAAAAATACTTAGAATAAGTTACACTTCGGGAACGTCATTCGGAGGATTATCTATAATATGTATGAATTATAACTAAACCCAGTAAATATTTTTTAAATTTAAAATATTTTTACTGGGAATGTACGATGATAGTACAGAAATACTTAGAACAAGTCAGATATTTTTTTATTTTTTATTTTATATAAAAACGTGGCTGTAGTTGCGTTTGAAGTACTTCAAGTCTAACAATATAACATTGTTTATGAAACTGCAGCCACGTTTTTATATAAAATAAAAATAAAACAAAGCGATAGTTTAATAAAGTAATGTTTTTATTTCATAAATTGGAAAATATGCAGACATGGGAAAATGTCAGTGCGACAAAGTTAATTACGTTTGACTCAGTTAAAGATATTACGCATACAAATGAGATAGGCTCTTACCATTCTTGTTTGAGACTCGCTTTTATAGTTCGAAGGCAATTTAACCGGTGCCATACAACAGCTCGGAGATGTATTTACATACGATTAAAACAGGTATGTGACTTTCAAACACTTTCAAATGGATTATTTATATTAGATTTCATAATGATATTAATATTCGAATGACATTCGCTTTGGATTACTATAGAAATGATATTTATTATTTAGTATTATTACTATTAAATTTCACATCATCCCATCACGCGCTATTCATTCTTCTTTATCTCATGTCTTTGGGCGTTGTCGTTATCAATTAATGTGTTAAATTGGGATTATTTAACGGCATTTTGGGGAAATGACAGTTTCAAATTTGGTGATTTATTTAGTGCTTTTTAATGTTTAACGGTTGTGCAACAGTGGTTTTCGCTTGAATTAATTTTTTATTTGCGCACTGTTATATCGCAATATGAAGCCGTCATCATAGAGAATATGTGATATGTATAAAATGGTTTCTCTGGTGGTGGGAGTAGGTTCATTAACATATTTGACATTTGCCTCAGATTCTTCTTAGTCAGACATTCTAATATACTATATAGATTCGCAAAAAACTGAAAAAATCAAAACTAAAAAGGCGAACAATAGTTTGCTCGAATACGCTTTTACTGTAACCGCCGTTTAAGAGACACTTCAATCTACAGATTTGTGTTACATATAGATTTTTATAGGAAGGACCTTTGTACCAGGCGAGTCGAAATAATTATCACCAGTTGGATTTTCGCGTCGCTCCAATATAGTGCTTTTTATTATCTTGTATTGGTGAGCCTGGTATGCTTGACAGTTTAATATTCTATTTATGCATGGACGTTCGTCGATTGGTTACTGTTGGTTAATTTCTCTTCGTTTATTTGGTATTTAGCCAACACGCTCTCCAGTCTTTACACCCCTAGATTTTTATCTGTTTCCATATTTATAAAGCAAAGTGTTTCAAAATCGTTTCTACAAGAAGCAATCGAACGAGACGTAAGAAGCGTTGCGGTGGATACATTACAGAAATAATTTAAAAATATGAAACGTAAAATGCAAGTGTGTATTACAAATGAAAGTGGGTGCTTTAAAGAAATATATATTTTTTTGTGCTGTGTTTATTGTTCAATAAAATATATTTATAACTATTGTTACGTTTCGTGACTATAACAATTATAAAGTTACTTTTATATTACTATAAAATTTACTAGTAGTTTCTTTTGTAATTTATTTTAAATCTATTTACATTGAAGTAATTCAAATTTGAACACTTGACTTTATTAAGCCTATATTTCGTTCGGTATAGCCAATCTGTAATTTGTTTCAGAAATACAGAGACGAATTTCTGAACGAACCCTCAGCCCACATTACACACTATAAAATTTGGAATAAAATTTATACGTCAAATTAAAGCGATACTTTGAAAGAGGCAGAGAAAACAGAAAAATATAACAAACACCACAATAACTAGCGGTAATAAACAAATGTCAATACATTTGACAGAATTACGTACTATTGCGGCAACAAAAATCGGGACAAGTCTTATAGGCTATTTTGACTGTTTTTTAGCTGTATAAACCAGTCGTTTGTCATGTTCATGTCAATCATCTTGTCTAATGTCAAAAATAGTTTACCCATGAACGCAAGAAACTTCTGTTAAATGCATTTATTTGAAATAAAAATCTTGGAAACAAATCTTCTCTTAATGGAAACAATAAATTAATCTAGTATTTTTAGTTATTTTTTACCACGGTATCAAATGGATTATTCCTTAAAAACTGAATAAGATTTTCTTCTTCCATGAAATTCCGTACTAATTTACGATCAGAACCTGTTGTAGTCATTTATTTTTAATGTTGTGTGTGCTTTTGGGCACTCCAAATCTATTACCTAGTCTTCTTATGGACCATCCTTCCCCAAGTAATGTAATTATTTCCATTTTTCCAGTAACACTTAAATGCGGCATAATGACATATGTCAATAATAATTTCAAAATGACATAACTTTTGACAAGGCAAAAGCCAGATTTAAACTACATTATTTTAAGTGTCCCATTTTTTGTTGCCGCAATAGCACACGATACGATTATAGCAGGATTGATGCTTGATTTGATTGGTGATTGATAAAATGTGTGTGAAGCGGTACTCAAAAAAAGTAAAAGTCTTCTAAATAGAGATAGCGGCCTTATCCAAAGCTGCGCGCTGTTCAACCTATTATAATTAGGTAATTTCAGTTTTAGTATGGTGTGTAATTTATTATTTAATTTTCTTCCATATTTTAGACAATATGGAGGCGTTTCTTCGCGATTTATTAAACCGAAATTAGTCACATAACTACACATGTTAATTTTTTTTATTTAAAGCTTATTTAAGCTAGAATAAAACCTTTAGCAAATACTTTTTCTTTCGCATATTTGCAGAAATTACGTCTAGAAATTAGACACGCATGTTATTGATGTGTTATTTATTTTATATAAAGGGGTAACGCGGGGGCCGTATGTGAAATACATATTTTTTAAATAATTGTATATTTGCCAAAAATCGTAGAATTTCTGAATTCGATTATCGTTCCAGTTTCAATAGAGACGTTTAGTTATTAGGCGCAATAAGTTCGTTAGGAAAAGAATGAAAATTCGTTATTTATAATAAATTCAAATTAAATGTGTATAATATCTCATGACCTATAAAAATAAATACTTGTTCTTAGAATTATCTCCACAATTTTTTACCTAAAAAAAGTGGTTGAAATAATCCTAAAGCTAAATAAATTCAAAATGAGTTTTCTCATACCTATTCGTACACTTTGAAATTCACATTCGTCGTTTCTATTCTCGCCAACTTAAGTGATTTTTGCTAGGAATGGTAAGAAGTTGTCGAAATACGTATTCGTACGAGTTATCGAAATTTGTGTGCTAATTAAAGAAAAAGAACTCTTCGTATTTGGTTACGATTTAACGTAAACGCCGATTCAGTAATTCTGTTTTTATTATTGTTGTTTTTAGCAATCACCGATGCTCCCATCATCGGAATTTTATCTCAAGAGACGTTTTCCGTAAACCAATACTTTCCCAGACAAGAATTTCAAAGTTTCATAGCAGCATCCTACGTAAAGTTTGTGGAGAGCGCCGGAGCCAGAGCGGTACCCATCATGTAAATATTTCTTTTTGATTTTTCTATACGTCATTGTTTTCGTTACGTTTTGTCTTTTTAGGATCGGAAAAGATAAGAAATATTACGAAGATTTGATGAGACATACGAACGGGTAGGTTGTTTTCTCCTAAACTGTGAAATACGAGGGTAGATTGAAAACATTCCGGAATGACAACGAAAACAAAATGATAGGGATAGAAGTTATACTTTACTTTCAATATAATCTCCTCGACCCTCAACCAACGTTTCTCCGACTTCTCGATTCCTTCCCGAAAGTGACTTTCTCCGAAATTCCCAAACAGTAACTGTAGGTGTATCATCTGCAAATCATTTTCATTATTATGTAAATAAATTAATACTTACGTTTCTGAATAGAAATGTTAATTTTTGAATTTGCGCCACTGACCGTTAGAGGAGAGAAGAGGAAACGGAAATAGTATGTTAGGTGGTGTGAGTCAGTTAGGTGAAAAAAAGGGAGGGCGCAACTGAGATGTGTGTGTTCTGTCGATCGTTTCATTATGAAATTTTTATTATTAAAATTACGAAATATATAGCACAGAGAAAATCGGAGGATCTGATCTCTACACGTTTATAACTATTAATCAACTCACATAAATTAGTTTAGTAGAGTTCATGTAGCAACCCTTACACTGAAAGGTAGGAAGAGTAAAAGATGATAATATATTTGAGCATGTTTTGCACCTGTTTTTGCTGGAAAATAGGAAGGGTAAATACAAAAAAAAATCTGGGACCAGTAGGGAAATTCTGACTTCATATTCTGAATCAACGCCCGAAACCACATGAGATTCAGCAAATATTGACGATTTTTCATATTTTACTGAAGCTGACAACTTGACAGGCCAAATACGAATTCGAAGAGCTTTTAAGGTCTAATTTCTCTAAATATTTAATTTTTAATTAATTGACTAAGATACAGGGTCGTAGCTAGATGATATTCATAGGAGGGGAACCAACATATTTTTAGGAGGGGCAAGAAAAAAGTATTGAATAGGAACACAGGAAATAAATAGAATACAAAATTTATCATATTTTAGTAACAATTATTATTAAGAATATTGCAAATCACTATTTATTACTAAAATATAGTTTATAGAGATACATTTGCAATCTAAATCACACACAATTAAAGTTTTTATGCAATATAATATGCTTATAAAATTGCAAATTATTTTGAACTTAAAATTTAATAATTGTTAAGTAGATATTATATACTGTATTGTATTGGGAAACAAAATTATCCTCCATAAAACTTAACAAAAGACAAAAAAGGAAAAAAAGTTAAACGAAGGATTTGAAACAACTGAATGTATTTCTAATTATTAGATTTTCGTAGGAATTTTGATAGTGCTTGAGTGTGGTGCATTTACTGATAAATTCGATGATACGTGTTTGGCTAGCACGAGGCATGCATTATCAAAACCGTATAAACTCGAAACCAGTTCAGTTTACATACCGTTTTGATAATGCTTGCCTCGTGCTAGCCAAACAAGTGTCACCGAGTTTATTATTAAATAATCGTGTGGTATAGTGTCAGTAGCAACTTTTGCATATCCAACATTTAATTTCTTTTTGTTAAATGCTAGGAATGTTAAGTTGGATAATCTTTGATGGACCATGGATAAACGTTGCACTCTGTTGCACTCACTGGAAGCAAATTACTTTTATGTTGCTTGTTAATTACAGGGGGTGGGGAAGGGGCGATTGGGGGTTGGTGATTGATTGATTTGATTAAAAATGAAATGATGGTTGTTGTTGATTAATTGATTGATAATTGATTGAGCGGCTAGCTTGACACTTCCCTTACGTAATAACATTAATAAGATTTTGGTGAAGGTGAACGTGGAGAGTGCAAAGGGTTAAAACTAAGCTAAAATAAAACACGCATTCATTTGCTTGGTAAATAAAACGAACACTGTCCTTTGAGAACGTATATTAATTGTATTAATTAAATCGTTAAATAATTAAAGCAAAAAAACGATAATCAAATGCGGTTTAAATTTGGAAAATGCGTAGTCGTACGTTTGTGTGTGAATGGGTGAATGAGTGGTGTTGAGTAATAATATGAACGATAAATTAGGTAAATTAGAACGAAAGGGCTAACTTACGGCGTGGTACCTGAGTTCGAAGAATGGCGGAGACGGGGGCTCCGATGGTAGTCGTGTGTGTGAGTGTATGGGCCCTTACTTAGAGGCACTAAGTGAAGCGTGTCGATTGAGTGGGGTGTCAGCGAGTGACTTCCGAAAAATTCGCGCGATTTGTATTTAAATATCGCTGAAGGGTGTGAGGGGTTACTAACGGTAAGCGACAAAATTAGAAAGTTGGGGTGGTCAGTTTACGAAGAATATGCAGGCCTTTTTTACCTACTAGTTGACCGAGGGTTGGAAAAAAGGACACGAACGCATACTCGCAAACACGAAATTGCAAAAATAATTTTAAATAACTTTCCTTCAACTGAACGGAACACAGATATTGGCTAAAATATTAAGAAAAAAATAATTTCATCGCGTATTTAAAATGACGAGGAAATTATTTAGTTAACGAAGTGTAACACTAGCATATTATAAGTTTTTCCAAACGCCATTTTCTGTGTGTGTATTTGTTCACATACAATTTTTGGAGATTCAATATAATTTAGGAAGTCTTTGGTTACTGTTAGCTCTTCCTTGGAAGACAAATGTCAAACGAAAATAAATAACCAATACCGTTATATTTCAAATCTTCGGTTGCCTGAAGTGAATTTATAGGCATTCGAACAGTAAGGTTTAATTAATTAAACGCAATAGTACATGGGGTAACGCTATTAATTCGATATTAATTATATAACAACATCAGACGGAAAATTACGAATTGAAACAATCAAGGAATCGTCAGAGTAATAGTTTTACAAATTCATACCTGATGTAGTGAGAGTTCATTTTAGAAAACATATGCAACTAACTACGGTCCACTTGACTTCATTATTGTGTTTAAAATTTTTTTTTTAAATTTATTAAGGCGGGGGTGTAAAATGTATAAGACAATGTAATAAACAATTCACATAAAAGAATAAATGTTTAAAAATTTTTCGAACTCACAATAATAAAGTTAAATGGACCGTAGTTGGTTACATACATATGTCTTCTAAAATTAACTCTCACTGCAGCAGGTATGAACTGGTAAAACTATTACTCTGATGATTCTTTAATAATAATAATAATAATAATAATATATTTCGTGCTGGACATAGATTTGTATACACATGTCAGTTTTTACAAAAGATAACATTGATTATATCATGACATATTTCGTAATCGTCAATATAAGATAAAAACATAGATATAGAAGCAATTTACATAGAACTCACATACATTACAAATACTAAAGTTTTTCAATAAACTCCTGAATGCCATAGCATGGGTTTTCGTTCAAGAAATTTTTGATATGACAATGGAACTGAACACCAGCTAAATCCTTCCACATGCTAGGTAATAAATTATAAATTTTTATGGATGAGGATCTGAAGGAATTAATATTACGAGTGAATCTGAAATGCGGCTGCTGAAAGCATCCATGCCTTGTGTTATACGCCGCTTGCTTAGAAAAGGAATCTAACAATAAGTTGTTTTTGGCGTACATAATACATTCCAATATGTATTGCCCCGCGCAAGTTATGATTCCTAATTGCTTAAATAAAGGCCTATACGAAACAATGTCTGACGTTCAAAATAGTGCGCATTGCTCTCTTTTGTACTATTAAAATTTTCTGTATACCAGGTCTAGTAGTATGAAACCGGAATTTTTTGTAAAAATAAAACGATTGTTATTCAAAAGTGATAAAAAATATTTTATTCAAAATAACTTCCAGTGGATTGTACACATTTTTCCCACCTCTCCGGCAATTTATGGATGCCTTGCCAAAAACTTTTCTTCTTTCGAAGCGAACCAATTATCAAGCCATTTTTGTACATTTTCGTACGAATTGAAGCGTTGGTTAGCGAGAGCGTGACCCATCGATGCGAATAAGTGATAGTCGGATGGAGCCAAGTCTGGGGAATAAGCCGCATGCGGTAGTAATTCCCAATTGAACGATTCAATTGTTTCCCTGACCGGTTTTGCTGTGTGAGATGGGGCGTTATCATGCAGCAAAATCACTTTGTGCTGCCTTTTGCATATTCCGGTCGTTTTCAGTTATTGCTCGGCTTAAATTTATCATTTGCCGTTGGTAGCGTTGAGTGTTGACGGTTTGACCAGGTTTCAGCAGCTCATAATAAATAACACCCTTTTGGTCCCACCAAATACAGAACATCGTCTTCTTTCCAAAGCGATTCGGTCTTGCAGTTGATGTCGATGGTTCGGTTGGATTCAGCCATGATCTACGACGCTTAGGATTTTCAAAATAAATCCATTTTTCATCACCTGTCACGATTCGATGGAGACATGATTTTCTATTGAACCGGTTAAGCAGCATTTCACAGGTGGTTCTTCGGCTTTCTTGCTGTCTTTCGTTCAATTCATGCGGAACCCATTTTCCCACTTTTTGAATTTTTCCCATAGCTTTTAAACGATTGCAGATAGCTTTCTGCGATACATTTAATTGATCCGCGAGTTCTTGTTGAGTTTGAGCGTCGTCTTCATCCAATAAGGCTTGTAACTCTTTGTCTTCAAACTTTTTGGTGGTTTTCCACGTTGTTTGTTACTAACCTCAAAATCACCACTTTCGAATCTTTTGAAGCGCTCGAAGCACTGTGTTTTACCGAGAGCATGTTCACCGTATGCTTCGAAAAGCATTCTATGCGACTCTGCAGCAGTTTTCTTTAAATGGTAACAAAAATTAATGCTGCCCACAAATCGTAGTTATTAGGCTCGAAACTTGACATGTTTGAGGTTATAAAAAATATACTAGTGTACGGAACGTGGGTCAATGTTTGTTGACACTCTTGGTCAGCTGTTAGAAGAAGACGATGGCTATGTAACAGGGGTCTTATGGTGATTAAACTGAACGCTGGCACCATCTATAGGGAAATTCCGGTTTCATACTACTAGACCTGGTATGTGCAGATCCTCCCCACAAAACAATCCCGTAACTCATAATACTGTGAAAAATGCGTAATATGCCATCAAAAGTGCACCCCGATTTACCCTCATTCTCAACTGTTTCAAAGTATACACGCAAGATGATAAGCGGCTCGAAATATTGTCTATATTATGCGGTTCCCATGTCAGCTTAGAGTCTAGAGTTAAGCCCAGACATTGGAGTGGAATTCGACAATTTAAATTATAGTGTAACGAAAAATCTAGAGTTTGGCTTTTGTCTAAATTTAGGCGGAGTTGAATACCATTGAAATAATTTTCGGCCTGTTCCAGTGAACTACGCAGCTAATTAGTTAGTTCATCATAGTCTTTATTCGCCACTAGAATGGTGGTGTTGTCTGCATATTCTACATTCTTATACCCAACATGTTTATTTATGTCATTAACATATATGATGAATAAAATTGGTCCAAAAATTGAGCCCTGTGGCACTCCATAAGTTATTTTTGTTTGTTTGGAGATCTTTACAAGACTTGAAAAGTACATCGATATCTATAAGATTTGGTATTTTGAAGTTTTTGAGCATTTTTCAGTAGGTGCATATGTTTTAAGAAAATTTTTGGTAGATTTTATAATTTTCATTAATAACTTTCCTTTACCGTGTTCTTTCCTTTTTTTTTCTTTTAAACCTGTTCTACTATCTTCATCCATTTCCTCACTTACTGGTCCTTCTATTCGCAGCAATGCGTTGGGTGAGTTATCCAACGTTCTGTTATCATTAAGGTTTGATAAAATAATGGATCATTAAATAGTGTAAATCAGTCCTTGTCTCCACTTACGTGCAAGGCGCGACATTGAAATTCATAGAAGTGACAGCGTTAGTCCGGTTTATATCAGTTAATGATAACATGTCATCCATTTTTTTATTAAACTTTAGTTATCGTGTTACCATATGGCGGTCAGTCTTCTGCTAAGGCCAGAAACATGTGAACTGAACGGTTTTTCCACTGAGGATGACAACATAGTGGTCCAAATATGTATCTGATCTTTTCTCCCCTCAAAATAAGTAATGGTAAGGGTCTAACTATGAATGGTAATAAAGTTGAACCATAGGTGGCACCTAGAAATTACCAAAATTGATCCACTTTCATTTCTTCAAAATGTCGTTAGAATTGAAGTTTTTAACACACAGTGAATTTTTCTGATCTTTTCTCGTCTCAAAATAAGTAATAGTAAGGGTCTAACTAGGAATGTTAATAAAGTTGAACCACTTGATCCATTTCCATTTCTTCAAAATGTTGTTAGAACTGAAGTTTTAAACATGAACTGTGTGACTTGATTTTACCACAATGAACGGTAGATGGATCAATATGTCAGATCAAAAATTGGAAAAGTTTTGCAAATTACATGAAAATCAGTAGTTGAAGATTTCTTATTCTGATGTCTGCATATTCTACATTCTTATATCCAACATGTTTATTTATGTCATTAACATATATGCTGAATAAAAGTGGTCCAAAAATTGAGCCCTGCGGCACTCCATAAGTTATCGTTGTTTGTTTGGAGATCTCTTCTGCATTCTGAACGTATTGACGTCTGCAAGTTACAAAATCCCTACCCAAAGAAAGAGCGGAGCCTCTGATGCTAAGCACTCTAATTTTCGAAGCAGTATGCTGTGAGAAACACAGTCAAAGACCTTAGTCAGGTCAAGGAAGCAACCAGAAACTGTATTCCCCATTTCAAGTTCGTCGCTAATAAAAGTATACATTTCAATCATGGCCATTATTGTACTTTTCCCATTTCTAAAACCGAATTGGTTTGCATTTAGAATATCCCCATCTTCCAAGTATTTCTGTAATCGTTCCTTGAAAGCCAGCTCTAATAATTTTGATAAGACAGATACGACCGATATTGGGCGATAGTTGCTTAATAAGTTACTGTCACCCTTTTTGAAAATGGGAACCACTTTAGCAATTTTCAGGCAATCATGGAAAGTTCCTTCGACAAAACAAGTATTAATAAAGTGTGTAACATGTGCAAGTAGTTCCTACAGTAGTAGATTCCTTGATTGTTTCAATTTGTAATTTTCAGTCTGATGCTATATAATTAATGGCGGAACGTTGCTCCATGTACTATTGCGTTTAATTAATTAAACCTTTACCGCCCGAAACTCCGAAGAAACAATCCTAATTAATTACAATAAAATGCTTGTTTAGAACTTGAAAATTTCCAAATGCCGACAAACAAATTTAAAAGCACAAAAACATACCTCTCGAGAATGAAACGTGAATCTTGTATTAAAAAAAAAAATATAAAAATTTCTATCAGAGCGGTAAAAATATGGAAAATACGTACAATGTCATTATGGAATATAGAGATCTCTTTTCTAATGATAAAGGTTTAGGTTTAAAATGAAATAAATTTTCTGTATTATTACATTGGCTAAGGGGGCCAAGGCATCAACAGGGGGAGCGAGGTCCCTTCACCATAGGATAGATGCATTTTAATTTTTTTTTGTCCGCTTAGAATTCTGTTTCCGGGAGGTGCCACCTATTTCAATCAGAGCAACGGTTATGCAGACGCCGGTCAAATCATATACGATCTGGCGGTAAAAATAAACGAAGATGGAGATTATTATCCTTTATGGGGGACGTGTCTCGGAATGGAACTCCTAATCCACGTGGCGCTCAACGGGAAGGAAGTCCGGTCCGATTGTTCGGCGAAAAAGATTTCGACAACTTTGAATTTTAAAAATGGTATACATATGTTGATCTCGAATCAATGACAATATCAGTTTCTTTTTTTGCCAGTAATAAATTTGTCGTTTTCCGCCAGACGTTACGACCAGTAAACTATTTTCGAGCGCTCCCGCCGACATGATCGAAAACCTCTCCAAGTACAAGATCGTATACAACAGCAACATATATTGCTTAACCGAGAAGACGTTCGAGGAGAACGATCTGCTCAAAGATTGGCGGATTTTAGCTACGAGCGAGGATAAGGACGGGTTGGAGTTCGTCTCCGTTTTCGAATCGTACCAGTATCCCTTCTACGGGGTGCAATTTCACCCGGAAAAGGCGAATTTCGAGTTCAGAGAGGGTGGCGCCATCCCTCACGGTGCAGAAGCGATAGCCGCGTCTCAATTTTTCTCCAACTTCTTCGTAAGGGAGACGAGGAAGAACGGACACAGGTATCCCGATAGGGAGAGCGAGGAGAAGGCGCTCATATACAATTACGATCCGTATTTTATGGGATTGCGACGGAGCAGTTACATGCAATTGTATGTGTTTCGGAAAGATGATGAATGACGGTTCTTGTAGTTATTGTTGATGGAGATTAATTTATTTATTGTTATTTATTATTATATATTATACACGTAAGTACCATAGTTGTTGATGTGTCAATTTAATCCAATTTAACTCGCTATAGTCCACCTTCACACTGCTGTAGACACGGTCCAGTATAGTATCTCATATCGGGCATACTCATAATAAAAAAAATTCGCATTTGTACCTAAATTCAACATGGCGTACCAATATGGCGGGTCGAAAACTTCAGTTCAGCAAGTTAAATGAAAATCGACGTTTAGGGATTTTTGATAGCGAATCTGACGTTAGTTTCGTATTTTATGAAATAGGCGACTGAAGATGGCACTCCAAAATCCGCCAAAATTCGCCAAAATCCGCCAAAGCTGACTATTCACACGCTAACTATTGTGTAGTAAATATAAATGATGAGAAAATCATCTTAGGGGGCGGATTTGAGGAATTAATCTCGGAATTCATTGAAAAATTGCTGCTGCACTCGATATTTTCGGCATAGCGGATCAATATGTCAGATCGCAAATTGGAAAAGTTTTGTAAATTACATGAAAATCAGTAGTTGAAGATTTCTTGATCTGATGTCAGTTTCGAATTGTATAAAATGATCAACTGAAGATGCCTCTTTAAAGTTGACCAAAATTCGACTTCCGGCTAGCTAACTTATGTACATGTATAAAAAATGACGAGATAGTCATCTCATGGGGCAAGTTTGGGGTATTAGCCTTGTAATTATCAGAATTCGTCGAAAAATTGCGACCTCACTTGGATTTTAGGATATGACAGCGTGAGTCCGGTTTACACTGCTTAATGATAACACGTTTTCTACTCTTTTATCAAATTTTAGTTATCATGTAACCATATGGGCGGTCAATTTTCTGTTAAGGCTAGAAACATGTGAACTGAACGGTTTTTCCACTGAGGATAACAACTTACTTGTCGAAATATAGATCATTTTTCCCTTTAAAATAAGTAATGATAAGAGTCTAACTATGAATGTTAATAAAGTTGAACCACAGGTGGCGCCTAAAAATTTTCAAAATTGATCCACTTCCATCTCTTCAAAACGTTGTTAGAATTGAAGTTTTTACAACACAGTACGTTTTTGTGAATTGTGTGACTTGATTTTACCACAATGAATGGTGGATGGATCAATATGTCGGATGGAAAAGTTTTGCAAACTACATAAAAATCAGTAGTTGAAGATTTCTGACTTCTGGCCCGGTAACTGTTGTACATGTATGAAAAATGATGAGAAGGTCATCTTATGGGGCAAGCTGGGGGTATTGGTCTTGTAATTATCAGAATTCGTCAAAAAATTGCGACCTTACTTTGGATTTTAGGATATGACAGATTAGAAGATTTGAAATTGATATTTTGAAGTTTTTAGCATTTTCACTAGGTACAATATGTTTTAAGAAAATTTTGGCAGATGCACTAAGTAAGATAGATAAACGAACAACTGGTCATCAAAATTAAGTCATAAATATTATTTATGACTTAATTTTGATGAATCTGTGTACACGAAATCTTCTTCTTCTTCTTCTTCTTTTTCTTCGTCATTATAAGCAATTTGCTTGTTCATCGGTGGGTTGATGTCTCTATAGAACATTGTCTATCCATCGTTTACGTGGTCAGCCGATATTTCTTCTTCCGTTTGGTAATTTGTCTCTTGCTATTTTGACCAGTCTAGTATCCTCCATTCTGCTTATGTGATCGCTCCACCCTTTTTCCGGTTGAGACTCCACTCATTTATTCCCTGTATGTTACTATTGCGGCAACAAAAATTAGGACAAGTCTTATAGGCTATTTTGACTGTTTTTTAGCTGTGTAAACCAGTCGTTTGTCATGTTCACGTCAATCATTTTGTCTAATGTCAAAAATAGTTTACCCACGAACGCAAGAAAATTCTGTTAAATGCATTTATTTGAAATAAAAATCTTGGAAACAAATCTTCTTTTAATGGAAACAATAAATTAATCTAGTATTTTTAGTTATTTTTTACCACGGTATCAAATGGATTATTCCTTAAAAACTGAATAAGATTTTCTTCTTCCATGAAATTCCGTACTAATTTACGACCAGAACCACTTTGCCTTTCTACAGTTCCCTGTTGTAGTCATTTATTTTTTAATGTTGTGTGTGCTTTTGGGCACTCCAAATCTATTACCTAGTTTTCTTATGGACCATCCTTCCCCAAGTAATGTAATTATTTCCATTTTTCCAGTAGCACTTAAATGCGGCATAATGACATACATATGTCAATAATGATTTCAAAATGACATAACTGTTGACAAGGCAAAAGCCAGATTTAAACTACATTATTTTAAGTGTCCCATTTTTTGTTGCCGCAATAGTACATCTTCTTCTAATTTCTTTCCGATTCGAATTCGATCTCTAAGTAAGTGTATTTCTCCTAATTCTTCTCAATATTCTCATCTCTGCCGTTTCTAGTAGCTCCTGTGTTTTGGTTGTATCGGATCTGGTTTCTGAAGTGTACGTCATTACTGGTCTTATAGTGACTTTATAAATTCTTGTTTTCGTGTCAATGTCGATGTGTCGGTTTCGCCATATGGTCTCATTGAGGCATCCTGCCAACGTATTAACCTGTACTTGATTTCTGACTTCTTTTTCTACACCTCTAGAACTGCACAGTGTAACACCCAGGTACATTACATCCATTACTTGCTCAATACTGACGCTATCAATTTCTAATTTGCATCTAGTTGGTTCCTTACTAGTTATAGTTGTTTGGGTTTTCTTAGTTGATATTATCATATTAAATTCCTTTGCCTTTGTGTTGAACCTGTGAGCTAGCCTTTGTAAACTATCCTCATCGTGGGCTATCAATACTTTGTCGTCCGAAATCATTTACTATATTTGTGCAGGATATGAAAATGTTCCTAAGGTCGTCGATTAATGCGTAATATTGTTTTTTGGGTCGTTGATAACGAAAGTTGGCACTGCACTTTGGTCAACAGCGTGTGCTTCGAAGAAATGCAAGGTGTGTGGCAGATATTATATTCGGGGGACCGTCAATCAACTATCATTTTTCGGGCCGTACAATTGTATTTATTGTGTTGCGAATTTTATGCGGTTGTGTTTAATAATGTTGGAATTACGAACGTCGAAAAAGGTACCATCGGTTGGAAAGTAGATAATTTTATCGCTGCATTTGCAGACTTAATACATGATGGAGCCAAAGTGGTTTGTAAAGTTTTGTAACAAAGCTTTCTCCTTATATATTCTTCTGATTGCCTTAGTATCAATTTGACCAGATGTAAAGAAATGTTAGGACGAAGGCTTTTGACAGTTAAATGTTAATGAAATATTGATTGTATTATTCCCGAGTCAACTCCGCGGTAATATTTAAAGGAAGAAGAAACTTCATCTCTGTACACAATAATTTTGGTCGTTTTTGAAGCGCCATCTTCACTCGGTTATTTTGAAAAATGCGAAACTAACGTCAGATCCGTTATCAGCGACTCGAAAAGCCCTCTACCATCAATTTTCACGTAATTGGCTAACCCGTCATATTAATCCACCAATTTGAATTTCGACTGCAATCGCGAATGTCTTTTTCGTTTTGAGTGTGTTTTCAGCAGTTTCACGATGGCCTACAACGAGTTAATCTCATTTTTCATCTCGTCATTTTTTGTCCAGTTTAATACTCAAATCTATACCCCACGTTAACAGAAGAGGTACTCCAGAGTTTGAAATGAAACTGGCCCATCTTTTAAATTGGACACACGAAATTATTATACGCACGATTTAGACCATGAAGATCTTGTTATAGCAGATTATAAAAAATATCAATTCCTATTTTATAGTGTATATTTTGTGTAAATACTAAATATATAAACATAAAAAATAAATAAAACAAATACGCACTACAACTACTTATTTTATTTCCGCGACTTCTTTCCGGAAGTCATGGTTGTAGAAGAGGGCTTGACGGGTTCGGCGATTTCATCTTTGGACGAATGCTTCGACGGCGAGGACGCATCGGTCGAAACGGGTTGCACTTCTTCGGCTTTTCCTTTCTTCTTCTTTTCCTTATCCTTTCCTTTAGCTTTTTGCTCCTTTTTACCATCCGACTTGATACTTGTCCTGCTAGCTTCGCCTATCGATTGCTGTTGCGTCTTCGAGCCTGTCGGTTGCGATTCGGCTTCACTCGGCGCTTCCCGATTATCGACGGTACCTACGGTGGGTACGGAATCCTTACTTTTCGTTTTTCGACTCTTGCTTCCCGACGTTTTAGTGTCTCCCGATTCGCTTTTCTTCACCGACTTTTTCCTGTCCTTCTTCTGCTTCTTCCGATCCTTATCGTCATCGGTCATATCGCCCGTTTCCAAATCGCAGTAACATTTTACCTTCTTTCCCTCCATTTTCCTTAAGCATCTATAGATGTGGTATAAGATGAAGGATATCAGAACTACCAACATCGCCACGCCGACGGCTACGATCTACGAAGAAGATTATAGAATATGTATTTTGTCAAGATTCCTTTGTTATTTTATATTCTGGTTAGAAATCGGGTCTGTTTTTTTGTCGTCATCGTCATTATCTTTTTACCCTTTTTACCCTTTCTACCTTTTCGGTGTGGGCTTCGCAGCTACTAAGCCGTATACACACGTATACCGTACCACTCCTGCCCCGCTCAGTGGCATTTCCTTACTTTTCGCAGCTTATTAGAGGTGACAGATCCATTTTGGGATTTTAAACTGCTACGCTCCGTCGCGACCGGGTTTCGAACCCCGGATCTTCTCACCGTAAAGCGCGTGTTTCACCACTCGGCCACTAAGCGGGTTATCTGTTGTTTTGTACTAACGAAAAGTTGAGCTTTTTTTGTTATATTTACCGCTATTATAAAAGCGATGAACGTGATCTCCGATCGATTGGAGTCGTACCAACTGCTCAGCTCGATATTGCACATGTGGACCGGAAAAAGTGTCGGTTCCTTATCGAACGGGGCTGACGTCCAACCGGGCTTGCAGTCGCAAAGACCGGTTTCGTTGTTGATTTTGCCGAAATGACAGTGGATCGCCGTCTGGTAAGTTTAGGAAAGGAAAGAGGAGAAAATGTATGATATGATTTAAGATTACAAAAGGTTACCAGCATCGTAGCAAAAGTACTGTCTTCTCCTGCTTCGCCGCTTTTACCGTCTAAGGGTTGTAGGTCGCTTTTCTTGATGCACCTTTCCAAATCGATGCATTTATTGGTAATCGGTGTGTAGCCCTAAAATTTGCAGTCGATAAGTGCAAGCAGTGTTTCAGTAGACGAAGTCCAATAGAAAAGTTGCAAACAAAAATTTCCACACAATTATTTATGATTTCTGTCAACTTCCCGATAGAAACAAATAAGTACATGAAGATCGTGGTCGCAATAATATATAAAATAAATAAAATTACCATTACCATACCTTTCGGAAATCATCAGATATGTATTTGGGCAACTACCTTGCTATCCTCAGTGGAAAACTGGGGGAATTAACTATCACTAGCGTTTCGTGAACTGAAAGTGGCCCGATAAAAATAAAAACAAACCTTCGCCGTTCCTCCCCTAAACCTTGACGATCTTCGGACGGCCTGACTAACTCAGTGAAGACGGGATGGGTTTCAGTCTCGATTTCTAGACGGTTTTCTCAAACGCAGAAGAGAGTTGATTACCTTAATCAGAAGGGGAGCGGACAAGCAGACACCAAAGTTACAAAGATAAATTTCGTTTATTGCACAAACATAAAAAAAAAGAAAAGATGCCAGCGGCAAATGCTCGAAATTATTTAGGGCAAAAATATTGTTAACAAATAAACTGAAAAACAAAAATCCAACAACGGAACAGAACTATCTCCCTATCAAATCCTATCACAATTTGGGGGAGACGCAAATACGGCGCATTTCATAGTAAAGAAAAGCCTAAGTTGTTGGGCCACTTTAAGGTTATATCGTGCACCTCGTGGCGAAGAAAAACGGTTACAATCTCTCCAAAAGGATTTTGCAGATATTAAACCAATTATCCGATTCAAAACTAGTTGGACTTCCAGATCCAACTATCTAATCAACGAATTACCTCTCAATCTCCCATAAATTCAACCAATTTCAAATATTTCAGAGGTATTTTTAACTGAATCGAGTAAACTATCTCCAATTCCTAGAGTTGGGGTGTCCAACTTCCAAGGCGTCAAGCGTCACAACTGAACCTTTAATATGATTGCGGGCCATGAAATAAAGTAGCGGTACAATAATACACAATGTAAAGTATAAAAATAATTAAAACAAAAAAGTAGTATCATTTTCTTATTGCTCAAATACAATGTTGATAGATATATGGGAAATATAAAGGAAAATTTTTAAAACTAAGAGGCACAATAACAATGAAAATATATTTTATTTAATGTGAACACTGTGGTCGATCGGTTGCATTCACCAACGAAGGAATGTCTACCTCCAGTTCAGTTGTAGCCAATCTCATGAGATGAAGTAAGGAAGAATCGGCAAGGTTACTCCTGTTGTGGTTTTTTATCAATTTCATGGAGGAAAACACACTCTCGCATGTATATGTGCTTCCAAACATTGATGTCATTTTCAATCCGAAATCTCGCAAGTTTGGGAATCTCTCCTTAGACAGTAATTTGAAAAATTCATGTCCCTTTTCTTGTCTTGTTATTAGGAACATGCCAGCTTGAAGATCACACAATTCAAGTTGTAGGTCAGATGGTTGATCTTCAATGGTAGCTGCAAGAGGATTATTAAAAAGCAGTACACTGCTTTTGAGACTTTCAATTTTCTCAAATCTTGTATTGAATTCATCAATGACTTGTTGAATTTGTGAACTGCAGCTTGAGAACTCAATATTTTCCTCAATGAGGTTCTTATCTTTGAGCTCTTCTGATATTTACAGACAGCTAGGGAAATGTGTCAAGTTTTTGTTTTCTAAAGCATTGTAATTGCCCCCTTCGGTGCTTAAATAAAGGAGAGCCTATACAATACTCCCTTATCTGCGTACGTAAAAATACGCGTAAACCCTTTTTCTTTTACTCCTGCTCTGATGACGACAACAAAAAAAATACAAAATAAATAGTGGGCGCCAGTCGAACCTCAAATGCAGTAAAAGGGGGAGTGATGGAATTTTGCACCAGCTGCTCAGTGAAAAAACACAATGACTCGGTAGCTAACCACTTATCTCAGGACGATTCAGGTTCCTCGAAACAAATTTGAACAAAGCACCTTTATTCTGCGATATAAAAAATGACGAGTGAGCAAACTATATTTTCTCTCGTTAAATGGACCCTAGATCGTCCTCAGTGTCGATAAAAGAATAATACAAGCAATGTAGATATATTGATATATACTTTGAATTTACTCAGCAATAGTATAAAAGTTATTTACATACATAATGAAGCTAACGGGCCCATTTATGAATGTTCTTTTTGTGCACACTATGTTATTCTTTTAAACTTAGCTTAATATCCGGTCGGTGGGGTAGCCGCAGTCCTCGTAGTCGGCGACGCTCTCGCAGAATGATGCTGCTCGGGGACGGACTTCTTTGGCCGTTATTTTTGGGGCACTTTTCCGCGCCCTTCTGGAACGCGATAGCTAACCTCCCTTCGCGGCGATTTCAGCGAGAAAAGAAACTTTTAAATATGCGGTCGCCCGATTAAAACTTCTATATTTTTCGAAACAGAACACAACGACTCCCTTATTTTCGGCCGCGACGTATTTTCTTTCGTGGCGGGCCGACGAATATCTCCCTGCCAACTTGCGACTCCCTTTCTTCTCTCCTATCTTCTATTCTTGCAAGCGATGACTCGTCGCCGCTCCGCTAACGGCCCTTTGTTTGCATTGGTGACGTCTTCTCTCACATTCCTCCGTTACCACGTTTCCGCCCTTACACTCCCAATACAACGCACCCCTCACCTTCTGCGTTCACGTTATTGTTTCCTTATTTGTGCACACAACTAACACTTAAAATACGAATACATACTTAAACTAATGCAACTTAAATTATGATTATATTGATTACATATATTGGACTAAATAACTAGCTACAGATATAGGATTAATAAAAATTTGGATATAAACGCGAAGAAAGAAAAATAAATAGGTAAATAAAAAAATCTGAAATTCCAGATGCGTCCCATTACAGTAACCCCCTTTATTTCTGGCACGACCGCAACGTCCTCGTTTCGTTGAGCAAAGAAATAAACTACCTATAACTTAAAAACTTAAAACGACTAGCCAGTCTCTAGTAAAATAAAAAGTATAATTACAAATAAATTTGTTTCCCCCTTTTTTTCTTAAAGTTCTCCCGTGGGGTCTTTGATCGGTTTCTTGTAACGCTTTAGATTACGAACATTTTGCGTCGACCTATACTGTCCCGTTTCCGCGTCGCCCAGTTGGTAAGCGTTGTCGCTAACTCTTTGTAATACTGTATACGGTCCGCTAAAGAGGTGAAAGAACTTCTTTATTACTCTGTCGAACGCCGAAGAAAAGTTATGGTTCCTCACTAACACCGAGTCTCCTATTTGGTACACGACTGGATTGATGCGGTCATCGTGCTTCTTTTTCGTTTTTCTGCACAGTTCAACATTCGTTCCTGGGCTAAAGCTATTTTAACGTCTTCGGGCTGGTCATTTCGGTCTGGGTATTTGATCAATTTTTCAATCAACCTGGTCGGTCGTTCGCCCTTCATGAGTTCGTAGGGAGTGAAACCGATAGAGTCGTGTTCGGTACAGTTAAGCCAATCTTCCACGAACTTCACATATCCGGCCCATTTGGTATGTTGGTTGGAACAATACGTTCTGAAATTTCTCCCCAACTCTCGCATGACTCTTTCCACTGGGTTAGACTGTGGATGGTACACCGAAGAATGTTTTACCAATATGCCTGCCCTTCGCATACCTTCCACCCAGGTTGCGCTGGTGAATTGCGTTCCGTGGTCAGATAGGATTTTCTCCGGCTTTCCTATCTGCTCCACATAATCTTCGAGTATTCGTTTCTTTAATATCATAGCCGTAGCTCTTTTGATAGCGTAGAGTTTGACGTATTTAGTGAAGATATCCAGTACCACAAAATGTAACAAACCCCTCCACGTCCTTTCGGTAGAGGTCCGTAGAGGTCTACGGATAAAATTTCAAGTGGTCGATTTGACAATACGTTTTTCATTAGCCCTTGGCTTGCCCTATTTGGTGCCTTTACCTTTTGGCATGTATCACACGTTGATATTAGTTGCTTCGTTCTTCTGGACATGTTGGGGAAATAGATCGATTCCGTTAAAAGCGAGTTGCACTTGGTTGATCCACAGTGACCAAAAGCTTCGTGGTACGCTTGAATTACCGGGTCCACTAGACCCTTAGGTAAGCAGACCACCCACCAATCCTGGGTTCGTTTGCCTTTTTTGAATAACACGTCCTCGTGTATTTTATATTTTTGTTTCATGGCTTCCTGTTTACCATTGGCATTTGTTTCGAGTTCGTTTATGACCCAACTTAAAGTTGTATCATTCCTTTGCTTCTGTCCTATGTCCTTGAGGTCCGTTTTTAGCTCCGGCATCTTTGTTGTGTTGAGGTTGATAGTGATGGGTTCGCCTTTCTTCTGGTCTTCGTGTCCATATCTCGACAGAAAATCTGCCACCACATTATCTGCACCTTTGATATATTCTATCTGGAGCCGATATTCCGTCAGTTGGATTATCCAGCGCATTAATCTCCCACTCATTATTTTACAATTGAACAAAAGGATAGTGCCCGATGATCGGTCAATATTATGGTTGGCAATCCTAGAATATAAGTGCGAAACTTGCTACACGCGAATACCACACCTAATAATTCAAGTTCGGTAATCGTGTAGTTTCTTTCTTGTTTGGAAAGTTTTCGGCTGGCAAAAGAAATATTGAGGATCTCTCCTTGATCTCCTTTTTGAAACATATGTGCACCTAGCGCTTGCGTTGAGGCGTCGGTCGCCAAGTAAAATGGTTTACTAAAATTTGGATGGGCTAAAAGCACAGTTTCCTGAAAACTGTTCTTGATTCGGCTAAAAATTTGTTCTTCTGCTTCGCCCCAGTTCCACACCGATCTTTTTTGTAAAAGATGGGACAATTGACTGGTGAGGTCCGAATGGTGGGGTATAAATTTTCGATAAAAGTTGCAGAGTCCAACGAAAGATTGTAGATCTTTCTTGTTTCTGGGAGCAGGGCAGTTCTGTATAGCCTCAATTTTTCTTGATCAACTCTAATTCCGGCGGCATCAATGATGTGGCCCAAAAACTTAACTTCTTTTTGTAAAAAACGGCATTTCTCTTGTTTTATCGTCATTTCAGCCTTTCGCAGGCGGTCGAATACTCTTCTCAGTTGTTCCAAGTGTTGTTCTAACGTTTCTGATGCGATTAAGATATCATCCACAAAAATGGTTGCAAATGAAAGCACGTCCGGCCCTAAGACTTTTTCTAGACATTTATTAAACATTGCTACCGACACGTTTAATCCGAAAGGCAGCACACGAAACTGATAACTCTTACCCTCGACCAGAAAAGCTGTGCATTCCCTGGACCCTTCCTCCAGCGGTAATTGCCAGTATCCACATGTCAAGTCTAGTGAACTAAAATATTTCATACCGTGAAATTTTCTCAACAAATCCTCCATCATTGGTGGCGATTCCTGGTCTGGTACAATCGATTGGTTTAGTCTTCTTGCGTCTAAGCAGATTCTTACGGTATCATCTTTTTTATTCACCACCACTATTGGATTCGAAAAGGGTGAGCTCGATCTCTCAATAATGTTCCAGTCCAACATTCGTTTCACCTCGCGCTGTACCGCGGGTTTCTTTGAAAACGGCACCGGGTAGGACCGTTGTACAAAAGGCGTATCGTTGATCATCTTTAACGTACATTTATACATATTACACCGACCGGGTCGATCTGAAAATACGTCACCGTAGGCGGTCACCAGTTTTGATACTTGGTCACTGGCATCATTTTTTGTGATGCATAGTGTGGTCATTTGGGTCTCAGGGACCCCCTCTCATCCTCCGGTACCGACCTCATTGACCGTGCGTCTGGGTTTTCTTCCTCCTTTTTCCGCTCGCGATTCCTCCCCAAAATTGCCATGACCTTTTGTCATTAATCATCTCCCCTCGTAGTCTCGCCCACTTAAAATTTGCGATATCCTGGTTTATTTGTGTTATTAATATACGATCATCCTTCTGGCTCGTTTTTATCGCATATTGAGGCATCACCATTTCCTGTTTGCTTTGGTGTTTTCCCTTTTCTAACAGTGGTAGACTCAGGCTCTCGTTCTTATACTGTAATTCTATTTGACCCTCATAGAGATCGATGTCCGCAGAATATTTTTGCAGCCAGTCCATGCCCAAAATTATTGGGGTGACTAATCCTCGGACTACAAAAATATAATAGGCATCTCGGTACCACCCATGGTTACTGGTGGCATCACTTGGTGTTGGACCTTAACAATCTTGCCTGTAGCGCCTTGAATGGTTAGATTTACCACTGGTAGTTCGGGTACCTGTACTCCCTTTTTCTCCATTCATCTATCATTGCTCGCGATACTACGCTGATAGCACTTCCGGTGTCAATAAGAGCTTCATACGTTTCTTGACCTATCTTGACGCCAATCTTGGGTGGGATGAAGCTGTATGGGGTTTGCTCGCCTTCTTCTTCATTTTCCTGATAATGCTCTTGCTTCAGTATTGATGATAGTTGTTGTATGTATAATCTTCTTTCCTTTAGTTGGGTGGCATAATCGGGTTTATAGGGTATGTGGGTCTCTTTACACAATGGCTCCTTTATTTGTAGTGGCAGGAGTGTTGGAGCTGTCTCTCCTGCTCTTATTCGTTTCCCGATCCTAATTGAGGTGGTGAGTTGTCTGGGCACCTTTCCCTATAACTCCCTTTCCATCGTGGGTACCCTCTGCCTCGGTTTACTATCTGGATGGCCCTGGGATATTGCCGTCTCTCGTTTTCCCTGCCGGTTCTTCTTTCTCGATCTTGGATTCTTTCTAATAAATCCACGAGTTCTTTTATTGTTTCTATTCTGGAGCCTAGTAGGACATTTTCCACCTCGTATGGAAAATGTTTCGTCAGAGCTTCGATCAATAATGCCCTATCCACTATCTGGTCTAGATACTGAGTCTTCTTTACCCAATACCAGACGTGATGGACCATGGTGCCAAATTTAGTATTGTAGGCTCTCGGCTTCATGAGGTCTGTTAGAATTCTTTTCTGGATGCTGTCCGACCAGTACATTTTCAGGAACTCACATTGGAATTCCTCTATTTTGTTCCACTCGTTTCTCGCACTCCGCGCCCAGATGGCTACGTCACCCTCTAATTGTTCGACGGCTATGTCAATCTTCCTTTCTTCGGACAATGCCCTGTCCCTAAAATATTTCTCTAGAGCTTCCAGCAATTCCTTTGGATGGGTTCCCTGTGGATTTCCATTAAAGGTGGGTAATTTCTTTTCTTCCTCCCACTTGCCTCTACCGGAAGGCATCATATTTTCCCATCTTTCAACTGTCTTTTCTACTTCTTGCTTGGCTCGATCTACCCTAACCGTTATTTCATGGATGACTTCCTCTCTTTCTTCGTTGAGTTTTTTCTGTATTTCTCTTTTTCTTCCATGAATTGGTTTGTCCATTTCGCCTCTAATTTTGACTCCCGGTCTCGAATCTTGGCATCGACTTCCTTTCCGATTTCGGCCTTGGTTGTTTCTACTTCAGTGCTAACCTTCATCATCATTTCTTCCCTCAGCTCCCTGGTATTAACCTCCATCTTTCTCATATTGCTGTCGATGCGTTCTTCCAAATCACGAATATTGTTTGCAATTTTCTCGAAATTCTCTTCGATTTTTCCGAAATTTTCTTCAATTTTCTTTTCTTTAAAGTACGCTTCTCGCTTGTCTTCTTTTCTATTCTCTTCCAATGTTACCCCCAGCGCTCTTATCAGAGTCTCTATATGTAGTTGCCACTGCGGCGTTGGTGAACTTGCCCTTGTTTTTGGGCTACTGACCCCTTTCTCTTCTTGTCCCGACGGATTACCAGATTCACTGGTTTCTGACAGTGGCGATTCCATTTCTTCTTGTTGTAGCGTTCTGCCACTTCGTAGAAACATAAAACCGCCCCCTTTTAAAAATGTTTTTCTTTTATTCCGTTATTTTATCTTTATATACGAAAATTATTCCAAAATCTGCTTCCTAGCGCGTGTCTAGGTTCTAAGGTTGCAATATTGGCGCTCGATCCCTCAACGAGGTTCCACTGGTGCGTATGACCCTGTATGATTCTTTCAAACCTATCTAAAAAATACCGCCTTGAATAAAATTATCGCCCTATAAAAATATACCCCCTGTATATACACCACACTGTATATTTAAATCAGCCTGTATACCTATTAGCGTTCGAACAAAAGAAAAAAAAAAAAAAAAATAAACCAAATCCCAAAACAAACCTATTTATAATAGAACATTATTAACCTTTACTATCTGTATGCTGAAAAATAAATAGTTTATTTGCTCTGCTCTGTTAAATCGCTTTGGACGTGACATAGATTAAAAATTTGTTTCTCGGGCCCCTTAGTTGGTCGCCATATTGTAATTGCCCCCTTCGGTGCTTAAATAAAGGAGAGCCTATACAATACTCCCTTATCTGCGTACGTAAAAAATACGCGTAAACCCTTTTTCTTTTACTCCTGCTCTGATGACGACAACAAAAAAAAAAATACAAAATAAATAGTGGGCGCCAGTCGAACCTCAAATGCAGTAAAAGGGGGAGTGATGGAATTTTGCACCAGCTGCTCAGTGAAAAACACAATGACTCGGTAGCTAACCACTTATCTCAGGACGATTCAGGTTCCTCGAAACAAATTTGAACAAAGCACCTTTATTCTGCGATATAAAAAATGACGAGTGAGCAAACTATATTTTCTCTCGTTAAATGGACCCTAGATCGTCCTCAGTGTCGATAAAAGAATAATACAAGCAATGTAGATATATTGATATATACTTTGAATTTACTCAGCAATAGTATAAAAGTTATTTACATACATAATGAAGCTAACGGGCCCATTTATGAATGTTCTTTTGTGCACACTATGTTATTCTTTTAAACTTAGCTTAATATCCGGTCGGTGGGGTAGCCGCAGTCCTCGTAGTCGGCGACGCTCTCGCAGAATGATGCTGCTCGGGGACGGACTTCTTTGGCCGTTATTTTTGGGGCACTTTTCCGCGCCCTTCTGGAACGCGATAGCTAACCTCCCTTCGCGGCGATTTCAGCGAGAAAAGAAACTTTTAAATATGCGGTCGCCCGATTAAAACTTCTATATTTTTCGAAACAGAACACAACGACTCCCTTATTTTCGGCCGCGACGTATTTTCTTTCGTGGCGGGCCGACGAATATCTCCCTGCCAACTTGCGACTCCCTTTCTTCTCTCCTATCTTCTATTCTTGCAAGCGATGACTCGTCGCCGCTCCGCTAACGGCCCTTTGTTTGCATTGGTGACGTCTTCTCTCACATTCCTCCGTTACCACGTTTCCGCCCTTACACTCCCAATACAACGCACCCCTCACCTTCTGCGTTCACGTTATTGTTTCCTTATTTGTGCACACAACTAACACTTAAAATACGAATACATACTTAAACTAATGCAACTTAAATTATGATTATATTGATTACATATATTGGACTAAATAACTAGCTACAGATATAGGATTAATAAAAATTTGGATATAAACGCGAAGAAAGAAAAATAAATAGGTAAATAAAAAAAAATCTGAAATTCCAGATGCGTCCCATTACAGCATGTTTGAACACTTTCAGCTTATTCCGAAATCCATTTATTACTCCAATCAAGTCTGAAACCGTCTGGTTTCTTCCTTGAAGACTCAAGTTCCAATTGTTAAGATGATTAGTGAAATCTGTAAGAAAAGCTAACTGCTTTAAAAATTCCGGATCTTGAAACCTAACTTCCAGTTCAGTTGTGTCATATGGAACATATTTATCGAGGAATGCAGGGGATTTCGTTTCTTATGGCAAAAAATCGTTCGATGCACTTTCCTGCACTCAACCACCTTACGTGGTTGTACATTAGCAAGTCTCCATACTCGGCCTCTGTTTCCCGTAAAAACTGCTCGGGTACCACCTTTAATCAAATTTATAATTTTAATCACGTGTTAATCTTGCTTGATTGATTTTCCACATAAAGCTCCCTGGTGTATAATACAATGAATTGTCGGACAAGTAACTCCGTTCTCTCGAAGCAACCCCACTAATCCAGACTTTTGACTTATCATTGATGGTGCCCCATCACTTATTAAAGCCTCCAATTCTGTCAAGTGTTTTCTTGAGAGCCTCGTAGATGTCTTTTCCTTTTGTTGTTCCATAAAGAGGGCAAATATCAAACAGTTCCTCTTTACTGGAGAAATCTTCAAAGGTAGTACGTACAAATATTAAGAGCTGACTAACATCTGTCTGATAAGTGCTTTCATCCAGACAGAGTGAGAAATATGAACTTTTTTAATTAGGCTGAGCAATGATTTTTCTACTTGCTCACCCATGTCAACAATCCTTCTTTGTATGGTTTGATGTGAAAGTGGCACTGACTCGAATTTTTCTAGATTCTTCAAAAGCTTTTGCCATTAAAATTGCACACTTTTTAATTAAATTGCCATCAGTGAAAGGCTTTTTTCCCTTTGCCAGCTCAAGAGACACGGCATAAGATGCATACAAAAAATGCGTTTGAGAGTGTAATATTTGACTAAACACACCAGTTTGTTGTTTAAACTTTTTCTTCAAATCTGCAACTACCGCCCGCCGACTTTCATCTGTATACGAATCATACTTGTTTTTATGCATTGTTGAGTAACGTCTTCTCACATTGTATTCTTTAGGCACTGAAACAATGTTCATGCACACTAAACACTGCAACTTTCCATTATTGTTAGCAATCAAGTAATCACTCTCCCAACTTTCTTTGTAATTCCTGTTTTTACCTTCTAATGATTTTCCACTCATTCTTGTATTGAAGTTCAAGAAATCAAGATGATCAAATAGTTAACAGATAATGATTCACTACAATATTAAAAACACGATCAAAATTTATAAAGCAGAAAACGGCACCGTAGGCATTATACTTTTGAGGTTAATTATCATGTGCGTGGTGCCTGTAATTTTGCGTACGGGAGCTGTGATGCGCAGTTGCTGTGCGGCAATCGCAGTGGCGCGTGGGACCGCATTTTTCATAAACTTTCGCGAGCCACAATAAATGGCTCCGCGGGCCGCATGTGGTCAGAGGTCGAATATTAGAAACGACTTGCCAGCTTCCCTTCACTTGCCTGGCGAAATATTCGTCATAGTGGGGGAACCGGCCCGATGTACAGCGGTACGCTTTCGGCTGTTCCTTGTCCCTTATCTGTTATAATACTTGTAACAGATAAGAAATATTAAATTACTATTGAAAGAAAAGGTCTGGATCGAATTTCATGGTTGATTGTATTTGGCTTATGCCTATAACAGGTAGATTTATAGGTATTCTTTTTTAACTAATAAATATCCATTCAACACTTACTTTATTTTAATAAAGAGTCCGCAGGACCAAAAATAATGTGGTAAAAAAACTATATAAACAACGATGACTTGAATGTTGGACGAATATTACATATCGCATACTGTTTGCGAACTCGGGCGTGAGATCTGGAGAAATTCGGGAAAATCGCAGTAGCATAGATTAAAACATAGATTGAGGAAGGAGAGAAAACAAGATTTATTCCTGGCATAAAAAAGGAGGAAAAGCCTTACAAAGTAATAATAATGATGATAATAATAATAATAATCATATTCATAATCATATTATATTATTAAATTAATGTAACTTCCCTTTGTGCAATCGGGGCACGTTCGATTCGAAGATAGTAATCAATTGCCTCTAGATGATATATCATTCGGAGAAGAATACCACGACGTTATAGAAAAACTCAAATCAAACAATACCACCGAAAATGAGGAAATCGTTCATAGAATTCGCCAGAATTGTTTGAATTTTTATATAGAGGCTGCAAATCAAATCCAACGAAGATTATTTTATATTAATGATGAATTTTTCACTTCCTTGCGTGTTTTTGATAGTGAAACCGCCTTGAAAGATGAGGATCGGATGGATTTGATAAGGCCGTAATGAAAAAGGAGTGGCGTTTCTTGTTCTCGGAATACCGAAACGGTTCGATTAGACCAGAAATCGACATGTTGTCATTTGATGACATCTGTGGACAGAAATTTTGTTTAGGAAATATGAAAGTGGAGATTTCAAGTATCCACAATTAAAATGTCTTTTAGGTATAGTACGGTCTTTGCCACACTCGAACGCGGCGGCAGAGAGGACTTTTTCCGCGTTGACAGATGTTGTGAGCCACAAGAAACGCTCAACATTGTCGAGCGATAGCGTTAGTGCGCTAGTTGCAATAAAAATCGCAGCTAAAAATAAAAAAGAGACTGGTCGTGCCAGCGAGGTAACAGAGGAGCAATTAACTCAAATGTCTTCAACATTGTTATATAAATCTTCCATCAAGAAACAACGTGGTTTAACGTTGTACGCGACTGATGAGGAAATGCCTCAAGAATAGTTTTGAATTTTTTTCCACGAATTTGGGGAATTCTTATGATTTCCAACATTTTGAAGATTTATTCCGCTAAATTTTGAAAAACGTTGTATAACACACTTTTTTAATACCTGTTTGAACATTTGTTGTGGCTTTTCCTAATTGGATTTAATAAAATTGAATAATTTTTGCCAAATTTTGTGCTCGCAAAGCTCCTCTATTACCTACTTCTAACAACTTTCAGCTGTGCAATACTTCTTAATGATTTTGAAATTATCCCTCGAAATTGTAAATATTCCATTAATTTTAAATTTATGGGTCCCCCATCTCATTTTCTCGATTACGCTCGATGTCGTTTAATACCATATGAAGGTTATGCCTCTATACAATTATTGTTATTATGATTATGATTATTATTATTATTACTATTGTTATTATTATTATTATTTTAATTATTACTATTTTTATTGTTATTATTATCATTATTACTATGATAATTATTATACCTGACTGTATTCTATAGCTTTGGACGGTTTTACCTCCTTTTTTGACAGGAATAAATCATTGTTTTCTCTAGTTCCTCAATCTCGCTGTTTTAATCTATGCTACTGCGATTTTCCCGAATTCCTCCAGATCTCACGCCCGAGTTCGCAAACAGTATGCGATATTTAATATTCGTCCAACATTCAAGTCATCGTTGTTTATATAGTTTTTTACCACATTATTTTTGGTCCTGCGGATTCTTTATTAAAATAAAATAAGTGTTGAATGGATATTTATTAGTTAAAAAAGAATACCTATAAATCTATCTGTTATAGGCATGAGGCAAATACAATCAACCATGAAATTCGATCCAGACCTTTTCTTTCAATAGTAATTTAATATTTCTTATCTGTTACAAGTATTATAACAGATAAGGGGCAAGGAACAGCCGAAAGCGTACCGCTGCACATCGGGCCGGTTCGCCCTCTTCGGCTGGTTCCCCCACTATGACGAGTATTTCGCCAGGCAAGTGAGGGGAAGCTGGCAAGTCGTTTCTAATATTCGACCTCTGCTGATGTGGTCCGCGGGCAGCCAGTTGGACAATCCTGTTCTAGAGGTTACAAAATGAATGCAATAAGGGCCGAGACACGTGCACGACATCGAATTCTTAGCCTCGAAAAGGGGCGAAAACCACGAACCCAAAAACGGAAGATTTACAATGGAAAATGAGGATGACCTCCATTTAGATGCTAACCAATTAATCAACCAGTAAACCCAAAATATAGAATTTACAGTTAACGCTACAACAACGGATTTAAATGCAAAAATGCAAAAATTCATTGAAATTGAAATTTCTACAGAGAAGAAAGAGCGAAATCAAACGATATGGGAATTAAAACGTAACAACAAACA
The DNA here is from genome assembly GCA_038088585.1 of Chrysina gloriosa. Lineage (NCBI taxonomy): Eukaryota > Metazoa > Arthropoda > Insecta > Coleoptera > Scarabaeidae > Chrysina > Chrysina gloriosa. The sequence goes on along the minus strand of CM076087.1, from coordinate 16,432,457 downwards.
CGACGCAAAGAGCACTGTATAATGAACATCACACATTGAACGCTCGTCCAAACCTAGTGCCAGTGTCAACAGTGTTTTGGTGTGTTGCACGCGGGCGTTCTCGTTACGTGATATAGGTTTTGGGTGTTAGTCGGATATCACTAGTGATACTTAGTTCGCCCAGTTTTCCAGTGAGGATGGCAACTTAGTCGCCGAAATACGTATCTGAAATTGTTTCTAAAAGTTGTGGCAAGGGTAATTTTATTTATTTTATATATTCCTGATAGAACTTAGTTTCTGAACGAATAACATAAAACTAGTAGCTTCGGAATAGATATACGAGGGACAATCGGAAATTATTGGGAATAAAACACGCGCTTAATATTTTCTAGGATTTCATTTTAAATATGCTCAAAGTAATTTCCTTCAGCAATGATACACTTGACGTTCAAATTTCTTATACCATCGGTAAATTATAGCCAAGGAAGGTGCTTGTTCACTCGAAACTAATTCTTCCTTTGCACTCATAAGTGCTTAAACCTCTTTCAAAATCATATTAAATTATGATTAGAAAGTGCTCTCTGGTTAATTCCATTTTATTTTACTTTTGAAAAATAAGTAGCCGAGTTATAACGAACGTAACATCAATAACTAAACGTCAAATGACAGATAAAAAGTTGTTCTAAATAAACACTCTCTGATTGTTTTTCACAGTCTACTAGATTTTCTTATTTTCAATAAATTCTGCTTATTCCTCATACTTATCTATATGTATAAAAACGAGTGTGTTCTTTGTGCATTACTACACCATTCATCCAATCGCCACGAAACTTTTGGAAGTTGTTGAGTACACTCCCGCAAAGATTACTGGCATAGTGGCATCAACGAATTCTAAATCAATTTGTTTCATCAACGTTTTCCAAAAAGAAGTGCTATGAATTTCCATACGTGTAATACTGACCCTACGATAGGTGGAACGCGTGTGTCGACTGATTTTGGCATACTACATATATCCTACGATAGGTGGCGCGCATGTATACAAACAAATTCGATTCAATTGAATGTAAATAATGACTAATGATAAGTTTCAATAAAAATGACACAATGTAAATTGAATGTTACCATAACCAGTTTCCTTTAATTTCCTTTCTTCTGAGGTCGCTGCAACGCGCGACGGGTAGGTTAGTAAATATATATAAGATGGGAAGAATTGAATTAGTTGGGTTAGTTGCACGAGTTGCTATTTTCTCTTGTCGTAATGTAGTTTAGCGTTAAATACTTCTGATAATACAAGCGGAGTGTTCTTGCACAAGTTGAACCGGGTGGAAAACAAAAGAAGGTTTACATTCTTAAATGGCAAAATATACTTACGACATCCGGAAGATCTTTCTCTACGTCGAAAACGCACACCGGTACTTTTTGACACCGTTTCCACTTCCGGTTATAAAAGCTCCTCGTACCCAAATACTTCATGTGACAATCTACGGGTTCGCATTTATCTAACGGATCCAAATCTACGCTATCGCATTGCGCAAAATTTGTTTTATCGTAATAACCTGAAGATGGAGAGAAGAATATTTATGTATGTGAAGCGTGTAAATAAAGTAATGAGACCGATTTTTCTTCACTTGCTTTATTCCAATAACATTATAATTCAACATTGTCCCCTACAACATCTCGTTGGAAAGCCACAAAAGGCTGGAGTCGAGTTCTTGCACTCCTCATAGCAGTGCCCAAACTGGGATACTGGAATAGATTTCAGCTGGTCAGTTACAGCCTTTTGAATGTTGTCCAGTGTCCCAAGACGATGTCCCGGAGGTGTTGTTTCAACCTCGGGAAAAGGGAAAAAGTCACAAGGACTCAAGTTGGGCGAATAAGGAGGCTGAGAAGCTAGAATGGCCAAGAAATGGTACACTGAAATTTTCGTCTGACAAGGCGCATTGTCGTGGTGCAACGCCCAGTTTCTTTTGACGTTTGGTCTTACACGCATGACCCTATTTCGACGTCTTTTAAGAATCTTTCGGTAAAAGTGTTCCTCATTCTTGCTTTTATTGACCTTGGAGAGTCTGGAGTGTGAGATATACTCAAGTCCCGTTATCGGTAATGACACGTTCCAGAAAATGGAGATCATCTTCAATCGACTCCAAAAAGTCAACGCACCTGTCTCTCCTCTTGTCTTTTTGGTCAACCATTTTTGAGCAGACTTTTTCATCCTCAATTTATTGCCAAAATATACTGAACGTTGCAAATTCAATTCTGCCCCGATCGTTCTGACTGTCAACCGATGATCTGAACGCACAAGATTCCGGACTCTGTCCACATTTACATCGGTTATTGAACCGGAAGTCCTACTTCTGCGAGCTTCATCTTCAATCGGCTCTTTTTCTTCTGCAAGTCCTTTGAACCACCACAACACCTGGGCTCTTGGAACAAACACTGTCTTTGCAGGCCTGGCGAAGTTTTTCCAAAGTTTCCGTTGCACTATACCCAAGTCAAGTCAAGCAAAACCTGATCGCACATCGTTGCTCGAAATTCACATCACTTATTGTCAGAAGGCCCAAGCGAAACCTTTTCCACTAAAACAATTGCTACGGACAAAGAACGTAACTTTACCGAGTTCCAACTCGCACTAATGGCATATCACATCTTCACCTATCTCGCTTCCAAGTCCCGCGTCACTAGTGCTGGTCGATCGAGCACTATGCAACCAGTCTCACTACTTTATTTACATACCACGTATATATTTAGTATTACTGGTAAGAGAATAACTAACTAATTAAATAGAATAAAAACAAATAAATAAATTATTCGAAATCAAGTGTTTTAGGGACTTACTAGTCATTGCACGATCTCTATTATTCTTATTGTTCAAATAGGTATTGAAGCTGATATTCGTCTTTTTCTCCAACACTTGATTGTCCTCGCTGATAAATTTAATGGCGATGATGCAGTAACCTCTCCTATTGTGCAGATACTGCAATAATCATTTCGATTTATTTAACACCTATTTCATGTTTCGTCAATTTTCTTCCGATTATCGCGCTTACCATATTTGGGTATAACAAAGTGATGTTCTTGAAGCACTGTGGTCTGATCTCGCCCATATCGCCACCGATCAATTGCATCATCTCGCATTCCCGGTCGTTGTTTTCGACCTCCTCGATACATTTCACCATCCTGGTGTAAATCCTATACCCGCAATTGTCGGTATTATGCAAGGCGACGTCTGAAAGAGAAAAAGAAATTATCCCCCAAAAATTCGATCTCGAGGGAATACTAACAAAATATCATGCCTATGTCGTCTCGACTAACAGCTGCGATATTGGCATCCTGAAAAATTATATCGTTTAGGTCGAGGTAACGGGAAAGCGATGGTAATTTTAATGATTCGATAGGCTTACCTCGATGATGATTTTACTTCCGACTGAAACGATACATGCTAGAAAGAAAAACGGAATGGGCATTTAGTTCTGTATGACATAACGAATGCTGACATTTGATGATGACGTGGATGGCGGGTTTGGATCGGGGGAAATTTCTGTCAGTTCATCGCTTTCTACGACAGCAAAGGAGACCAGCTAGCGAAACGAAGGGAAAAAGAATTTGTCTTATTTAATCCTTCGCAACCTTTCGAAATGCTCGAAACCTTTCGAACATCCGGTATATTGCTTGAGAACAAATGAAACACGAATATCTTTTCATTATCGGAATTTCGCTTGTAAAATATTCGATTTGGCCAGAAAAACGGATTCTTAAGGAACGACATAATACCGTGTGTGGAATTTGATTCCGAGGTCGAAGTTGATGATGAATATCTTGGATCTCATCATCATCATCAAGCCTCTCAGTTCTTTGGGCTATGGCTAACGTGTTATGATGTTTTTGAACTTCTATTTGATGAGGATTTTGTTCCCTGTGCTTTAAAGTTTGCTATGAGTCCTGGCGGCCTGTTATTTTTCTCCATTCTTTTTGCCCCTTGCTTTTGATCTCCAGTCGATTATCTTTATCGCCTTTACGTCTTCCTTCACGGCATCTCTCCATCTTTTCCTTGGTCGTCCTCTACCTCTGGTCCAAATCGGAATCCACTGGGTTATCTTTCTCATGATGTGACCTGCCCATTGGAGCCGTTAAGTTTTAATGTATCATGATATTTTCTCTCTCAAGTTGATTCTCTATTTCTTTGTTAGCTTTCGGTCTTAGTTCCTGTTCTGTGACGTGCGGCCCAAATACTGCTCTTAAAAATTTTCTTTCTCCTATCTTTAGGTCTTCCTGTTCTTTTTGCTGATTGCTGTGGCCTCGTTAAAGTTTTGTAAATTTTCATTTTGGTGCTCTTAGTTAGTATTTTGCTTTTCAGTAGTGACCCATTTCGTCCAATTCTCTGTCTCTCCCTCTCTCTCCCATTCCTCTCTAGTATTATACCTAGGTAGTTGAACGAAGAAATTTTATCAAATTTGTGGTTCTGTCTTCTCAGGTGGCCTAGCGTATTGCTCTCAGTTTTTCCTATCTTTATGTAATTTCTTTTGGTTTCATTGATTTCCATACCCAGTTTTCATGCTTCCCTCTCCAGACGTTTTAGGGCTAGTGTCATTCATATTTTTGTGCTTGTAAATCATCGATATACTGGGTTTTAAACCCCATATGCGAGCGCAAAAATAATTGTAGCTTTTGCAATAAGCAAAAAAAAAAAAACTCACTGTAAGTTCGAGGTGACCTCTTCTTCTTCTCTTTGATTAGAAGTGTCGTGTTAGATTTTCATAAGCCTTGTAATTGGCTTCATTTGGTAGTTACAATTAGTGAAATCATTGGTAGAACAGGTTATGTTATCATATTTAAATACGTAGGGATAGATATAAAACAAGGAAACCTTCTTCTTCTTCTTTTTGTAATAAACTTACAACCTATTTACTCAAACGATTCCCTCCATGTTTTCTCTTACTATCTTTACTTATTTCTACTTCTGTGTTCGTTGCATTCATGTTTTCTTCGCAATAGGTTTTTATATTACATCGACGTTGTATATGTGATTAATTCTATATAAGGTAAAAATAGCAGGGGAACAACTAAGATGGTTGGGCCACGTGTGCCGTATGATTGACGATAAACTAACAAAGAAGGTGTTTGTATAAAATCAAAATGTATAAGGAGAATAGAAAAAGAAGGCCGAAAAATGTGTGGAATGAGCAAATTAAAGAAGAGGAATCACACGGAGCGAGATAAGGAAATGGACAATAGATAGAAAGAAATGAACAGAGAAGTGCATCACATCGGTAAATTCATCACCACACAATTGTTTTATAATAAATTCGGTGACACGTGTTTTGCTAGCGCGAGGCACGCATTATCATAACCGTATAAAGTCGATTGAAAAAACTTCGATTTCATATGGTTGTGATAATGCTTGCGTCCAGTAATACAAAAAGACCTACATACATTCAACAAGAAAAGATAAGATAAATTTACATTTTCTTTTGTATTCAAACATTTTCTCTTCCTCTAAAATTCTGGTATGTTCTCTTAGTTCCTTTTCTTTTTTTTTCGTTTTCTGCGCTTCTCTATTCCAATTTTCAATTTCAAGACTCTTTCCATTATGGACATTTCGCTTGTAAAATATTCGATTTGGCCAGAAAAAACGGGTTCTTAACGAACCACATAACACCATGTGTGGAATTTGATTGCCAGGCCGAAGTTCATGAATATCTTGGATCCACTGGGTGTCACACAATGTCATGGACATTTTTTCTTGATCGAAAGTTATTCAAGCAATCATTATCATCCTCTTTGGATTGATGTAATATTTTGAAGATTTTTTCTCAAATTTGGCAGTCAAAATTTATGTCTATGTCGGACCATCTCGATCTGGCGAACGCATGGCGAACGGAAAATATGCGAACTAACGCTTCCTTCCCTTACCGCGCGCTTCCCTATCCCAAATATTAATACTAGTACAGTCCGAGTAAACTTGTTTATGTTTTGAATTTCCATTAGTGTTATTTTATTTCTTTTATCAGTCGTGTTCCTTTCTTATCATTATTTCATACCTTATTGTAATTATTTTATCAGTTTTTTTCAAAACTAGAGAAGTATTCAGAAGTTTTTAAGGTACATAGTCAACATAACCTCTATTATATACATTGTTAATTAAGTGGAGAAAAATAGGACAAATACAATTATTTGTATATAATACTAAATACATCATAATTTGCAGCTTCTATTTTCAAAATGCCAAAAAGAAAGTCCAAGGATGATATGACAATTCTTGTGCAAAATATTATTAAATTTTGCGACGAAGAAAAAAGTGCTGGTAAATATTCGTTTACCGTAGATCAAGTGAGAGCAAGAGTAGCAGCTATGACTGGTATATCAGCTTATCAGCTAGAACAATTGATCGGATCAAGGCCAAAGTATGTGAATCTGATATGAATCAATCACAACCATCAACAACCACTGATATTTTAAACAAACCTGGAGAAATAATTCAGAAAACACGCAAATTATCTATAGATGATATGGATAGGTAATACTAGACTTTAAATTTGGTTTCTAATTGTCTCTGTATATATGATCTCTGTAATTTACAGGTGTATTCTATGTCAAAAAATACATTCTATGTATGTGGTAGAGAAAACTATACCTACTTTAAAACTCTTACATCAGCATATGACAAAAGAAACTAGTTTTAAGGGCTGTAAAGAAACTTTACAGAAAATATTATTGGATATGGGTTATAAATTTATGAAGTGTCAGTCAAACAGGAAAGGTTTAATGGAACGTTATGATATTGTTGCTTGGAGAGCTCGATATTTGAGGTTTATGAAATCAAATGAAGAGGCAGAATATAGTAGACCTGTTGTATATATTGATGAAACATATGTGCACAAAAATTATACTGTAACTCGTTGTTGCAAAGCTCTACTGAGGAAGGTGTGCTAAGGAAGGACAGTGCTGGCCAAAGATGGGTATTGTGTCATGCTGGAGGTAGTATGGGATTTATTCCAAATGCTTTGCTTTTGTTTAAATCAAAGACAAAAAGCGGGGACTATCATGATGACATGAATTATGACAATTTTTCAAGATGGTTTCAAACTGTACTTATACCATAGTTACCACCAAATTCCATGATCGTTATGGACAACGCTCCATATCATTCCCTGCAAATAAATAAAGCACCAACAGCTGCAACCAAAAAGGCTGAAATTATGTATTGGCTACAAAGTATGAATATTGCTTACCATCCTGCGATGTTAAAGCCAGCATTGTTAGAACTCGTAAAGAAATATAAACCTGCACCTCGGTATGCCACCGATGAGTATGCGATAGCTTGTGGTCACACTGTTGTAAGATTACCCCCATACCATTGTGACTTAAATCCGATAGAAGTGATATGGAGCATGGTAAAAAGAAATATTGCAGCACACAATGTTGATAGCCTTAGTAACATGGAAGCCTTAATTAGAGCAGCATTCGACAGTATTACTCCAGAAATATGGCAAGCCGAATGCAACCATGTTAAAAATATTCAACAGCGATATATGGAAAGAGATGAGATTCTAGATGAAGAAGAGGAAACAATTATTATTCAAGTAAATCAATCTGATACGAAATCAGAATGGAGTGAATTATCAGATGATTAAAAACTTCTTTCTGTATAGCATTAAGTAATTGCAGCATTTTAGGAAACAAAACATATGTATTTATTTTTGTATTAATATATATTTTCATTGTAGTAAGTTTGTAAATAAACAGTTGAACGTGAATAAAATCAGTATTTTGGAGCATATTTACTTAAAATTATACTATTTTAAACAGATAACAAATAAGATATTGGCAAGTATTGAATGCTTTCAAATTGTTACATTATAATTTTCATTACATTAAAACTGCAAATGAAATGAAACATAAACATTGGTACATAGCAGTGTATACATATTTTCAATAGTATTCATAGTAGTATTTAATTTGAGCAATAACCGAAAACAAGTTATACTGAGAAATTATAACATTTATAGAGATATTCACATTCATAGTGCGCGCGTTAAAATTGTTTTCACGAGTGTACTTTGTAACGCGACGGTGCTGCGCGGTTCGCCACATTTACTTGGTTCGACTTATAGTTTATTTTTATTTTTAATTATTGTCTTTTTACTTTTGTTTTTATCTACTTACTTATTTTATGACTTTTGTTACGTTTACTTTTACTTTTTTTCTTATATTCTATTGACGTAGCCTATAAAGATTTTTATGACTAAACATGTATTAAAGTATACATACACAGATTCTCTTTTAAATTTGTTACTTTGTTTGTATGCATGTTTAATTATATCATGTTTGTTGACGAATTCTATGTTTTATTGGCATTATAGAATAAATAAGGATATTATGTTATTGTTATTATTATTATTATTAGTTGATCGTACCATTTAATGGACGAATACGTTAATAAAACATTATATAATAAAAAGAAAACAAATATATTACATATAAATAAATGATAATACAAATACAAGATAAACAATAGAAACAAAAAACATAAAAGCGACCAACTGACAATAAAATATATTTCATTAGACTGCAATTGAACCAAGAATCCATAAGAAGTAGAAGAGAGAAGTTGGAAAAAGGAAGAGGGAAAACAGTTAGGGAAATGAAAGCGAAAGCGAAAGCTTCCCAATTGACGATTGAGATGACGTTTGTCCATGAACTTGACTTTAAGCTCAGAAAATGAAGGCTCATTCGATTTTCAACCAATTTTCTAATTTAGTTTGGTTAAACGGAACCTTTTATAAAAAACAATCATTCTTATCCCCGATGAAAACAAGCTAGGTACTACCTGCAACATGTGAAGCTACAATGACTTGTAAGTATTTTAGGTATTTTGAAAGGTTGAGAACCATACAAAGTAAAAGTTAATTTTGAGACTGTAACATGTCTAACAATTAACTTTTACTTCTTTTTAAATCTTAAATTTTCACTAAAGCAGAGAAAGAACGAGGTAAATTCGGACAAGATCTGAAAGAAAAACAATTTCCGGAAAGAAAACAAGTCATTATAATGTGTTTTCGTCTTATTTACTTTTATACATTTATTACATAATCGATTTACATATATTCAACTTAAAGCATGAACCAACTTCACTTCCGATGCGGGAACACCTCTTTTGATGACGTGTGGAATCGTTTTGGGTACCATTCTGAAACGAAAGTAAAATAAAATACAATAGAAATGAAGTTGTATTAAGTTTCTTGGTGAACACAAGCAGCGTGGTACTTACGTGATACAATCTATGATTGGGCACACCGATAAGCATAAAGTACATCCCGTACAATCGTCGTTGACTTTGGGAATGTGGGTTTCAGGATCGAAGCGGATGGCTTGATAACCAGAATCGTTGCAAGTCATATAGCATTTTCCACAATTTATACACATGTCCTGAACAGAAAAAAGGAGAAATAATTCTTTGGAAACGATGGCAGATGAAAGGGGTGAATTGAAGAAGCAAAAACTTTTAAATCAGAAATCAGAAACCAGAAAATCCAGGAAAATGTTGTAAAAGAGAGAACATACATGAGAAAACTAAGGGAGGGGGGATTGAGGAAATGTTAACGGAAAAAGAGGAAATGCTAACGGAAAAAGAAGAAAACGTTAAGCAAGTAACGATGAAGAAGAACCAAAATAAAAAAATGTTAAAGTTCCCCTCAGCGATGTATAACTTAATCCATCGTTGAGGTCAACTAGATCAAAACGCAATTTTTAACAGTATGCATATTTCTACTTACATCGTCAATTAACGCCACCACTTGCTTCTTTAGATCTAAGTCATTGAAAGCGCCTATCTTCGGCAGAGCTTTGCCGATAACATCTTTAATCTTCGGTACATCGTTATCTTGACCGTTTATACTACCATTTAAAACGGTACCATTTAGGCATACATCATTGCTCGTTCCCTTTTGATACTTCTTAGCGATTTGTTCTTCTCGTTCTTTCTTATAGGGACCGAAATGTGGCAATTTCTAAAAGAAGAATCGATATAGTCTGGAAATTGATTTTGACTTTATTTCTAAATTAAAATACGTCTCGCTGCGAGCAACGTAACCATGTAACCTAGTCGCTGCGACTAGATTTTCTCGTTCCAATGGCCACTTTTCGTAGGTGCCCTAACAAATTAGCCATTGCTTGGTTCAACCATAAAAAGTAGTTTAGGACATTTTCAACTATACTTAAACATGTTCCCAGTACCAGAAATCTTTTTCAGTGTACGCTATGCTAGACGAAAACGTTTCTGCGTGTAATCAGATATCCTTGAGATAACTTGATAGCCGCTTGCTTTCTAATTGCCGTGTGCCTTCCTTTTCCCGTGTTTGCGAGTTTTAAGGACTCAGTTTAGTCCGGAACACACGATACGAAAAGAAGCACGTAGAAGAGAATTCTTGAAGCTGATGTTAATGTAACCAGAACCAGCGTGTGTATTTTCTTCCTTATTTGATGTTGAGTATTTCTTAGTATCTATTTCTACAAGCGGGCGGTCATCCTCACTTTTCTCTCCTGATTCTTCTAGCGAGGATGACACTCTAGTTGTCGAAATACGCATTGAGAGTATCCCACATTGGTATAAATCCGCAAACACGAAACAAGAATTAGCATCTAAAAAATCCTTACCTTTCCGTTAGATCCATAAAGGCTCTCCACCGGTTTTCCGAGTTGATGCTTGAACGTCGGAGGACTTTGCCCGTTCCATTCCGGTAGTCTATTGCGCAGATACAATAAGGCTTTCAATCCGGTGCAATAATCGTTGATGAGGGTAAAATCTTGGTTTTGAATGGCGGAACAGATTTGCAAAACCGAAGCGCCACACTGTAAGAATTGCAAGGCGACATCCGCGGAGTCGATGCCTCCGGTAGCTGTAAAAAGTAATTATTCCGGATCGATTCGTAATTTGAAGGGCGTACCTAAAATGGGAAAATCCGGTAATTCTTTCGCGATCGCCGAAACAGCTCGCAACGCCATCGGCCTGATGGCGTTTCCACTGACACCGCCGTAAGTGGTCCGTTTTTCCAAACCGACGGCCGGCCAAGGAGTACTGTCCGGTTTAAGATTCATCAGGCCCGAAACGGTATTGATGGATGTCACTCCCCAAGCGCCACCTGTAATCGAAACGTTTTTAGGAAAATTGTCCTGAAAAATTATGATTTAACGTCTCCCTTTTTGGGGGATTGTATTCCTAATTTTCCTATTAAGGTGAAGTGCAGTTTTTCGATGCCGTCGTAATAAATTCGGGCCAAGATTGTTTAGATTCCTTACCTTCTTTAGCAGCTTTGGATAATTCCACGATGCTCGTGATGTTGGGCGTCAATTTGAGGAAGAACGGTATCTTGACTGCTTCTTTGACCCAACGGGATATACGATTTACGTATTCCGGAATCTAAAATCGATTTTGAATATAACTTAGTTGTAGGAGGCCTCTTCGATAATAAAGGTAAATGTAGGTGTTATACAAACTGCGCATGCGTAAGATTAGCGCCATGTGCATGACTAGACTTGAATGTTACACCCATTCCGAGACTAGTGTAGTATGGTAATACTCCATTAGTAAAATTACCAATAAAAAGATGTAAATTTTATAGAAAGCATGCTTTAAGAAATAGAAAAGCGTTGTAAATATATACCACACACATACACTTGAAACATTTCAAAATCTAGAATACCAAATTACTATACCGACGTGCGAAAAAAAAGAAATGAAGTTTGTTTATAAACGACGGAATGGGATGGTCGACGAAGAAAGTCAGATTAAAAGTTATATAAAATACCAGGGTTGAAAAGAAGCAGACCACATCAAAAAAGAAGTTGTTGTTTACAAACGACGAACAGACCAAAGAAAAAGAAGTACAGTAAAAGGAAAAGATCAAAGAAAAGAAGTGAAGAAAGAATTCAAGAGAGAGAGAGAGAGAGAAGTTAAGAATTAGAAAACAAATTACGCTTATACACACACTAGGTAATATATTTTGATTATATTGTTCATTATTTTGTTAATATAATACTAAAATTTTATAAATTATTATTTGTAATAATTTTTGCTTTATATAAAATTAACTAAATTCTCAGTACCTAGTCATGCACATGGCGCCAATGTTACGCATGCGCACTCGTACTTTTATTATCGGACACCTGCCGTATATTTTGCAAACTTGGAATTTACCTGGCCACAAGCCAATCCCATTCCTCTTTCGCCCATACCGTGCGGGCAGGATAAATTCAGTTCTAAGGCGTCTGCCCCGCTTTTTTCCGCTTTGGAGGCTAATTCTTTCCAATCTTCTTCTATTAAACCGCACATTATACTGGCGATAATAATCTGAAAAGGAGATCGAATAAACTTGGCGATTCGATATCGTCAGACCAAAATTCAAAACAAAATATTATCAAAGGATCGTTTAAGTACTTCCGGAATGCAATCTAGACATATGATGGTGTATCTAAATTGAAATTTGACATTTATTTAAGCGAGAGTGTAATCCTTAGTCGGTAGTTCTTTTCGCCTTTGCATGCGTATTTAGAAATTAGGTCCAGTCGTTAAACACGCAGGTCAAGATGAGTAGATGTTTTTTTCTTGTTCTTTTTATTTGTTTACTGGCTTGTGATATATACCATTCCAGCCACTCACTTGAGTATGAATGGTTCGAATCTTTTCGATGAGAGATTCAATATACAAACACATTCATGTCCGTTAGGGATGGGATACTGCACGATTTTTCGATTTCGATACGCTAGAACCTCTAATTTTGTGAGGTTCGACAAAAATGTTTGAGCCAAAAAATGGAGGAGGTGGGGTAGGGGCAAATTGCTCCTCATCGGGGTCAAAGGTGGGCGTGAAGTGCCAAAAATCCACAAAAGGCCTCACAACTGCCCCGGAGTCGCCCTTAGAGGGGTGAAATGTAAGACCGATCCCCATTAATTTTTCCCCCTAGCATATTTTGATAAATATACCCACACCCTATCTCCGCTATCTAAGGAGGTTCCCATACAAAAATGTAATTTACTATTACTATTTATTTAAAAAACGTTGAACGTAAGTGGTACTCATACAAATCTTAAACCTACTCTTATATACCTGCAAAAGGATTCTGTCTGCAGTTAACACAAATGCCGGTTATTTCCTGTAAACAATTAAACCGAGAAAAGTCAAGTAAAACTTAATTTAATTATTGAGTGAAAATAGAATGTTAGGAGAATATATTTCAAATCAAGCGCAGACGACGGAGGCTTTTTAAAGAATGTCTTCTTATTCGTTTAGTCCAACATCCAGCATCATTAAGACTCAAACGTGACACAGACGTAAACACCGACTCAGCTAGGCAGACCGTGACATATTTTATTGATAACATTCCCAAAAATATAATTAAAAACTAATTACCGTCCTATTAAATAAGGGATGTTTTTATATTTTACCTAAACAATTACTACAAATTAAAGAGCTTACAATCAGACTTATCCATTTCATAAATTTATAAAGAAATAAAAAAATTGTATGGGGACCACCTTAAGGGTTGAAGATAGAGGGTAAGTATGTTCTGAGAAAATGTTGGGGTTGAAAAATATTGGGGATCGGTCATACATTTCACTCCTCTAGGGACACCCTTGGGACAATTAGAGCGGTGGGAGTAAATTTTAGAAAAATGTTATTTTTGTATGGGAGCGGAGATAGGGGGTATGTATGTTTAGAAAAATGTTAGGGGGAAAAATTAATGGGGTCTGTCTTACATTTCACCCTTCTAAGGAAGACTCCGCAGCAGTTGTGAGGCTTTTTGTGGATTTTTAACACTTCACGCCCACCTTTGACCCCGATGAGGAGCCATTTGCCCCTACCCCACCTCCTCCATTTTTTGGCTCAAGCATTTCTTTTTGTCGAACCTCACAAAATTAGGGTTCTAGCTCATCCACATTTTGTCTAAGAATCCCCATACAACACTATCCCACCCCTAATGTCCATACAATCGAAAAGCCTAACATCGACCGTAACCATTTTCAAATATATACAATATACAAGTTTAAAATATACATATATTGAGGTTGGTAAGAAAGTAATTTCGGGTTGCCACACATCGAGAGCGTTGTAATTGTTTTGAAAGACTTATGCTACTGTTATGGCTTTACCTTAATATGGAGTGCAGAAACGACGATTTTCGGCATACTTTACTTTTCCACTTCCGCAAAGAAAAGATAACTGGTGACGTTCATACAGAGATATGTAAAGTTTATGGTGTTTATTGCATACCAGAACGAACTTGTCAGAATTGGTTTAAAAGATTCCATTCCGGAGATTTTTCATTCAAAGATGACCAACGTTCTGGCCGACCTACTGACGTTGATGATGACCAAATCGATTGCTTAATTGTAGAGAATCGTTACATACCTGTTTGAGAGATGGCAGAGAGGTTAAATCTATCACACACGACAATTGAAAATCATTTGAAATGTCTTGGACTCGCTAAGAAGCTCGATGTTTGGTTCCCGTATTAATTGAAGGAGATTCACTTAACACAATGGATCAGTATTTGTGATATGCATCTCAAGCGCAACTAAATCGACCTTTTTCTTTTTGAAAAGAATCATCACTGGTGATGAGAAATGGGTCATGTATAGTAACATCATTCGAAGACGATCATGGGGTAAGCGTGATGAACGAGTACAAACCACATATAAAGAGGTATTGCATCAAAAAAGATCATGGTGTCAATTTGGTGGGATTATATAGGTATTGTGTATTGTGGGCTCCTTCCCAGAAATCAGACGATTAATTCGGATATTTACTGTCAAGAATTAATGAACCTGGATGAAGCAACTAAAGAAATGCGGCCAGCATTAACAAATCGCATTGGAATTGTTGGAAATTATTGGAATTTGATTGAAAATTGATGTAACATCCCCCATACAGCTCTGATCACTATCTGATTACCATTTATTTCGAAATTTTCCAAACTCTTTTAATGGTAAAACTTCCACAAATGATATTGACCTTAAAACGCACTTGGTTCAGTTTTTTAATGATCAGGTCCGAAATTTCTATGAGCGCAGAATCATGAACCTGCAAGAAAGATGGCAGAAGGTTAACAGGTTGAACAACATGGAAAATACATAATTGATTAAAGTTTATTCTTTGTATAAAAGAGAGTTTCATTTCCGGTTACAAAACCGAAATTACCAACCTAATATTTTCAGAAACAGAAATTATTAAACTTAAATGTATTAGAAATTATAATATAGAAAAATAGCTATTCAACTTTTTGGGAAAACAATTCAAGAATTAGGAATTTTTCACGAAAGATTGTTAATAAATGAAGATTAATTTAGCAAACCATTTTCACAGCACGTCCTATTGTGTGTGTGTGTGTGTGTATTCCGCTGCGGACCACGCGACGAACACGTCCGTTCAGCGAGAATCACAGCGAAAGTCCATGACTAGATGTTATTTACAAGCAACGACGTAGGTACCCGTGCTTCAAATTATCCCCCTCTCGTTATAAACGGGCGACCACAAGCAGGACTGGCCAGATTTAGTTTACATGCTCTTACACATTCCCGATTAATATTCGAAATTCGGCATTTCGGTACTTCTATTCTCTACTCTATTTCTCTATTCTACTATATATCCATACGGGATATTCGACTCGTTCAGTCAACCCCTTTTCAATTCGATCAGTCTACTGATAGAAAGTGAATTCGTGCGATATGTGTGTGATGCAGGCCATATACTCAGTGCAGTCCCCCAGCGCGGTACATTGTCAGTCCCGTTGCTCGAGATCTAGAATCCACGACCTAAGGTTTGATTTTATTATTTTTCTTCTTTTACATATTTATTAATTACAAGGGGGAACTAGTCGGCGCAACCTAAATACCGAACATCCACCACGACAGACCCCCTTCCTAGTTAATATTTTAACGGCAATAGACCCCGGTTTCCAAAAGTTTTGTACCCACTATTTGTCAATTTTCGGTCCGGCACTGCTTGGCGAAGGAGACGTTGAAACCGAGTACGAAATGGGAATTGGACGGCGGTAACAGACTCGTTTTGGCCGATGTAGCCTTACAAGGCAATAACGCGCTGTTTGTTCGTCCACACCATGTTTGCGACTGCAATATTTTCGCATGAAAACGCCTGTCCCCTGCGACTATTCCTTCAATCGTCACTCTTCAACGACCTTTCCGCTTTCCATAATGCCTTATTGAAACTAAGCTTATATGATAGTTCTCTACCACAATTAGGTCATTTAAACAAGACTGGTTCAAATGATAGTTATATTTTCAGAAGGTGTTTCGAAAAGGTTTGTAAACGTTCTGAAAATATAACTCTCATTTGGACCAGTCTTGTTTAATTGACCTAATTGTGGTAGAGAATTATCATATAAGATAAGTATAAAAAGGTCACGAAAAATATATGTACATTTAATTTATTGAAACCAAGGACGGGATTTTGCCGCTCGGTGTATATATAACCAGAATTAGATTGGAAAAGACTTACTTTTTCCGGAAAATCTTTCTTCAACTCCTCGATACTTCTGAGCCAATACTTTTCGTGTTTTTCCGAAATCAGTTCAATATTCAGGAAAGACCCTTGTTGTGGTCCATAGTTTTCGCCGGACGTAACTCCCCGGATTATCCTAGGTGAGCAATTCGTGACCAGATCCTAGAAACACACCAAGAAATTTTCCACTTGGAGATGTTAATTTCTGGCGTATCGACGTTTTACCTTTTCCAAACTGAAGGTTTTCGTTACCACGAATCCCCAACCTTGTTCGAAAGCTCTCCTGATCATCGCCGAGCTCGTGGTCGGGGGCGCCGAAGCTAAGCCGAAAGGATTTTCGAATTTCAACCCGCACACTTCGACTGATATATCGACTTCGTCTATATCGGTGTGGAATAGTGGTAGGTTGGGTTTTGTCGTTTTGGGTAAACCCTATAATAAATTTTAATTGTGGAGTATGTTTGGATGCGTAATGGATGCCAAAAGAAAAATACTTTTAGAAAGTTACAGCCTCGGTCACATGTTACCGACATCCCTATAGAATTATGTATAGACAATTTCTAGGAAGGAGTAGATAACGGAGGCTCCGTCCATGACAAGAGAAACCGTCGGCATATCACAATTCTTGCAATTTATTGTCATCTCAGGTGTAGGCTTCCGCGGTCGAAATCACAATGTCTAACTTGGTTTCCGAGTTGGAATCGCGTCTGGTCACATGAATCTCATTTTTTCCCTAGAAAATTCCGTGAATCTATCGAAATTTACAAACATCCACATAATCTAAACAGAGATGGGGGTTATTTGCTACATTCATCTTGACATTCTCTTCTCCACGGTAAAATTGAACCCTCTCCCACTCACGTCGTGCCACAAACTTCTGCTTCCACGCCGCGTTGTAACAGCGGTACGATCCCCACCCCTCCTCCCTATATAAGTCGCGCTACTCAGAGTCCGGGTCAGTCTTCAAGTGACAGCAATACGATTAACATCGGCAAGCAGCCCTGAAGATGTCCCTTTGCAATAGTGGACGAAACGTCGGCAGCCACGCCAAACCAGACGCGGTTCCAACACCGAAAGTTAGATATTGTCATCTCCTTTCAAAATTGTCTGCAATTTGTGTAACTCCAATTCTACCTTGGGGAACTACGTACTATCTTCGTTTTGGGTTTTGGGTGCTTCAAATTTGATTAAAGTATGAATCTAACCTGTAAATGGCAATGAATATACCACCCTGCTGTTTTTCCATCGTTAACGGATTCGACGGTAGTTTCCGCCACACCAGCGATGTCACCGCCGCACCAAACCGCAGGATGGCTGCTTCGCATCGTTTCCTTATCGATTACGGGTAGATTGTAAGGGCTCATCTTCAGAGGACTCAATGCTTGGATGACTAGATTGATCGAATTAAATGTAGAAGAAGGAACGAGTTAAAAGAGAAATTTTACCGTCTTTATCGTATAAGCCGGACCCGAACGCCGATATTAGGAAATTGGCTTTAATCGTCGTCAGTTGTTCGGCGTCCTCGATCCATTTTCCATCTTCAGTTTCTTCGGTTCGAGCGAACGTAACGGATTTGATCTTGCCGTCTTTGACTTGAACGCTATGGGGCGAAAGGAATCCCATTAGTTCACATTTTTCTTCTACGGCGGCTGATACCTATTTTAAAAGTAATTAAAAAATTTTAATCCCAATTTTAATCCAAGTCCAGTAATGAGAATGGTGCAGATGTGTATGTAAGGAGAAGGAATATTACTCGGTATATGAAAATTTATAAGTAGTTATGGAGCCATCTCTTTCCCCTCAAAGTTGTTACAATTTAAATGCGATGATTATTTGAAATTTCTAAATTCTAAATTCCCTTTGGTCATTTATCGTTCTTGTTACCACGCAAGCTCGACCTTGGGTTAACCAATGATATCTCGAGAAATCATTTGTATTCTCGGAAGACTCACGTGGGAAGTGGGACCACTCCAAATTAATATTGAGTGCGGACGTCTTAATTTAGGTGGCAGTGCACTAATCTCCAAGTGCTAGCTGTAGGGACCATCGACTACGAAAAGCTCAGATCAGTTCAACGATCACGTGTAAGATCCCTTCTGTAAGGCAGGAACTTCCTTTTGCGTCGTATTTTTCTCAACCGTGTATATTACACTCCCGCTTAGTTCGTAAATTTCTGCAAATTTCCCCTTCTTTAGTTAACGTTAAAATTTTTTAATCTATGTATATAAAAACGAATGTATGTCTGTGTGTGTGTGTCTTTTATGCCTTACTATACCATTCATCCGATCGCCATGAAACATTCGGAAATTGTTGAGTACACTCCCGCGAAGATTACTGGCATAGTGACATCACGAATTCCAAATCAAATTATTTAATCAACGATTTCCACAAAATAAACGCCATTTATATACGTGTAATACTGATCCTAGGATAGGTGCCGCGCGTGTGTCGACTGTTTCTGGCATAGTACATGTATCCTACGGTAGGTGGCGCGTGTGTATAGAAACAAATTTAATTCAATTGAATGTAAAAAATGACTAATGACAAGTCAGTTCGTGGGTGATAACTGATATATGTAAGTCGTAATATTGAATTTTTCCATTTATTTATTTATTCAATCGAATTTACTAGCATCGTCGACAATTACCGCGTGTGAAACGTGGAATAATTTATATTCATTACGAACATCCAATCGCCGCTCTCATTCAATACATTTACACATATTTTCTTCATCGTGAGTTTAATTGACTTCAATTCTCATAATCTTTCGAATATTGAATTTTTCCATTTATTTATTTCATCGTGACTTTAATCGATTTCAGTTCTCATAATCTTCCGAATACTGAATTTTTCCACTTATTTACTTCATGGTGAGTTCAATCGATTTCAATCCTCATAATCTTTGGAATAGTGAATTTATCCTACGGCAGGTGGCGCGCATGTGTCGACTGTTTTTGGCATAGTACATATATCCTAGGACAGGTGGCGCGCGTATATATAAACAAATTTAAATAATGACTAAGCACTGGAATAAATAAATACAATTAAAAGGACACTTTGAAATGTTTTCCATATGAAAATGAATAAGTTTCAATAAAAATGACTGACAATGTAAATTGAATGTTATCATAACGGGTTTCCGTTAATTTCCTTTCTTCTGAGGTCGCAGCAACGCGCGACGGATAAGCTAGTATTTATATAAAGCTGAGTTTTCTCTTTTTTTTTGAAACGTCATTTTATGGTTGGATATAACCCGCCGAATTGAATAGATATATTTAACTTTCTTTCAGGCCTCGGTAAATGTCAAACTTGGTCTTTGTTACCATAATGCAAACGTAGCTGGGAAAATTTTGACGCGTTTGTATTTATTTTTTATCAATACTTAAACCATCTGCCTTTCATTATTCAAATTTGTTTCGTTCGAACTTTTATTCAATAAACAACCAATTCATTGTGGTGAAACTGCCCTGTCAGTTTGATGTACTGTCACGTTTCAATCTGTTTGTTGTACGCAAAGAAGTATAAATGTTAAAATAGTCCTTAAGAGCCAGTGCCTTGAACCAGCGTGTTTAACACCTTTTATCGCGAAGAAAAACCGAGACGTGAAGAATGTTTGCTAAGGAGACACTGCCCTGTCAGAAGAACCATTGCCTTCAAGGTTCTAATTTCTTTTTCTCCTCTGGATGTGGTCCTTAGCCAACTATACTGAAGCTCTTTAGCTTATTGCACACCCCCTCCCTAAGTATATTCCATTAGATCGATGTCTTCAACGAAACCTACCACCTTACTAATGGTGTGTCCTTTTTACCTTCTCTGGTCGCAAGAGCCGAGATCTGAAGAATGTTTGCTAAGGAGACAGTGCCCTGTCAGAAGAACCATTGCCTTCAAGGTTCTAATTTCTTTTTCTCCTCTGGATGTGGTCCTTAGCCAACTATACTGAAGCTCTTTAGCTTATTGCACACCCCCTCCCTAAGTATATTCCATTAGATCGATGTCTTCAACGAAACCTACCACCTTACTAATGGTGTGTCCTTTTACCTTCTCTGGTCGCAAGAGCCGAGATCTGAAGAATGTTTGCTAAGGAGACAGTGCCCTGTCAGAAGAACCATTGCCTTCAAGGTTCTAATTTCTTTTTCTCCTCTGGATGTGGTCCTTAGCCAACTATACTGAAGCTCTTTAGCTTATTGCACACCCCCTCCCTAAGTATATTCCATTAGATCGATGTCTTCAACGAAACCTACCACCTTACTAATGGTGTGTCCTTTTTAGCTTCTCTGGTGGCAAGAGCCGAGATCTGAAGAATGTTTGTTAAGGAGGCAGTGCCCTGTCAGGAGGATCATTGCCTTCAAGGTTCTAATTTCTTTTTCTCCTCTGGATGTGGTTCTTAGCCAACTATACTGAAGCTTTCTAGCTTATTGCACCCCCGCCCTGAGTATATTCTATTATATCAATGTCTTCAACGAAACCTACCACCTTACTAATGGTGTGCCCTTTTTTACCTTTTCTGGCCGCAAAAAACAGAGATCTGAAGAATATTTGTTAAGGAGGCAGTGCTCTGTCCGGAAGACCATTGTCTTCAAGATTGTAATTTTTTTCTCCTCTGGTCCTTAGTCAACTATGCTGAAGCTTCCTAACGTATTACTCCCCGCTGCCCTCCCCTAACTATATTCCATTAGATCGATGTCTTCAACGAAACCTACCACCTTGCTAATGCAATTCCCTTTTACATTTCTTGGCCGCAACAATCGGTATTCGAATTGTTTCTTCTGATACTGCTCAACCGCTGGCAGTTACAGAGGGGGAAATGTTTTGAAGTTTCCTCTTTTTCGCAAAGTGCTCTATAGGCAAGATCTTAAAATATTTTTATGGTGTTGAGATGTTTATTAAGCCGACAGTATCCTGGCAGCAAGGTCACTACCTTCGAGGTTCTGAATCCTTTTTTCCTCCTTGGGGTTTTAGTCCACTGCAGTGAAGCCTCCACGCTTTATTCTCCCCCATCCTGATAAAGTGATAGGGACAATCACACTCACAAACATATTCCTCCCTATTCCATTAGGTAGATGTCCTCAATGGAACCTACCACTTTAATAATGTTTGGCACTGATCAGCAAGGTTCGACAAACGAGTGCATGATAAGTTAAAGACGTTTATGTATAAACAGTTCTTTTTACAGTTTATACACTTACTCACATTCGATGGAACCAACGTTTGAAAGATTTATTGAATTCTGACATCGACACTTCAGAAACATGGACTCTGAACGTCATCTACAGCTTCTTCTGAAGAAATGATAACAACTTTTGTTTTGGTGGTCAGAAACCAAAGAAGTAGCTAGGTGATATATCAGAAAAATAAATGCAATGTCCCATTAAGTCAACATATTCCGACTTCAAACTATCGTGATAAGTAACAGCCATGTTTCTTTTGCACACATACACTCAATCCAAGCAAATACTGAAATGTATGTGATAACTAAGGTGGAGTGACGGCGTCAGTGCGGTTTTCATTACTTAATGATAACTTATCAGGTACTCGTTTGTCGACCTTTATTGATCAGCTCCTGGTTGTGACACAGTATATGTTATGAAGTTTCCTCCTCCTCGCAACAGGTCCTATCTAGACAGGATTTTCTGTCTATGATGTGGATATATTTTGTTCAGCCGCCAATGTCCTTGTTGGCGGTTCCAGTGCTTTCAAGGTACTGGATTTTTGTTTTTCATTTTTGTTAACAACAAGTTTTAGTATTGGATTCCAAATGCTTGAATTTGCATTTAAGGAAAAGTTTTATAGGAGGATAACGCGAATGAGTTTTGGATACCCACGAGTAGTGACATTCATTCCCCACTACGTAACACTTGTATAATAATAATAATAAGCATTACTTCTTCCGGGACAGCTCTAATATTCGTAAATCCCCTTCTGAAAACCACGAAGACCTTCTTCGCACCGCAACGGAGGGCGGAAGTAGCGCAATCGAATGCCGTATCGCCAGCTCCGAGCACAATAGCAGGTCCGTGCAATCTTGGTAATTTGGGTGATGCAGCTTTGCACGGACAAATGCTTGGCTTGCTAGCTTCGCTAACCTGTAAATTAGGAGAAAAGAGTTTGCTATCGACAATAAGATAATTTATACGATTTAGATTTACCTGGGGTAGGAAATCTTTCGAGGTATAAAAACCCATATCGGCTGTAAGATCTTCAAATAGCTTATTTGGTTTTGGTTCAGGCAATCCTATCCCGATAAAAATCGCTTTGGCACCATCATCCAACAATTTCTCCACCGTAATATCTTTTACGCTCAAAGCTCGTCCGGTTTCGATATTGACTCCTAAATCTTGAACCAGTTTGATTTCGAAATTAACAACCGATATGGGTAGGCGATATTGGGGTATTTCCGATGCGCTAAAATTCAGATTGGTCATTACCTGTTTCTACCAACTTCTGACATATCTACCTTAATCCTCCCAAATACTGATTTCTTTCGTATATGGTGATATTGTTATAACCTAGGCGACCGAGAAATGTGGCACAAGACAAGGAAGCCGGGCCAGCACCGAGTAAGATGATTTTACTCCCCGGATGCTTGGGCACTGGAGTTTTAGGATCTCTAGTCTGTTTCACTCCAAATTTGCTAAATACCTAAACATTGGAAAATTCGGTAGAAGATTGGAAAATTTCGCGGTGGGAATGTTACGAACCTCGGTCGCGAAATGTTGAAGTCCTCCGATATTGATCGGCCCTTCTTCGCTAGCTTGTAGATTACAACCGCCCACGCACAAATCGCTGGTTGGACAAACCATACCGCACGTTATCCCGAGAGGGTTGTCGGAAAATATCGTCTTGGCCGCTCCATAATAATTCTGAAAGTTATACGAAGATCTTGTCATGTTTTTTACTTGACGTATTTGGGGCGAGCTCGTCAATTATTGAGGTTTGATAATAGAGTGGATGACGTGTATCATTAACTTTTTCACTACAAACCGGACTCACGCCTCGCCACTTCTTCGAATTTTATTATTCAATGATAACTTATCAATGATACTTAACTACTTATTGATAACACGTCATCCACTCTTGTATCAAACCTGATCAATTATTCGCAAAATTCTCCTTCGTGGTAACTAATTCGTTTCTTTTAAACCATAAATTCCCAGAAATCCCCTATTAGGAACATCGGGAAATCCCCGGATCTAAAAGGGGAAGCAAATTACCTTATTGGCTATGTTGGTTATGAACGATTTGATATCGAGTTGCGTCGGGCAGGATTTCTGGCAAGGAGCGTCAGCGCATTTTAAGCATCTTGCGGCTTCTTTCAGGGCGCCTCGTTCGGATAACGTAGTCGGCTTTATGTCGTCGAAATTCTTCTCTAAACTTGGACAAGCCTAAAGGATGAACATTTTTTTGTAGTTTTATTTCCGGTTGTTATAGGTTGAGATAGTTACCTCGCATTTCTTATCGGCGTTCCGTTTCCAATGCTTCTTATTAATTTTCGTAGCAGATGATGGTAATACTCTCGAGTGAGTTTGCACTCTAGGATTTAAGGAGAGAATATTCTGTGGGAAAGAAGAATAGAGAATAATGGTGGCAATCATAAAAAGAAGAACAAGGAAGAAGGAGACGCAAATGTCTAAAACTGAAAAAGTCCGAAGAGGATACGAAAAAGGTACAAAAGAGATTGGATAAGGGGGAAGGAGACACAAAAGAAACTAATCTGGACAATACAATCATCTACTTAAAGCATGCAGAATAACTGAATAAAAAATAGATTTAAGAATAAATTAGAAACAAAGAAAGATATTATGACCGACAAAGAAGAACAAACGAGAATTGATTGGGTTGTTCGGAAGTAATTTCGTTTTTTTTTTAACGAAAATGAGACGGTTTTCTTATAGTGAATAAATATCGGCTTTCGAAGTGCTTTGGGCCGGTTCATCTTTTTCCTCCATTATCTCTTATGTTTAACATTGTTGTAGATAATCCATTTCTCGTTCCCAGTGATGATGCGCTTCAAGAATGGATGATTCTCTTTATGTTTGAGAAGCAAATCACTGACGTCAACGCGATGGCACAAATTTCATTCTCTAAGAACGTGAGGAACCCATATGTCAAGCTTTGAGATCAAACCTAGGCGTTTGAAATGATTATGAACGGTCGAATTCCATAAATTTAATCTCTCAGCGATCTCGCGAGTTGTTAATCGCCGGTGTGTATCAATTAATGCCTTTGTTGTGTCTTCATCAACTTCAACTGGCTTCCAGAAGGTGGTGCATCTTCAACATCAAAATTGCCGGGTCGAAATTTTTCAAAACAGTTTTGACACTGGCGTTCTGTCAATACATCTTCTCCATACAATTCGAATAATTTTCTTGTTTGAACAGCATTTTTACCTTCTCGATAGTAAAAAGTAAAATATGCTGCTTTTCACTTTCCATATTTGATAGGGCATCAACCAAAAACTATTGCGTAGAATCAATCAAACTTTTTCACAAGCTGTCAGCTGTCAGTTGTCAGAATATATAATGATGTTTATACATGTGAGAGGGATTCGATATGAATTCTCTCACAATGCACGTATTACGCATTTTTTACAGTTATTTTTTCTACAGAAGTGGACAACTTGCGTTGCCACAGCCTCCTGCAGTAACTGCAGTCGCGCTCTTCGGCTACCCGCCGTGGGAAAATTGCACATTACAAAATTTTGATCTTCTCTTGCAAAGCCGTACTGACGAGCGGTATAACCGCGAAACGTACGTCTACGGATGGCAAGAGAAGATCAAAATTTTGTAAAATATATAATGAGTAGAGTTTGTTAAAAAGGTGGATGACCCGCTAACTGACGATGGTACTTTTACGAATTTTATTATGCAATGATAACTTATCAATGATAATTATCATTGAATAATAAAATAAGTTATTATTGAATAATAACGTGGAATGGTCAGTTACACGGCATCCAGTTTAAGTGTGAAGTTGGCTGTGAAAAATACAATTAAGTCCTCTGTTGGGAAAAACACGAAATTACTTTTCCAAAAACCATATATTATAAGTAATGATAACAACTATGTATAATTATTATTAATAAATAATTATTAATAATGATAATTGATAATATTAATACCTTACATGATGAAGTGAGGTGCAAGTATTTTTCATTACACAAAAAAAGGAACGGTGAATTCGAGATTGATAAATTTGAAGTACAAATTCCCATCACCTGGTGAAGTGTCGTTGAAATACCGTTTTACGCATTCACAAAAATACAAAATAAATTAATAAGTATATATGGAGAAGTAATAAGGGAGACTATAGCAACTGGTGCTAAGAAACCCACGGGGCTAGGCAATCTTAGCAGACGAAAGAGCTGATATATCAGGGAAAGAACAATTACCCATCGACTCCGCTCCTACGATGAAAGCTAAGAGAAATTCCGAGAAGAATGTGCTCATTTTGTAGAGCTGAAAGTTCAAGTTCAAGCAATTGATGATATTTTGGCTAGTTACAATTTTCCATCAGAATATTGTATAGGACTTGAATTTGATGCCTGTTCTACAATAGCAAGCAAAGAAGGAGGCGTACAGACGATTTTTAGGAAAAAGTACGTTCAAGTGTTATTTCTCCGTTGCTCAGACCACAAAATAAATCTAATCAACGCAATATAAACAAATAATGAATCGAAAATTAGGAATTTCATCAATGCTGTAGAGGACGTTATAAACTTTTCAGCTAATCAACACTATTACAATTATATCAGAAATATAGTGTGTATAAGTCAATAGTGCTTTCTATTTAGAGCTTTTAAAACGTTCATAGAGAGGTAAACAACAAATTCTTATCTGATTAAGTTTACACAACACTAAATACGTATGCATGTACAACATTATAGTATAGTAATACTCGAATGGTTAATTACCATTAGAAAATTGATCATTTAGTAGAATTCAAGACATCAAAATTCACAGTTAATGTTGGGGTTATGGTTTTCAATTGATATTCGGTTTATTTTGGGGTTCTATTTACACCTTTTCGACACCACACCCACCACCTTTTGAGCATTTTATTACTCTACGGGTGTTAGCTTCCTATTTTAACTCCAGCCAGAGACGTTTAATGGAAGAAACAAATGTAACTAGAAATAAAATTATTAATTATTATAAAAGCATCGATTAAAAGATAGAAAAGATTTGTAAACTTTAGACACATACATACAATACTTTTTTACTGCATAAATAAGCAAGGATACATTGGCATTCAATACAGGTTTCTATAACACCGTATTATGCCTGGATGAACTGCAGTCAAGGAGAATTAAAGTTTTCGTTTCGTGGATAACGGAGAAATAATGCAGTGCAGTCCTGGTTTCAAAAAAAAAAAATAAAAATTTGTTTGGTTAACAACGAAGAAAATTAACAAGATAGATACGTCAACAAATAAGTCTATAAATATATTTCGAATAAAAGGGTTTTAAGAAGTACCAGTGAATAAAAGAACCTCACCACACCGGAGAAGAAAGAATTTAAAAAAGGGAAGAATTCATAGAAAATAGAGCCACACAGAAAAAGAAGTTAAGACAGGAGGGATAGGAAGAACCATCATCGAATAAAAGAAATTACACTCAAACACACACGGCATTAGGTAATTATCTTAATTTTATGTTAAATATTTCTCAAAATTTATAAATATAATTTGTTATAATTTATGTTTTTATATCATTAATTAAGAGCTAGGCCGGTTCAATTTTGTTGAAGAAATTAACTAAATTCTCATTACAACATACATCTGTGCTTTTAATACAGCATAAACTACCGCAGACAATATATTATTTTGATTATCCCAGCAAAAACCTTTTTCGTCAACAGACATTTTCAACGGATTAAGAGCGTTAAATTATTTATCTATATATGTACGCATATAGAATTTGTGCTCACCAAAGCGATAACGTTGTTCACCCTGGAATGATTAAAAATTCCAAATATTTATCAATAATCCTTTAATATTCTCTTAATATTATGAAAACTGTGACGGCTTTGATTATACGATATATCTAACTTCCACTAAATATAATTGGCGTAATCGATGTCATCATCAATTTAATTAATGTTGTGGGGAGTAAGCTTATCTGTGAATTTAAAACGTCTGCACTTCTAAGAGATTAAATTCATAATACTTATGAAAGCCGCGTTTTATCACAGAATTGATAATACTATCTGTAATTGCGACAGGTACGTGATGGCTGATGGCTATCGAATGTAATAGGATCTTGGCACTTCTCCTTTATTTGATTTTATCGATTTATACTTAACTACATTTTTAAACTTTTAAAATGTCCTTTTCTGTATTAACCCTCCGATTAGTGAGTCTCCCGTTGGCCTTAAAATAGTGAGAAGGTCCGCAGGGGCCTATAACTAATTGTATGGTATTTTACTTCATGGGGTGTGTTTTGATGGTTTTGATTGTTAATTTTAGATTATATAAAGCAATAAAAGGCACAAGAAATGCTTTTTTAACAATTTCGGTTTTATTTAATATTAAAATACATGAGAAAATGAAATAAATCACTGTTGTGATGCTTCTTGCTGATTTTCCAGTTCAAGTGTGCAGGTATTGCAACGATACAGCAATGTTGAATGCTCAGCACAAATTACGTTGTTGCAAGTAAAGCAATACGCTCTGGTTTTACGCTGGCGTACTCCACACTAAATAACTGGCATGACAAAAGAAGGTGCAGCTCCTACTGTCGGTTGGTGGCTCGTTCTTCAATATTAGGCAGAGCTAATTGTGTCGTGAGCAATTGAAAAAATGAACGTCGCTTATCGGTTTTCTTTTACTGGCTTAATTCCATTATATATGATAAGTGCAGCTAATGCAGTAATATTTACCATATTGTAGAATATGGCCAGCGGTTTGTTGATCGTTTGCAAGAATATGTGCCAAGCATCTGATCCATTATATCCACGCCGGATTTATTGGCATGTAATCCAGAATAACCATGGGTTTCCTTTTTGCATTGTAGACAGCAAAATTGCCGCTTTCTTCTTCTTCGGAACATATGAGCACAGTGATACATCGCCTTCGTAGAAGCCAAACAATGAGCTGCCAACTGGACGCGCAAGACTTTTCAGGAACTCACGTGGAACAAATGTTTTATTTGAGCGTACTGTTCCAACAAATGCAGTTTTCTGCTTCACCAATGTACGCGCCACATCCAACGTGGAGAAAAAATTGTCAGCATAAATTGTGCGGCCTGTTATATCTTTCCACCAATTGATACACAACATTCTGCCCTTGATTTACTTCACGCTCTTGACCAGGCAACTTCCCAGAGTAAATCATTCCTCCATCTCGATGTTCACTGTTCAATATATAAACGTTATATGGTTTGGTTTATGAAACTTATGAACCTTTTATACTATTCCGTGTGTTTGTTGTATTACAATTTGTAAAAACAACATAAATCCCAACAAACATTGTTTGTATGAGACGAGCCGTGGTATGCTAATTATTCAAAATTATATTGATATGCACAATTTGTTGCTTTTCAAATAATGTTGATTTTATGACATGGGTTACCAAATACAGACAGTTCATATGCATGAAGTAGACAAAATTCTTTAGAAATGTACACCGGTTTTCTTGCTTATATACCTGTTCGTATAAATTTTAAGGGTTGGCAAGATGTACCAAATTTTGTTTTGGCATACAAATCGCTGTTGTAAGCATTCAACTGATAAAAGAAATACAGGTAACAAAAACACAATTCAACAAAACTCATTAGCGATTTCTTCTAATAATAGTACAAAGTCCGTAGGGACATTTTCACTAATCCACGTACTAAACGTCATTAAACCTCAATAAAATGTAAACTATTGCTCGTATCGCATCAAGACCAGCTTTAATCGATTCAGCACACTTTTCTCTTGGAATACATGTACGGTTCGGGTATTCAACCCATACAACATTAAGGAGTTGTGAGAGTTTGAAAATCGAGAAGGTCCCCAGGGACCTTCTCACAAACAGAAGAGTTAAATACATAAATAAATAAAAAGGTAAATACGGTGATTTATAATATACAGGGTGTAACTGTGAAAATCGTTAATTTATTAATATGGTAAAGCTGGTATGGTATAGCTAACGTAATCCGCAAAAATAATGGCATGTCACGCGGAACGTTTTTGCTTAATTTTAAAAGAATTTTGTCCCCCTACATTTTTAGATTACGGTACTGTGTTTCTCGTAGACGTTTATTTGAGAGGTAAGTGATTTTTAAAAGTCGAAATAAATAGTCGGGCATTCCGTCAGTATTCGGGTATTCTACGATGTAAGCAGATGCTTTCATTGGAATAGCGCCGCCAGTAAATAACAGTGAATAATGCTTCTCTATCTCTGTCACTATTACAGAAAAATAAGCAGGTGTTTTATTTCGCTGTCGTTGCATGAACTTGACCTACATCAGAACAGTTCGACGATCTTTTATTGGTAATGATAAAAATATTTTCTTTCAAAAGATTTATTTATTGGTAAGCAATATAAAGTCAAGAAAACAAAGAAAGTTTCACAAGAAATTAGAAGAAGACATTAGACCTGTTTGACAATAATGTGTTTATGTGATTGCTGTGTAAAAATGTTTAAAGTAAAATGATTAATAAACCGTAGATAATATGTACATATGTACTGTGCAAGCAGTGTGAAAAGTTCGCAAATTTGACGTAGACCGCTCATTCATAAATTAATTTTGCTTACTCAATCAATGATCCGATCGTTAGTCGTATTGGAAACTCGCTGCAATTGTATAACACGGCCGGACTCAAAATGTAATTATAAATATCTTGGGAACGGTACGTTTGGGGCTCTACGTTTATTAAGCAAATATTGAATATATTTTAATTATCTATGATACCTTTGCACAACTTGTTACAGTTACACCCTGTATAGACTGACGTACAAAAGAAAAATGCACCTGGATAGATTCTACATACATTACACGGTCAAAAGTCCTAGCTTGAAGCATGATACGCAAAAACATGGAGTTGGCAATATTTCTAGTAATATTGTTATTCGAATGTTTGCTAAAATTGAACGTAACTTGTTCGATGTTTTGTCTTTGGAATTTTCAAAGAGATTACGTGTCTACCTTATTTTAATTTGTGTCTTTTCTTTGTAATGTTGACAAAATTAATAGAAATTTATATCCATATTCGTCCTTAAAATTACTTGATGCTTTTCTATCGAGAATCTCACCACTAGGAATCACATTTTCTTCTTTTCCAACTCACAAGGGGAACATCTTACGAAGGAACAGAAACAGACCCGTCCTTCTTTCTTCTGGTATGCCTCAAGAGTGTGTATCACCACCTATATTCCTTACATCTTTCTCGGTTATTTCCAAAAGTACAGTACGTAATTTCAGCCAGAAATATCGAGTTTATGGATTTTTGTGGTTTCCTTTGACCATATCGGATCCGTCACCTTGTATTTTGAGAATCTGATGCCAAATTAGTACCATCAAATAGGGTGAAGATGGACAAATTTTTATGAGTTTCTTAAAATACAGTATAACTTTTCTCTTTCTCCTTCTGGTCCTTGCTGCCACCACCCTCCCCAACAATCGGTTATATGTCCAACCCAGTTCAGCCTTCTCTCCTGTTTTCTACTTCTTATGGATTGTTGCTTCAGTTGCAGTCTAATGTCTTCATTCCAATCGCGTCTTTCCTGCTGTTCTTCTTAATTGTTTCATTTCTGTAGCCGTTGGTGCTGTTACGTTATTGTATACATACTCGGAGTGTCACTTAAGTTTCAATCCCTTTCTTTCAAAAAAAATGTATTGTTTGGAGTAGGTATAATAAATTCTTGTGACTTTTTTGGTTCTGTTCCCAAACCATCTTCTCATCCTCCGATATAATCACTCCCAAGTATTCGTATGCTGTTGTTCTATTTGGTGTCCTTTACATACGAGTAAACCTTCCGTCTCCGTTTTCATGAACGTTTTCTGATTTATTATCATGTACTTAGTCTTGTTTGCATTTATTTCCAAAATAAAGTAAAATTACCTTTTTTATTCTTGTTGGGAAATTCCAGTCCGTCCTGGCACCTTTATTTGATACCGAACAATTAGTAATCATTTATGAATTCCCTCAAATACACCATGTATGAAAATAAATACGTTAAAAATGGTCAGCTTTTTCTTTATATTCGGATCGCTTTGCAAAATCGTAGTTTTTAGCTTTTTACGTAGGTTGCAACAAATGCACTAGTTATGTAACGCAATAAGATAAACACCAAGAATAGGAAATAGCCAATCAATTTCACGTTAAGAAGATCATTAACGTAGGATAAACAACGTCATGTAATTGAATTAATAATTTGTGTCATTGTGTAATAGTAATAACTGGAGAGGCGCAAGCAGGCTGCCAAGAGAACAAAGAAGTCAATCTTGACCTGTACCTCTACAGAAACGCAATGCACCATTTTTAAGAACAGTTTTGTATTTTGAATAGGATAAATATTTTTGGGATTTTATTAATACATAAAGTGAACTTTGGAGGATTAAAAGAAATATTCAAAAGTCACTTACGTGCATATAAGACATAAAGATAGAATAATCGGGTTTAGGCGTATAAAATTTATCTCCAGACGACGATGATTTACAACTTATTTGGTAAGATGAATATTTGCTCCAATTGATAACGCAATGAATAGAGATCATTTTAATGTTATTATTGTGTGCGTTTCGGCCAACTTTCATTCCATTGTTGTTTCTGTTTACACAATCCGTATAGGAACTACAATGATTAGATATAAATGCAATTTGAACTACTTCCAGGAGAATTTATTATTATCGAAGAAATTGTGGGTCGTATCCGAAATAATAATCTTACATAAAGGATATGAAACTAAAAATTAACAAATAGGCAAATTCCGTGTATATCTGCAAAAACCAAAACATTACAGATTTGGAAGAATATATCAGTGACTTTGGGGACCATGCTGTAGGAATGGTATAGAATATGATTTTAACCCATTAGTACCTGCGGTCCTCATTTTAGTATGGTAAACTGTACCCAAATGAGTACAGCGGGTACTAATTAGTGATGGGTCGTTATTGAACTATTTGTTATTTTAGAACCGTTCTCGATCCAGTACGGTTGCAACTGTTCTGTTTCGCTGGGCAAAGAACGGTTCCGTTCGGACGGTCTCCAGAGTACGCGGTTGAAGAAGGAATTCCACATCATCGACTTCTTTCCTATTAAATATTTCTCCATGATGATTATTTTGCCTGGGAAACTTCCAGATGAATGAATTGTGATTACTTGATGATTGTTCCTATTTCCTAACTATAAAGCTGTTGTTCGATGGATCAGCTACGGATTGTAGCAAACGGATGTGTCCACAATGAAAACGGACTTAAATGTTTTTGTTATATTTATTTTACACCATGTATGTAAACTAGCGTTGAATCGTGAGAAAAGAAAACTGTATAGGAACTTCTAATGATAAACTTAATATACGTAGGATACAGTTACATCATCAATACACAATCACATAACTCGCCAACTGTCGAGTACGCAACAACGATGAACTGTTATATTGGAACCGTTATTTCAAAATAACGAGAACGGTTGGAACTGTTCTTTTAAAAGAACGGGTTTTCCCATCACTAGTACTAATGGGTTAAGCGGCGGGATCAAGGAAAGTGCCTTAAATTTCACCAAGGACACAAACAGGAGGGAAGGCGTTCGGTTCTTCCCCATTACCGGGGCTGATTCTCGAGGCATTTCCATAATCATGATTAACTGGGGCATCCATTTTATACGTATCAGTTACCGCGCCCGGAAATTGCTGCACTTAGTGCGTATGACAGATTATAGGGGATTCAGAAACTTCATTGGATTGTGGAAAGTCAATAGCAGAATATCAAAGTCAATGATTAAAGGGTAACGAATGTTCACTCACAATCTATTGTAAATGCTTTCCATGATTACTTTTTTGGTGTTTTTACTTATGCCATCTATTCCACAATCTAGTAAGTGTTATTTCGTTTGCGGAAAATGACATACTCATTGCTATTAGGGCGTTAAAAAATAAGTTAACTGCAGGTCCCGATCAAGTACCAAGTTTCTTAATAAAAGATTGTCCAAGTGTTTTTGTACAACCATTCCTAACAATATTTAGTTTGATTCTGATGACATCCACTTTTCCAAAGTGTATGGAAAACCGCAAGGAATTATCCTATCGTCAGAAATGTTTCCAACTACCGGCCAATATCAGTGTTGTCAAATATGGCAAAAATATTTGAATCTGTACTTTAAAATCAAATATATTCTGCATTACGTTCACAGATTTCGTCCTACGAGCATGGTTTTATTCAGGATCGATCGACACTTGATCACTAACTTGATTACTTTTATTCAGTATGGTTCTGAGATTCTCGATAACCGTGGCAAAGTTGACGTCGTCTATACGGATCCATCTAAGACATTTCATTGTTTGGACCACGGAGTATTATTGCGAAAGTTGCAGGATTTTGGATTCAGTATTTCAGTGCTCTAATTTCTTCTGTCGTATTTACAAAATCGCAACTATTTTGTTACTTAAGCCCGTTTTACATTATCATATTAAATTGTACGTAAAAATTGAATACTATTTTGTAGTACAATATAAAAAACCGTACTATTATTCTGTGCAAAATCATTGTATGAAATTAGAATCTGTCCTATTTTCATACTAAATGTTTTGACTTGTGCCTGTTCACTAGTCTACATTGCACGTATTCCAATCTAACCTCATTTTCTTATATTTACGTCTTCTTCAGTCCTGTTACAGTATAAACTAAACGTGGGTTTATACATTATACTGTTGTCGTGTCAGCAAATGTTTTTATTGAACGTTTTACTAAAAGTATTAGTTTTATTAGATAAGCATAAAATTCATCTTTTTGGACGATATGAAAAATATTTGTGAATACTGTGTGAAACTGGTGTAATTTGAAATGAGGGTGTAGCATAACACAGAATCATAAACAGAATTTTTGTACAAGTTCATAATACATATGTAATAGCCCTGACGAATGATGGTGTCTAAATTCATACAATAATCTTGATTGGTAAAGCGTTATACATTGTACTATAAAGTAGTATTTAATTGTTTGGTAGAATTGGATATAATAATGTAAAATGGGCTTTACAACGGCTTTAGATCGAGCAGGAAAGTAATCTTTTCTGGAGTACCACAGGAGTCCTATTTGGGCCCATTATTTTTCCTACTTTCTATAAATGATTTACTAGGTGTTACAAACTGTAAAGTTCTAACGCGTGCAGACGACGTAAAGATATATACGTCAGTCAATTGTCGGCTGTTAAAATGTACAAACCGACCTAAATAGCATATCAGAATGGTGTACACCAAAATAGACTAACACTGAATGTTCCTGAATGCGCTGCTCTGACGTACACAACGAAAAAAGATGCCTGTTTTGTTTAATTCTTCCGTGAAAAATGAGGCTCTTGAACGATGTACTAGCGTTAAGGATTTGGGAATCTTGTTCGATTCAGAGCTGACTTTCAATGAGCATATTAATGTCATGGTTCTGCTTCGAAAACCATGGGTTTTGTACGTCGCCACGGTAAGGAATTCACGCACTTGTCAACTTTGAAGGTTTGATTCTGTGCTTGTGCTTAATTCGTTTCAAGCTTGAATATGGTGCAGTAGTGCGACGTCATTAAGAAATTGGTTGGGAACGGGCAGCAACGCCTTTTGAAATACCTGTGGTTCAAAGCAAATTGTATATACCCAGCTCGAAGATTTCCATACGAGGCATTATTAACAACATTTTCTGTGTCATTCCCGTAGCTTAACCGGGAAAAGATTGGGCTACCGTTTCTCTACAGACTGTTACACAACAAGATGGATTCACCTGAATTATTAGAAAAGGTGAACTTCTTGGTTCCGAGGCTATCCTACGATTGATAAGATTCCAGCTCGGACGAACATGTTAGTAAAGCCGCCGGTTAATTTTATATGTAATGTGTGTCGAGGTCTCGGTGCCAGCTGCGACATTTTTTAAATCTTTACCTCAACTGTTACAAACTTATTGTTGTTGATTGTTACAGTTTTCTGTTTTAACATTTTTGGCCTCTCGTTTCCAGTTTTGCGGTAGATGGCGCCCCGCTTTCGTAGATTTTTGACACAATTCGCGCCTTTGGACGCACGTGTGATTCATTCAGCTTCCGACGATGAATTGGAACAGATCGATTTCCGTGAATAAGTTATTCCGTTTTCGCTTCGTTTTCGAGGATTTACACGAAAATGCGACTCTGAGAAGTCAATAGTATTGCTGAGAGAATCTTTCGAGAAAGTTTCGCTTCCGCAACTTTTTCTGTTCAAACTAATCGTTCACGTTGCTTTTCTCTCAATTGGAGGTGAGTCTTTATTTTCTTTTTGTTGATTGCAATGTCGTTATCGTATTTTTCATGTTGGTGTAGGGCACTAGTTTAGGCTGGTATAACTAGTGCAGCCCAGTAAATTAGTATTTATTTTCAAGAACATCTGCGAACTATCGTAGGAGCTAGAAGCCGACTTAGTCTTCAGGTTGCTGGTTTTCGACATTTTTAAGTACGAGAAAACCCGCCATCTTGGACAACTTCCGCCCCGATACCGTATACCATGCCGTGCGGAAGTCGACAATAGGAATCGTATTACGTTAAGTCCTGCCTTTATTTCAATTTATTTTTTGATGCGTTGAGTTGAGAGTGGGAAAAATTTCCTAGAATCTCGTAGTTAATCTAAACTGGAACTGGAAATTGGGGATTTGTGTGCGACTAAACAGTGGTTTTCTTACTTTTGTAAACATTCAATTATTGAGGCGAGGGGGGGTAAAAGGGTTTTTCGTTACGTTTACTATTTAATACTATATTTAATTCTTTTCGTAGTTTAAGGTGGGAATTACAAGTACTTGTCACTTGACTATATGCTTGTTTTTAATTATGTTCAACTAGAGCTGTAAGGTGATTGTAAGGCCGCTGGAATTCCAACGGTTACCGAAGGCGTGTAAACCAGATAACGAACTAGCTTAATTGATTTTATTAGATACACCTCAAGTGACAATAAAGTGCTATTAAACGTCAATCTCTTGCATCAATTCGTTTTATTTTCATTTCCTTCATGTTATTTTTAAATAGCTTTCAAGTACTTTTGCTGGTCGCTTCACCGCTTCTAAAACATAGCCGGTTCGGAGGGTTCTTCTGACTCCAGACACTCAGGTGTGATCCAGTTATATAATTGGAGAGTGGCGCCCTGCCCATTGGGTTAGCACATCCTGGATCTCCATCTTTATCACCAACGAGGTGGTCACTCGAACCGCCACGAAGAACTTCTGTATAGGTCACGTTACCGACTTTCCTTTTATAATTTTTCATTTTTAACAAAAGCTTTAGAATTTAGTAACAAATTAAATCTTTTGGTTAAATTCTTCTGGTGCATTCCGTATTTTGCTCTCACTTAATTTTTGAATTTTTATCTTTAATCTGTAATCTCTCAGCATTGAGAATTATTTTTAATATTAAGGGAGGAGTCTGGTCCAGCCGATTCCGAAAATCGATTTTTTTGTTTTTCTCTTAAAATCTCCCTATACATGTGGAGAATATATTCCCAAAGTGAAATCACGGAATTCGACCTTGAAGTGTAATCAGGAGCGATGTTCGTCAAGCAGGTATACCGTAGGGCGGCGCGGCCTGGTCAGCGCTGGAGCGTTTTGCGGGAAGCAGATGTGCTGCAGGCTCCTCTGTCCCTAAAAAGCGCTAGATTTTGCTAGGTCTAGGTTCGTGTTTGCAAATAGGATGGTCGTGTTTGGAATCTTGAACAGTTCAGTCGAGTTTCGGATATTTTCTTTAGAGCCTATTTTATACTATAAACTTTAAACGCGTTTATCTCGAAACCACGTTTTTCAAGTTGGTTGGAAAGATAACTCGTCGAATTATCATCCGATTCACTTCAAATAAAGTTTAAATTAAAGTCAATTAGATTTCTGTGCGGATGAACCTCGAATATTATGAAATTGTTATTATGGGGCAAAGTTATTGCAAAATTAAAGCCGATTTTTTCGTAAATTTTTAATTTATGTCCGCCATTTTTGCAATTGATAATTTTTTTTTCGAAAATTGAGGTTCATCCGCATTTCGCATTCATACTTTAACGCAATTTCTTTGAATTTTACGTTTCAGATATTTTTCAAGGCCTCCAGCATTTCAACCGATTTGACCGGACCCTCCATTTGCGACCGCTATAGCTATATTATATACAGTATGTCCCAGGATTGACGTTACAAGAGGTGTGATAGACTGAAAATTTTTGAATTTTATTTTAAGATTGTAAAATTAAGCCCTGCTTGGCGTGAATAGAATTTTAAGAATACTTTCCGTTTTTGAAATACAAGTTGGCCTTGACGTTGAAGCGAAAACTATTTTCTTTTCAGGTAACCTACCCTTTTTGTTCATGATACGTCAAAATGTTACTAAAAAGTTGTTCAGAATGAAAAATTATGGCTCTATGCAAAATTTCAGAAATATTTACGTATTTTTTAGATTGAACAAAATAAATTTTTTTTTAAAGTCTGGGATGTCTGAATTCGCGTGAAATAAAACAATGGAAGGCCATGAAAACAAAATTGTTCACTAATCTTAAGTACTGTCAGATTAGAATAATTTGTAGTATCCCTTAGTTTAAATTTCAATTAATGCTATACTCGACTCGCCGAACAGTAGCAAATTATGGCAACCTTGCAATGCAAATGTCCGACTCACACAGCATAAATCCCATGTAAACATATCAAAATAATAACCTCATTTTGTATTTGACATAAATAAAAATTGCAAAATAAGTACTAAAATAATTTTCTTATTTCTTCAAGTATGTTTTGTTGAATTAAATTATGCATCTCCAATATATAGAATTATATATAGTAAATAAAAAATACACAATGGTTTTAAGAAGATCTATGTAATATATAAATACAAAATAAGGAAACAAATAATTAATATTTTTTTTTTTTGGTACGTATTTATATAAGAAACAGTATCCTAAAAAATTAACTCACTGTACAAATAAGTATAATCAAAAATAATAAATTTTATACATATTACAAAAATTTAATACAGTAAAGGAATTAATGACACACTAAAACGTTCTTAACATGTATCTTCTTCGCTATTAGATGATGTAGACGAATCATCATTAATTGTAATGATTAACGGCTCTATGTGTATATCTATGAGATTGTCAAGTTCCCACATTTCCTTCTCTGTTTGAATAACATGTTTAATAGCATTTTGCCAATTTTCAACAGAAATATTGTCAATACCTCGTTGAAATAATTCTTTCACGTCTGCCAATTTAAATGTGGTGTTATGTCTCGCAACATACCCCTTCACTTGTGCCCATATTAGTTCAATCGGGTTTAATTCACAGTGATAAGGGGGAGTCTAAGTACCTTTCTATTAGTGTTTTCTATTAATTCATTAACAGCATATTTCGGAGGGCCAGATAAATGTTCTTTTAATTAAAGCTAACAATTCTGCTTTTACCATGTTTTCTTCATATGCAATACTATTTTCCCTCATCCAGTTTTTGCATTTCTAATTTGCGACTATTAGTTGTAGGTGGCTTATTCAATTTACGACTATGGTACGGAGCATTGTCAAAAAATTATAATGCAATTTTCTTTTAAATTGGGGAGAATACATCTCATCCACTCTTCAAACCTTTCTGCGTTCATGTCTTCATGATAATCTCCTGTTCTCTTTGATTCAAAGAGGTAAACCATTTTCTACAAATCCTTCATCCGAGCCAATGTGTGCAATTATAAATCTTTTGCCTTTGCCTGAAGGATTTTTAAGACCTGTACTTAAATCTTCTATAAATGCTTGTCTTGCAGTGACAACAGACATATCTGTCCATACTTTATTTACAGTATGTTCAGCATTTACCCAAGTTTCATCAAGTAATATATCGGGGTACCATTTTCACGATATTTCTTAATTTCACGAAGGTATTATTTCCGTCTCCAGGTAATAGTGTCATCTTTTTCTTTTAAAATACTATTTCGAGCTCGCTTATTATAACTACAAACATAATTATCTTATGATTAGTATATAGAATTTAAAAGTAATAAATATTTGTACCGAAAAGTTTAGTTCCTTTAATAATGATCTGAGAGTCGTAATTTTGAAATTAGGAATGTCATCTCTTTCATTTATCACTGTGAGAACTTTTTGAACTGTTGGAGGTTCATTTTTAAAAGAATGAATGTACAATTCTTCGTATAGCATTTTTCATTTCATCATCCACCATATCTAAAACAGCCCTGTTTCTATGATATTTTTGGTGGTTGTAATTCGTGATTAGTGTTATATTCTTTCACAATATTGTAAACACTGCGTTCACTAATTCCTGTAAAAGATACTATAATAGTTACTATGATTTGGTTATCGTTTTTGGAAAGATACCTGCTACTTTGGCTGTCATTTCAACACTAACAATTTTAGAAGTGCTAGGCTCTTCTTGAAATGTTTAAATATATTCAAAACCTTCTGTTTATCTTCTACCGTAAAATGTTTTGAAACTCTCTTCTTAGGAGGTGAGTTTTCCATAATGTAAGTATATACGATAATATAGCAAGAAATAACGTATAACCTACAAAACAATAATGTACTATTGGTGCACTAGAACGATCGATAAATAGTCTTCAGAAACAGTGGTTTATGAAATATAATAGATAATGGATCATTTACAAAGAAAGCTAATAAAATATATTCCAAATGCAATATGGGCTCGATTTTATTCTATTGTAAGCGGCCACCCTGATCGACCAATTACAAACGTTATTGGTTATGTGACCTATTAAACACACATTGTTGCCATAATTTACTACTGCATTTGTTCGGCGAGTCAGTATAGATCATGTGAACGTTACAGCAGAGAATTTACGTTGTTCAGTGTTATGGGCTCGGACAAATTGCACTAAGAGAAGTGGTGCAGCAGTTTAACGAGAGATTTCCCAATACCAACCTTACACGTATGACTGCCATGCGAATAGTTAAGAAATTGCTTGCAACTGGTAGCGTTCTTAACGTAAAGAAAGAAAAGAAGAAACATGATGAAAACGATGCCGTAACTATTATTGCTCTTGATTCGGTGGAAGAACATCCTAGACTATCATTGAGGGAACGTTCACGTAATCTTAATGTTAGTAAATCGGAATTACAAAGAATTTATAAGGCAAACAAGGTAAAGGCATTCAAATCAAAATTTGTGCACACTATCGAAGAAGGTGATGAAGGCCGAAGATTATTATTTTGTCTTACCATCGGGGAGAAATGTATTGAAGAACGAAGTTTTTATAAAAACATTGTTTTTTCTGACGAAGCAAATTTTACTACAAATGGCGTTGTGTCCTCTCAAAATTGTCGCTATTGGGCTACACAAAGTCCAAACTTTCGGGTCAATTGTAGACGACTGTATTACCAAAAAGTGAATGTATGGTGTGCCGTTTCATATCGTTTTGGCATTATTGGACCTTTCTTCATAGCGGGGCGGTTAAATCAGAATGTTTATGTACAGCTACTTGAAAGATTCAGGGAAGAGTACTTACATGACTTGCCGCTGACAGAAAGACAAGCAATGTATTTCCAACAAGACGGATGTCCTGCACATTCGACAACACGCGTAGCTGAATCGATAAATTTGGTGTTTGGAGAAAAGTGGATAGCTGGAAATGATGCGATTGCGTGGCCTCCACGGTCGCCCGACCACACAATATTAGATTTTTTTTTATGGGGTCGCCTCAAACAACTGGTTTATTCTCAACCAATACCCAACAGTAGAGAAGTACTAAAGGAAAGGTTAAGAAACGGCGTACAGCAAATACACATCGAGGAAGTTCGTAACAGTTTCAGAGATTTCAGACATCGCATATAAAAGTGTGTACAAAATGGCGGTAGTTACATTGAATAAATAATTTATTATTACATTATGTACAACAATGTTATTGCATTTTGTAAATTTAATTTTTGAGTAAATACTACATGCAATTTATTTTGTTCAATCTAAAAAATGACGGTTTAGTCAAAGTACGTAAATATTTCTGAAATTTTGCATAGAGCCATAATTTTTCATTCTGAACAACTTTTTTTAGTAATATTTTGACGTATCATGAACAAAAAGGGTAGGTTACCTGAAAAGAAAATAGTTTTCGCTTCACCGTCAAGGCCAACTTGTTTTTCAAAAACTGAAAATATTCTTAAAATTCTATTCGTGCCAAGCAGGGCTTAATTCTACAATCTTAAAACAAAATTCAAAAATTTTCAGTTCAGCACACCTCTTGTAACGTCAATCCTGGGACACACTGTATATAATATTCGAATAAAAATGTCAATGGTGGTTTTTACTTCTTCAAATATGCCTTCATACGTGAAAAAAGTTTTATGAACGAAAAATAACTTTATCTTTGAGAAAAACGCATTTAAAAAGGCTTTAGCTGGACCAGACTCCACCCTTAATTACCTTGTTTATAGCTTTTAAGAAATGCATGTATATTTATACAATTGTCCTAGAATTGTCTTTTTGTGAACTGTTGGACAATTATGACTATTATTATTATTAATATTATTATTATCATTATTGTGGGTATTTTAAAATTTCTACTGAGAAATATGTTACATTAAATAGCTCTTACTCTGTATTATAGGTATTTTAGTGAGATTTCCTTAATTTCGAGTTTCCCTCTTAAAAGCCATTAGCGTTATACGGGGAATTACCTAACTTTTATTTATTGTATTGAGCTCCCTATAAATAATAACAATAATCAACAGAGTCGGACAGACTTCTTATTGTTAATCTCAAAGTTTTTCACGTCACCAGTTGAGGGTTAAGTTAACGCCGAAATTCACCATCCTGTAAGTTGAAGTTGAAAATTCACTTCAACCCCGTCGAAAACGTATGAAATTGGCTTAAGAGCAAGGCTTACGAAAGAAAGAAACTAGCTAAGAAATGTGCAAGAGAGAGACTACTAACAATTGCGTCTGCCATTAACACATTGACTGCCATAGCTATCAACTTTAATAATCGGCGATGCTTTGGCTATTAAATATGATAGGCCATCGCTACCAAAAATTTATCACTTAGACGCAAATCTTGTAGAATTTTGATTGTTGGTTCCCTTGCAATGTGCTTAAATATGATAGCCATGATCCGTGCTGAAAAATTTGTGTTTTTGTTGTACGGGTAGTCGCGGCTATTTTTTTTTTTTTTGATTACCATTCAAAATTCAGGTAGATTAAAAAAAAACTCTTTTACTTTAATTTAACGTTGGATACTACGTATTAGGAAAAAAATTGTTGGGCAGTGAATGTGTTAATAGTATATCGCCTAGAATTAACGACTTTCTTAAGCAAACGTGGGTTATGGACTAAATATGAATAATTTATTTAATATTGACGCAGTTCTCACATGATTACAATATTTTATTGATCAAAAAATTAATTCAAAAAAATAAGACATGTATTTTGTTTTATTATGAATAAAAAAACAATAGGATATTGAGGATTCAAAGTAATTTGGCCCGGAACTGTACACTATGAATCTATGATTCTGAGCACTTCCCAAATGTTTTAGCGAATTTAATCTAAGGTTTGAACGTTCTTATAAATTA
Organism: Chrysina gloriosa; assembly: GCA_038088585.1. NCBI lineage: Eukaryota > Metazoa > Arthropoda > Insecta > Coleoptera > Scarabaeidae > Chrysina > Chrysina gloriosa. The sequence continues at coordinate 16,389,270 of CM076087.1, read as the reverse complement.
AAATAATTATTATAATTATCCCTATCATTATTACTGTTACAATTTAATTTTTTTTTACCTCTATATCAGGAAGGTCTATGCTATACTTGGCCATGCTAAAACACACTGGTTTTGAGACACTTACATATGTTCACTCGAACTTACAACACTAACGCAGAATGATAACTAAGCGGACTAAACAGCCGATTTATCAATTAAAACGTAGGTATAATTATTGCTGCCCCCACCATAACGCGGCGAAAATGGGAAAATTATCGCTTTGCTTAAATTACTGCTCGTGCTCTAATGCATATACGCCAGAACCTGTTTGGCGAAAAATAAGGATTGTTTGCAGATAGTGAGCACGTATTGTTTGTTTATTTTAAGACGCGCATAATAATATATAGTCGCTCATCTGTGCATGTTCCTTTAATTTTACAATATTTTATTTAGATATGAGTATATATGTAAATAATTTTGTTATGTGAAGTGTTGTAACATGCCGCTTTGTTGCTTTTGCGTTTTTTGTTGCTTATCAAAATTGTTGGTTTCGGGTTTCGTAACTACAGTCGTCAAAAATTCTGTTCGTTTTTTGGGTAGCAATCTTTCATATAAACTGCTGAATAGCCATTTAATTCCCCTCAAGTTTAACAAGTCGGTTGGGGAATTTAGCGCTCTCGAGGTACCCGAGCTAAAATCCAAACTAAGGTGTAAGGTAACGTACCGAGAGTTGCGTGGCCGCAGGGGTATGCGGTATTTAACGTTCCCCTGGGGGTACCAGGCGAAACCCCGTTGTAATTAGCCTTACCCGATCAAGCGGGGCTCTGATCGGACGGACAGATGCTTCCCTGGCTTCTCCTCGTATAGCTACGCTATCTAGAATTTCCAAGGTTAAAGTGCAAAAGCTTGTGAAATAGGGCCAAAATTTCATACAGGTTGAAAGACCCATAATCAAGGCCAACTTCACTAGGCATGCACAAAGAGCCAGGTTAGTCTAGATAAGGAAGTTAGGCCTCAACGAGGCTACTAAACGTAAAGAAAGGACGGAAATCCAAAAAGGCGAGGTCGGAGGATAGTACTCCCGCAGGTCTTCCGAAAACCAAGGGGTCAGAAGGTTTAACCTTCAAGGAGGCTGCTTTGGAGAGGGTGGCGGTAGTATGCAACGACTATCCAGCCTCCCAGATGGAGCCAGCAAAGCTTAAGGCAGACCAGGACTCTATTATGGAGGCATATAACAGCATTACGGAGCAGGGGCTTCAAGTCCGCTTTTAAAAATATATGTATATGCGGAAGAACCGCTCTCAAAGCTGTCAAGTCTAATTAAAGGAATAAAGCTAGAGAACGTACTCTAAGGAGGCATGAGAACCACAATAGATCTGGAAAGGTCGCAGTGGAACAGGCATCAGTCCCACCTCAAGTAATCTAACATCTAACATCTAGTCATTTAATTGGGTTACGCTTCATATGATAAACCAGCAGGTATTACACATACATGAAATACATAATCTATTTTGCATTTTTATTGTTGACTTCTTTCCGAATGTTTTTCACGAACTAAAAAGTTTAAGATTAATACTCAAATTTTGTCCCATTATTGGAAATTGAAGTTTTATCGATGTCACCCCTATATTACGCTAGAAATTCAGTTATGAAAAACTGATCTGATCTGCACGTGGAATGGAGACATATCGAAGACTACAATATATTCGATTTTGCATGAGCATTCGCTTGTAAAAAGATCTGTTTCCGATAGACTGCGCATAATTCGATCGAAGCTCAAAAAGACTCAAGTTAATTGGGGTAAGCTAATGCTAAAAGAATTCGACGGAGGACCTGCAAAATTCGTATATAACATCGTAATAGATGACGAAATTTGGACGTATTGCTATGAACCGGAAGCTAAGCAACAATCCGCCGTTTGCGAGCTCCAAGATGAACTGAATCCTTTAAAAGTTGTTTGTTCGGGAAGCACCTCCACGTAAATGATCGATTGTTTCTTCGATTATAGTGGAGATGTCGCAACAATTTCTGTAGAGGACCGAAGAAGGGTTAATATGGTTGTATACCACAACTGGTTTGTCGGAAGTCATCGACGAAATCGGGCAATACAACCGAGAACGTCGCATCACTCTGCATTACGACAATCCCAGCTCTTACACAGCACGTTAAATTGCGTTAATTGATTATTTGCAGAAGAATTAGGTAATACTTCATTGCTCGTATTCATCTGATTTATTGCCTAACGATTTTTTTCTGTTCCCGAATGTCCAATAAAAATGCGTGGGCAGCGATTTGTAGCACCCCAAGAAGCTGCTGAGGCCTTCGAAACCAAGTTTTTGAGGTACCAATTTCAGAGTGGAAATTTTTTTGAGAATTGATTTGAACGCATGCGAAAGTGTCAAGGGCGAATATTTTGAAAAGCAATAAAACAGTTTACTCCATAAAACCTTTTTCTTTTCTAGTTCTTATAACAACTTAAAACGCGCCCTTTTATGTGCCTAAAAAGTGTAAGTATCGTCGGGTACATGCACAAAGCAAATTTGGAACGACAAATTTACTCTGCGCATATACTGATCCACGAGTTGGTTTTGTGCTGTCTCTGAACGAACCTTATGTCTCTCGAATTTTGGTTCATCGCTTCCAGAAGTCACAAGCAACACTCGGAAATACTGCGCAATACACACACATACAATATATACAATATTCTTTGTCGAATTGACAAAAGATACTGGCGTATAGCACATTCGAACTACAGCTTATCATCCGCAAGCCAACGGGTCGATCGAACGCTTGCGTCAAACACTGAAATTGGTAATTTTCTGCCTTCCACCCGATCAACTAGTTAGAGCAGTTAGCATCAGTTTTATTCGGGCCACGAACAACATATGAGGGCGATTCGTAAAGTAAGTTTCCGATTCCGCCTAGTGAGCCAAAGAGTGGGGATACCGCAATCGCTGCACTGCGGTGTAGTGTGGTTCAATGTGAGTTCGGCAGTGCTAGTGAGAGAATCGTCCGGACATTTTTGCTGCAATTGGAAATCCCGCCGACTATTGTGAACTGCGTGCTGTTATCCGATTTCTGTGTGCAAAGAACATGATTTATCGTGAACTTTGTTCTGTTTATGGTGAAAATGCCATGAATGACAGTGTAGTTCGAAGATGGTGTCGTATGTTTCGAGAAGGACAAACTAATCTCCATTATCAACAAAGTGATGGACCAACTGTTGTCACGGACGAACTTTTGGGTAATGTCGTAGAGAAAAATCGTGAAAATCGGCGATTGACAATTGCAGAACACAGAATACAATCACAACGGTTTGAGAGCGATGAAGAGCTGCAGGAGAGTGTTATAGCATGGTTTCATTCACAGGTGGCAGAGTTCTATGAAAAGGATATTCAAAACTGGTTTATCGCTCCATCTTATGGCAACAATGTAGAAATATAGCTTAAAGTAGTAGTTTTAAGTTGTATATAATAAAAACCTCTTCATGTATTGGTGTTGGTTTGAATAAGCAAACGGAACTTACTTTACGAATCGTCCTCGTATAAGCCAGACATCGCGACAACTCTAGCAAAACTCTCGTATGGTAGGAGGGTTGCCTTTTATATTTCGGGATTAGAGAACAAAAACAAATATTAATCATCGAAAATCACTTTATTGTTTTTCAAAATATTCCCCATGAAGATCTATACACTTTTGCATGCGTTTGAACCAATTGTCGAAGCACTTTTGCCACTCTGATATAGTATCTCCAAAACATGCATTCTGAATGCAGCAACCGCTTCTTCAGGTGTCGAAAAACGTTGACCTCTCAGTTTGGTTTTTACGTACGGGAATAAAAAGAAGTCATTCGGTGCCAAATCAGGACTATACGGTGGATGACTCATCAAATCGATGTTTTGGGTGCCCAAAAATGCAGTTGTTTGAGCCGATGTGTGAGAGCTCGCATTGTCGTGGTGAAGAGTGATCCGTCTTCGGCGGTTGGTTTTCCTGATTTCTTGGAAGACAACTGGCAAACAAATGGTTGTGTACCACTCAGAATTGACTGTTCTGCGTTGTTCTAGTGGTACGGTTGCGACATGTCCAGTCTTTCCGAAAAATAGGCGACCATTTGCTTGTAAGTGCTTCGTGCGCGAACAACTTTTGTTGGATTTGGCTCATCTTGAAACACCCATACAGTCGACTGCTGTTTACTTTCGGGCTCATACGCGTAAATCCACGATTCACACCTGTCACGATGTTATAGACGTGTTTCGAAGCACCGCGATCGTATTTTTGAGCATTTCCTTCGACCAATCGACACGAGCCTTTTTTTGAGCGATTGACAAATTGTGTGGGATCCAACGCGAACAATATTTTTGACAGTTCAATATTTATGCAATATTGAATGTATGCTGGTCCCACTAATGCCTAAGATTGTCTCAATCTCACGATAGGTCACGTGACAATCTTGCAATATCAGTTCGCGCACAGCATCAATGGTTTTCGGAACAACAACTGATTTTGGACGACCTTCACGAAATTCGTCTTGGAGTGAACTACGACCACGATTAAATTCACCATACCATCGATAAACACTGGTCCTTGATGGAGCTTCATCGCCAAAAATTGAATTAAGTTCATCCATGCATTGTTGCTGAGTTAATCCACGTCGAAAGTTGTAAAAAATAATCGCACGAAAATGTTCACGATTTAATTCCATTTTTGGTCCGAGATGAATCTTTTAAGTTACTGTAAACAACACAAATAGCGCTCGTATGTCAAAACGTTCGGAGTACGTATAATATCAAAAATGTCCAACTTTACGATAGAGGTGTCAGTTGCCAGATTCCAACATTAGGGTTGCCAAATCCCGAAACATAAAAGGCAACCCTCGTACGAATTTAACCCATTAGCGCCCACTGTACTCAATTGAGCACAGTATAATTACAAGGGTACACTGCATCTATATTAGGGTAGATAAATTATTAAATGCACTGTACAGTTTTATTATCTATCTATAAAGAAGTTTGTAACAAGAAGTTTCCATGTTCTGCACAAATGGAACAGTAATGAACCTCTACATAGAATGACGTTTAACCATTTTTCATCATGTAGTGACTACAAGGAAGTGTTCGCAAGTTTGTGGTTCAAATATTAGAAATTTTCTAAATTGTGTGTAGCATTTGTATTGAAAATACAATAAGCCAAGGTATGTTTATAATTATTACATTTGAATTTTTTCTATAAATTGTTATTTTGATATAAACATTGGTGTACTCAGGTGAGTACACTGGGCATTGCCATTTGCTTTAGATATGATTTATATTTTAGGTATTTTTGGTAATATGGATTACAAATTTGTAGAGATCGTTCCGCGAAACTTCTATGGAAGAAAAAAATTGATAAGTTGTTTGTAGTAATTGATTTTACGGAGTCCTGCACCAATAACAGCAGTTTGGATATAGTAATAATATCCCTTTCTGCCGACCCATTGACAGACGAGGAAGAGATTGATGAAGACGCATTAGATATTTCGGACATTCTGATGTACCTGCTTTATTTGAGGTATTTGGATCGCCATCTGATGTAAACACTGAAGAGGAAGCAAATTCAAAATGGGACGAGAGTGATACCGAAACGCTTGGTGCTAAAAAGAGAAAACTTTGCAGCGTGGAAAAAGATAAAGTCAAGAAGCCAGGTGCATTACTCAACCAAATTGGAAAAAATGCAATCTCTTCTCGCATAAAATGGCAATGCAAGAAATGTAAGGTGACTCTCTGCATCGAAAGAAACTGTTTTGAAGAATTTCATAAGAACTCATAAGTGACCAGTGTTCTCGTATGAGTACATATGTGTTTTTCCGAAGCCTGATTTTTAAAAAATTTATTTGCACATCAGTTTTGTTAAAATATAATATTGTTTACAAATATAGTTGATATAAATTAAATTATTATCTGCTTGCGCTTTGGCCGTTAATGGGTTAAGAATACCCGGCGAATCGAAATAGAATTCGTCCCCGGAACTTACGAAAATTAATGCGGCAACTTCAACCGACAAAATACAGCTTGACAGATGAAAAATGAAATTTTTATTCACCGTGACCTACCTCAATCAACACGATACCTTCACTCTCCTTACTTTGTGAAGGATGACACGAGGTACTGAAACGCAATAAAAAGTTCTTCAAGTTAAAAATTAGAAAAAAACGAATGAACCTTGCGATGGATTAAATGAAGCCGGCGTATTTGTTATCCGACGCACAGTGGTCAAAAATCCCAAAAAGTTGGCCATAATCGAAAAGATTATTATTTTACAATAATTTTTTTACTCGGGGTTTCTGAGGTCGCTGATTAGGAATTTGATATTTGTTTCATGAAAAAAATGGTGGGCAGAAAATGGCAGATCATTCTCGCAAATAATAATGTTTCGATAAGAACAATTACTCAAACGTTTAGGACTTTCAAAGTATGAATTTGTGATACTCAATTTAAATGGACTTCAATAAAGTTATAATCTAGAAACCCAATTTATTCATCAAACTAAGTATTATATTTATCACGCCCTTAATAACATAGCACCGACTGCAACCTACTTTACCTGTCGATGAAGGTGGCACATTTGTAATTTCAATGTAACATTTTTTCAATAACTCGAATGCCTCAGGCGACAACGATCTCATTTTCTTTGCGTGCAGTTTTCGCAGGCTTGAAATAAGAGGATCAGACGTAACTAATAAGTCTACGAAAAACTTCCTCCATAGTTTTAATTCTGCTATATTTTCGGCTGACATCTTGCCGAAACTTCTTTATAAAGTTGTTACAAGATTCTTTCAGACATTTGTCCGATAAGCAGCAAAGATGACTCCATGATTTGTGACCCATGTATTAACATTTTATGTACACTGGTAGGCATGTAGTATCAGGTATGCAATTCAACAAATCTTCGGGCAATTGACAAAGCGTACTCTTCAAACTTTACAATGCTTGTATTGAAGCCACACGAAATGACCTGAGGTATCACATGGAACCTGTTAATTAGATGTTTGTCTATTCACATAATGGACGCTAAGATTCCAGAATTTTCGAAGAAACGGCGTGCTGTATTGCCGTCATTAATAGTCCCATATTGGGGTATCTACTAAAAATCCTAATTGCTTTCGGAAACCAGTTTGAATATTCTTTTTTCGGGCTTCCATTCTCATTTTGTCATCTTGGTAGCACAATTGTACATTCCATCGAAAATGATGTCTCAAGATCAAATCGGCAACTTCCGGCAGCTAATTTTCGGATACGTTTTACATAAATATATAATTTACCATTAGAATATTAAAACAGGACCCGATCTAGCAATACTTTTGTCTAAACTCTATTTTTATCAGTGTGATATAATATAACTATTTAAAAACCGCAGTCTATTGTTTCTCGAATTCATAATTTGCATTGTTGAAAAATCGATGTTGTTCCATTAAAATTGGTCACTGCTTTAAAAACTATGCGCTTTCCAAAACTTTTGTCGCAATGTATACATGTCCCAATGCGTTCGCCGTCTATAAACAAGAAAAACAAAACCTGGTTCAGAGCGCCACCTGATCCTAAGTACCGATCGCAAATGATGCTAGGGGTACTACTACAATCATTAGAATCTTCAATTACCCAGAAAAACAAACAATTCTTTTTTGCATTATGGCCAGCTTTTTGCGATTTTTGACCACTGTGCTACGGGAGCAGTAGGCCGATCTAGGTCGCACAAGATGGCAACACTTTTTGAATGAAGAGTTTAGTTCTCGAGTTCCTGTCAATCTTTGAGTTTCCATTTACTCGCAAATAAAATATTAATTGATTAATTGTTTACGCGTTTGTTAAGTTCGTAATTTATATTTATTACCCATTGTTAGGTAAATTTTCGGTGAAAGTAAATAAACCTACATATAAATATTTATGTGAGCAAAAGTCGTCATAATTTAATATGAATAATACTAGTTCACAGTCGCTCCCTTTTGTACCACTCGTGGATTCGTCCCGTGTTAGCCAACTCTACTTAGGCCGTAGGATTTCCGTGTTACGTCAAAGACTACCGGTATACTGAAGAAAACAACTAAATATGTCAATATATTTATTCAGTTTATTTATTAATTTTTCTGTATAAACAATATTGCACAGTCGTATCTATTCAATATTATAATTATCAATTATATAATTATAATCGTTCATATAATATATATATTATAATACAGTAAGCGATTCTGTGTGTGTGATAAGTAATAAGTACTTACATAACATTACTGTCTGTAACCGTTTCGGTTACGTTTCAGTTTTAGCATCGTCGTCTGTCGTCTGAAGCGGGGCGGGCACTCGTGAGTAATTAGTATACAGCACTTTCTTTAGCTATAGCTTAGGAGCTTAGGGCGGCAGATTTCGTAAATATGCTACATATTATATCGAGAAGATACAGGCTATGAAAACTACGCGCTAGAGAGACAGAGATAGAGAGAGAGTGTGTGTGTGTGAGTTGAGTTAGCGATCGGAATCCTACCGGAAAAGGACGGGAAATCAGCCGTTACCTGAAAACGATATTACGTAAATGGTCGTGTGGAATATTTGGGACTTCGTCGGATTTAAAATGTATGAAGTTCATGAAATCGAATGAAATGGTTCTTATGTTCTTGTTACGTCCATATTTCGATAAAAATGAAGTTGTCATCCTTAATGGGTGAAATTTGACTAATACCGTTCTTAGAGTTTTGCGCATCTTTTAAACTTAAAATGTTTCTAAATTAGTCATAAGGATAAACTAGTTTCAAAAGGTACTTGAGGGAGTCACAGTTACAAAGAATAAAAACAGAACATCTACATAAGTCTCCAATAAATGACTTATCACTGTTTGTTAGGTAATTCTCACAGAAAGTTGTGCAATGGCTGTAAAGACTACATTGCATAAGCCCATAATAGTCGCGGAGAGAATCGTGCTTCATTAATCTCAGACTGCAACTGTAGACTAGTTTCGTCCTTATTAGGACTCCTCAGTACGGTACAACATTCTGCGATTGACAGAGCCATTCCCCACAACTAGGTGTTCATCAAGAATTCATCATATTAAATGATTTCTCCAAACTAGTGGCTCCATCTGGTGAACGGAGATAATAACGCAGTTGTGGAAATTGCTTTTGTTAATCGCAAAATACTATACCGTGCTGAAGAGTCCAATAAGGACGAAACTAGTCTATGCAGTTGCAGTCTGCGATTAATAAACCACAATTCCCTCCGTGACAACTATTGGTATATGCAATGTCATTGCACGACTTTCTGTGAGAGTTGTCTAACAAATCAACCTCAGTATAGGTCATTGGAGAGTTATATACTTTTCTATTCTTTATGAAGGAATAACGTTTATAGACTGCATTTATCCGAATTGATTCGATCCCTCAATAAGAACCATTTCAATCCAATTCCGTCTTAAACCGCAGATTTTCCTACTTTTCTTAAAATTTAAGAACCGGACTGAATTAGTAATCTGGTCGCCCGAGAGCAACGGGGATTTCCCCGAAGACTCTTGATTTACAAATTAACTCCCGGACGACTCGTTTTACGCGCCCTTACTCGATTTTCTTTTTAAAAACATCTCTTTATTTATCATAGATTATTTTTGTTTCCTCGTTAAATATAAAACTCTCGAATTATCACATGACTACATTTAATATATTATGCATATATGTACTGTATGTATAGCGGCCACAGTTTCGGAAGAACATATTACGTCATCAGCGCAACAGACCAAATTGGCTTGGTTAGTTTATCTAGATCCCTGGCATGTCATTCGCACAGCGTTGACATGACGTAATATTTAGTATTTCTGAAAGTGTGGCCGCTATATGTATGTGTGTATAATAAACAATTGCCATATCAGCAGCTGTTATAGAGCGATTTTTTCTGAAGTTGCCGATAACGCGTGTGTTGTGTGGATTTTTGTTTTGTATCTCAATTTTTCTCCCAATTCTGTATATTCGTTTCTTGCCATTTTTTCCTAGGTTTCGGTTTTATGTCTCTGGTGGCATTTTCGCCTTATCTACATGTTAATACTTAGAATACTTACTGGCTAACAATAATCAATAATCATTGCAATTGTATTTATTTATGTATGTATTTATTTAAAATGAAACGTAGCGTCGTGAAATCGATCGCGTTTCTACGTTTTTTCTAATCGTTTTGTTCATTTTCCTCTTCGGAAATCGCCCTAAGGATTGCTCGAGGCACCGTCGAAGTTGCGGTAGTCGTTCAAAGTGGTTCGTTGAGATATGTTTGTTTAACTTTTTTATATATATATATGTATATAAGATTTATTTGGTTTGGTATCAAGTTACTAACGTATGAAAGACATCCAGACATTCCAGAGGAGAACAACTCCAACTTTTTTATGGGGAAATATAAGAAAGTGGGAACAAACTGCTCCAGAGAGCAATGTGTGTACGAGATCAAACAATACAGTTATTCAATTGTCAGGACTAATACGTACAGTAAAAGACGCGAAAAACCCTCTTGAAACATGGAGATTATTCTTTAGTGATCTTGTTGTTGATGTGATTGTAAAAAATGTAAATAAATTTATTGAACCAGTTTCTAATAAATATAATAATATAGTACCGATAAAATGTAAATTGAAGCTTTGCTGGGTTTATTATTATTATTCGCAGGTGTACGTGTGTCGTTTGCATACGAGAGAAATATTCCGTTTGACTATGAATTGGAGCCGTTTTGCATTTCTAGAAACTAGATCTCAACGTTTGAGTTTCGATAATTAACACTAATAAGAAAGCTGTTTGATGAAATAAATTTTACATTTCCAAGTTTGACCGTTCTTTGCAATGTGTAATTGATAAAAAATTAGAAGCAATTTAAAATCAATGTATGTTGATGCGAAAATCTTCTGAACAATGTCTATGGAAGTTTATATCGGTAAATACCCAAATGGTAAATGGTAATTTTTTATAGTCCTATGAATTTGTCAACAATAAATGCTTTTATATTCTATACTGAGAGCAATGAGGGTTCAAAATCGTAGGGAGCCTACGAACTACTGGAAAATCAATTGAAGAGAAGATCTGCCTGCCTAAATTTTCCTAGATGGATGGGAGAACGGCTAATACAACTTTGCAATTGTCATCCACAAGAATGTACTTCACAACAAAACACGAAAGTATAGCGTTGTTCAAAGTGATCTTCAAAAAAAAGAATAAAATACAATAGAATACAATTGAAGGCAGGAGAATGAAAAGTGGATAAAACCAATTTCGCCGATTTTAGGTTGCGACCAGTTGTCACCATACCAAAGACTGCTATAATTCGTAAATTACGGACAAGGTATACATTTTCAGGATAATTTTATGCGCTTGATCTATTGCTTGTGTAATGATAAAAACCCGGCTGAAAATTTGGCGTGGAAAGTATAGAGACAAGTATAGTCCAAGCTAGATTTTCCCTACTATTGCTTTCCCTAGGTTGGCCCAAGACTGGCACTAGCATGGCAGATCTTCAATAGATTATGCAATCTAGGGCCTAGGTACATATTTCCCAGAATAGGAATTTCCAGATAAAACCGAGACAGGGCCTAGTTAGGTTTTCCACGTATGGATCTAGATCATGGATGCACAGACCGCGGCCCGCCTGTCGAATACTGGTGGCCCGCCGACAGCAAAAATAATACTCTCGTACATTCGAAGAATATTTAATTCTATTCCAGAATAAAACCAAAAAAATATGTTCGAAAAGTAATTTGAATCTCGCGCGCGCGCTATTTGAATCTAGCGCCCAAAAATGCTAAGTCAAGTAACATCGCTTGCTGCCTTTATATAAAGTTCAAAATAGTAGAGAAATCAAGAATTTTCTAGCGCGGTGTGAGCAAGCGAGATAGCAATAGTCCCGAATTCCCGATTGCTCGCGTAGGTACGAGTAGATACACGAAGCTTCCACAGTTGTATGCGCGGTATAAAAGCCACGCTAACCGCAGCGACTGACAGTTCGGTTTTAATTTGAGTGAAATGTCAACAGGAAGAAATAAGCGCGAAAATACAAAGCGAAGTAATAAGTGATTGAGAATAAGTGTAGTTTAATAGTGTTTTGGGGAGGCAATAGTTCTAGTGTAGATTTTAACTCGACTAGCCGGTGTCATATATTTTGATCCACATTCAACGTAGATTTCCTGTTAACCCGTCAAGTGCCGTGTATAATTGTGTTGTGAAATCGTAAGTAAAACTCAGTTATTAATAAGTGTTTCCCTACCTATTTAATCAATTTTAATCAAATTTAGCTTTAATGTTGGCCAAATATTAAAATAAAACAAAGAAATTACTATTTTTATCAGAATTTCTCTAACTGTAATAATTACGTCATTATTTCAGATATAAAATCTGTATAAAAATCTTAAAATTTCTGAGTAATTTAATCAATTATTTTTGATAATTTAAAAAGAATGGGTAATTTAAGTAGGTACTGTAATTGTTTTTAGGTGCTGTGTTAATCCTAGCCAGGATTAGAACGCAACATGGAGAAGCCAGGACCTAGTAAAAAATGTAAGGTTAAAGGTGAAAATCGGCAGTTTCAAGAAATTTGGACTGAGAAATACTTTTTTGTATGGTCGCATAACAAAGTCGTTTGTTTAATTTGCAAGAATTCTGTTGCGATTGCAAAGGAATATAATGTAAAAAGGCACTATGAAACGCAGCATCCTTCTTTTACCAAGTTTACAGGCGAATTAAGAAAGCAAAAAATGTTGTCTTTAAAACGGGAGCTTATTGGTCAGCAAGCTATGTTTACAAAACCCATTCAAGATTCAGAAACAGCTACAGAAGTTAGTTATGAAATTTCTCGAATGATAGCAAAGCGAAGTCGCCCCTTCAATGATGGCGATTTTGTAAAAGAATGCATAGAAATTGCCGCTAAGAAAATGTGTCCAGAAGCAGCAAAAAGTTTGAGAAAATTCAACTGAATCGTATGACTATCCAAAGACGAATTATGTCTTTGTCAGGTAATATTGCGGAACAATTAATTGAAAAAACTAAGATCATTGAATTTTTTTCATTAGCACTCGACGAATCCACTGATATTAGTTCCACAGCTCAACTTCTCATATTCATACGAGGTGTTACTCAAGATTTTGAAGTCTTAGAAGAGTTATTCGGAATGTGTTCATTGAAAGGTCAAACCAAAGGAGTTGATATACTCAATGTACTTTTGGATGAGTGTTCAAAAACTGATTTGGACTTATCAAATTTATCGGGAGTTGCGACTGACGGTGCTCCTTCGATGATTGGTGTCAATTCCGGGCTAGTTACTTTACTGAAAAAGCATCTGCAAGGAAAAAACATAAACGCTGAAGATCTCATGCAGTTTCACTGCACACATATACACCAAGAAACTCTCTGTTCTAAAAAAATTGAATTTCAAAATGTCATGAAAGTGGTACTTTCGACTGTAAATTTCATAAAATCACGAGGACTCAATCACAGACAATTCAAACAATTCCTTGATGACATCGAAAGCGAATACGGAGATTTACTGTATTATACAGAAGTAAGGTGGCTAAGCCGTGGATTGACACTGGAACGATTTCTAAATTTAATAGAAGAAATTGGAATATTTCTGGCGGAAAAGCAAAGGGATGTCCCGGAACTTAAAAATCCTGATTGGTTGTATGATTTGGCTTTTTTAGTTGACATTACAAATCATTTGAATGTCTTGAACACACGGCTTCAAGGCAAAAATCAACTGATATCCCAGCTCTACGCTCATGTATCATCCTTTCAATGCAAGCTGACACTTTTCAGATCACAATTGAATTCTGGAAATTACAATCATTTTCCGAATTATAAGAAAATGGCTGAAAAATTCAACAAAACTGCGATTAATTTCAGTTATGTAGAAAAGCTAGATATTTTGATTCAATCTTTTCAAGACAGATTTTCGGAGTTTAAAAAAGTGAAACCTCTGTTGGACATATTCAGCAATCCTTTCACGATTTCAGTTGAAAATGCGCCAGAGTCAATGCAGTTAGAAATTATCGACATTCAAAACGATCAAGATTTACGCAACAAATTCAACGAAGGAGACTTGCTGAACTTTTACCGCTGCATTGATAAAAATATGTACGAAAAGTTGGGCATAAACGCTCTGAAATGTGCCAGCTTATTTGGTTCTACCTATATATGTGAACAAACTTTTTCAATACTAAATAATAATAAAACAAAAAATCGAAACCGCCTTGCAAATGAAAGTTTGGAAGCAGTTTTACGTGTTGCTACAAGTAAATTTGAGCCAAATATAAAAGATTGTAAGCACTATGCAGTGCCACGCTTCAAATTAATAAATTCTTTTTGAATTTTAATAAATTATTATCAATTCTTTATTGTCTTTAATTACCTATACTTCTGGCGGCCGGCCCGCCATCAGTTCATGATTTGCCCGAGTGGCCCCTAGTCTTAATAAGTCTGTGCAACTATGATCTAGATATTAATTTGAGCTAGTCTCTGCAGCCAAAGAACAACCAAAGGTCGACGCTCTGTCTTCTTCAGGTTAAAATGACATTTATCGCAAATTCGTTGGCCAAGTGCTTATTTTATAAAAAATAAAAAACGTAACATATAATGGAGGAGAGAAAATTGAACTGCTTGTAATTTGTACTCACGACAGATTGACGTAAATCATGGAATGGGTGTGTACAAAAAGTTTATATAAGCAGGATATCTTTAATTTTTTACACAAAAAATAAATTTATGTTAGGAACCAGGGAAAAATAAAAGAAACATTCGTGACATTTTGCATAGTGTTCTTGCTTGATTTTTTATAATATTTATGTTTACTTTTTATAAATGAATCAGTCTTTTACTACACAAATGATTTTTTTTTAATGGAACGAAAAATATAAGGAACTATTTTATTTTGGCAACTCACATCAATTGTCGGTATATACAATCGACATTGATCGTGCGCCGCTAATTGATGAAGATTGGACACAACTAATTTCGGTTCCGTCTTTGTTCTCGTGCACATATGTTTTTCGGGTTTTGTAGCGCCTCAAACAGCTTCAACTTTACCGAAATTTTGTATCAGAAATTGAAATCCACTCACGCTGAGGTAAGTTTCAAATCATCTGTCGCAAGAAAAACGAATAATTGCAACATTCTTTCATTCATGTTTCATACTAATGCAATTTGCTTGTAGTGAGATGCCTTTCGCAACTCACTACTTGTGACATTACCTAAAAAGTCACGCCTTATGAAAAGTATTGTTTATTTTAAGGTGTTTACCTTACGATAAATCAGGTTTTACTGTGGAAGTTATTGAATAATTGACGGAAATAGCGATTTTGCCTTTTTCTTCTGGATAGTAGTATAGATAGATAATTCATAGATAGATAGATAATTCATATGGTATTGAAGCTGATGAAATCTTGGACAATAAAGCAGGTATGCAATTTTGGTTTTCAGCATGTCAATATTATAATGTATTCATAAAGTGAATTTTATTCCTTAGTTTTACTGCAAATTTTGGGAAAGATAACCAATGTGGATACATCTTTGAAATCTTTAAGAAAATATGTTCAAGCGGTGAGAGAAGCAATTGCAGAAATACAGGCTGATCGTGACGGTAAAGTGCGAGAAGCCGATAATAATCCGTCTTGGAATATTTACACCTTCACTGAAAAATATGACGTGGAAATGCCATTTGCCTCAGAACAGAGTTTTGCGGCCTTCAACGATAGATTAAAAATAGACAATCGGTTCAGCCAAGATTTTGTAAGTAAAGATAAAGAAAAAGAAATTCGATAAAGAGATGATTATGAATACATTCAATGTTTTCAGGAACTTACTTTATCCAGTTTGTACAGTCAGAGAAAATCGGTTCCCTCAAACTTGGCCAACATTTTCAGAAGCATCATGATTCGTTCCTTAGCGATGAATTATACCGCTATAAAAACAACAGGTAACAAGCAGGTTTTCAAGACTGCGCACGAGAAGCTGTATAATATCGTTTTGAGTAAGTTAAATATAAAATTAAATCGATTATGTTATACAAATTTATAGTAAAATTTCTTAACTCGTTGAATTGTTTCCACAGATTACATTAATAGACGGAAGAATGATAAACTTTCCTACGCTGAATTCGTGCCACTGTTGGGTGCGTGTTTCACAAACTCAAAGGATTGGGATGGACAAAGAAAAACTTGCCTTGGGACTGCCTCGGCATGCATGCCTTGGGCCTAGACTGGAATCACTAACATGGCCCTGTTTTGGAAAACCATTAACAAACTACTCGGGGCCTAGCTAGATTTTCCAGGCCAGGCCCATGGTTTCAGTGGGGAAAATCTACGGAAGGCCGTATTAGGACCTAGACACAATTTCTAGCCGGGAATTAGTAGACAGCCGAATAACATTGGTAATTCAATATTATATTACCCTTGAATTGTAATAAATAGGAAAAAGTATGACGAGTGTTGAAAAAATAAAAAAGACCAGCGGGACTGGATCCAGCGACCCAGCGTTTATGAAGTCTGAACTAAGGATTGCAACGCACCGATATATATACGACTTCTCTTATCAATTTCTTGATAACGTTTGAATACTACGTCTTAATATTTGCTCATTATGTTTCCTAGTGGACTACTAAAAGTGTACAAAGTTTGAAGAGAATCCGTGTTCCAAACGTTGTGGCCTCCCTTGTGACTGTAAAGAAAATGCACCTCTAGCATTTAGAAAAGCATGAATCCGATATTTATTGTAGAATATTGCGTGGGGATACATCATTAAAGTCTTTTCTATAAATTACGAATTTTATTTGAATATTTTTAATACTCAATTCAATCAGTTCAAGATTAAGATTCTGAAACTAAAGCAAGTTTTTAATGCGAACGTGCGGTCCATCAGGCAAAGGCAGAAAAATTCTACACATATTTGAAAAGTATCACTGAAACTGCACAATAAGATGATGCCATTGAAGCGATTTGTTTCAACTATCAGCAGAACCTATCAGGTATTGCCTGTTGGAGATATTTTTTACAAGCGACACATTTGGGTATTGAAACTGTACTCTTGTATCGGGAAATCAAAAATGTTCATGTATGATGAGGCAACAGCGAAAAAGATGCTAACGAAACTATGTCTTTCTTGAAATACTATATAGATCATTTTGTGAATCCTGAACTGAAAACACTTTAATTAATTGATGGGGAAAGTACTTGTTGAAACTCCATAACGAAATTTATGATAAACCAAAAAGACTATTGCAAGTTTCAAAATATTTAATGATAGCACCACTACAATATTTATATATGTAATAATATTTTTGATTTATCATCTATGAATAACTTCGAGCCTTACAAATGCGTTACAAGTTAGCAATGGAAAGCCCAGTTTGATCAGTCCCCGATTAATCCAATTACGAAGGGGAGTCCCCGGTTCATGTAGCATATATCCACATTTGAATTTAATTCTGTACATTCCCGGGATAACTCATTACTATAGCACATAGATGCTTTCGTTGCGTGTACATTGTATATACATATGTAGTTTTGATTTGGCAAAAGTAGTCTTAATTACAACTTTGTTGGCTGAAGTTCGTTCTTTAATATACGATTATAAAACGTCATTGTGATTTATTGTTATCGTTAGTGTTTACAAAAGGTTATTCGAATATTTTTTGTATTTTATTTTGACGTATTAAAGGTTTCTTTTAATATTTTGCTTGTTCATAATCACCTTCGCTAATGTAAACATTTCGATAATGTGAAACATCCTTGGTCTGAATTAGTTCACGTTATCGAGCGTCAGCTGTATATATTTTTTTAATATTGTGTATATATAAAAACGGATCCTGGTTTGTTCGGATGCTTAAAACTTGAAAACGACTGGACCAAATTGGATACTTCCTTCTGCGGCTTTGTTCGTAATTGCTATGCGAATGTTTAGGAAGAAAGAAAAGTCGAAAAAATATTGGGCAGAACGAAGTTTGCCCGGGTCACCTAGTTTCGTATAATAAAATCATTTTGCTTTTTCCTTTGCACTGTTTTAATTAAAAGAAAACCATTTCTAAATGTGCAAACTGATTTTATATTACCAAAAAGTAAATGTGAATGAAAACAGGATAGAAGGTTTTAAGATAATTTTCTTATCATAATTGCAAACTAGATCATAAATAAGTAAAATCTAGCACGACCACCAAATAATATTATGGTAATATATATATTGTATATTTTTTGATGAAAACAGCTTTTCGTCTCTTCTGTAACATTAAGTTTATAGTCTTTATTCACTTTTCATTCTGGGCTCTTCAATTATTGTCGTAAATACCAAAAATAGTTTTGCTTGGAACACGCACATATGATCTGCTTATTTTCATAGATTTCCTAGATTGTGGAGGAATGGAAATTTCACGTGAAAGTTTTCGCTGGAAGATTTTTACGATTTTGATGAAGGCTCAACTTAAGATAATGTATTTAGTCGCTTCCTTTGACTTTCTGTGAAGAAGCACCATCAAAAGTGACTGTTTACAATTGGTTTGCAGAATTTTGTCGACATTGTGCGCCTGTCAAGGATTAATTGCGACAAGCTCGACCAAAATCAGTTGTTATTCTAAAAGACGGCAGTGTTGTGCGCAACCTGGATAAGATTGGCATGTGAGTGGCTTATCAAGAATTGGAATATATTCGATTTTGGATTATCATTTAGCTGAGGATCTGTTACCGATGGATGCTGCATAATTTTATGGAAGGTCAAAAGAGAGGCTTGGTGTAAGCAAATAGTCATAGAAATTCGAACAAGAAACTAAAACCCGCAAGAAATTAAATACGTGGTAACAAAATAGCGGAGTCTTTCTCCTTTAAGAGGACCCTCAACCGAGCACGATATCTTTTTTGCAAAATAACATTCTTCCAACACTTGCAGCAATTTTTTTGAAATGACGATAATCCAGACCTCTCAGATAACACCATATGGTTTCAGTAGGATGAAATATCCCCGCACTATGCGCACTCTGCTCGAGATTTTCTAGACAATTGCTTTTCGAGAGGCAAGTCAGTACTGATAGAATAGCCAGCGAGATCTTCAGAGCTTACACTCTTTGAATTTATGGGGTTTAACGGGGTTATTTAAAGTCCAAGCTCTACGTCACCAGACTATAGAATATAGCTGAACCAGAACATCACATTAAAGATGAAATGTGCAGAATTAGCCCGGAAACGATTCGTACATTGTACATTTTACAAGAAGAATTTCGGTGGTGGCAGTTCAAACACTTTCGTTGAAACTGTATTTACTTAGCAATTTTTTAATTTCGTGTTAACGATAAAAGTCTATTCTAATTTTTTCTAATGCATTTAACATTTATTATCAAAACACTCATGGGCTTCGATCTAAAACACATGCTTTTTCCTCTAATACTTATGAGTCATTATATGACATAATTGTAGTCACTGAAAGCTGGTTGGACGACTCTGTTTTTAGCTCAGAATTACTTCCACCATCATTTAGCATTGTACGATCTGACCATAAATTTTCTTTAGTCAATCGCACTGTGGGCGGTGGAGTATTTATTGCATTCTCTGGCGCAATTGATTATGTAGTTATAGATACAAGTGTGATTTCTGCTCTTGTCCCTTTAATTGATATTGTTGCTTGCAAGTGTATTAATTTTGCAAATATTTTCTATATCATTGCAGTTTATATACCCTAAAATATATGTCAACATGATTTTGAATTATTTTGTGAATAGAGAGTTCCTAGATTTTCGTCAAAAACTACTTGCCAAAAGTTAATAATAACACTCCAGAAAAGAAAATTTAAAAAGAGGAATGGAAGTTTCCTTTGGGAATTGACGATTTTGCATAAATTAGTAACTCGTACCAATATGAATTCACCATGTACTTCGACGAAGCCTTTCTTTGTTTTTTATTATATGTATAATATCAATTTGCATTATCTTTTTAAATATTTTCGTATATAAAACACATCACGAAAACCGATATACAAAAATAATCGGAAAAACCTGATACATCTTCTTATTTCTTTTCTTTTGTTACATCATTTCACGAAATAATATCTTATCATATTTATACTTTTAACTAACTAACTAAACGATCTTTCCTCATTTAAAACTACGCGTACTATAGGTACGTGTGTATGTGTGTGTGTATGTGTAGGGACGCGTAGACTTAATGAAACTTCAGCGTGGTCCAAACTATCGAGCTGGGATGCGTGAGGGCGCCAATCTCGCAGTTGACGGTCCTCGACCTGCCGTTGATGACGAAAAGCGCCTCGCTAGCCGGTGTCACCATATATTGACCAAACAGACCTGCGAAACGCCGATAATAAAGCGATTATTTTACAAGAGAACGACTCCGAGTAGTCTCACCTGAACCGCTTATCGGCCTGTTTGGATTACCCCATTTCGTTAGTTTTGTGGAGACCGGCTTGCCGACGCCCGTTATCATTTCCACTTTGCCTGCGGACGAAAATATGCAAATCAGGGTTTGTATAAGGTCATGTCGAGAAGGGTAAAGCGAGGAGAAGGAGGGCATTTTCGTTATTTTAATCGACGTGTCCGGGGAGGGACAATTAACCCGGAGCAGGTGGAATGATACGAGGAATGCGTCGAATATTCTAGGAAATTGTGACAATCTTGTAGGTCGGAGACAAGTCTAGACACGTTTACGTAGCCATCTCGTATAATATTATTTAGTATACTTCAGCTAATTTATAATAAATAAAAGAGTGCGCGAGGGAGATACTTTGTCAGCAAAGCTTTCTCAATTTAGCTCTAGAATATGTACTGAGGAAAGTATTATTGCGGCAACAAAAATTCGGACAAGTCTTACAGGCTATTTTGACTATTTTTTTAGCAGTGCAAACCAATCATTTGTCATGTTCATGTCAATTTTGATGTAGCCATTTCTTTTTAATGTCGTGAATGGTGCCTTTGGAGATTCCAACTCTATTTACCTAGTCGTCTTATGGATCATTCTTCCCCAAGTAATGTAATTACTTGTAATTTTTAACAGCACTTAAATGCAGTATAATGACATATGGCAATAATGATTTAAAAATGAAATAACATTTGACAAGTCAAAAGCCAGATTTAAACCACACTATCTTAAGTGTCCAATTTCTTGTTGCCGCAGTAGTACATCAAACAACGTTAAGGACAGGAGGAAGTCAAATAATAGCCTTTGTTAATGATATTTAACAGCAAAGAAGGAAGTATAATGAAGAACAAACTGGATGAGATATCCAAGGAAGGAAGAAAAATTGGCCTAAGGATGAAAAATGATAAAAAGATAAATGAAGAGGAAACGAAAATAATGAGATTCGTAAAGAAGACGAAGAACAGGTGAATTAAGATTGGAGAACATGAGTTTGAGGAAGCGACATAATCTCAAATCTTGGAGTGATGGTAAACAGCTCTGGGGTAAAGAAGAATGTAGGATAAAACAGAAATGATGACGGCAAATAAAGAAAATAACAATAATAAAATCAATACTAATCTATGTAGCTGAAACGCTAACAATGACAAAGAGGGGAGAAAGAAGAAATTGCGAATAGAAGAAAGAAGAATATTAAGATCAATACTAGGGACCAGTACGATTCACCAATACGAAATGCAGCAAATCAAGGATGAACCACGCACCACAAGAAAAAATACAAAGGGGGCAATTATAATATACGGAACATAAACGCATAAAGAATCAAATGGTTGGGACATGTGTGGAGAGCGGCACTCAATGCAACAATCAGAGCTGTGCTGCTCTGGAAACCAGAAGGAGGAAAAAATGAATAGGAAGGCCGAGACCTTAATGGATGCAGCAACTGGAAGAAGATTTGAGTAAAGCGCTTATAAAGATTTGGCTAGGGAAAGTGAATGATGGGAAAACATGGGCGGTAATAGCTGAAACAAATAAAGCATTTGCAAGCAATATAATATGAAGCCTCAAAGCTGATCTCCTTTAAAAAAATTGATGTATAGAGTTGCAAGAGAAGCGGTGCTGCTCCTTCATGGGGTGTTAGTTACCACATATGTATATACAGTGTGAACGTATAGATTAGAACAAAATCAATAAAATCTGTAAACAGTGCATAGAAAAAACGATCGGACACGTCAACCTTCATTTCTAAAAGCACATTTCTTTCCAAAACATGTATTTTATAACATTCATTTTTGTCGCAGATACGACTTCACCTCCAACGGCGTGGGAAGTTACATAAGCGTCCGTTATTCCAACAGGACCCCATACCGCAAGAAGTACCAAGGAGGTTTTAAACAATTGCGTTGGAAATGGCTTGCACATCCACTCTAATTGCTAGATCTGTCTCCTAGTGATTTTCGTCTGATGCCAAATTTGAAAGAACCATCACGGGGTGTTGGATTTGAAATTTTAAATGAGGTCAAACTAGCTATAAATAATTGCAGAGACTACGACAAAGTTCCTTGAGGACGGTAAAAATAGTTTCACGTTGGAAATAATAATAATAATAATAACTTTATTACCCAACATATTAATCCAATAAAAGGGCAATATAGGGAAAAAGCAAATTCGATGAAGTGTTTTTATATCAAAACTTAAACTAATGAAAAATTAAAAGGGTCTGGATATGCAAAATTCGACTCATGAGTCTGGATCACATTTCATTCAGTGCTGCTTTAAGTCCATAACGATGAATGTGGAATGTTGCCCCTTTTTAATGCATCCTGTGCGAGGGATGTTTCCAAAGCTCTAGGAATTTGGTTATAATTTCGTTAATTTTCGCCAAAATTATAATGTAGTTTTCAACATAATCCCCATTAAATTAGTGCAGCTTATAGAGAATATCATAAAACTATTGAAGTGCTGGTTTCAGTAGTATGTGCTCGTGAAGTTTAAAATTTATCAAAAGATCTACAATTATATTGGGGAACAACGAAATCCACTTGAGAAACCAAAGATGGTAAATCGACATCATAATTAATCAACTTCAGGAGAAAGCTACCACTAGCTACTTCCCTACGGCGAATACAACGATTCAAGATTATCCCTCTGAAGTAAGCTGCCATAATCAATACCGCCATCATCATCATCTGATTTATATGAGATGTACTTCAGAAATATTTTTTGAACTCCTTCAAGCTGCAGTTGATGATGATGGCAGTGGGGATACCTTGCAATACAGGCATACTCCATCTTGTGGCGACCAAGCCAGTAGTACACAGCCTTTAACGCAGCATCATCAGAAAAATTTGTAGAAGTTTGAAATAAAAAAGTGATTTAGATGCAACAACTGCGTATCAAACAGTACACCAAGAACGAATTATAGCATTAGAAACCGTGTAGTCAAAAATCTTTGGCTGAAAAGAGCGGGTGAAGGTGAGTGTTGCACATTTATCAACGTTCAATTGAATGTTATTGAGCAAGCAGCAATCATTAATTGCTGTGATGATTCTTTGTAGATTCAGGAAATCGGACGTTCAAGTAATTTTGCTATAAATTTTGAGATCATCGGCATAAGTAAGGAAGTTATAATATAATCCAAAGAGAGCAAAAGATTATTTACGTATATGTTAAATAGAAGTGGACCTAAATTTGAACCTTGAGGCACTCCATTGGATGCAATGAAAGCTCAGCTAATTTGGTGGTAGTTGTTCGAAAACCATAGCACAGTTTGCGACGATACTAATTTAATACGGGCATGACCCTGCTAATTTTCCAAGAAGTTAAAAAAGTAGATGTTTGCATAGTTATATTGAATATCATAAATAGTGGTTCACACAAAATTGGCGCGCAGTCCCGAATAAAAGAACTAGGTAAAACATCATCTCCTTGAACCATGGTCGGTTTAAGTTTTTTAAGGCACTAGAAACTTCGTTAAGGATGAAGTATCCGATGTTAAAAGAACAGCAATTAAAGTTCGAATCGAAATGGCTAGAATCAATTGGTAGGTTATGAGTGAATACCTTGGAAAACACGTCTGCAAATGTTTGAACAATATCAGCTTAGGTTTATCGAGGATGGTGTTATCAACAACCAAGCATCCAGGAATTCTGGAGGTGGATCGCTTAGAGTTTACAAATTTCTCAAATAGTTTCGAATTACCGGCTATATTCCTTTCAATAAAGGTAATTGCAAAGACTGTCGTGTAATTTACTGACACAAATATCACCTCCTCACCACACAATTGTTTATAATAAAATCGGTGACACGTGTTTCGCTAGCTCGAGCAAAGTTCGGTTTATACGGTTGTTGAAGATGCTTGCCTCGAGCTAGCGAAACACGTGTCACCGATTTTATTATAAACAATTGTGTGGTGAGGAGTTTACCGATGTGATATTTGTGCCCTTTCAATAGTTTTATGATATCCCCAAGAAGAAAATTTGCTATGGTAACTTGAAGACTTAGCTGTTTTCCATTTCTTGTAATAAAAATGTGTCAGTTTTAAGCTTTCCTTAATGTTAGTATTAACCCAAGGTGGGTATATACACCGGGAAGTTCTGTAAATTGGTAGGAAAAGATTCATAATACTAAACAGTTGATTGTAAAATGCAGAAACAGCATCATCGACATTAGAAAAAGCGTCCAGAAAGATCCAATTGTATTCAATTGAATGGAGATTATATTGAAAAATGCATTGTAATTTTGATGAAAATTGACGAAATTATAACGAAATTCCTAAAACTTTGGAAACATCCCTCGCACAGGACTCATTAAAAAGGGAGCAACATTCCACAATCATCTTTACGGTAAGTAACATTTTCTTTTCCGCATTACTTTCTTAATTCTTCCTACAAGAAACTATATACATATGTAACTTCGAAAGAGACGATTTGCAAGCATTTACGTTCTT
This sequence comes from Chrysina gloriosa, assembly GCA_038088585.1. NCBI lineage: Eukaryota > Metazoa > Arthropoda > Insecta > Coleoptera > Scarabaeidae > Chrysina > Chrysina gloriosa. The sequence continues at coordinate 16,364,459 of CM076087.1, read as the reverse complement.
CGGGAACTTAAAGCGATTCGCTGGCCGTTTCGGGCCGGGCGATAAAAGCAAGTGGATTGTGAAATGAGTTCCCATTACTACTTCTCGAGTATGTTTGTTTGTGACAGATATTTTTCGAAGTCGTCTCTCTCTCCGAAAGAGAGCCGTTTCGGAAAGACGACGATGCGACAATTTAAACCCCTCGAGAGCAGCTAATGGGGAACTGGAATTTTGGTCGAATTATGAACTAATAGGAGGAGATAAATAGGAATCGGAAGGAGCGGCTGCGCTAAACGAGCGATTGTAAGTAATAGCACAATACGTTTCGTGTCGTTCAGATTAGGATGTAATAATCGGCAATTTCGAAACTTACAAAAACAAGTTGCGTAAACTCTTCGAGATCGTAAAATTAGATATATGTTTAGCATCTGTTAGCAACAAGTCATTGTTCGTTTTGTTATCTTCTCTAATAAATAGGATAAACAAGTGCTGACGATTTTGAGGTCAAAAAGTGTTGGGCAAGGTTGAAAATGACGCTAGGTTCTAAATACTAAAGGAGATATACATAGTTACGATTTCCTAAATTAATTCAAAATTTTAAGCCAAATTTGCACGTAACGAAGAAACTTCAAAAAATGAATAAAATGGGGAGGCAATTATTTTATTTCCGATTTCTACGATAGTTTTATACCTGTTAGTAGATTCAAATATAATATATCCTCTTTGTCTTGCGCACTGGCGTAAATGTCGTAGCTGTGCGTGGTTTGACTGGGATAGAACGTTACGTCCGATATGTTGAGCGTTGTTTTTACGTCGAAAGAGAACAGCAAACCATTAGCTGAAAAAAGAAGTGTAGAATTTAGATCTATCTATACAAATTAACGTAATTAACACGTTCAGTGCCAGGCAAAAGTAGATAATTTGTTTCTTATGCCACGTCTGCCCATATGGGTGGACATGGCACTGAACGTGTTAACTAAGTTTGGAACGAAAGAATAAGAGGGACGTCAGTAAAAAAAAACACAAAGTAAAAGAATCCACACAGGAAGGAGAGGAAAATGACAAAATAATCCAAAGGGAAGTAATTGGTTAAGAAGTCCAAAATAACTTCTTGGATATTAAAGATTAAAGATAAGAGGCATGTACCGTTTGGATATAAAAAGAACACACAAGTGCAATTTTTTCAACAATTTTGTTTTTATAAGAAAGCCTTATTCTACTTTTTAACAAAAATGCCATCAATATTAAGGCACGAATCATATCGTACAACCAGCTCCTGGATTCCATCCTCACAGAAATCTGTCGTCTGATTGGCCAACCACTGCAGCGTGGCCGTTTTGAGCTCGTCGTCATCGTCCAAATTGTTCGACAACGTTAGTCTGCAGTTGACGCATTAATCAAGAAAACTTATTTCCGCAGCGAATTTTGGAAGTTGTGTCCAGAAATTCCGATACCACCACTGACTGCTATAACGAGATGACCAACGTGGCTCGATGCAGGTTTATATAATTTGAATACATTTCAACACAGTGGAAAACGTAGTTATAACTTAAGAAAGTAAGAAGGCAAAGCTATTAAAGGAAGTCAACAACAGTTTCAGAACTCCCAACTCCTCATATCAGCTTTGGATAATGTCGGAGTTCGCCCTTTACGTTTGCTCCATGATCGTTTCCGGTTGACATCGTTGTAAGCAACCTTCTTTCTATTATTCGTAGCAGTCTTGAATTATTTTCATTTGTTAAAAGAATCGCAGATGCCAATTTGTAATATTAAGTAAATTTCTTTGATTCGCTGAAGAAGTAATATATTCGACTTCTTTATGTAATAAAATTGCTTCAACTGCTTTTTAACCTTCCTATATTCACGTCAAAATGAAAGACGTATACTACATATACTATATAAATCGTATGCGTGAGTATAGGAAGGTTAACGTACATACATATGTGATACTGTGGTGGATAGAGCATCTTTGAAATCTCTCGTTTTATGCTATGACTGTCCAAGGCGATTACTACTTTGACTTAATGGTCGTCAACTGCACCTGGACAGTTTGAAATTTCTTCATTTTTAGAGGAAGAATTGTTCAGAAGAAAATTTACCGAATCAATTTTGAGATTGCTTATGTTTTAAAGCTTCGTCGCTATACGCAACATAGTGTACATTTTATTCCCACTTTGCTATACTTTTCATTTACGTTTTATACTTTGCAGAATTAAAAATAAATGTACATAAAATCTGACAAAAGTAGGTGCACGTTTTCATTTTCAACAATTGAGAAACCAATTATACTAGTACATACATACATACACTAAAATATCGTAAGATATTTTGAGTACGCAAACATATTTAAAATTTATTTGGCAAACCGATATGAAGAGAAAAAAGAAAAATCATGAAACAAACAAAACTGAAGACCAAGATAATAAGAGTAACTTTGTGATTGTAACAAAACAACAAAAACGAATAATTGAAGAAATTTTTTTTTTTTTGATTATTTTCAATCGAAATAGCGACTGGGCATTGAAAACTAACATACAATAATCGATATGAACTTCCCTTCAATTGCAACCAAAATTGATAACACAAGGATTGCGATGGTTTCTTATTAAAAATTCGCGCATATGCTCAAGGTTATCGTCCGCTTGCAACATTGGTATTGGTGTCGTATGGCACGTTTCATCACTGTTGCACATTTCGGACGTGATAACTAAGATGCAGTAATAATAAATACTCAATGTGCTGTCGTAACAAAAGTGTTTGTTTAAAATGGGAACTAATCAAAACAATCCGAACAAGACAAAGGTGTACCTCATGACGATTATTTAGAATATTTCTTTCACTATTATCGTGTCTATAGTTATGCATATTAAACACGGATTTAAAATTTTAAGAGTGGCAAATTGAGGAATTTTTAAAATGAAATTTTTGTTTTAGTTTCCTAATCACTTTCATCCTGGGTTTGCCACTATTTACGTACTGTCCATTTGATTATTATAACAATTTCTTAGGTTATAACTGAGGTTTAATGAAAGAGTGGATGACGTGTTATCAATAAGTAGTGTAAACCGGACTGACGCCCTTACTTATCCGAATTTTAATATCGCGCCTTGCAAGTAAAGACCGCTTTACACTACTTAATGATAACACGTCATCCATTATTTTATCAAACCTTAGTTATAACAAAGGCTCGACAAATGCGCGTCTTGTTCGCTGAAAGAACAGCCTATACAAGATACGCGTTTGTAGCAAGAAGGCGATATATATCAAACTCGTAAAGGTCTATCGTCTTCTTTCTACAAACGCGTATCTTGTTTGCTGTATATAGACTGTTCTTTTGGCGAACAAGACGCGCATTTGTCGAGCCTAAGTTATAACTTTATAACTTACAAGTTCGTTACTGTTGACCGCTTGGGATTAAAACCGTGTTGGACAGAAGAAATAACATCACCACACTTAAAAGACACTTGTGAATGACTAATTCGAAAACCTTATCAAGAAATCATAGATATTAGCCTCAAGCAATCTTCCAACAATCTGGAAATTTTAATGTTCTGAAAGACAAGTTAAATATTACGCTTGACGGTCGCGAAATCTCGCATCAAGATACAAGGTATGTCATCGTGTCCGTCAGCTGATTTATTCCGAAATTTATTTATACAGTCCAGGATGTAATCTGGTGTTATATGTTAAAGAAGTATTGTTTGATTATTTAGGAATTGGATCGACAAATCATAACAATTTTTATTGGGGGAGAAATACACCACGAGGCGATGAAGTAAATGCATCTACAATATTTTGCGGATTAGATAATGTTGTATCGGAATTGTAAACTTCTCCTAGATGAACCAAATGCCAGAGCAAATGTGGTTCTAGAACCAGATTGCGTTGTATGCCCCCGGTATAGAGACTATATGCCAATTTCCAATTTTACGATTTTACGCAATCTTGGGAACTCCGATTTAAAGTATTCATTCCTTGTTGATTTCCATTTGTTGAAGAACTCGTAGTGTTACTTCATGTTTAAGTGGTCGATGATTGCTCTGGTGAGCCAAGGTGGAGAAATCTTCGTAGAGACAGTAGGTACTATAAAATAGAACGTAGACATTGAAATATATCTTTTTTATCAAACCGATTAAGGCAGTCATCTACGTTTGCAAAATATTTAATGGATGACTAGTCAGTTATCACCAACTCTATGTATAGCCCTTTAAAATCATAGAAAATTATATCGTAGAAAAGCTAGATTTGTACACAATATGAGTTTAACTACGCAATCCCTTAACATTCTGAGTAGAAAGGGGCAGTGGATTATTTCCTGGGCGTAATTAGGTTAACGAGTAGACAATTTGGGGAACATAATTTTTGTGTTTCATTACAATATTACTTTCTCTCTTGGATTTACGATCTAACAACTCTTGTCAGACACCCCCACACAAAGAGGGGGTGAAATTTGTCTCCCTGAACAATTTTCCTTTCCTCACCAATTTATTCACTTCAGAGGGAAGACAATTTTTTTTGGGGACGATTTAGAGCAGGTCCGGTGGAATAGAACTGAGGTACTTAAACTTTGATTCCTCAACCGCAAATAGTTGTATCAGTACTAGTTTGCTATTTCTTGCTGTGATGAGTTTCGACAACACTATAGACGACAATAGGTATTACATTTGCGTTCATGTTCTGAAGAAGAGTATGATAGGAGATGGACGTGGAGTCCTGTTCAAGGCAATTAAGCAAAACGACATCAACAGCGAAATATACACCTCGCTTCTGAGAGAGACCAGCATTTTCTTTTTCCAAAAAGAAGAGGCACAACGGAATAGGTTAATGTCTTTGTTACAGTTTCAAGTTTGATTTTGCGCTGTGCGCGCACAAAGTTTACGTATTTGGTATACGTATATTTTGTGTCTTTTAATGACACTTATTAAAAGTTACCAACAAGAAGACTCATTTAGGAACATGGAATTCACTTTCCGAAATGACCAAAAATCATGCTCAAAAAAGAGATTTTTAGAGAAGGCTGTTCATGGTTTCCTAGAGACCTACCACTGACGATCGTATCACATTTTTTAGAGGAACCTTGTTAAGTAAGGAAGTACCAAAATTCATTATTTCGCTATGGATAGACTCGTTAATATTTTTTAACCTTTCCCCATTGTATTGACCAAAATAGACTTCAATGTGATAAATATGATAATTTCGAAAGAAACTTTTAACTTCTTAAAACTGTCATTAAACTTTCGCAAAGGACGAGCACAACGCGCTCTCAAAATTTTCCAGTTGGACGTTCCACTTGACCTATCTAAAAAGAACGCAACTTACGTGTTATTTCCTGTACGATAAGCGTGGCACCGTTTTTCGTCCTATCCAACGTCACGAGCTTTCGGGAGTCCGGCGAGATGAACGGGATTCCGGGCAACGTCGGTCTGGTGGCCATTACGGTGTCCGTTAGGTAGTCGAGCAGTAATTGACCGGCAGGTCGATTCGTAACAGGTTCCAGACATTCCATTATGACGAGACCGTCTGTAAATAATTAGAATTTCGGTCGTATCATCGCCGGGAACGACGATCGCTTTCCGTGTTCGAGGACCGGGGGAACAGCGCGAGGAGTCTCTTCATTAAATTTTACGAGCTTAACTTCATTATGTCGGCGTAAAAGGATAATGACGGCTGAGCGCTGGCAACTTTCTTTTTCGGGCAAGGGCGAGGTTAACTTGGACCAACTTTAATCCGTCCGTTGTTATTCTTTGAATGAGCCGTCGCGAGGAGTTTCTTTAAATATACATATCTCCACACTTGCGACAAGAAGGCGAAGAATTATTCCGGTTATGTTGATAGAATGGGAACGGAAAAGTTACTCAAGATAAGATCTAGTAAGTAAATAAGGGGTAAAAATTGGGGAAACGGTGGAATTTTCAAAAAATTTGGCCATAAGGTCGAAGTGGAAGCATTTTCACAACTTATCGACAAGAAAGCCAAGACATAAGCCGTTAATAGGTCGTTTGATGTTTCCGACTCAAAAACCATACTTACATAAAGCCGAAAATTGTACTTGTTCAGGTACGCAGTTGTAAGGAGTCAGATCCACCGATCTCGTATATCTCAAGTTGACCAAATCCAACTTGTACAGTCCCCTTTGATTGGTATGCGTGACGTAACCGTATTTGAAACTGTAGTGGGATAATTCCTGTAAAACGTCAAAAGGAAATTCCTGATAATATACTCGTAGATGATTTTCGAAACGTTATAAGCACCTGGTTCGGCGAAGGAATGAATAGTCCTTTGACCAGATCGAATTGTCCGTCGATCGGTTCCGGATGCACGGTGTGGTGTTTCCTTTTTGACCGGCGTCCCTTATAACCTATAAAATCAATATATTTCAAATTTCAATTTCATTATTTAATAAATACTTATCTTTTGGATTATCTCCACCACTTTCTAGGTTAATCAAAGACAAATTTGAGACTTACAACTTATATTTCATAACTTTTTGTAAAAACTTCGTCAGTGAAATATAATACTCTAATCTCAAATTTGATTGACCGCGACTTGAGAATGGTGGAGGTCATCGGAAAGATCAGTATTTAAATGCATTAGGTTCTTATATTAACACTTGACGTTTCATATTTATCACCGTGTTATCTTCTTCAGGATTATTACAAATATGTACAGGTGTTTTCATTTTAGAACCTGAAGGTGATAAAATGTGTGAAACGAAATATCGATCAAAGTAACAAAAATTACCATACGACACCCTTTTAGGTATGACCAATTCGAGAAGAAGACAATGGGGTATACGCAAGTTTGAGCTTTACACTGAAATCTATATTTATTGAAAGAATTATATAATTAGGAATATATTTGTTACATGACACAAATATCACATCGGTAAACTCCTTACCACACAATTGTTTATAGTAAAATCGATGACACGTGTTTCGCTAGCTCGAGGCAAGCATCTTCAACAACCGTATAAACCGAAGTGGTTTATATGGTTGTTGAAGATAGCGAAACACGTGTCACCGATTTTATTATAAACAATTGTGTGGTGAGGAGTTTACCGATGTGATATTTGTGTCAGTGAATTACCCCACAGTCCTTGCAATCACCCTTATATTTGTTACATAATAACATTTATTTACGCAAGCATTAAACAATCGTAATTAAAATTTAAATTATATGAATATTTCCGACCAACACCCGAGATCTTACGAGCGGTCTAGCGAGTCCAGTGACGTCACTAGATTTATTTACAAGCATTTGTTCATTGTCAGCTGTATTTAGTTATATTAAAAACACATCTTTTCTAAAGAAATACTAATTTGGAATGCTTTAACATGTGCCTAAGTTCTCACTTGAAACCTTGGGATGGCTAAAATAACCGAAAACGCATTTGTAAAGGCACAAAGTGACGATTTACTGAATATTTACCTGTTTATGTTGATGAAATTCATGCGCTCAATGCTGCCGCAAGGGCCGTACAGGAGATACTGTTATTTCATAATTTCCATATTATAACACATAATTGGATAATGAAATTTATAAGTTAGTCCCATATATCAAAAAATCTTTATAACTGTCAAACTGTAAGTAACCATGGAAACGCAGAACATCGAAATGTAAATGAATATTCATACGTCACACTTGTTTTGGCGGGGATTCGAAATAACATTTTTCAATAACTATTTTATACCGGAAATAATGTATTTTATATAGAACTTCTAATGATATGGGTAATTACTAATGTTACAGTATTTAATTAAATTATAAACAGAAATCATGCGTATACCCTATTATTAAATCCTAGGTAGAAGTTGAGCAGCTTCTATCAGTGACTTTGAAAATTTTTGTTAATTATTTGAAAAATTTGGCCAGCTATCTGGACATTCTCTGATAATGTTTATAATTTGTCAACTTTGTGTCATTTGACAGCATGATTAGTAGCAATTTCTTTAAACAACTTGACAGGCTTCGAGAGTTATTTGACAGCTTTCGCCAGTTTCTTGACAGTTGTAACATTTATTACGAGAGCAGGATTTAACAGCTTTTATTTCTGTGTGACGTTTCTGGAAAGCTGAAATATCAGCAATTAATTCGACAGTTTGGTTACCTTTGTTTAACTTTTTCCTTATATCTCTTGTTAATCGCCTAACTTCAGCTACTGCCAAGATAATTTGTCATCATAACTAGTGATTTGTACTATTTATTATTTATTTTTGCAACCCCTTTAGACAATTTGACAAGTTTCGAGAGTTATTTGGTAACTCTCCCTAATCTCTTGACAGTTGATACATCAGTCACGAAAGTATGATTTGGCAGCTTCTATTAATTGTTTGACAACTGGTGATAGTTGATATATCAGCAATTAATTTGATATTACTTGTTACATTTGTTTAACTTTTCTCCTACATCTTTTGTTAATCACCTAATTTCGATTACTATTAACACGAAACGTTACTGTAACTGGTGATCAATACCTTTGATTATTTATTTTAACAAGTTCTCTAGACAATCTTACAGTATTTTGGGAGTTATTTGACAGTTTCCCCATTCTCTTAAAAGTTGATCCATCAGCCACGAGAGTATGATTTGATAGCTCTGATTAGATATTTGACAGCTCTTGATAGTTAACACATCAACAATTAATTTGAGTTTATTTCTTAACTTTGTTCAACTTATCTCCTACATCTTTTTTAATCGCCTAATTTCAATTACTGTAAAACGATATGTTACATCAATTATTATAATTAGTGACTAGTACCTTTCATTATTTGGTTAGCAATTTCCCGAAACAATTTGGCAAGTATCGGCAGTCATTTGACAGCTTTCCCCAGTCTCTTGAAAGTTGATACATCAATTTCTTGGTAGTTGAATTATCAATAATTAATTTGACAGATTTTATTAGCTTTATTTAACTTTCTTCCTTCATCCTCTATTAATCACCTAACCTCAGTTACTGCTTAAGCGGTTTGTTGCCACATCTAATCATTAGTAACTTAGTATTATGCATTTTCGCAATATTCCTGGACAATTTGACAACTTTGGTGAGTTATCCGACAGCTTTTTCCAGTCTCTTGACAGTTGACGTATCAATCACGGGAGTATGAGTTGACAGTTTCTATTAGCTGCTTGGTAGCCCTCAATAGATTAAATATCTTCAATTAATTTGATAGTTTCGATTAACTTCGTTTAACATTTTCCCTACATCTATTGTTAATCGCCTAACTACGGTCATTACTTAAGACGATTTGTCACTATAGCTAAAGATTAGTAGCAATTTTTTAAAATAATTTCACCACTTTCGTGTGTTATTTGACAACTTTCGCGACTTATTTGACAGAATTCTCCAGTCTCTTGACAGTTGACATCAGTCACGGTAGTATGAGTTGACAGTTTCTATTAACTGTTTGACAGCTGTTTGACTGTTTGACAGCTCCTACTTCAATTAATTTGATATTTTAGATTCGCCTCATTAAAAATGTTCTCAATATTCCTTCTTAATCGTCTGCGGTTATTGCTTATTGTTAGACAATTTGTCACCATAACCAAAGATTAGTAACGACTTTTCTAAGGAATTTTATCACTTTGGTCAGTTATTTGACAGTTTCCTGGAGTTTCTTGACAGTTAACGCATTAGTCACGAGAGCGTGAGTTGACACTTAATATTAGTCGTTTTACAGCTCTTGATAGGTGAAATATCTTCAATTAATTTAACAGGTTTGATTAGCTTCGTTTATTTCCTACATCTTTTGTTAAATCCCTAATTCCCCTGATTCACAGCAATTTTTGGAAACAATTTGACAATTTTCGTTACTTGACAGAGTTCTCCAGTTTCTTAACACTTGACACATCAGCCACGAGACTATACTTTGACAGCTTTGTTAGCTGTTTGACCGGTTAATATGAGTTATTCACATCAATGATCTAATTCTCGGATATTTTAACAGCTGTTATAACTTTCACAAATTGTTTGTGATACTTTCCGATTTCTTGATAAGTGATACATCGAATGTCCAGTGGACAGTTTGCATGCATTGCTCAAATACTTAGCTTGCATCGATGATTTAATTGTTTTGATCAGCCACTTTGACAACATCTGTAAATAATTTGGCATCATTTACGAGTTATTTGACAACTTTTGACAATCTCCTAACATTATTGGTAAGGTGTAAAGGTTAAAGTACATATTTGACAGTTTCCATTAGCTGGTTGACAGTTTTCATTAGCTGTTTGACAGTTTCCATTAGCTTCGTGTAACCTTGCCGTTTAGTGTCACCTGCTTCAACCATTTTCGTAAATCATTTAACTGCCTTCGTCAGCTATCTAATAGGTTTTGGTAGTTTCTGGCAGTTGACACATCAGTAACCGATTTGATCCTTTTATTAGCTATTTGCTTGCCTTCATTAGATATTTTGACAATTTTCTCAATCAATTATTTGATTACCTTTGTCACCCATTGGAAATCATTTATTAATTATGTTTGATAGTAGCCTCATTTATTAGTTATGTTTGACAGCAGCCTCATTTATTATTTATGTTTGACAGCAGCCTCATTTATTTTAAAAACTTCGTCGATCTTTTTCTATTTTTTTATTAACCACTTGTTTGACAGTTTCGACCATTTGTTTAACAGTATCAGACGATTGAACATTCGAATCTAAAAACACGGCACGGCAATTAATCTCCTCGCAATTTACAATGACAAACATCGGAAACGATCGCGAAATCTTGAACGGGACAAAGCGGAAATCCGAAACAAATGGTTTCGAATTAAAAAACACCGTAAAAACGTAACGGTACGTTAAAGCGCTCGTAGCCATTTTTCGCGTTTTCTCATTCCGCTTCGTCGACCATGTCCGAAATGTATGTATGGCATGTATGTATGTGTAGGTAATGTACAAATACGGAATTGAGTAGCATAGCGCGTTGTTGGCAAAAGGGATTTCGATAATGTACGACGAAGCGCGTTATCTCCACGGCACAACGCAACGAATCGATGAATCAAACATTCTCCCGGCCCCTCTGTACGTGCACGTGAAAAATAGGGAGCGTTATCGGCGGTTCGCTCCGAGGTTACGGCAACGTTAATAAATTTTAACCGAGGGAGGTGACGGTCTGTGGGGAGTCCGTATTCCAATTTTCGAATCGTTAGAGAACGCTAGAGAAACTACAATTAATTGCCATCGCGGAAATGACAATGGAGGTTGATATTGAAACGTATGGATATTGAGATTTGTGTCTCTTTTAGTTTTCTCGTTGTATGTTGATTGTTCAAAATTAAGAAGAGCTGGGGGGCAACAACTGGTTTAAATGTGCTGTTGCAAATCGAACCAAATACTTTACAGCTTCATTCGCGAACTGGTTGCATCTTTATGCTCCGAAATTTATCTGGGCTTTGACATAGCAACATTTCATCAGTTTTGATACTTTAATTAGTTGTTGCTTCGTGTTTGTTGAAATCATAGCGTGCTAAAAAGAAATGTCTGGAAGTGGACGGGACGTACTATTACGCCCAACAAAAAGGAAGAAGTTGTATCGGGTGGGACGTGATAATTTGTCCAAACAGAGTGTATAAGGATACCTTATAAAGTAGAACCACATGTTCGTTGCAAATGGGCGTTTTTAGCAGTGCAGTCGTTGGAACCGTCGATTAATATGTTAATGTTAAAGTACTAATAGAAGGAAAAAATCTTTTTCCTTTGTTTGGAATTTCTGTTCAAAATGACAAATTTTCAAGTGATGCAAATGTATCAAGAAAATTGATAGAGGATTCAAAAGAGCGGTGGGGAGCCACAAGTCTTACGCATCTTTTCAAGCGATATTGTTGAAAAATTATCGTCGAAAGATACACAAATCTGCAGAAAAATAAAATCATTTTAAATAAAAAGATGGTATACGAGGTGTGTAAATAAAGTAATAAGACTGGCAACGTAGTGTTCAATCGAGCAACACTGGTGATGCGTCATCAGTACGAGTTGGAACTTGCTAGAGTTACGTTGTTTGTTCGTAGCGATTGTAGATTGTGAAGCAGGTTTTGTTTTTGCGTTCTAGCAATGAATGACAGACTTGAATACAGTGCAATGGAAACTTTTGCAAAACTCCGGCAAGTCTACCAAGACAGTGTTTTGTCAAGGGCCCAGATGTTTCGGTGGTTTAATACATTTACAAAAGGAAGAAAGTCGATTGAAGATGAACCTCGCAGCTGCAGGCCTTCTGTTTCAAGAACCGATGCAAATGTCCACAAAGTCCAGGATCTTGTGTATTCAGATCATCGGTTAGCAGTCAGAATGATCGGGGCAGAGTTGAGTTTGAATCGCACATTTTGACCATTGAATTGGTGATGAGAAAAATCTGCTCAAAATTGTTTCCGGGAAATCAGGACTAAAAGGATATGAGGAGGGACACGTGCGTTGACTTTTTGGTATCGATTGAAGATAATCCCCATTTTCTGGAAAGTGTCATTACCGGCGACGAGAGTAGGGTGTTTCAATACGATTCGGGAACCAAGCGCGAGAGCTTAAAATGGCACACTCTCAAAGGCCAAAAAAGCAAAAAGAGCAAGTCAAAGGTCAAAAGGACGCCGATTTCCTTTTTTAATAGCCAGAGAATTTTATTCACGAGGAGTCTGTGTCTCCAGGCCAAGGGGTTAATCAACACTTTTACCGAAAGGTTTTTGAAAGTCTTCTCTGTATGAGACCAAACATAAAAGAACTTGGTGCTGATTTACGACAATGCCCTTTGTCACACAGCAATTTCAGTAAACCGTTTTTCGGTCAGTAACAGCATTCCTGTGGTTCCTCAGTCTGCTTATTCGCCCGACATGAGTTCTTGTGACTGTTTCCTCTTCCCGAGATTGAAACAACACCTCAAAGGAGGTTGTTTTGGGGTCAATAGACAACATTCAAATTGTTGTAACCGACCAGCTGAAGGCTATTCCAGCCTCCGAGTTCCAGGACTGCTATGAGGAGTGGAAGCGTCCGTCTTCAGCGCTGTGTGGCTTTCCAAGGCAGTTAACATACTTTGAAGAGAACAATGTTAAATTGTAATTTTTATTTAATTGTCTAATTTTAGTCGCTGTTAAAGCGATATATTGCCATAATTGGCGGTTAATACCTTTTATTATTTACTTTAGTATTTTCTATAAATAATTTGACAAGATTTGGGAGTTTTTTAAGAACTTTTCTCAGTCTTTTGAAAGTTGATGCATCAGTCACGAGACTATGATTTGACAGATTTCAGTAGCTTTTTGACAGCTTCTGAGTGTTGTCATATCAACAATTAATTTGACAACTTTTGTTAGCTTAATTTAACCCTTTCCTACATCTCTTGTTAACCGCCTAATTTTAGTTATTGATGGGATGATTTGTCACCATAACTAGTGATTGGACCTATCATTATTTATTTTAACGATTCCCCGAAGCAATTTGACAAATTTATTTGACAGCTTTCTCCAATCATTTGAACGTTGATATATCAGCCACGAGAGTATGATTTGACAGCTCTCATTAGATGTTTGACATTAATTCTACAATTTTTGTTAACTTTGTTTGACTTTTTCGCTTAAATTCAATTATAGCTAGGAAGATATCTTACCATAGGGATTAGTATCTTTCATTATTTATTGTAGCAATTGTTCTAGATAATTTGACGAATTCTTGGAGTCATTTAACAGCTTTTTCAGTATCTTGAATGTTGATACATTAGTCACGACGCTATAACTTGAGAGTTTCTTTTTTACTGTTTGACAACTTTCTATAGCTTAGACATTAATAATTAATTTGACAATTTTTATTAGCTTCGTTCCACTTTTTCCTGCATCCTTTGTTAGTCGTATAATTTCAATTATTGCTAAGACGATATGTCACCATATGGTAAGTAGTAGTACCTTAGTATATATCTATATATAATCTAAAACCCTTCTACCAGTTGGTGTAAGGTTTACATTTCACCTTCGATTTGTTCGGTTCTATTTGGTTGTATGTTGTTCCATACACAAATTTCGCCCATTCCTTTTTATTCTTTGCCTTTATCTCCGCTTCTCTCTACGTTATGCTTTTTTCTTTTTGCACATTTCTACCACTACGTCATTCCATTGCTTCTTGGGTCGTCCTCGCTCTCTTCTATTTCGTACTCTAGTCTTCCATACTCGTTTAATCGGCCTTTCATTTTTCATTCCGAACATGTGGCCAAACCACTTGAGTGCGTTCTTTTCAAATAAGTCTATAATCGGGCCCACTTTCAGTTGTTATATCACTATAGTAATTCTGGTTTTGTCTCTCTTCGTAATCCCTTTGACTCTTCTCAGCATCTTCTACAGCATTTATTTTGTTTTTGATTCGCTTTCGTTTACACCCAACTCTCACTGCCATAGGTTAGGATAGGTCTAAACACAGTCTTGTACACCCCCATCTTTGTCGTTTCGCTGACTTCCTTTTTGTTGCTAAAAGATCTATTCAAGCTGTGATACATTTTTCATGCATTTTTTATTCTCCCATCAATTTTCTCTTCTATGTTTTCGTCTTTGTTTATGTTAATTCCCAGGTTGTTGTCACGTGTTCAAGCTTTGCATTTCCAATTTTTACACTCATTTGCTCATTTCCTTTCCCAAGCATCATTACCTTCGCCTTGTGGAGATTGATTTTCAAACTTCCCTTTGGGAGTTCTTCTTTCCACGTTGTCAGGTTAAGTTGTAATTCTTTTTCGTTTTCTTAGCTAAAATTATCGCGTCGTCCGCAAGAGCATATTCCGCTATTCGAATTGGACTAATTTTACAGTATCCCACTCCAATCTTTACGCACTTATCTTCCATGTCTTTTATGACATCATCTATGATTGCAATGAACAGTGTGGGGCTTAGTACTCCGACTTGTCGTAGTCCATCATTTATTTGGAAGACTTTTGACCCCACCTTCTCTCTTCTGACATAGCATTTATTGTTCTTGTACAGGCTTTGTATTGCTCGTATTAGTTTGGGGCTGATTTTGATTAGTACCTTTCATTATTTATTTTACCAATTTCTTTAACCAATTTGACAAGTATCGGGAGTTATCTGACAGCTTACCTCAGTCTATTAAAAGTTGATACTTTAGTCTCTTGATAGTTTAAATATCAACCATTAATTTGACAGCTTTCTCCAGTTTTCCCATCAGGGATAGTTGACCCATCATATTTTCAATTTATTTGACAGTTTTGATTAGCTTTGTTAAACATTTTCTCTACATTGCTTGTGAATCCCTAAATACGGTTACTGCTTAGACGATTTGTCACCATAACTAAAGATTAGTAGTAATTCTTCTAAACAATTTGACTGGTTTCGTTTTCTTTGTTCACTTTTGTGAGTTATTTGGCCGTTAACACATCAGTTCTGAAAGTATGATTTGACAGTTTGACTATCAGCTTTTCCTCTTGGTAGTTGATACATTAGACACAAGAATACGAGGCACATGTCAATCATTCTGGATCACTGTGTACATTTCGTGCATAAGACATAGCTAATTTGCTCGGAGCAAGTGCTACTCTTAAGTGTGGTTTATCAAATTAAATGGTTTTCACTCGTAGGGTATCGATTTAGATAACTTCAAATGTTTACTTTTATAAAGTTAGTCAACATTTTCCAAAATTCGAAACAATAAAGCATTCCACATGAATTGTGGCTTATCCTTGCCCTACTAATGATTTCAATACCAATATCATTGTATACAGTAATCTTTAGTCCTAAATTTTTATATGAATTTTCAGTAATAATTTTTTTATCAATGAAGGTAAGGTATAACACCTACGCAAAGCTGAAGGATGAAGTACAAATTTCTAATTTTGGGTTGATGTAATTTTGAATTGATCATCTTTCAGTATTCATAATTTTATTCATACTTTTATAAACGTGAAAGCTTTCACAAACAATTGTAAGTTTTAGTTGCAGTTCCAGCATACTTCTGATAATAGTTGATCCATTTAGCTCTTTCGTTAGACTCTTGACCGGTTAACATCAGTTACCTGTTACGTATTTTATTTCTATCATCTAATCATCAGCTATTTTGACAGCTACTGTGACCTTTCACGAATTATTTGTCATACCTTCCAATCTCCTGAACTTGTCGCTGTACAATTTATTTTTCGTTTTGCATTTATCACTTCCAGACGTACTATTGCGGCAACAGAAATCGGGACAAGTTTTATAGGCTATTTTGACTGTTTTTTAGCTGTGTAAACCAGTCGTTTGTCATGTTCACGTCAATCATCTTGTCTAATGTCAAAAATAGTTTACCCACGAACGCAAGAAAATTCTGTTAAATGCATTTATTTGAAATAAAAATCTTGGAAACAAATCTTCTTTTAATGGAAACAATAAATTCATCTAGTATTTTTAGTTATTTTTTACCACGGTATCAAATGGATTATTCCTTAAAAACTGAATAAGAATTTCTTCTTCCATGAAATTCCGTACTAATTTACGACCAGAACCACTTTGTCTTTCTACAGTTCTCTGTTGTAGTCATTTATTTTTTAATGTTGTGTGTGCTTTTGGGCACTCCAAATTTATTACCTAGTCTTCTCATGGACCATCCTTCCCCAAGTAATGTAATTATTTCCATTTTTCCAGTAGCACTTAAATGCTGCATAATGACATATGTCAATAATGATTTCAAAATGACATAACTTTTGACAAGGCAAAAGCCAGATTTAAACTACATTATTTTAAGTGTCCCATTTTTTGTTGCCGCAATAGTACATGGTTCTAGTGATCATTTAAAAATGTGTCCATATTAAACAAAAAATAATAAATTTCAGAATTACCCATATTACACTCATAATCAGTAAGTAATAATTAAGGTTCGACCAACGATTGAATGATAAGTTGTTAAACGAGGCTGACGTTATCACTTACACGTAAGTGGGAACAAGCGATAGGGTGACAGCGTCCGTCCGGTTTACGCTGCTAAATGATAAATTATGAGGCGCTCGCTTATCGAACCTTATTAATAACAATAACACAGCACGCAAGTTATAAATGATAATTTGTCACGTTTGGCTGCTTACATAAAATCAAACTGAAACTTCCAGAAAGCTTCAGTACAATCTAGCATTCTCTCAAATATGGTGGAAACTTCCGTAGAGGAATAAAGAAGAAATTGCGCTACTTGATGCTACCGGATGCAGAGAGCAAACTGTCGTCGTTTTATTACGAATAAAGTAGGACAAAAGGGAAAGAGGAGGGAGTAGTCAACACAATTCATGTCAGAAGGGAACCCCTTTGAAAAAGGAAAGGATTGAGAATCAGTGTTCTATGATACGAAAAAGCTTCAGCAAGACAAGAATTATCGAAAATCTTGAAGTTTTCCTGGTTGTCGTTTACCAACAAGTTTGGGAAAAATTTCGAAAGCAAAATGAAGATCCGGAAGTCGCGACTCTAATTAATTACCGCCGGAAATAAATTTTCCGATCGGTTAAATCGCTCTACTCCGACGACGATCACTCTTCCTCGTTTTTCCCCATCAAACACCGACGTCGGTCGCATTTCAAATTTGTTAAGCTAATGAATGAAGCTTCTCCGGGTACCCCGACCGAGACAGCAACATCTAAACAGTTCTTCGGCGAGGAATTTCGAGCGGTTTCCCGCGATCGTACCGGCGTTCCTTAATTAATTTACGTCTTCTCGTCGACCGCGCGAGGAACGCGTTAATGATTCAACCCCGAATTCCGGCGAAAATCAGCGTTCCGCCATTACGTTCTGCGCTTTCATAAATGGAAGCGCCGAAAGTAAATAAAATCGACGGCAAGACGGAGGCGGTCGTATCGGATAGGTATTAATAAATCAAAAATAAAAGAGGTCGGGCTTAATCAGTCGCGGAAGACGAAAGGGTCCGCCGAGATCGCTCATAAAGATACCGTTTTCTTATTAATTACGGGCTAAAAGCTCTCCAAACAGCGAGCCTTTGTCGAGGGGATAATACGGTTACGGAAATTCGCAAGGGAAGTCGACGCTTCTATCTTTCGGAACTTTGTTAGGGAGGTTTTCTTTTCCCTTTTCATCTAGGAGGTTGTAAGAAATTAGTTATTGGCAATGTGATTTTATGAAGAACTTCGCCGATTTTATAGTGAAATAAGAGCTTGTAGAGTTGAATAGTGTCTTCTTAACCTTCCTATACGCACGTCAAAATGAAAGACGTATACTATACTATATAAATCGGTGTCACAGACCGTATGCGTGAGTATAGGAAGGTTAAAAATATGTCAACGTTTTGTTCATTTTCTTGTCTTAGATCTCATCATAGTATGTTAAACCTAGAACAATTATGTAACAGACATTACACAGGCCTGCGATAGAAAAATTGTTTAAAATATAATCACTGATTTTTGTAGTTTTTTTTTGTACTGATAATGGGAAAAATAATGAAAGAAATTCATCACGCACAGCTTAGTTCCAAATTACACTTAAAATTAATCATTATTATTAAGCGATATTAAGGAAGGTGGAATATTAATATGATAGCAGACTATTGCTGAATGGCCAAAAGAGACGATCCCCAGTGATCCCACAGCAGAAAAAGCAGAAGACGAAGTTTTGATGGGAAGCTAAGACGATACTACAAAGACTTTTACACATGAAGATCATTTAGTTTTACCAATTCTGAGTTGTTTTTATGAAAAATGTTTGGTTACTTATGATTTTAATAGAATGTAAAATAAAGTATACATTCCATAATGTATTTTTATTTAGCTTACTATACTTAAAATACATCCGGTTTTTTTTTTTGTGAAAAAGCCCTACGTGATAGAAAAAAATAGGTTTCGTTTTTGAGTTCAGCACTGAAGAACACTTAAAAATAAGTGAATAAGGTTAAAACAACTTTCAAAACGTATTTTTGGCAGGCCTGTGTTATTTGTCAACTTCTGTATGTCCACAATTTAGTAGTTTTCGTCAAATAATTTCATCTTGACAGTTGACATTTAAATCATAGACTTGACATTCCTTATTAGTTGTTTGACAGTTCCGTTTCACATTTCCCTTGTATTTGTTTGTTAAGTTAATCGTACATTAACTATTAAGCTTTCATCAGCTATTTTGACAACTTTCGTCAAACATTTGACTATCTCCGCAAATTGTTTGACATTTTTCGCCCATTGTTTGATAGCCTACGCACAAATTATGGATTTACTGTTTAAAAGCTTTGTTTAACTTTCTCCATACACAGCATGATCCAAAATGACTATCTGTGCCGCTTCCGTTAAAAAAATTTACTTTCTCAAATGCTGCCATACTTATACGAACTTCTTAAAAAAAATAAAACACTCAGTGACGGAACCTTTAACTATCATATTTGACAAATGTGTAAGGAAGCTATTTTCCCAGAAGTATTAAAACAGGCAAAAGTGATACCGATACACAAGAAAGGTAATAGGGTTACACCTGAAAATTATCGACCTATATCTTTATTGCCTGTAGTTTCGAAAGTTTTTGAGAAACTTATTGAAACAAGATTAGTTGATTTCTTCGAGAAAAGAGATATTTTTGCTAGGTTCCAACACGGATATAGACAAAATAGGTCTACAACAACAGCAATATTGAGTGTCTTAGAAGATATAATAGAAGCTTGTGATAATAGTGAGATGGTGGAATTAACATGTTGTGACCTCACAAAGGCTTTCGACACAGTACACCATCCCATACTGTTAAAGAAGCTCGAATATTATAGCATTAGATGAACGCCATTAAAGCATCTGACCTCATACTTAGCTGGCAGAAATTAGGTCGTATATTGGCAGGGATCTACGTTTGAGAGCAGATCTATTACATAAGGCGTCCCACAACGTTCAGTATTAGGGCCCCTACTTTTTATCACCTACATAAACGATTTAATGCACAACATATCAGCAGATGGAGGATGCCTATACGCAGACGATATTTCGCTTTTGATGCGGGGTGCAAATGACGTGCTGGTGAGGGAGGCAACGCAAAGATCGATGGACAGGGCTGTGGAATGGTTTAACAGCAACAAACTGAAAATAAATGAAAGCAAGACACAGTCTATTGTGATACCATCCAAATCATCAGAAACAAACACCATTAAGTTTCTGGGACTCACGGTAGATAGTAAACTCAATTGGAAAAAGCAGATCGAAGGCATGTCGGGGAAATTATCACGAGTTATATTCGCAATAAGAACTCTTAAAAAATGTTCCTCTCATGAAACAGCCAAGACTGCTTATTATGCTTTATTTCACAGTGTCGCCACATATGGGATTATTTTCTGGGGGTCTGCTAGTGTTGCGGAAAATATTTTTAAACTTCAAAAGAAAGCTTTTCGCGCATTGTGCAACTTAAAACCAAGGAACAGCTGTAGGGAACATTTCAAAAGAGAAAATGTACTCACCATCCCATCTCAATACATACTTACTTGTATTACATATGTTATTGACAATAAATACAAGTACCTGTAATGCGCGGATCATCATAACTATAACACCCGCAATAAGAACTCACTGGAAATACCTTATCATAGGCTGGACAGAACCCAGAAATACGTAAACTATTGGGGGACGAAGTTTTGCAACAAACTACCAAGCCCATTAAAAGAAGACGTATGTACACTGCATCGCCAAGATAAAAAGAATCTTACTTTGTGAGGTCTTCTATTCACCAGATGAATTTTTTCTATATAACTTTTCATCTTGAGTGATCTTTTATTTTATGTACATATATTGTGTGTGCATATATACATATGTACATGCATGTATTTTATTTTATTTATATTTGTATGTTTATTGTTTGTTTGTCTATTACGCGTTTCGTACTAGTCTGTTTTTGTTTGTTTTCTTTTTTTTTGTATATACATCCAACTCTTCTTTTACACGGTTTTTTTTTACACGATTTTGAAATAACGCGGTTCATCAATTAGAATAAATACACATTTTTACACGAATTTTTTTGTTCTAGCACGAATCCCTAAAATTTTTATTTTGATTCTAATTTTGACAGTGTCTTACAGAAACATCTATACAGCAACAAAATACAATTGGGGGGATATCGTAACCCCCTGGTGTACATAATTGAACAAACCGTCGGTCGGTTTATGCCCATAGATGTGCCGTTAATCACGAACGAAATTCTTCATTTGAATCAAACCCGGCAGTTGTGCTAGACATATGTGACATATCTACTGATGATAGCATTTTTGGCCCAGTCCGTAATAAACGTGCACGCAATGTTATCAAGTAGCCATGAATAGTTGCAAAATTGATTTCTATTTCTAATTTCATTTAGAATTTTTATATGTTTTGTACTTATGGATTGAATTTTCACTGTACACTAATTTTAATTTTTTGTAATAAAAATCAATCGTTTTTGTTTTATAAACATTTATGTAATATGGATTTCATTATTACTTCTTTTGCACGGTTTTTTGGGAAAATATATAGAGTTTTTCCATCTTACACGATTTTTTAAAGTTGTGGAACAAATCCCAAAATTTACCATACATATGTCGCATGTATTTTTACACGATTTTTTTTGCACGGTTTTCTAAGGAACGCATCTACCGTGTAAAAAAAGAGTTGGGTGTATATATATATATATATATTTTTTTTAATATTGTAATTGACAACTGTGTATAACTTATTACACTGAGGAATGAATAAATATCAAGTATCAAATATCAAATACGTTGGTGGTATGGTTATGGTTAGTTATGGTTAATATTATTTCAGTGACGTGCTGGTTTAATAACCAGATATGACATTAGCGCAATACATAACCAAAATTATAATCTTTTATCAAAATCTAGCGGCAACAATTCTTGCACAACAGAAATTTTATAGGCATACACATGGAACTTCCTTTTCTCAACTGTTTGACAGGATTCGTAGTTTAATACTGTGATAAGATCCAATAATAATAAAAATTCAAATGTGTTTGGATAGTAAAAGTGTACTTGTCTGTTGTGCCAGCTGTCGCAAAGGTTGGTAAGACTCAGCTCAACGCTTGTTCGTATATTCTCAACATTGTCCTCAGTGAGAACTGATGGTCGTTCAGGCCACTTGCCCTTCGTAACACTATTCTGTTAATATGTCGTTTCAAATTTTCATAATCATATTCTTGATTTGCAAGCTGTTCCACAAACTCTTCGATACCTATATCAATTGCGGTGTACAACAAAATAACTCTCTAAGAGAAATTTGTCCTTTTCCATAGTATAGGATATTGTGCTAATAGGCGGAAAGGAATGTTCAAACACGTGATTTGAGTACTAAAACAATAAATTTACTTTCTCTAAAACACGTTAAATACTTCTGTTGTTGGTATACTAATATACAGATAATATAGAATATGTACTACACAATAAAAAGGTAACACTTAATACGTATGCATATCTATGCCAATGTCAAATAATAATAAAAATGTCAAAAAATTTGATGATATTACTAAAACATAATCAGTTGCTGCATTCAGTCACAATTTTGGGAAAAAAATATTGATATCACCCTCTGCGGAAACCAGTATTTTTCAGATGATCACTTGGGATCTCTTTGTACTTCATTCTTCGTTAAACTTCAGTCAACGGATAGACAAGATGCACCAACGATTTTTCAACTTTCGTTTATTGTTGAGACAAAATTTATAAATAGTTTCATAACTTCTGCGAATGGTCTGACAGCTTCTATTAGTTAGTTGACATATCTGTTTAGTTCTTTTCCTTAATTTCCATTAATTTCTGTTAATAGTTTAACATCAGTTACCAGTTTGACAGTTTGTATCAATGACATAATAGCACTTCTCGGATATTTCACCTTCATTTGACAATTATCGCAGGCTATGTATTTGACTGCTTTTTCCCGTAACTTAACGGTTGAAATGTCACTCATTGAATGGAAATCTTTGTCTCACTTCTTTCATACATTTTATTGTTTTCTGTTAAGCATGGAAGATTCATTTTTTGATTTATCAGTTGTCGTTCGCTGTTTTCTCAACATCTTCAAATAAATTGACAACATTCGCAAGTGATTTAACAACCTTCTTCAATGCCCTAACAGTTGACATATCACTCTCCGATTTGACAGCTTTTGATACTTGGTTGACAGCTCTGTTTAACTTTTTCGTATACATTTTTAACCTTCTGCCTATACATTTCTAATATTTGTTAATGGCTTGACATTTATCATGAATTACATACTTCACATCAATAATTTACTAGCACTTGTCCGATATTTAACTATTTTTCTTAATATTTTGGCAATTGCCCCAAACTATTTGATAGCTTTTCCCAGTAACTAAATAGTTGACATATCAATCATCAATTGGGCACCTTTGTTTAACTTCTTTTATAGCCTATATTGTTTCCTGTTAAAAGTCGCTCTTCGGTCATCCTTTAGACAGGTTGTATCAATGATTCATCAGCTTTTGTTCGTTGTTTCAACTTCTGTAAATAATTTGTAAACATCCACGAGTAATTTGACAACCTCTGCCAACGTCCTAACAGTTAAAATATCACTCACCAATTTTACACCTTCTGTTATTTTGTTGACAGCTCTGTTTAACTTTTCGTCTACATTTCTCTAATTTTCGTTAATGGTTTGACATTAATCACTCAAATGCGCTAGAAAGTTTCTATGCATGCTTTATCATTTTTGTTCATAATTTGACCATTTTCGCGAGTTATTTCACAGCCGTATCTGTTCTATTGACAGTTGATACGTTAGTCATCTATTTGACAGTTTTCAAATTATCGATTTAACAGCTTTGTTAGACTTTCTTCATACATTCCATTATCATTTGTTAATTGTTGAACACGAGCCACCAATTCTAATTTTGTCTCAACAATTTAATAAGTTTCGTCTGCCATTTTGACAACCTCTGCGAGTTACTGGACAGATTTTGCCTGCCTTTTGACAACTGACATATTCATTGATGACATGATAAATTTAATAAATTACGCGAGTTCGTCAATTAGTGTCGTCAGTCTTTTGACGCAGTCAACGATTTGATAGCTTTTATTTGGCGTTTGACAGTTTTGTTCTGCTACTTTTTGTTAATGGTTTAACGTAATTTAACGGTGTGACTGTTTATGTCAATGTTTTAATGACTCTTATCACATATTTTGTCACGTTCCTCGTAACCATCTGACAATGTCGAAAGTTATTTAATATATATATATATAGTCCTTGCTAGCTGTTCACAGAGCTTTGTTTAACTTTTGTCAACATTTCGTTATCCTTAGGTTATCGTTTACTATCAGCAACCGGTTGGGGAGTTTATCTGAATGATTGAATAGTTTTCATCAGGTATTTTAGCAAATCTTGTACTTCATTTGACAACTTTTTGTGCGCTCTTTAACTGCCTTCGCTAGCGTCTTGACAGTTCACATATTGAGTTCACATGTTGAGCACAGTTTTATTAGCTGCTTGATAGCTTAGTCATCGTCTAACGTCATTCATCGGTTAAGCAGTTGGTATCAATGGCTTCTTAGTTTTTGTTTCTTAATTTAACAGCTTTTGTATACAGTTTGACAACTTTCCCAAATAATTTGTAATAATCTAGCATCTATTTTCGGTTAGAACGTCAATGATTAGCTTATAGCTTCTGAGATATCTGTTGTTTCTTTGACAGTCTAGTCTAGTCTCTTGATATTTGTCATATTAGCCATCGATTTGACAGCCTATATGAGCTGTTTCACACCTTTATTCATTGTGTAACCTTATTCACCGGTTAGGGAGTTGGTGTCAATAGTTTCTTAGCTGTCATTTTTACTTTAACAGTTATTGTAAATGATTTGACAACTTTCTCGAAAAATTTCTAATAGGCTAGCGTCTATCTTTGATTAGAAAGTGAATGGTTTAATAGTTTTCTTTAGAGATATTTGTCTTCGTATGTCAACCGTTTGACAACTTTAGGATTGTGTGACAATTGTGGTCTAGGCCTCTTGGTGGTTGTTAGAGTAGCCATCGATTTTGACAGCTTTTATTAGCTGTGTCAACTTTTTCTTGATTATTACATCTAGCGTCTAGTAAGCGATTTGACAGTCTTCACCCAGTTTCACGATAACTTTTATCCATTGTTTGGTTTTTGTTATGTATTTAATATAGTTTGCTTATTGCTAGTTTGATAGTTTATCGGTGGTTTTACATTTTTTGTCCAAGTTTGGAATTCTTTTTTGTAAGTTATTTAACATTTTTATCCACTGGCGATGATAACTTCATCGTCCAAAAATGTCATTATAAATGTCCAAATTGGTATGGTAAACGCAAAATCTACTTAATTTCAGTTGTTATATTAGGAAAAGCGAAAACATACCTGTATCGTTTTGACTCCTGTGTTATTGAGCGATCTCCAATTTAACACCCAAATTTGGTCGAGATGTTGAACATAATGTAAGTCGACTGGATATTTATCCGTGGCAACTACCTGCGAAAAGATCGAAGACAATACGTGACAGAATCAATTCAATTATTCGCGTTGATTAGGATAAAGTGGAAGGTACAACGCATACGCATAAATAAAAAGGGATAAGTCTTATATGGAGGAATACCAAAAGCAAACATTTTCAATTTATTTAAATTATTCACATTCATCCTACTTACGTCCACCACTACCATCTGTATTTTGGAGATAATTAATATTCTGTCCCGATCCGGCTGCGTGGCGTAAACGTATCTGTTGGCAACATTAACGGCTTTGCCCCAGGAGCAACGGGCACCCTTGTCACCGCAAACGTACTCCTGTAATTATAAATAACACCGAAAAGCTGTTAATTTCTGGTAAGCGAGTGATATAAATCTAAACTTAATAATTTACGAACACACATCCGTACATAAGCATTCCCTATGATTTCGTAAAAGAAAAAAGCATCTGTAGGTGCAAAACCGAGATTCACAAAACAAAGTTTGACTACTTACGTCAACTTTCGTTAGTTGTTTTAACAACTTCTACAATGTTAGATGACTGACAGCTCGTAGTAGCTGCTCGACATCAATTTCCATGGTTAGTATCATACAAAACTACGCGACCAAAAGACAAAGCGAACCGGTTTCAGTCAAATCGAAGTTTTGCAATAAAGTAATAAGTAGACCTCGGAATATTCAGAGAGGTTGATGGGAAAACCATCCCTCCCATTGAAAAACGAACCATCTCCAAACTTATGCGGGAAGGGTTGGTATGCAGAGGCGTGAGTGCGGTTCGTGTAACACTTGCAACGTATGTTGCTGATGTAATTGGCGGGGGTCAACCTCCCTAAACTTTCCGAGGTTTAGTGATACTCATTTCGGTATTAGGCTGTTATAAAGATGTAATTTTCTGAAAAGAAACCATTAGTAAAATCTCTTTCCGATGTGCGCGATCGAATTGAAAATGTTAAGTTATTGGTATGTAGTCATATGCAGAAATCTTTCATATAAAATACAGCAAGGCACCCAACGAGTTGAAACGCTCCACAATTGTGCAGTTGTTATCAGCGTGTGAGATCCTTGGTCTGCAACTTCTCTTTTCCAGATTATCATTCAGCTCGGTTCGTTCAACCTTGAAATTTTCTTGCACCAAATGCTGTCTTCTTTTCACCTTAAAACGTTATACGGCCATAAACGCCCCGTAATCTGCGATTCATTCACACTACTAGTTCTTAAGAGTTTCCGGGTATCAAATTCAACAGCATCGGTGACAGTGGGTCACCTTGTCTTAGCCTTTTATTAACGTTGAACACTGCGAACATTCTACTTTCCACTACAATCCTTTAATTCGTTCTTTGAAAAATCACCTTTGCCCCTTTCTTTTGTGTTGTGTTGTGTTAACGCCGCTTCTCGTAGTTTCCCCCGAAAATTAGAGAAGAGAACCATACTACAACCGGTCTTCATTAATAGCACGCAACTTCCATATGCCAATACAGCAAAGTATCTTGATATGACTCTGGACGCCAAGCTTCGGTGAAAAGAACATATCAAGAAGAAACGCAATGAACTAAACATCAAGTTCAGAAAAGTGTATTGGTTGTGTGGACGAAATTCTAAGCTATCAACGTCCAAATACCTTATCCTATATAAGCAAATATTACGACTAGTGTGGAGTTATGGAATTAAGCTCTGGTGCTGCGCCAGTGACTCTAACATATAAGTGATTCAAAGATTCCAAAATAAAGTGTTAAAGTGTATTGTGAATGGACCTTGGTATATTCTTGTATGTGACAACGAAGAACCATTTTGATTTCCTTCAAAATTTCAAGGGGTACCACTTTGAAACTTCAGAAAAAATTAATATGTTCTAAATTCGACGAAATTCTGTGTACCGATGTTTTCGATGGTGTAGAATACAATTTTGACCTTAAAACTCGTAAAATTTGCTTCCTTTGGGTGTTAGACCGTACCAGAGTGATTCGTCCAGACCCACTTTTCACTTTCTCATTGAATATTTCCTCAACGAACCGTCTCTCGTACCCGAAATTATGTTATCTCTAATCTGCACGAGGAGAGCTTTAGTTTGATGTGTAATAAGTGGTACTTCCGACAATTTCGATTTTCTTCAAAATTTCAAGGGATACCGGTTATATACATATATAACCGGAGTAGGTTGAGTTGAACAATTCTAAAACAGTGAGATGATTGTCCTTCATAGCCGCAGAAAGTATGAGAAGTCCAAATAACGCATGAATTTAGATGGAATTTGTTTCTTTGTATAATGGATCAGAATCATTGAGACTTTTTGCATTAAACTCAGCATTCGTCCATTGCACAATTTCATTCATAATTTTGTCATTAAAAACTTTTTAAAACAAAGAAGGAGATCCGTCAAATTCTTGCAATCTTTTGTAGGATCGCGAATTGTGTGCACAATATTTAAACCATAACGGCGCGATTCTTGTTGGATTGATGACCATTTGTACCGATTTTTGGAACGTAAACTTACTTTTGGTATCGTAATTATGCTTGTTTTCTTTACCGTTCTCCGTAAAAGATTTAACGGAATGTCATCTTCATCCAATAAGTGCTCAACATCCTCCAAAAGTTGTTCATTTTGTTCCTCCAAGCAACTTTTATCGTCACTGCTATATTGCATATTTTCGCTACGATGAACAGTGATTTACACAAATGTTTTCGTCGATATTAAATGAAAGTGGAATGTCATCCAATTGACTCTGTTCACTCTCAGTTTCAATACGGTTTAAAAATTTTTCGATTTCATGGGCCACAAGACGTTTACATGTCATGTTGAATATTTGCTATAAAAATGTTAAAAACAAAAATACATCACGCACGAAAACAACTTACGTGAACTTCGTCAAAGCGACGAAGCGACGAATTTGATAAGAAAGCTTACTTTTTAGCATTGAACAGCAACGCATTCCTAGACACAACAACAGCAGATTGTCGACTAGAGTTACAGAGCAAACCAGAGTATCACGTGTAAAGAGACAAAAGAAAACACAAAAACAGTGTTCGTCGTTTCGACGAATGTATACCAATCTAGGGTTAATATACAGCTCTTTTATTTAATCCACTCCCTCGCCGACTAGCTGGTTAGCACCCTGGGTGATAGCAAACCTCCTTCCTGGGGCGAAATCGGTAAGTTTTCTGTTGCGGTTTTAAAAATTTAGATTTCTCACTTCCGAAATTGAGTTCAGTCTTTAGTAATTAGATCCGATGGCGCCAATACACGACGTAACAACTTTCACCATCATTACCAGGTCTAGTAGTATGAAACCGGAATTCTTTTGTAAAAATTAAACGATTGTTATTCAAAAGTGATAAAAAATATTTTATTCAAAATAACTTCCAGTGGATTGTACACATTTTTCCCACCTCTCCGGAAATTTATGGATGCCTTGCAAATGCGGTAGTAATTCCGAATTGAACGATTCAATTGTTTCCCTGACCGGTTTTGCTGTATGAGATGGGGCAAAATCACTTTGTGCTGCCTTTTTGCACATTCCGGTCGTTTTTAAGTTATTGCTCGGCTTAAATTTATCATTTGCTGTTGGTAGTGTTGAGTGTTGACGGTTTGACTAGGTTTCAGCAGCTCATAATAAATAACACCCTTTTGGTCCCACCAAATACAGAGCATCATCTTCTTTCCAAAGCGATTCGGTCTTGCAGTTGATGTCGGTGGTTCGGTTGGATTCAGCCATGATCTACGACGCTTAGGATTTTCAAAATAAATCTATTTTTCATCACCTGTCACGATTCGATGGAGAAATGATTTTCTATTGAACCGGTTAAGCAGCACTTCACAGGTGGTTCTTCGGCTTTCTTGCTGTCTTTCGTTCAATTCATGCGGAACCCATTTTCCCATTTTTTGAATTTTTCCCATAGGTTTTAAACGATTGCAGATAGCTTTCTGCGATACATTTAATTGATCCGCGAGTTCTTGTTGAGTTTGAGCATCGTCTTCATCGAATAAGGCTTGTAACTCTTTGTCTTCAAACTTTTTGGTGGCTTTCCACGTTCTTTGTTACTAACCTCAAAATCACCACTTTCGAATCTTTTTTCGAAGCACTGTGTTTTACCGAGAGCATGTTCACCGTATGCTTCGACAAGCATTCTATGCGACTCTGCAGCAGTTTTCTTTAAATGGTAACAAAAAATTAATGCTGTCCGCAAATCTTAGTTATTAGGCTCGAAACTTGACATGTTTGAGGTTATAAAAAAATATATTAGTGTACGGAACGTGGGTTAATGTTTGTTGACACCCTTCGTCAGCTGTTAGAAGAAGACGATGGCTATGTAACAGGGGTCTTATGGTGATTAAACTGAACGCTGGCACCATTTATAGGAAAATTCCGGTTTCATACTACTAGACCTGGTATCGGGCAATCTTCGTACACGATAGCATACTCCAAGAACGTTCCGCGGCTAAACACGAAACCGTAAGAGCCAAATCGATTCCCCCAATTAACACTTAACACTCTTCACGATCGAATCTCATTTGGCGTCCGGTTCGGACGCCATATACATCCGGTACAGGACGTCGGGCGGGCGGTTCGTTACCGCAACAAGATAGCAGAGAGAAAGATAATTGCTTAGCGAAGGCGGTCGCCCGCTGCCGCAATTACCGATCGCCGCCGCCCCCTTGCTCTTCCTGGTGCCCATTTTCGATGCAATTATTCGCCGGCAATCAAGCGCGGTTCGTTTTGCACGCGGGTACGCACGTTCGTCGATTCGCAGCCGCCTCCGGTCGGCCGGATTTACCGCGATTCCGATCGGTTGTTAGCGCTGATTGACCGCTCCGGGCTCACCGGAGTCCGCTCACCGCAAACTACGGTCCGGTACGACGGCGTCTAACGCGAATTGGAATTCGGCGACGGATGATCGATTGACTTATTAAGGGCGCCGGAAGTGTGTGTACGAAGTAGATAATTAACTTTCGGTGGCTTCGGATTTGTTTCTACTCCAGTTAATTTGTTGATACCTAATTAGAGAGGGTTATTTACACCAATACTATTGATTTACAAAAGACCGTCCTCCAATTGCTCCAGCACGGGGAAGAACAATTGACTGCGAGATTTCTCTGAGGCATCAAGAGGCCCATCTAGAATCAGAGACCTTTCATATTTCGGTCTATAGCATTACATCTCCCACTTTCATATTGCGGTTTTTCTCGCACAAACTGTGGATTATTCCAGCTTCCAGACTCTCACGACAAGTCAAAACCCGGCTAATATCTGGCTGAAAATTCAATCGCATTGTGTTCAGATCTTTCATAACATACATTCTAAGACTAGTGCAGAATATCCTCCTTGTTGATTAGTGGAATATTTTGGTATTCGATAATAATAATACTTTGGTACATGGAAATTGTATCACTTGGATCTATACGTAAGAAATATAAAATATATTATAGGAAAAAGCTCCTTATCACATAACTATGCTTTGTCTTCCGAACGGCTCATTATTAGAACTGGGAAAATATGCAAAATGTATATTAAGTGCATAAATGCATATTTTCAACATTCTCTATAAATGCATAGTATGCAAAGAATGCATATATTTTTTAAAAACTAATTTCTAAAAATTATCGGCGGAATTTCGTAATTTGCGGTAAAATACGGTAAATCTCTACTATGTCATGATATTATCCCCTATTTTAGAAATTCCTCCAAATTTAGTGATAAACAAGTAAATAACAATATTAATACCTCGTCCCATTAGAGCTACACTAGGCGAGATTATTTCTTCTTGTGTTGTGATTCTTCTAATTGGCGAAGGTAAATTTTCCGCCCTTCTCTTCTTCTTTTCGCCATAAATAGTAAAGATTCACATTTTATAAATCAGGTGTCACTCAGCAACATCAGCGGTGTATTCTTAAACTTATAGTACAGTGATTGTCTCAGTATCAAAATGCCTAAGCAGGCTTCTGATAATAAATAATAATAATAATACTATTTATGTACTCCGTAATACATAAAATGTATGGAACATGTCAAATAAATACAATCAGATAATATGACAATACAGCAAACGTACAACGCAAACAATCTACAATACAATGTCAGCAATGAAACCCATTTTTCGAGTTTCATTAGCAGAATTTCATGGCTAACGATATCAAAAGCTCGCGTTAAACCCATAAACATTCCAATGGTGTGATATCCATTATTAAACGCTTTCCGTGCTGTTCATATTACTTGATAGACAGTGGTTATTTTAGACCTCCCTTTTTGCTCTCCACTTTGTTTCTTATTTAAGGACTTATTAATTTCAAAAGAATTGATTATCCTGGTGTGGATAATCTTTTCAAATATTTTCGATACATTTGAAAGTAACGCTATCGGTAGGTAGTTTGATATTTGGGAGCGATCATCTCTCTTATGCATGGGTTTTATACTGACTTTCTTTAGTTCTTTTGGAAATATACCGTTCACAAATGATAGATTTTATGATAGTGGTTCTGCTATATATATGGCAATTTCCCTCAGCATTACAACCGAGATCTCATTATGTCCTACTGATGATGTGTTCTTTGACGAATTAATAGTACTCGGGACCTCCGCTGTACATGTTGCCTGTAGAAAGCGGAATTTTTCACATTTCTTTGACAAGATTTTCATCTATTTGCCCCCTCTCTGCTATGTTTGGCATGAATTTGGTATGTAGTTGTTTATATACTCTAGAATATCATTGTCATCGTTACTTCCACTAAATATCTGTTTCAATTGATTTTAAGTTAAATTGACTTTTTTCTTTAATCCCGTTATCTCTCTCTCACCAGATTCCAAGTTGCCTTAATTTTGTTATTTGAGCTTATTATGTACTCAGAGTTGTATTTCATTTTTCCATTTTTTATTTCATTTTTTTATATGTTGTGTGCTTCCCTTTGCTTACAGTATTGTTTATCATGCCTTCATACGGCTGCGGTCTCATTTCACATTTTTCTTTCAGTTCCGGAGTAAGCCAGCTTCTCTTTACTATTTCCCTTTGTAGAATTTTTTTAACAGGGCAGATTTCGTTTAAAATTTGGTGTATATTAGCTTGGGAATAATCGTAGCACTCATTTATATTATTCGAATTTAAGCAGCTTGACCAGTCGATTTTTCTAACTGCATTGGAAATACTTTTAAGCGCTTGTTCTTCGACTCTCAGATTTCCCTTCATATTCTGTGATATAATGCGTTGATATTAGCTGTCCGAGATGATCTGATAGTGCGGTATATATGTGGAGTGTTTTGAATTTGTAAATACATTGTCGATTAGGGTTGACGAATGGGATGTGATTCTTGTTGGTTGTTGTATTGTTTGCTTTAAATGAAATGAAGTCATTATATCAATTATACTCTTAGTTCTATAGTCTTTGATGTTTAGAAAATTAAAAAATAAAGGTGCCCTGTTAAAGAAGTGGATTGCTAACAAAAGGATTTTAAGATAGTTGATTCCAATCACATTTTTGCATAGCATGCAATAAGAGGGTAACTTAATTTTTAACACAGTATACACAATATAATAAATTTACAAAAATATTTTTTTGCAACCAGCGGCGAAGTAAACAATTTAACCATAACATGACTTTTAAAAATGATTTGTACTTTACCACAAAGAAAAGAAGCAAACACCTCCATACACCGTCCATGGTTCAACAGTTGCTCACAAATAATTTGTTTTGGCGTAGTGCGATGAAACAAGTCTACGATGAACAATGTGCAGACCTTACATAATTAACACTTAAAACTAAAATGGGATCAATTATAACGACGTGACCAGCGACGGTAATAAAAGCAGATGTCAATGAATTGAAACCTGATTGGGCGACAATCTTTCGTGGAAGATGGGACCGGATCTTGGCAGAGAATTGTTTTGAGAGTATCACCATAATACATTTGAATGATGCAGATTGAGATGGGAAATAAATGTTCCTCAGGTTCTCCCATACATAGTTTTTGTTTACCGTAAATTTGACGCCGGAATCCTATTTGAAAATAATGTTCATGGATCGCGAATATTCATTAAACTTTAAAACACTATTTCTTGTGCCCTACACAGTCTTTGAAAGGTATGATTGATTAAGGGTTGTAATTTAATTTTAGTCGAAATCTTTGTGACAGTTATATCTGCTGAACAGCATTTTATCTTTTCCTCCTTCATTTTATTGTACGAGGGCCATCTAGTAAATAAGTTTCCCTATTTTTTAACCAATAAACAACATTATTTACAATTATGCAGTTATTTTATTTTCATTATACAACTCATAGACTACTTCTCTACATAATCACCATTTCTGTCCAAACATTTTTGGTACCGTTGTAACAATTTTTTGGTACCACTGTTGTACCAAGCTGTGTCCTGTCTTCGTAGCCAGTGGTTCGCCTCCGCCTTCACTTCGTCATTATTCGCAAAGTGCTTGCCTCCAAGGTGCAACTTGAGTGCTGGAAAGAGATGGAAGTCGCTTGGGGCAAGATCCGGAGAATAAGGTGGATGTGCGAAAATTTCCCATTTGAAGTTTTTCAGCAACGTTTGGGTCGTTCGAGCTGCGTGGGGGCGAGCATTGTCATGCACCTCGCAGCGTTAACCGTAGTGCTTGGGAGCAGGTAGTCAACCGTGAGAAAACGAATTACAGAACGGAGTTCGCACGTGGACACGTTCACCAGTGGTAGCTCCATGGCAACTGAAGCGCTACGGACTTGCGCGTACGAATAGCGTGATGTGGAAGGTCACGCGCTTCCAACGCATCCTAGTCACCATTTCTTACACTACTAACTAATTTTTACAACGTTTCGTTCGCAGAAAAAAATAGGGAAACTTATTTACTGGATGGCCCTCGTATAATGGGTACCACTTTGAAGCATATTAATTAGATTGTTGCCTTGTTTGCATATGACACAAATATCACATCGGTAAACTTCTCACCACACAATTGTTTATAATAAATTGTTTGCCTCGAGCCAACGAAACACGTGTCACCGATTTTATAATAAACAATTGTGTGGTGAGGAGTTTACCGATGTGATATTTGTGTCAGTAAATTACACCACAATCCTTGCAATTACCCTTATTGTTTGCATATACCTAATTGGCATAAGCAAATTGTGCAAAAGCTTAGTAAACTACTTAGCAAATTACTTGGTAGCTGTCCATTTACGGGTCTAATTTAATTAGGTCACACGAAGAGTCATCCAGATTTTATTTTATTAAGATTTTGGCCCTGGAAAATAGTTTTGCGATTTCTTTTTATTCGTCGTAGATTGCGATGTAACCGGGTATGCCAGCACTTCTCCTCCTCGGGCAATGAAGCCACACTTTTGGCCAAATCCATCTCTACGAGTTATTCACACATCATCTGGGGAATTATTCTTTGTTAGTTAGGGAGTTTGCGATTGACAAAGCTTAATTCCCCTCACGAATTATTGGCAAATGCAGATTCTGCTTAATCAGTAAGTTTTTGCACAACTACTTGGTAGCTGTCCATTATCGTTACCTAATCGAATTAGGTCGATATATGGAGAGTCATCCAGATTTTATTTTATTATTATAAAAGTTACACAGCAATCGCAAAAATACGCAAAAGAAATGTTTCCTTTAAAGTAGAGATCCTACGTTCAAACTCATGCATTCTGAAGCTCATATTCATTCATATTTGTATGTTTTAAGCTTGTAATATATTGGACTTCCAAGGCCGAGAAATCATTGTTTCTTGTATGCTATATAACTCGTTCTATTAAGTAGTAACTTAAGAAGTAATAGCACTGCAGCCTTGTTTAGGAATTAAATAATTATAGGAAGAAACTCGTTTGCTTAATGCTTTTTCCGTCGATATGCCACAGTAGATGAAACTTGAATACATCATTATACTCCAGAAACAAAAATACAGTTCAAATAATGGATTTCTCCCGAGGAGCGTGCTCCTCGAAAGGCAAATAAGGTCATGGCCACAGTTTTATAGAATTCCAAAGGTGTTATCTTTATGGATTATTTACAAAAAGGAAAAACGATGACTGAAAAATATTATGCTGATTTGCTGACTAGTTTGGATGCCGAGCTTAAGAAAAAACCACCGCATTTGTTGAAGACATAAGTGACGATAATGCACCTGCCACATTTACCAGATCTGACTCCCACTGATTTCTTTTTGTTTCCAAATTTTAAAAAATGACTCGGTGGAAAGAGATTTCAGACAAATGAAGAGGTGTGCATATTTTGAAGAATTTTCGAAAGACTACTTCTTGGATGGTTTGAAAAAATTGGAAACTCGCTGGGAAATTGAAATACAAAATATGATTTTACAGTGAATTATTTTTTTAGTGAAAAGTTATGCATCAAACCACCCTCATATTTTGGGCAAAGGCCAGGTGAGTCTGCGGTCAAGTGCGACTCTTAGATATTTGACAGTTTGGCTCTAGGAGAGACGAGTGCCTTGGATGACGATGTTTTCGTGGATGGCGCGGAATTTCTTCGTGAATCTGACCGCCATGTAATTGACTTTCTTAATAATCAATCTACAATGAGTCAAATATAGGAACGCACTTCAAGCTCAGGTATAAAAGGTAAGGTTCCACAGCTCACCTCATTTACGGAGCATCTTTGCGAAATCATCAACGCAATGCTCCAAATCCAGTACTTTCCCTCCTGCTGGAAACACGCCGAAGTCTGCAACATCCCCAAGCCCGGGAAAGATCACAAATTCCCACAAAACTTCCGCCCGATCAGCCTTCTCTCCAACGTTTCGAAAATAGCTGAGGCAATCATCCTGTCTCGGTTGAAAGAACTCAGCGACGATGTCATCCAAGATGAACAGTTCGGCTTCCGAGCCGGACTGTCCACCGACCTACAACTATTCCGGTTCTCGGAATACATCCGAAACGGACTCGGACGGAAAGGCGAGTACCCGTAGGTGCAGTTTTCTTCGACTTAAAGAATGCCTTTGACACAGTCTGGCATAACGGGCTGATCTACAAGATGATCGCTTCAGGAATCAACCCCCCATGGTCAAACTCATCAGGTCCTATTTAGCCGGCAGATCCTTCTGCACCAAATGCCATTCCGTGAAGTCCAGCGTCAGACAAATCCACGCCGGCGTTCCCCAGGGATCACTTCTAGGCCCGCAACTGTTTTCCATTTACATGTCGGATCTCCCCGAGAGCCCAGCACCGAGATTGCAATCTATGCAGACGACACTGTCATCTACACAGGCTGCAGGAAGCAGGCGCTGTTCAGGAAACGCCTCCAAAGCGCTACTGACGGTTTTCTGAGTTGGACCTCTCGCTGGGGTCTGAAGGTAAATGAATCTAAGTGTGAGGCAGTTAGATTCTCGCACGATCGCGCAAACCCCGGTCAGCCGATTAAGGTAGGAAACTTCGAGCTCCCTGGAGCTCCGAAGTGAAATACCTCGGTGTCATCTTCGACCGAATGCTCACATTCCAAAAACAAACTGACGAAATCCGTAATCGCTTCATCAAGGCCCGCAACTTGCTTCTGCCCCTCATAGGGTGAAGGAGTCCCCTTCACCTAGGGAGCAAGTTGCTCTTATACAAGACGACGCTTCGACCGCTTTTAACCTACGGCGCTATGGCCTGGTTAACAGCGAGTGAGACTAACATCAAAGGTTTGGAAGCACTCCAAAACCGAACTCTCCGCCTCATCGTTGACGCCCCCTACTTCGTAAGGAACGTCCAGATTCATCGAGAACTGAACGTTCCGACTCTACGTGCATTTCTGACGAAACTCCTGTGTCCGCGTGGGAAAGAGCCCGCGCCAGCCAAAATTTCTGCGTTCAGATGGTCGTCGATCCCCAAGATCGACCCCCTCCCAAAAGAAGGTCCGTCGCCTTGCAGATGTCATCGATCTGGACTAAGGCAATTCCCACAGGTCCCTCGACGACCATCATCGTCCTCTAAAAAGACTGATAAACGGCTATTTTTCAGTCTGAAACCCTCGTATGTGTTACAGGTGAAAAGTCATCTTCCCCAGTTAGCTCTTCGCTAACCAACCTCATCTCTCCCCAGGCTGCGTGATCGAAGCAGCCTACACCTGAAGATAAAAGGGCGTAAGGAATCCCCCACCGGCCCTAGTATTGACATGAAGTTCCTAGCGCTCACCTCATTTATCTAGTGGTTGTGCTCGTGCAAATATCTAGTAGAGCTGAGGTTCACACGATCACAACTACTAGGTAAATGAGGTTCACTGTTGAAACTTATCTTTTGAGTTGACCTTGAAGTGCGTTCCTCTGTTTGGCTCACTGTACATAAGTAACTCGGCGACGAGCATGCACAAACCTGTAGAAACATGTTATAACGCGCTGGGGTATTCGGTTTATCTTGATTATCGATGTTTCAACAGCACGCAGTAATGTTTCTAAAACTCGTTCAATTCATAATTTTCCTTTACCAGAAGGTTTTTGTTTTTTAGAGATATCCGTTATTAATTATCATTTTGAGCAGTGTATTTGCTGTAAATCAACATACTTACTACATCCCACATGTTGTGGTACATTTAGTAATAATTTGTATCGTAAAAAATTTGGACGTGCATCGTTCATTTTGGTTACCGCAACGAAAGAAGAAGTTAAGAGTTACTCACCTGCGTTCCGGGTATAATATCGGTAGACTGGATTTGATGATATAAACGGCAAGTGGAGGGTTCATAAACCGAGACTCCCCATTCGTGGAATGCGAAAAATCTTCGTTCTTCATTCGGCGAAGCTAAAGAAAGGACGAAAGCAGTAGTTAAGCGGAACTGAAGTACTACCGCGTCGTCATTCGGGACTCCACGAATGAAATATTCTCCCCGGATAAAAAAAAAAATTAGCGAATTTACGAGCACGTAAAATATCGGCTCCCTAATAATGCCGTCGCTCGAATTTGACGTAATTAAGTTGGATTTTCGACACTAAAATTTAATAATCGCGGTTATAAATCTATCGGGTGACTTTCCCAAAACGTGTAATTTAGCGTTTTCTACGCTCGCTAAATTGTATGCATGTAGTTATGGTATGTGCGAGTATGTATGTATGTGTATGGGATACGGGTTTATATACAATACGCGACGAATTATATTCGATAATGACGATATGTGGGCGGCGCGAAAACTGATTTATCCGATGAATATTCAAACAGGATCGCGGAGTGTGTTATATAGATTAAAAATATATCAATTAAATTGGAAAGGCTGTTCGAACAACGATGATGAAAGCGCGCTCGCTTAAATTTTAATGAAATTGGCAGGAATGTTTTCATCTCGTTGTGTATCAAATTCCATGGTGCTTTAAGAAGATTATTATATAAGGGGATTATCGATAAAATTTGATTTTTAGTTCATGTACTGTAAAAGGCTTTGAATCATCCTTTTTTAATATCGTCTCCTCTACTGCTTCTAGGTCAATTAAACAACAAATTGGAAGTTAATATCTATATTTTCAGAACGTTAATAAATAACACTTTCGTATAACCTTCGCCCGTGAAAATATAACTACATATATACGAGGGTGGGTCAATAAGTCCGTGACTTTTTGAATGAAATACAGGTTTTTGGATAAAAATCACTTTATTTTTCAACGTTATCTGCTTTGAGCTCTACACACTTTGTCCAACGTTTGTCCAATTTTTTATCCCTTCCAAAAAATAAGATTTGTCGAGGTCATCAAAATAGGTAGGTATTTGTTTGTG
The DNA here is from genome assembly GCA_038088585.1 of Chrysina gloriosa. Classification (NCBI taxonomy): domain Eukaryota; kingdom Metazoa; phylum Arthropoda; class Insecta; order Coleoptera; family Scarabaeidae; genus Chrysina; species Chrysina gloriosa. The sequence goes on along the minus strand of CM076087.1, from coordinate 16,325,421 downwards.
AGATGATTTCATTGTTGGACTCTTTTCGCCGAGCCACTTCTTCAGGTTTGGGAACAAGAAATAGTCACTCGGGGCTAAATCCGGAGAATAGGACGGGTGAGGGAGGAATTCGTAGCCCAATTCATTGATTCTTGCCATGGAAACTGCACATGTGTGCACCCTTGCATTGTCCTGGTGGAAAAGAACATTTTTCTTGGCCAAATGCGCTCGTGTCTTTTTCAAATCCTCATTAAATCGATCCAATAACTTGGCATAATATTCTCCATTAATTCTTTTACCCTTTTGAAGGTAGTCAATGTGAATTATACCGCTTGCATCCCAAGAAAACGGTCGCCATGACTTTATTGGCTGACAAACCCATCTTGGCGTTCTTTGGCGCCGATTCACCTCGAGAAACCCACTGTTTTGACTGCTATTTGGTCTCTGGTGTGTTGTGGTGGATCCAAGTTTCGTCCACGGTTACGAAACAGCGCAAAAACTCGTCCATATTATGGTTGAACAACGCCAAACACTCCTGCGAAGTTGTCACACGATTGCGTTTGTGGTCGATTGTGGGTAAACGCGGCACCCATTTTGCGGAAAGCTTTCTCATGCCCAAGTGATCATTCAAAATTGAAACCACTGAGCTATGTGAGATGCCTACGGCTTCCACAATTTCTCTCACTTAAATCTCCCATCGCCCCACACCATATCGTGAATTTTTTCAATTGTTTCGTGTGTAGAGACCTCAACTGGGCGTCCAGAACGTTCGGCATCTTCCGTGCTTCTGCGGCCAGAACGAAATTCAGTAAACCACTTTTTACATTGATTTTGATAGTGCAGAGTCCCCATAGTATTTATCAAGCTTAGCCTTGGTCTGAGTGATGGTTTTTCTCCGCTAAAAATAATGCTTGATGAGCACACAAAATTCACTTTTTCCATTCCACGCGGTAGTCTGCTATCAATGGCTGTCAAACACAAACTAAATGACGCAGCTTGTTCAAATTTTGACAGGAGTCAACTGAAAGTTGCCTGTTAACAGGAGCAGTGTTTCCCTTTCAGCTAAGAGGCGGGAAATTCAAAAAGTCACGGATTTATTGACCCATCCTCGTTACCCTGGTTAATTTAACTAAAAATGGTGGGGGAGAAGATATTTAAAAGATAAGTACATAAGTCTCGATACATATATACAGTATGTCCTCAGATGAGTGAACAAGAGGGAAAACATGTTTATTTGTGACTTCAAGAAAAATTGTCATTCGTTATAAAATCTTTTGCTTGGCTCAAAACCAACAATTCTGAAAACAAAGTTGACATACTTCTTTTAGCGGCTGAGAAAATTTAAGGAAGGCACAAAAATGTTACCAAAAAGTTTCATGTTGTGTACTAAATCAGATTATCATGTTACCTTCTATGCTAACCTAATTTATTTTCATAGCTTCTAGTAAATCAAGTTACGTGTTATTTTCAATATCGTTACTTATGAGTCAAACTAAGTGCACTGGAGCTTAGTTAATAGCAATGCTAACTTTAAAACAAAGCGTTTACCTCGTTCAGTATTATCGAACTGGTGAAGTTTCATATAACTTTGGAATTCACAAATTTCAACAGAAGTTGCCTAATATTCACGTAAGCGTTAATCTTTTAGGAAATCGGGTACAAAAATTTTAAAGAATAGGTATAAAAAAGAAAAAGGATACATGATGAAGAATCCAAGATCATCTTTAAGAAGAAGGTCAAAGAATTTTTAAAGAAACCAAATTTAAACCATATCCGACGATTTCTGTACATAAATGAAGAAGTGGTGATGATGCCCTGCGTTTACACTTTTGCTTATGGGTAGGGGAAAAGCAAACTTATATTCGAAATTTCTTTTAAATATTTTTTCTTCTGATGAAGCGACATTCACATCCAATGAGACAGTTTCAACACAGGTGTTGACTATAGGGCCTGGTTATGAGAAAGTCCTAGTTTTAAAATAGTGACTAGAAGTCAGTATTACAAAAAGGTTAATGTATGGTGTGGTATTATGTACATATGCTTCAAATCTTTTTTCATGAAGTAAGAAATGAACCTAATTTTGAAAATTTATTTTTTCCATAAGATGGATGCCCTGCCCATTTTGCAGGAACATTTTCTAAACAGATGGATAGGTCGTTAGGGAGCCGTCAATTGGCTGGCTCGTTCCCGATTTAAGCCCATTGGACTGGATATGTGGAACAGCATATTTATAATAATAATTTGGATAACAATATCGAAATTTTAAAACAAAAAATTACTGAAGCAGTAAATCCTGTCACTGAAGATATGATTTACAATGTTTATGAAGAATTTGAATATGAAGCTAAAAAGTACGTAGAGGTTGATACCACGTTGAATAAAATAAAATGTTTTCCTTTAGCTCAAGGAGTCCTTCTTTTTTATCTCTGTGTTTTTCAAATTCCCTCAGTTGTTAAAGCGAGTATTCAAGCTTTGTTTTTGGAATTGGTAGTTTTGAGATAAGCAAAAGATGTTATAAAGAAACCCATTTCTCCCTTTTCTGAGGACATACTATTTCCTTTATAACAAAAGTAAAACAAAGCATACAAGTTGATTTTATTGCTTCCTAGCATGCCATTGTGAATTATGTTATGCTATGTTAAAAGAGATAGTTTCGAGGGTGGTTCACTCCCTTGCAGTGAGGGTGTAAAAGAAGTACAACATGGAAATTTCATTATTTGACATAAGGAACATTTTGCAATTGATTTCATGTCCCCAACATCCTTTTCTTTAATGGTTAATTTCACCCCATTAATATCAGTTTGAGCCAATACAAAAGATACGTGTCACTTAGATTTTCATGAACTAATACGTATCTCAAGTTTCATCAAAATCGGAACGAACATCTCTAAAGGTTTCCTCATGAGTAATACCGACAAATACTACTTCAATTGTATATTACGATCTGGAATGGCAAAAGGATACCTAAAATTTTAAAATTAACACGAATTTAGAACTAATTTCCAAATCTAATCTTCCAAAATTTAGAATTGGATATACAATTTTAACAGCTCTGTTTTGGCTAGGATTTAGAAAACTCTATTTTATTCTCTAAATCTACTATTTCTCTGAATTGCAACACATGCATTTCCAAACGAAGGTGAAATAATAGAATCTTGCATTCAGGCTGTTAATAAATCTTATAGTCCATTGAGGAGAAAGGACGCGAGAAATTTATGTAAAACTGCAATTTTTCCTGCGCAGTAATTTCGAGGACTATTACATGAACCAAGACCAAATATTTCGAAAATGAATTGATCGTAATTGATAATTTAGAATAAAAAATTGCAAATTGTTTAAGAGGATATGGAATGGCAAAGAGAGAGCTAAAAGTTTAAAGTTAATATGAATTGGAACTAAAAAAAATTTTCAAATCTTTTATCGAAAATTTAGAACTGGATAAACAATTTTAACAGCTCTGTTTTGGCTAGGATTCAGAAAACTCTATTTTATTCTCTAAATCCACTATTTCTCTGAATTGCAACACATGCATTCCCAAACGAAGGTGAAATAATAGAATCTTGCATTCAGGCTGTTAATAATTCTTATAGTCCATTGAGGGGAAAGGACGCGAGAAATTTATGTAAAACTGTAATTTTTCCTGCGCAGTAATTTCGAGGACTATTACATGAACCAAGACCAAATATTTCGAAAACGAATTGATCGTAATTGATAATTTAGAATAAAAAATTTGCAAATTGTTTAAGAGGATATGGAATGGCACAGAGAGAGCTAAAAGTTTAAAGTTAATATGAATTGGAACTAAAAAAAATTTCAAATCTTTTATCGAAAATTTAGAACTGGATAAACAATTTTAACAGCTCTGTTTTGGCTAGGATTCAGAAAACTCTATTTTATTCTCTAAATCTACTATTTCTCTGAATTGCAACACATGCATTCCCAAACGAAGGTGAAATAATAGAATCTTGCATTCAGACTGTTAATAATTCTTATAGTCCATTGAGGAGAAAGGACGCGAGAAATTTATGTAAAACTGTAATTTTTCCTACGCAGTAATTTCGAGGACTATTACATGAACCAAGACCAAATATTTCGAAAACGAATTGATCGTAATTGATAATTTAGAATAAAAAATTTGCAAATTGTTTAAGAGGATATGGAATGGCAAAGAGAGAGCTAAAAGTTTAAAGTTAATATGAATTGGAACTAAAAAAATTTCAAATCTTTTATCGAAAATTTAGAACTGGATAAACAATTTTAACGGTTCTGTTTTGGCCAGGATTCAGAAAACTCTATTTTATTCTCTAAATCTACTATTTCTCTGAATTGCAACACATGCATTTCCCAAACGAAGGTGAAATAATAGAATCTTGCATTCAGACTGTTAATAATTCTTATAGTCCATTGAGGGGAAAGGACGCGAGAAATTTATGTAAAACTGTAATTTTTCCTGCGCAGTAATTTCGAGGACTATTACATGAACCAAGACCAAATATTTCGAAAACGAATTGATCGTAATTGATAATTTAGAATAAAAAATTTGCAAATTGTTTAAGAGGATATGGAATGGCAAAGAGAGAGCTAAAAGTTTAAAGTTAATATGAATTGGAACTAAAAAAAATTTTCAAATCTTTTATCGAAAATTTAGAACTGGATAAACAATTTTAACAGCTCTGTTTTGGCCAGGATTCAGAAAACTCTATTTTATTCTCTAAATCTACTATTTCTATGAATTGCAACACATGCATTTCCAAACGAAGGTGAAATAATAGAATCTTGCATTTAGGCTGTTAATAAATCTTGTAGTCCATTGAGGGGAAAGGACGCGAGAAATTTATGTAAAACTGTAATTTTTCCTGCGCAGTAATTTCGAGGACTATTACATGAACCAAGACCAAATATTTCGAAAACGAATTGATCGTAATTGATAATTTAGAATAATAAATTTGCAAATTGTTTAAGAGGATATGGAATGGCAAAGAGAGAGCTAAAAGTTTAAAGTTAATATGAATTGGAACTAAAAAAATTTCAAATCTTTTATCGAAAATTTAGAACTGGATAAACAATTTTAACAGCTCTGTTTTGGCCAGGATTCAGAAAACTCTATTTTATTCTCTAAATCTACTATTTCTCTGAATTGCAACACATGCATTTCCAAACGAAGGTGAAATAATAGAATCTTGCATTTAGGCTGTTAATAAATCTTGTAGTCCATTGAGGGGAAAGGACGCGAGAAATTTATGTAAAACTGTAATTTTTCCTGCGCAGTAATTTCGAGGACTATTACATGAACCAAGACCAAATATTTCGAAAACGAATTGATCGTAATTGATAATTTAGAATAAAAAATTTGCAAATTGTTTAAGAGGATATGGAATGGCAAAGAGAGAGCTAAAAGTTTAAAGTTAATATGAATTGGAACTAAAAAAATTTCAAATCTTTTATCGAAAATTTAGAACTGGATAAACAATTTTAACAGCTCTGTTTTGGCCAGGATTCAGAAAACTCTATTTTATTCTCTAAATCTACTATTTCTCTGAATTGCAACACATGCATTTCCAAACGAAGGTGAAATAATAGAATCTTGCATTTAGGCTGTTAATAAATCTTGTAGTCCATTGAGGGGAAAGGACGCGAGAAATTTATGTAAAACTGTAATTTTTCCTGCGCAGTAATTTCGAGGACTATTACATGAACCAAGACCAAATATTTCGAAAACGAATTGATCGTAATTGATAATTTAGAATAAAAAATTGCAAATTGTTTAAGAGGATATGGAATGGCAAAGAGAGAGCTAAAAGTTTAAAGTTAATATGAATTGGAACTAAAAAAAAAATTTCAAATCTTTTATCGAAAATTTAGAACTGGATAAACAATTTTAACAGCTCTGTTTTGGCTAGGATTCAGAAAACTCTATTTTATTCTCTAAATCTACTATTTCTCTGAATTGCAACACATGCATTTCCAAACGAAGGTGAAATAATAGAATCTTGCATTTAGGCTGTTAATAAATCTTGTAGTCCATTGAGGAGAAAGGACGCGAGAAATTTATGTAAAACTGTAATTTTTCCTGCGCAGTAATTTCGAGGACTATTACATGAACCAAGACCAAATATTTCGAAAACGAATTGATCGTAATTGATAATTTAGAATAAAAATTTGCAAATTGTTTAAGAGGATATGGAATGGCAAAGAGAGAGCTAAAAGTTTAAAGTTAATATGAATTGGAACTAAAAAAATTTCAAATCTTTTATCGAAAATTTAGAACTGGATAAACAATTTTAACAGCTCTGTTTTGGCCAGGATTCAGAAAACTCTATTTTATTCTCTAAATCTACTATTTCTCTGAATTGCAACACATGCATTTCCAAACGAAGGTGAAATAATAGAATCTTGCATTTAGGCTGTTAATAAATCTTGTAGTCCATTGAGGGGAAAGGACGCGAGAAATTTATGTAAAACTGTAATTTTTCCTGCGCAGTAATTTCGAGGACTATTACATGAACCAAGACCAAATATTTCGAAAACGAATTGATCGTAATTGATAATTTAGAATAAAAAATTTGCAAATTGTTTAAGAGGATATGGAATGGCAAAGAGAGAGCTAAAAGTTTAAAGTTAATATGAATTGGAACTAAAAAAATTTCAAATCTTTTATCGAAAATTTAGAACTGGATAAACAATTTTAACAGCTCTGTTTTGGCCAGGATTCAGAAAACTCTATTTTATTCTCTAAATCTACTATTTCTCTGAATTGCAACACATGCATTTCCAAACGAAGGTGAAATAATAGAATCTTGCATTTAGGCTGTTAATAAATCTTGTAGTCCATTGAGGGGAAAGGACGCGAGAAATTTATGTAAAACTGTAATTTTTCCTGCGCAGTAATTTCGAGGACTATTACATGAACCAAGACCAAATATTTCGAAAACGAATTGATCGTAATTGATAATTTAGAATAAAAAATTTGCAAATTGTTTAAGAGGATATGGAATGGCAAAGAGAGAGCTAAAAGTTTAAAGTTAATATGAATTGGAACTAAAAAAATTTCAAATCTTTTATCGAAAATTTAGAACTGGAGAAACAATTTTAACAGCTCTGTTTTGGCTAGGATTCAGAAAACTCTATTTTATTCTCTAAATCTACTATTTCTCTGAATTGCAACACATGCATTTCCAAACGAAGGTGAAATAATAGAATCTTGCATTTAGGCTGTTAATAAATCTTATAGTCCATTGAGGGGAAAGGACGCGAGAAATTTATGTAAAACTGCAATTTTTCCTGCGCAGTAATTTCGAGGACTATTACATGAACCAAGACCAAATATTTCGAAAACGAATTGATCGTAATTGATAATTTAGAATAAAAAATTTGCAAATTGTTTAAGAGGATATGGAATGGCAAAGAGAGAGCTAAAAGTTTAAAGTTAATATGAATTGGAACTAAAAAAAAATTTCAAATCTTTTATCGAAAATTTAGAACTGGAGAAACAATTTTAACAGCTCTGTTTTGGCTAGGATTCAGAAAACTCTATTTTATTCTCTAAATCTACTATTTCTCTGAATTGCAACACATGCATTTCCAAACGAAGGTGAAATAATAGAATCTTGCATTTAGGCTGTTAATAATTCCTATAATCCATTGAGGAGAAAGGACGCGAGAAATTTATGTAAAACTGTAATTTTTCCTGCGCAGTAATTTCGAGGACTATTACATGAACCAAGACCAAATATTTCGAAAACGAATTGATCGTAATTGATAATTTAGAATAAAAAATTTGCAAATTGTTTAAGAGGATATGGAATGGCAAAGAGAGAGCTAAAAGTTTAAAGTTAATATGAATTGGAACTAAAAAAATTTCAAATCTTTTATCGAAAATTTAGAACTGGAGAAACAATTTTAACAGCTCTGTTTTGGCTAGGATTCAGAAAACTCTATTTTATTCTCTAAATCTACTATTTCTCTGAATTGCAACACATGCATTTCCAAACGAAGGTGAAATAATAGAATCTTGCATTTAGGCTGTTAATAAATCTTATAGTCCATTGAGGGGAAAGGACGCGAGAAATTTATGTAAAACTGCAATTTTTCCTGCGCAGTAATTTCGAGGACTATTACATGAACCAAGACCAAATATTTCGAAAACGAATTGATCGTAATTGATAATTTAGAATAAAAATTTGCAAATTGTTTAAGAGGATATGGAATGGCAAAGAGAGAGCTAAAATACTAAAGTTAATATGAATTGGAACTAAAAAAATTTTCAAATCTTTTATCGAAAATTTAGAACTGGAGAAACAATTTTAACAGCTCTGTTTTGGCTAGGATTCAGAAAACTCTATTTTATTCTCTAAATCTACTATTTCTCTGAATTGCAACACATGCATTTCCAAACGAAGGTGAAATAATAGAATCTTGCATTTAGGCTGTTAATAAATCTTATAGTCCATTGAGGGAAAGGACGCGAGAAATTTATGTAAAACTGCAATTTTTCCTGCGCAGTAATTTCGAGGACTATTACATGAACCAAGACCAAATATTTCGAAAACGAATTGATCGTAATTGATAATTTAGAATAAAAAATTTGCAAATTGTTTAAGAGGATATGGAATGGCAAAGAGAGAGCTAAAAGTTTAAAGTTAATATGAATTGGAACTAAAAAAATTTTCAAATCTTTTATCGAAAATTTAGAACTGGAGAAACAATTTTAACAGCTCTGTTTTGGCTAGGATTCAGAAAACTCTATTTTATTCTCTAAATCTACTATTTCTCTGAATTGCAACACATGCATTTCCAAACGAAGGTGAAATAATAGAATCTTGCATTTAGGCTGTTAATAATTCCTATAATCCATTGAGGAGAAAGGACGCGAGAAATTTATGTAAAACTGTAATTTTTCCTGCGCAGTAATTTCGAGGACTATTACATGAACCAAGACCAAATATTTCGAAAACGAATTGATCGTAATTGATAATTTAGAATAAAAAATTTGCAAATTGTTTAAGAGGATATGGAATGGCAAAGAGAGAGCTAAAAGTTTAAAGTTAATATGAATTGGAACTAAAAAATTTCAAATCTTTTATCGAAAATTTAGAACTGGAGAAACAATTTTAACAGCTCTGTTTTGGCTAGGATTCAGAAAACTCTATTTTATTCTCTAAATCTACTATTTCTCTGAATTGCAACACATGCATTTCCAAACGAAGGTGAAATAATAGAATCTTGCATTTAGGCTGTTAATAAATCTTATAGTCCATTGAGGGGAAAGGACGCGAGAAATTTATGTAAAACTGCAATTTTTCCTGCGCAGTAATTTCGAGGACTATTACATGAACCAAGACCAAATATTTCGAAAATGAATTGATCGTAATTGATAATTTAGAATAAAAATTTGCAAATTGTTTAAGAGGATATGGAATGGCAAAGAGAGAGCTAAAATACTAAAGTTAATATGAATTGGAACTAAAAAGGATTTTCAAATCTTTTATCGAAAATGTAGAACTGGATAGACAATTTTAACAGTTCTGTTTTGGCCAGGATTCAGAAAACTCTATTTTATTCTCTAAATCTACTATTTCTCTGAATTGCAACACATGCATTTCCAAACGAAGGTGAAATAATAGAATCTTGCATTCAGGCTGTTAATAATTCTTATAGTCCATTGAGGGAAAGGACGCGAGAAATTTATGTAAAACTGTAATTTTTCCTGCGCAGTAATTTCGAGGACTATTACATGAACCAAGACCAAATATTTCGAAAATGAATTGATCGTAATTGATAATTTAGAATAAAAAATTTGCAAATTGTTTAAGAGGATATGGAATGGCAAAGAGAGAGCTAAAATACTAAAGTTAATATGAATTGGAACTAAAAAGGATTTTCAAATCTTTTATCGAAAATTTAGAACTGGATAAACAATTTTAACAGCTCTGTTTTGGCTAGGATTCAGAAAACTCTATTTTATTCTCTAAATCTACTATTTCTCTGAATTGCAACACATGCATTTCCAAACGAAGGTGAAATAATAGAATCTTGCATTCAGGCTGTTAATAATTCTTATAGTCCATTGAGGGGAAAGGACGCGAGAAATTTATGTAAAACTGTAATTTTTCCTGCGCAGTAATTTCGAGGACTATTACATGAACCAAGACCAAATATTTCGAAAATGAATTGATCGTAATTGATAATTTAGAATAAAAATTTCCAAATTGTTTAAGAGGATATGGAATGGCAAAGAGAGAGCTAAAAGTTTAAAGTTAATATGAATTGGAACTAAAAAAATTTCAAATCTTTTATCGAAAATTTAGAACTGGATAAACAATTTTAACAGCTCTGTTTTGGCCAGGATTCAGAAAACTCTATTTTATTCTCTAAATCTACTATTTCTCTGAATTGCAACACATGCATTTCCAAACGAAGGTGAAATAATAGAATCTTGCATTTAGGCTGTTAATAAATCTTGTAGTCCATTGAGGGGAAAGGACGCGAGAAATTTATGTAAAACTGCAATTTTTCCTGGGCAGTAATTTCGTGGACTATTACATGAACCAAGACCAAATATTTCGAAAATGAATTGATCGTAATTGATAATTTAGAATAAAAAATTTGCAAATTGTTTAAGAGGATATGGAATGGCAAAGAGAGAGCTAAAATACTAAAGTTAATATGAATTGGAACTAAAAAAAAATTTCAAATCTTTTATCGAAAATTTAGAACTGGAGAAACAATTTTAACAGCTCTGTTTTGGCTAGGATTCAGAAAACTCTATTTTATTCTCTAAATCTACTATTTCTCTGAATTGCAACACATGCATTTCCAAACGAAGGTGAAATAATAGAATCTTGCATTCAGGCTGTTAATAATTCTTATAGTCCATTGAGGGGAAAGGACGCGAGAAATTTATGTAAAACTGTAATTTTTCCTGCGCAGTAATTTCGAGGACTATTACATGAACCAAGACCAAATATTTCGAAAACGAATTGATCGTAATTGATAATTTAGAATAAAAAATTTGCAAATTGTTTAAGAGGATATGGAATGGCAAAGAGCGAGCTAAAATTTTATAGTTAATATGAATTGGAACTAAAAAAATTTTCAAATCTTTTATCGAAAATTTAGAACTGGATAAACAATTTTAACAGCTCTGTTTTGGCTAGGATTCAGAAAACTCTATTTTATTCTCTAAATCTACTATTTCTCTGAATTGCAACACATGCATTTCCAAACGAAGGTGAAATAATAGAATCTTGCATTCAGGCTGTTAATAATTCTTATAGTCCATTGAGGGGAAAGGACGCGAGAAATTTATGTAAAACTGTAATTTTTCCTGCGCAGTAATTTCGAGGACTATTACATGAACCAAGACCAAATATTTCGAAAACGAATTGATCGTAATTGATAATTTAGAATAAAAAATTTGCAAATTGTTTAAGAGGATATGGAATGGCAAAGAGAGAGCTAAAAGTTTAAAGTTAATATGAATTGGAACTAAAAAAAATTTCAAATCTTTTATCGAAAATTTAGAACTGGATAAACAATTTTAACAGCTCTGTTTTGGCCAGGATTCAGAAAACTCTATTTTATTCTCTAAATCTACTATTTCTCTGAATTGCAACACATGCATTTCCAAACGAAGGTGAAATAATAGAATCTTGCATTTAGGCTGTTAATAAATCTTGTAGTCCATTGAGGGGAAAGGACGCGAGAAATTTATGTAAAACTGCAATTTTTCCTGCGCAGTAATTTCGAGGACTATTACATGAACCAAGACCAAATATTTCGAAAATGAATTGATCGTAATTGATAATTTAGAATAAAAAATTTGCAAATTGTTTAAGAGGATATGGAATGGCAAAGAGAGAGCTAAAAGTTTAAAGTTAATATGAATTGGAACTAAGAAAAAATTTCAAATCTTTTATCGAAAATTTAGAACTGGAGAAACAATTTTAACAGCTCTGTTTTGGCTAGGATTCAGAAAACTCTATTTTATTCTCTAAATCTACTATTTCTCTGAATTGCAACACATGCATTTCCAAACGAAGGTGAAATAATAGAATCTTGCATTTAGGCTGTTAATAAATCTTATAGTCCATTGAGGGGAAAGGACGCGAGAAATTTATGTAAAACTGCAATTTTTCCTGCGCAGTAATTTCGAGGACTATTACATGAACCAAGACCAAATATTTCGAAAATGAATTGATCGTAATTGATAATTTAGAATAAAAAATTTGCAAATTGTTTAAGAGGATATGGAATGGCAAAGAGAGAGCTAAAATACTAAAGTTAATATGAATTGGAACTAAAAAGGATTTTCAAATCTTTTATCGAAAATGTAGAACTGGATAGACAATTTTAACAGTTCTGTTTTGGCTAGGATTCAGAAAACTCTATTCCATTCTCTAAATCTACTATTTCTCTGAATTGCAACACATGCATTTCCAAACGAAGGTGAAATAATAGAATCTTGCATTTAGGCTGTTAATAATTCTTATAGTCCATTGAGGAGAAAGGACGCGAGAAATTTATGTAAAACTGTAATTTTTCCTACGCAGTAATTTCGAGGACTATTACATGAACCAAGACCAAATATTTCGAAAATGAATTGATCGTAATTGATAATTTAGAATAAAAAATTTGCAAATTGTTTAAGAGGATATGGAATGGCAAAGAGAGGGCTAAAATTTTATAGTTAATATGAATTGTAACTAAAAAAATTTTCAAATCTTTTATCGAAAATTTAGAACTGGATAAACAATTTTAACAGCTCTGTTTTGCCCAGGATTCAGAAAACTCTATTTTATTCTCTAAATCTACTATTTCTCTGAATTGCAACACATGCATTTCCAAACGAAGGTGAAATAATAGAATCTTGCATTCAGACTGTTAATAAATCTTATAGTCCATTGAGGGGAAAGGACGCGAGAAATTTATGTAAAACTGCAATTTTTCCTGCGCAGTAATTTCGAGAATTATTACATGAACCAAGACCAAATATTTCGAAAATGAATTGATCGTAATTGATAATTTTGAATAATAAATTGCAAATTCATTTTTGGGAAATGTACGCACGTTCAAGCGACATCTGTTTTAGGGTCTGTACCTTAAAATAATTTATGTCAGTTTTAGTGAATTTATGCAATAGATTTGCCGTTCACTGCGTGTTATACAATATTACTAGACTATTGGTTCAACTAATCAGATTTCATTTAGAATATCGATCACGAATCGCGTTTAAGCATTTCGAGATTACACCGCTTGAACGCCGGCAGATAAGCAGTCCAGTTACACGGAAATCATTACACAAACAGATATCTAAACAGTACTTACTTGGCGTGGGCTGTTCCTGAACCACCAACGAACTTATATCCCTCGTTAAGCCACCTGTAACAGAGCGAAATGAGTTATGATAAGGCGTACAGAGCGAAGCGCTTTGATTTATGACTAATACGGAATTAAAGGCGCCGGAGGATTTCGAATTCGAAACGTCGCTCGGTCCGAAACGGGAACGGATAAAGGGAGGTAGGAAGGGGAGGGGGGCGTGAGAAATTAATATCGGGGAAAAGTGCGAAGATGGATGTGTATGATGGGAGCGAAATGGAAACGTGTCGAGGCGGCGAATTTATCGCTTCTGCGACCTAATTCGGCGAAAATCCTATTAAATTTTGAACAAATAACCGACACCGATGTCGGAACGGAGAGAAGAGAGAGGATGAAATCGTTTAGTTCAGTTTCTTTGTCAATATGTTTCTTTCAAACAGTCATCGGCGTCGATCGTTGTTATTGAAACCTGTTCCGTTTTGTTGTTATTTACGAAGAGTTGAAATGAAAAGATGGAATTTAGAAACGAACGATTTTCGCCTCGTAATGATGTTTTTGAGACGCTGTTACGACCTCAAAATTTACAATTAGTGCCAGTCGGGATAAATGCTTGTACCGTAACTTGAATTCTGTATTCTACCTTAGACCTCTCTATAACGATGTAGCATTTATATTGACTGTGTGTATTAAATAGGTATAACGAAAAATTTAACCAAAAGACTTTGTAAGTTCAAAAAATATTTAATAATAGTACCACTACAATATTGTTTCACCACACTGTGTGCGTAGTGGTATTATTATTAAATATTTTTGAAACCCACAGTCTTTTGATTTAATTTATTCGATATGGAGTTTCAACAAGTGATTCCCGCATCAATCAATTAAGTAGGTATATGTTAGGGTATTCTTCCAAGTAATTAGTTATACATAGAGTAGAGCATGGATGCACAGACCGCGGCCCGCGAGCCGCATGCGGCCCGCCTGTCGAATACTGGTGGCCCGCCGACAGCAAAAATAATACTCTCGTACATTCTATTCCTTCTATTCTATTCCAGAATAAAACCAAAAAAATATGTTCGAAAAGTAATTTGAATCTCGCGCGCGCTATTTGAATCTAGCGCCCAAAAATGCTAAGTCAAGCAACATCGCTTGCTGCCTTTATATAAAGTTCAAAATAGTAGAGAAATCAAGAATTTTCTAGCGCAGTGTGAGCAAGCGAGATAGCAATAGTCCCGAATTCCCGATTGCTCGCGTAGGTACGAGTAGATACACGAAGCTTCCAGAGTCGTATGCGCGGTATAAAAGCCACGCTAACCGCAGCGACCGACAGTTCGGTTTTAATTTGAGTGAAATGTCAACAGGAAGAAATAAGCGCGAAAATACAAAGCGAAGTAATAAGTGATTGAGAGTAAGTGCAGTTTAATAGTGTTTTGGGGAGGCAATAGTTCTAGTGTAGATTTTAACTCGACTAGCCGGTGTCATATATTTTGATCCACATTCAACGTAGATTTCCTGTTAACCCGTCAAGTGCCGTGTATAATTGTGTTGTGCAATCGTAAGTAAAACTCAGTTATTAATAAGTGTTTCCCTACCTATTTAATCAATTTTAATCAAATTTAGCTTTAATGTTGGCCAAATATTAAAATAAAACAAAGAAATTACTATTTTTATCAGGATTTCTCTAACTGTAAAAATTACGTCATTATTTCAGATATAAAATCTGTATAAAAATCTTAAAATTTCTGAGGAATTTAATCAATTATTTTTGATAATTTAAAAAAGAATGGGTAATTTAAGTAGGTACTGTAATTGTTTTTAGGTGCTGTGTTAATCCTAGCCAGGATTAGAACGCAACATGGAGAAGCCAGGACCTAGTAAAAAACGTAAGGTTAAAGGTGAAAATCGGCAGTTTCAAGAAATTTGGACTGAGAAATACTTTTTTGTATGGTCGCATAACAAAGTCGTTTGTTTAATTTGCAAGAATTCTGTTGCGATTGCAAAGGAATATAATGTAAAAAGGCACTATGAAACGCAGCATCCTTCTTTTACCAAGTTTACAGGCGAATTAAGAAAGCAAAAAATGTTGTCTTTAAAACGGGAGCTTATTGGTCAGCAAGCTATGTTTACAAAACCCATTCAAGATTCAGAAACAGCTACAGAAGTTAGTTATGAAATTTCTCGAATGATAGCAAAGCGAAGTCGCCCCTTCAATGATGGCGATTTTGTGAAAGAATGCATAGAAATTGCCGCTAAGAAAATGTGTCCAGAAGCAGCAAAAAAGTTTGAGAAAATTCAACTGAATCGTATGACTATCCAAAGACGAATTATGTCTTTGTCAGGTAATATTGCGGAACAATTAATTGAAAAAACTAAGATCATTGAATTTTTTCATTAGCACTCGACGAATCCACTGATATTAGTTCCACAGCTCAACTTCTCATATTCATACGAGGTGTTACTCAAGATTTTGAAGTCTTAGAAGAGTTATTCGGAATGTGTTCATTGAAAGGTCAAACCAAAGGAGTTGATATACTCAATGTACTTTTGGATGAGTGTTCAAAAACTGATTTGGACTTATCAAAATTATCGGGAGTTGCGACTGACGGTACTCCTTCGATGATTGGTGTCAATTCCGGGCTAGTTACTTTACTGAAAAAGCATCTGCAAGGAAAAAACATAAACGCTGAAGATCTCATGCAGTTTCACTGCATTATACTCCAAGAAACCCTCTGTTCTAAAAAAATTGAATTTCAAAATGTCATGAAAGTGGTAGTTTCGACTGTAAATTTCATAAAATCACGAGGACTCAATCACAGACAATTCAAACAATTCCTTGATGACATCGAAAGCGAATACGGAGATTTACTGTATTATACAGAAGTAAGGTGGCTAAGCCGTGGATTGACACTGGAACGATTTCTAAATTTAATAGAAGAAATTGGAATATTTCTGGCGGAAAAGCAAAGGGATGTCCCGGAACTTAAAAATCCTGATTGGTTGTGTGATTTGGCTTTTTAGTTGACATTACCAATCATTTGAATGTCTTGAACACACGGCTTCAAGGCAAAAATCAACTGATATCCCAGCTCTACGCTCATGTATCATCCTTTCAATGCAAGCTGACACTTTTCAGATCACAATTGAATTCTGGAAATTACAATCATTTTCCGAATTATAAGAAAATGGCTGAA
Source organism: Chrysina gloriosa (assembly GCA_038088585.1). NCBI lineage: Eukaryota > Metazoa > Arthropoda > Insecta > Coleoptera > Scarabaeidae > Chrysina > Chrysina gloriosa. The sequence continues at coordinate 16,308,934 of CM076087.1, read as the reverse complement.
AAATTCAACAAAACTGCGATTAATTTCAGTTATGTAGAAAAGCTAGATATTTTGATTCAATCTTTTCAAGACAGATTTTCGGAGTTTAAAAAAGTGAAACCTCTGTTGGACATATTCAGCAATCCTTTCACGATTTCAGTTGAAAATGCGCCAGAGTCAATGCAGTTAGAAATTATCGACATTCAAAACGATCAAGATTTACGCAACAAATTCAACGAAGGAGACTTGCTGAACTTTTACCGCTGCATTGATAAAAATATGTACGAAAAGTTGCGCATAAACGCTCTGAAATGTGCCAGCTTATTTAGTTCCACCTATATATGTGAACAAACTTTTTCAATACTAAATAATAATAAAACAAAAAATCGAAACCGCCTTGCAAATGAAAGTTTGGAAGCAGTTTTACGTGTTGCTACAAGTAAATTTGAGCCAAATATAAAAAGATTGTAAGCACTATGCAGTGCCACGCTTCAAATTAATAAATTCTTTTTGAATTTTAATAAATTATTATCAATTCTTTATTGTCTTTAATTACCTATACTTCTGGCGGCCGGCCCGCCATCAGTTCATGATTTGCCCGAGTGGCAAGCCCGAGTGTAAGTCTGTGCAACCATGGAGTAGAGCATCGATTATCCGAACTAATGTTGTCAGCGGTGGTTCGCATAATCAGTAATTCGGGTAATTAGAAAAAGGCCTCAGCATGAGCTGGTTCCGTTTCATTTCCATCTGGATCGTTATTTATATCACCATCCTTTGTGTGGTTGTTGTCATGTAATAATTCATCTACAATTTCGTCGTCTGTTAGCATCTGATATGATGGATCACCACTATTCATTAGTACCCACTCACTCACAATCTCTTCATCACAATCGGTGAAGACACCAACGTTCCTCAACGCTTCCAACATTATTGGCGGGTTCATTGTCAGCTTCGTCGATTTGTATTTCATCTTTAGATGGTTTCAGTAGCTTATTACACGATTTTTGCAACGTGCTGCTTTCTACTCAATTCCATGCTTTGACCAACATATAGATAACAGCACTCTTCTAAGTCAATTTTTTTGTACATAGAAATAATTGTTTTTTCGTCATTTTTCTCCCCTAACAGCAGACGACGCATGAATTATTTTCGGTATAGTCTTTTATATGTTTCGATGACGCTCTGGACCGTAGGTTGAATTAAGGAAGTTACATTAGAAGGAAAAAACTTACCTAAAACCATTGACTTTATTCAAACATTCAGGTGATGGATGTGATGAAGCATTGTCCAATAGGAGTAGCAACCTGCCTCTTTCGTGACAATGCTGCTGAGTTTCTTTTACTTTTGGAATGAAATTATGTTCAAACCATTTCGTGAACAAATCGCTGTTCATTCACGTCTCTTTTTGGCTCTTGTATATTAACAGAACTTTCACATTTTCAAAAGAACGTGGGTTCTCCGATTACCCTATCAAAAGCAGTGGAATTCTGTGTGTCCAAGTTGCATTAGGACACACCGTGACTCTGACACGCCCCTTCCTGGTCTTGTTGGCTGGAGCTGTGGATTCTATTCGAGACATCAAGTACTTAGACGATAAAGCTTTCCAATAGAGGCCTGTTTTCTCTACATTGTAAACAAAATCCATGTTATATTCAGTTTGTTTAAGAAATCTCTTTAAATTTTCGGAAAAGGAAACTGCTGCTGGGGCGGTAGCACTTAATTTTTCATCATAAATCTCGATTTTCCGAATCCCATGTCGTACTTTGAAATTTTTCAGCCACCCAGAACTTGTGACAAATAACCAGTCTTCACCAAGCTTCATGTTTACTTCTAGTGCTTTTTCACACAGAATGGACCCAGATATGGGCTGCCCAGAAGCCCGTTTTTGCAAAAACCAAGTGAATGCAGCAATTGCAGCATCTTCCAACAATTCGGATTTAGTTTGTTTTTGATAGTTTTTACAATATAAACTGCCCTCGTCATTGTTAAGATTAAGTGCATACCTAGTAATTGAATCAAAATGATTTTTTATTCCCGTTATCGTTGATTTACCAACACCGAACTTGGTAGCTAGCGCTTGATCCGTTTCACTTTTTTCAGCCGCGTAATTATTTCCATTTTATCTTTTAATGAAAGCACTAATCGTTTCCTTTTGTCGACATTTTGCAGGTTTTACTTAAGATATGTCATCACAAATTCAATGTACACCTCACAATGAATGATTTGAAACTGATAGCCTTGATTGGTAACCGACCGTATGAACGGAAAGAAATTCAGTGAAACGTCTAATGAACAAATTACACAGATATAATTCTTAGTAAAGACATATTGACACAACTAACAACCTCTTTTCTAAAAATTAATTAAGCTTTTTCTTGGTTTTTAATGATTTCTGTAAATAAATTTCTGAAAACTGAGGCAACCAAACACGGAAACCGTCTTCCCGGAATACCGCTCCCAAGAAATACTCTGTATAAGCATTGAATATTAACGATGCTCGGCCAGAACCGACACTTCCTACGATTTGATTTTTTTTTCCATGAATAACTAACTAACGGGGCAAAAAAAGATATAACTAAAATGTGTTCATAAAAGATAAGGAGGGAAATTTAATTGGAGACAACAAACAAACGAATGAGAGGTGGAAAGAATACTTTAGCGAATTATTAAATGAGAAGACGGAGGGGGAAAGAAAGCAAGAGGTGAGAGAGGATGATAAAGGAATAGCGGAACCAACGCGGGAAGAAGTAGAGGAAATAATACAGTGCATGAAAAACAATAAGAGTCCAGGACAGAATGGGATAACAATCGAAAATATTAAGCATGCCAGCGAGCAATTAAAACAGAAGATTCATGAACTGATAATGCAAATTTGGAGGACAGAGCAGATGCCGGAAGGATGGGAAAAAGCTTCAGTAATACCAATCTTCAAAAGTGGAGACGAAACAGATTGTAATAACTACAGAGGGATTTCCCTGTTGGACGTCGTTTACAAGATATTGGCGACAATAATTAAAACCAAGTTAGAAGTAATAGCAGAGCCGCAGATAGGAGAGTACCAGACAGGTTTTAGAAAAGGCAGAGGGACGACGGACCAGTTATTTATAATGAAAGAAGTATGGACGACATGTTATGAGTATACTATACCAGCAGTCGTTCTATTTATCGATTTTAATAGGGGATAAGATTCGGTGAAAAGAAGCAAAGTGATAGATGCGATGGATGATCTCGGAATACCTGCAAAATTGCAAATGCTAATAATCATGACATTGAGGAAGACAACGTGCAACGTAAGAACAAGAGGAGGAGAATCGCAAGACTTTATAGTAAGAACAGGTCTTAGACAAGGAGACCCACTTTCAACATTGCTCTTTAACATGGTACTGGAAAGGGCAGTAAGGAACAGTAGACTCAACAGAGACGGGGACATATTACATAAGAGTCACCAAATAATAGGATGACCTAGCTGTTATAGCCAGAGACGGGAAGGAACTCGAAGAAATAACACAGAGATTGATAGAGGAGGCATGGCAGCTGGGACTGCAGATAAACGAGAAGAAAAGTAAGGTTATAAAAGTGGGAGCGGGTAGTAAAATAGGAGGAGAGTTCAAAGTATACACACATTTGGGAGAGATGACTTTTGAGGAGGTGGATCAGTTTGTTTACTTGGAAGCACGGATAACGAACACGTGCGAGGAAGAAAAGGAAAGTGAAGCAAGACTGAGTAAAGCCAATAGAATTGCTGGAATCATGAGTCACCTACTAAGAGCAAAACAGATGTCGACGAGCACGAAATTTAGGCTATACGAAACCGTAATAAGACCGGCGGTATTATACGGATGCAAGACATGGATTTTGAATCAATCTACAAAGGAAATAGTAAGGAGATGGGAGAGGAAAATACTTCATAGGATAATGGGAGGGAAAAAGACCGAAGATGGCTATATAAGAAGAACTAATGAAGAGGTCTATGAGGCCTATAAAAATCGCAGATAGATTTTATCATTAAAGCAAGGAGATTACAGTGGTTGGGTCACATGGAGAGAATGGACGAAAAAGGAACCGTTGGGAAGATAGCATGGAAAACACCAGGATATAAGAAAAAGAGAGGAAGACCGAGGAAAAGATGGCGAGAGGCGGTACTGGAGGACCTGGAGGATAAGGGAATAGCGGACTGGAAGAAGAAGGCTACGGACAGGAAAAAATGGAGAAATGTAACGAAGCTCTGGGCCTAAAACGCCCGCAAAGAAGCTTATATGTACATATATATAACTAGCGTTTGAATAATCGACGCTCTTACTTAGTGTATTATCAATACTTTGTCAATGGGATGAGAGTTTTACTTTATAGATGTACCATAGTTTCTATTCACATTTACCTGGTATAAAAGAGGCAAAGGTGATCATGATTTTTAATACATCAGCTGTGTGATAAATAAACAAAAATAATATACAAAATTTACTTTAGTTTTTCATTTCAAAGAGATCAAACAAAAGCTTAACAAAGTTCTACATTTTTTTCTCCAGACTAAAATATTAACCTTCAATAAACTAAAGTATTACTTTGAAATAATCATATTTTGGAATTGGATATCAAAATGTCGGTATTATTCCCCGCTCGGTAATTCGAGGATTAGGCAATATCTTAACGATGGAATCGGTAGTTACAAAATTAATATCTTCCGTTATACAATCCGATCATACAAATGCACTCATCTTGCGTCGTACAAAATTCACTTCCCAATAATTGTCCACCTATTTCTGCACGACGCTAACGTCTAATGTTTAAGGCCTTATTTTAGAATACACTTAACCTTCCTATACTCACGTCAAAATCAAAGACGTGTGCTATACTATATAAGTCGGTCTCACAGACCGTATGCGTGAGTATAGGAAGGTTAACAATCACCCATTAAATTTGTTGATAGCAAAATTTTGTAGTACAGTTGACTCTTGCACTTCACTTTTATTATATTCTTTGTCGGACTAGATAAAACAACGTTTTTCAGTATCCTCATCCAGCCATTCACTGTCCTCTGAATTTGCTTACGGCCGGTTTCATAATAAACACCTTAAAATGCCTTTAGCTAAAGTCTACTTTAACTTAAAGTTGACTTTAAAGCGGATTTAAAGTATATGGGTTTCATAAACGAAAGAGTGGTCACCTTTAACTAAAGTCGACTTTAGTGTAACGTTTGTAGGTAGGCTGGATTGTTGTTTAGTTTTTTTCGTTAGGTCTCTAGTTTATTATTCTCTGAATAATTTTCCCCGCGTTTTTCATCGTTTACCGGGTTTCTTACCGCTTCGTACACGTGAGATCTTTTGTATTTTGTTATTATTACTAAATATGGCCAGTAATAGTAGAAAGAATAGGGGATATAATTTTAATAAAGAGGGAGAATGATTGCTGATCGAAGAAATCCGAAAGGAACGGCATATTGTTGAATGCAAGAGCACAAATAAAATTTCTCTTGCGGAAAAGGTGTGAGGAAACCGTTGTAATTAGAAATATTATATTGAATAGCACTATTTCTTGTTTACAGGAAAGATCTTGGGAAAGAATTACAAAAATATTAGTATATATACATATATTTATAAGTAATTATATTTCTAGGTACTAGATGTTCGTACATATGAGAGTTCAATTACGAAATTCGGCCATAATGTACTAATTACGCATTTTTGCAGCTATATGATTCTACAGAAGTAGACAACTTGTTTTGCCACAAACTCCTGTAGTAGCTACAATCACAATCGGCGGGCTAGCCGAGTGCGCGATTGTAGCTACTACAGGAGTTTGTGGCAAAACAAGTTGTCTACTTCTGTAGAATCATATAGCTGCAAAAATGCGTAATTAGTACATTATGACCGAATTTCGTAATTGAACTCTCATATGTACGAACATCTAACACCCGGGCTTATATAGAGCTTCTATAGAAATGAACACTACTTCACACAGTCGCACTGATGAGCGGTATGACCGCGAAACGCGCGTCTGCGAATAGTGAAAGTAGTTTTCTAGTTAAGCATTTCTAGGTACTGTTAAGATGTGTATATATTTTTATTGTTTCTTTTATTTTACTATTGTTTAGAATATGCTTATTTTATGTATAGGGAAAAACACATGTTGTTAGAATATTTAAACATTTATAATTTATCAACAAAAATAGTATTTATTTAAAATATGTTACATTAAAAAAAAGACTGCACTACAAATTGGCAAAATGCTCTGTAATCAATAATCTTCTAACACACTGTCCTCCATTTTCATTATTTCCAATTGCTTCTATATTATCTAATTCGTGGTTACCCACATTTAACCAGTCCTCAGGGATATCTTTATTCATATCTATAGCTATGTTATGTAAAACTGCTGTGACTACAATTACATTCATTGCTGATTGTAGATGTAATTTGATACCCAAGCTTAGAATGGGAGACCTCCTTTTCCATAATCCATACTACCGTTCCACAACATTGCGAGATCTAATTCGAGACACGTTGTATAAATTTTCTGCAGCTGTTTGTGTTTCTAGCAATGGTGTCATAAGGTAAGGTTCAATTCTATAACCACTATCCCCTGATAATAGGTATCGACCATACCTTCCAGCTACAAACTCTTGCTTTAAATTTGAATTATTAAATATTGTCTGGTCATGGCAAGAACCAGGCCATCTAACGATTATGTTTCTGATCTTCAAGTTTGCATCAAAAACAGTTTGAACATTTCGTGCAAAAACCTTTCCTTGATCTGAAGATTTCACCATCATTCCCTCCAGGTGACCGTATCGTTATTAGGGTACAGTCAATTGCACCAATTGCTCTTGGAAATCTAGCAATGTTGTACAATTTTTCAGCTCAGTTACCCATTTCAGCATGATCACGAGGCATATAGATGTACTCGGGAAATACTGGACAAATTGCAGTCGTAACTCTTTTAACTATTATAGTTAAACTTTTAACTTAAACTTTTAACTATTATAGTTGCTGATATGGATCCTCCTCTATAAAACATTATTTTTAGTGAAAGTGGAATATCATTGTCACGAAAGAACTTACCGATTTGTTGGGAGTGCGATTAAATGCTCAATTCGATCTAATAATGCGGCAACAGTTTCTTTTGTTAGCCTGAATCTCTCAGAAAAATTCAGTTTCATTATATTTGATGAAACAATTTATCCTGGTTCTGTAAACTTTCGGTCTTCTTACAACTATTTATACTTCATCGTCTGATGACGAGGCCGAACTCGTTTCTAATAACCTGTTCATTTTTCAAGCAATATAGAAATAATATACACGTTATAATAACCGGAGCATAACCGGAGTGATAAATGACATATTTTAAACATAGGTTATGCCAGAGGTTATGCATAAGGTTAAAGACTACTTTAAGCGAAGTGCCAAAAACGGGACTTTAACTTAAAGGACGGTTAAAGGCTACTTTTAATTTAAACTAGTATTATGAAACCGATTTTGAAAGTTAAAGTCGACTTTAAGATTTAAAGTCACTTTAATTTCATTATGAAACCGACCGTTAGCCTACTTCCTTTTCCGAACCTCCTACGGTAATGTCAGTTTATATATATATATAATCTTTTACCCTTTCTACCTTTCGGTGTAAGGTTAATGTCAGTTTATGACATACGTAAATAATAATTTTTTTAGATATTACCTATGGAAGCGTTGAAATGAATTAGGTTTTTAAAGCTATCTCTAAAGGCGTACCATTCTTCGTAGGCACCGTCAAATGAGGGCAAATTAATGCTTATAATTAGTAAAGTTACATTCTTTGTCTCACTACTTTCACTACAAAGGCCTTTTGATGTCGATTTATTATAATTTTTGTACAACGACAGCCGAGCTGGTGGGTACACTTACAGCTAATGCCCAAAGAGAGACAGGCCAAACAAATATATGAAGCAAAAATACAGATAAAGAGGAGAAGAGGAAGACCAAGGATGACCTGGGACCAAACGATGTGTAAAATACTGCGGACCAGAGGCAAATCAAGAGAAGAAGCAAAATTACTAGCAAGAAACAGAACAGTTTGGAAAACATTCGTACATATTAGAGCAAACCCCGACACCTAGCGGTAAAAGGGGATTCGATAATAATAATAATAATAATTTTCGATCATTACCGGCGCTAGGCTAGAAGACTAATAAAATTGTTGTTCAAACGAGGCGCTTTGCGTTCTTGTTCGTCTCGATCCCTCGCTAATGCTTCTATTTCTATTTTTGAATATTGTCGAATTGTGAGCAAATGATATGTAAATTTTCAATATGACTGCAATTGCCCGTAGTCATTGATATCCAAACTGTCTGTATTAAACCTTTTAAATAATTGGATAAACGAGTTGTCCTCCGCTTCATAATTTGTCATTGTTCACTTGCGTTGTCTCGGTATTTGGTGATTGGTGATGACTAGAGTTTGTTAAAATGTAGCACCGGGCAAGGGCGCATATCGGTGAATGCAGCGTACGGGAGTCAGTTGATTGGAGTATGGGGAGGGTGGGAGCGCAGTGTCGGTAAACAAAATCGCGCTTGACGCTGCGTTCAGAGACATACGTCCCCGCCCGGTATCACCCTTTCAACAAGTTTAAGTGATGACACTGATGACTGATGGTGGACAAGATCGGATTTTTTGATGCTACCACGTATCCGCCAATTGATGATCTTGATTATGGTAAGTTCCACCGCGCCTTCACAAGCCCCACCCGGCTCGAAGGACCATATTGGATCTTACAGCTGGGTTTTCACTGTTGATGGTTTTTTCAGCTTGAATAAAACACTTTCATGCTGGGCACTTTATCTTTTATATAACTGAAACGTTTAAATTGGGTAGAATGGTACTTGTACGGCGGTTGAATGTAGAACTGGATTTGTGTGACCTTTGTGGCACATGTGTTATGTTGTCACCTAGCAACTTATAGAAAACAAGAACAAACACATTAAAAGATCATTGCAACCTGATTGATAATGGCTGCATTAAAAACATAAATCGAATGCAGGCTCTAAGAAATGGACAAACAGAAAATGTGTAACTTAAGATCTAATGATAAATGAAGTAACTATTATAAAATAAACTTATCTTATATGATAGAGATCTACCACTAATAGGTCAATAAAACAAGGCTGGTTTGAGCGATAGTTATATTTTCAGAACGTTTACAAACGTTTTCGGAACACCTTCGTCAGTGAAAATATAACTAGATAAATATATAAACAAACTTTTGTTTTTTATTTGGGACTATCAACAAAATAACTAGTGACTAGGATTTCTTGATATAGAGGATGTATAACCAACTTTTATATATATATAAATTATAAAAACTAAATTAATGTGTAAACATACATGCAAATTAAGTAAAACCTTATATCAAAAAATCTTTGTCGAAACCTTAACAATTCTGTTCAAGGACTAGGGAAAACCAAATTCAAAAACCTAGCCAAAGGTTTCCTTCTTAAGAAATGCAAATGTCATTTTAACAAATTGCTATATACATTACTTAAATTTTGAATATCGGTCCTGAAATTAATAGTTTTAGTGTCTTTTTGTATATTTATCATTTCATATATTAGTCTTTTTTTATAATTATTCTCTGTTTTTAATATAATTGTGTTTTCAAAATCAAAGTAATGCCCAAGATCTTTGTAATGTTTTGTTACAGCGGTCATTGCACCAAAATCATTATTTAAAGAATACTTATGGCTATACAACCTTTTCTTTAAATATTGTTTCGTCTGACCGATGTAACAACCATCACAGTCTTTACAGTTTATTTTATAAACTACATTACTCTGATTTTGTTTAATTATTTTGGATTTAGTATTAGTAAAAAGAGATCTATTACTATAATTTGGAATGAAAGTAATGTTTATGTTGTTTTTATTAAATTCTCTTTTTATTTTTTCGCTTAAACCTTTTTTATAAGGAATAGCGCTATAACATTTATTGTTATTAATTTTAATTCCTCTATTATATAATTTGTTAATTCTATTTTTTATTATTTTTCATAAAAACTATTTGGATAATTATTTTTATCTAAGATTTCTTTTTAACTTTGTTTAAATTCTTTTCCCTAAATTCAGGATTAGCTAATCTAACCCCTTGATCAACTAAACCGGTAACTACATTAATTTTATGTAATTTTGATGTTTCTGAAAAATAATTTAAATGTCTTCCTGTATTGGTAGACTTTATATGCCAATTTGTTTTCACAATGCCGTTATTATGCATGACTGTCACGTTCAGGAAATTCAATGAGTTATTAGATTCTCTCTCATATGTAAATTTTAATCTATTATGATAACTATTAAATGAATCTAATATCTCATCAATATTATCCTTTCTTACGGAACAGAAACAGTCATCCACATAACGTCTGTAAAAACTTACACTAGAATTTAGTTTTTGCCAAACAAGTTTGCTCTAGGTCCTCCATTACCAGGTTTGCGATAACTGCTGATCATGGAGAACCCATTGCAGTACCGAAAATTTGTTTATAAATTTTTATTTTGATATGTAAAATAAGTAGAATTTAAACAAAGTTTCGAAGCTGCAATGAATTCCTCCTTTGGAAGATCTGTAAAATCTTTTATGGAATTCAATTTTTTATCTAAAATTTTTAGTGCTAAATCCACAGGAATATTAGTAAATAAAAGAAACAACATCTAAACTGATTAATTCGTAATTATTAGGAATTGTTTGATTTCTAACCGAATCTACAAATTCCCATGAATTTTTCACATTATATGTAGTTTTACCTACAATATTGCTTAAAATTTTAGATAAAAATTTGGAAAGATTGTAAGTGGGGAATTAATGCAATTTACGATTGGACGTAAAGGCATATTATCTTTATGTATTTTAGGAATACCGTATATTCTTGGAGATATAGAATTTAGAATTTTTAAATGGTTATTTAAATCTTTAGAAATATATTTTTTAAAAACCAACTATTTATTAGTTTATTTATTTGATTTTGTAATTTATTTGTTGGGTCTGATAATAATACCGAATAAGTTTGATTATCTTCCAATAAGGAATTCATTTTGGCTTCGTAATCAATCTTATTCATAATTATCGTTTTTCTCCTTTATCTGATTTAGTTATTATAATATCTTTATTAGATTTCAAAAATTTTTTTGTTTCATTAAAAGCTTTTTGTAAGATATTATTGTTACTATTATTACCCTGATTTTGCTCAACAGTCAGCAGTCGAGGCACAAATTTAGCAGCCACCCTTTCCATCCTCAAATCTTCCGTTAAAATAAACTGGATAAGATGAATTATTTCGTTTATGTTTTGTATGGTTCTCCATCCCTCCCGATTTACGAAATATACAGTATTTTCTTGTAAAATGGCACATTTTAAATACCAATAGGGCGCAGTGCATCCCGTACAACGGACCGCGGTGAAAACGCCTCCGGTTTGAACATAACATTGAACGTAATATTTCAACTTTGAAACAATTAAATCTGATTGTTTTTCCTATTTCCTAAAACAAATCCAACAAAAACAACCTAAACGACTCGTAACTCGCTTTACAGTTACAGCAAACGTCCAACGTATCATTTCCCAAATATCAATTATCCGCTTCTTCCATTACGTCAAGCGCACGGTTTATTTCACGAACACAATCATTTCACCGAATATCATCGCAAACTTCCGTAATAGTGTACCGGCGGTAACCGGAACGAAGAGAATGCGAGTCCGCGGCGGTAGCAGCGGCGGCGGCTGCGGCGGTCGAGGTTTCCTGCATTCGCAACAATTACGCTCCCGGAGGAATACACGCATACCGTCGACTCGCCGGAGCAAATGGAACCGGTAAATTAGTCCGAGGTTCGACCGACGGCCCCCATCAGTAATTACCGAACGCGGTACGCGGTCACCGCCGCGGTTTAGCGTTGAGATATCGCACCTCCGCATCGACCAACCCCTCTTTCACCCGTCGGCTCGTAGTGGATATTATGTTTTCGCGCAAAAAGAAATTGCCGTAATATAACGGTCGAGCCGGTTTGGGCCATGCAGATGGTCGCGAGCGATAGATGATACTTCCCCGTGTTATAACGAAGGTCGTAATCGCAAACTAGCGGGAAGAGATATTTCCGTTTTATGGTGTCGCTTAGAGCGGTAATCTTGGTTTCTTTATGTGCTCGCTTTATTATATGATGTAAGTTTAACTAACATCGTCGCGCGACGATTCCTCATTGTTATACCAATTTTGGCGGATATTGTCGCGAAAATTTCGAACGGATGTGGATGGCATTATTTAGGTGACTAACCGGAAATTGAACGGTTTATAGACACAAATATCACATCGGTAAACCCCTCACCATACAATTCTTTATAATAAAATCGGTGACACGTGTTTCGCTAGCTCGAGGCAAGCATCTTCAACAACCGGATAAACCGAAGTGAAGCGAAACTACGGTTGTTGAAGATGCTTGCCTCGAGCTAGCGAAACACGTGTCACCGATTTTATTATATACAATTGTGTGGTGAGGAGTTTACCGATGTGATATTTGTGTCAGTAAATTACACCACAGTCCTTGCAATCACCTTTATTATACGGTTTATAGGAACCCAGTTGGACATCGAGTAAATAGTGGAATATTCGGAAAATTTGCATGAAATTCCACATTACTGACGCGATATGAATTTCACCTTCAAAAACATCTGTACACAAAACTTCGTTTAAATTAGAACATATTAAGTTTTAAGCTTCAAAGAGCTACCATTCGAAATTTGGAAGAAAATCGAAATGGTCGACTTATTACATCGCTCTGCTACGCTCTAACACGCAAACGAAGCAAATTTCACGAGTTTTGACTTCAAAGTCGTATTCTACACGTCGTTTCAAAGGGGTACCCCTTGAAATTTGGAAGAAAATCGAAATGGTCGGAAGTACGACTTATTACACATCAAATTAAAGCTCTTCTCGTGCTAATTATGGATAAAATAATTTCGGGTACAAGGCACGGTTCATTGAGGAAATATTCAATGAGAAAGTGAAAAGTGGTTCTAGACGAATCGCTCTGGTACGCTCTAATACCCGTACGAAGCAAATTTCACGAGTTTAGACGTGCAAGTCGTATTCTACACCTTCGAAAACATCTGTACACAGAATTTCGTTTAATTTAGAACATATTAATTTTTCTCTGAAGTTTCAAAGAGGTACCATTCGAAATTTGGATGAAATTCGAAATGGTCGGAAGTACGACTTATTACACATCAAATCAAAGCTCTTCTCGTGCAGATTAGGGATAAAATAATTTCGGGTACGAGAGACGGTTCGTTCAGGAAATATTCAATGAGAAAGTGAAAAGTGGGTCTGGACGAATCGCTGTGGCACGCTCTAACACACAGTGTTTCGTCTGATTTAATCCACATTTTAAAACGGAGAGTGACTTGATTTGTGAGGGTTTTCTTTAAACGTTAGTACAACATCGAATTGTGCCATTTTTTAGTTGTATGTCAATTAATTCAAAGACAAATAACGTTCGCCAAACCTGACAGCACAGAATCAACAACATATTTTACGTTGAAATTTATTACCTTATTCGGAATAAACTTCTCTTTCTGAAATTGTAGAACGTAAATAAAAATGTAAAAGTATACTCCAAATACTTTTTTCTCAAAAATTTTCTATGTATCTCAGAAATCATCGTCCTGTTTGCAGACAAACCTTCTCCTCCAAATGGCGCTATCTAAAAGTCGGGTTACCATTTAAAAGAAAAGCAGGTGGCGTCCTATCTGGGACAATAATGACGTCACACACTACGATCTTTTTGCAAAAATTTCAGTCTTTACAGACTGCATTGACGCTTTTTCCAATTTATACGTCCAGACTGTATATTTATAATAAAACGTATTTAAAATTGTTCAACTTTTTAATTCTTGGAATCGAATCGCCCTCATTGGACTTATATAATTCGATCCGACAATGTACGCGATTTGAATTTACATAGGATTTTTTGCGAGACGTAAACACCACGTGAATGAGGAACCTATAGATTATTATTATTATAATCGAATCCCCTTTTACCGCTAGGTGTCGGGGTGGAACGTATATACAGTAGAAGCCGCTTATTATAATCACGGTTAATGTTATCAAACGGTTATTGTTATCGAAAACCGTTGGTCCCAAATCACTCTATTTAAAAGTCATTGAAAGAAAGCCGCATATTGTAATCAAAAGCCGCTTAATGTTATTAGTTATGAATAGTATCCTTTGTCGGAAAGTTTCTTCAGGCGACGGTGTCTGCAGCGCAACTCCTTTGAACGAGCCGCTTTTTCTCGCCGATTTCAATTAAAACTCTCATATCGCATATTACAATCTAACGAATTGTTATTTCTATATTATGAAGAGGTCATCTTTTTTTTTGATGTACTTTATGTATAAAAGGTCCGTTCGTTTAAATGATATTCAGTTTCTCCTATACTCTTCTACGAATCTCACGTTCTACAGTCTTGTGTACGGGTAAATTATTGAAATTTCGCATAAACCACCGTGGTCATGGCAGAAGTGAATAAAAAACGTCGCGATCTATCGAACGAAGAAAAACGACAAATTCTCGATAACTTCGATAAACTTCCGAAAATGAGTCAAAGGAATGCTGCGGTACAATTAAAAATTTCGCAACCGCTGTTGTGTAAAATTTTAAAAAATCGTACAGAAATAGAAACGTGTACGCGTTCGAATGAAAACATAAAACGAAAAAGGGAAAGATCTGGAAAGGATAATCAAGTTGAATCAGCTTTAAAAATTTGGTTTACAAATGTTCGCGAAAAAACTGCCTCTGTGAATGGTCCTATCATGCGTCAAAAAGCAGAAGATATAGCCAAAACTATGGGGAAAGAAAATTTCATTGAAACAGACGGATGGTTCAATCGGGGAAAAAGCGAGAAAACATCGTTTATAGACCTCTGCACGGTGAAGAAAAAAGTGCTGATTCGTTAGCAGCCGCTGACTGGATGCGTTCGGAATGGCCAGAAATTATTGCAAAATATCTGCCTCGGGACATCTACAATGCAGATGAAACAGGACTCTACTTTCGCGCGATGCCTAATCATACTTATTTGTTCAAAAACGATAAAGTAAGAGGTTGCTTATCTTCGAAAGAACGAGTAACAGTGTTATGTTCTGTTAATATGGAAGGTGAAAAGGAAGAACTTCTAGTGATAGGAAAAAGTAAGAATCCTCGGTGTTTTAAAGGTGTTAAAACTTTGCCCGTGGAGTATTTTGCTAATGCGAATGCTTGGATGACAAGTGTCTTGTTCAGCGAGTGGTTACTCAGGTGGGACAAAAATTGAAACGCCAAATCGTCTTATTAGTAGACAATTGTACTGCGCACAAAGTGAATGCAGTTTTGACGAACATCCAACTTATTTTCTTACCTGCGAACACTACGGCATTGATACAACCATGTGATCAAGGAATCATTCGAACATTCAAAGAATACTATCGAGGGCAAATTCGAGCCCAAATTATACAAGAACTTGATGAGAATCGAGATGCACCTACTGCAGATGCGATAGCAAAAAATCAGTCTTCTAGATGCGCTGCATTTGCTGGTGAAGTCATGGAGGCAAGTTCAACCAGAAACGATCCGAAACTGTTTTCGAAAAGGAGGTTTTTCCAAAACTGGTGATGAAGAACCTGATCTCCATGAAACGTGCGCTGACATTTTAGAAGGTATGAAAAAAGAACTTGTTTTGTACATCTAACTAATATTTTTTAATTTTTTTATAGTTCAAGGTCTGTCCAAAAGCGAATTTTTCGATTGGGTGGATATCGACAATGATGTTCAAACAGCTGCCACAATGACTATATCAGACATTTGTCGGGAAGTTGTGGATCAATCGTCCGAAGGAAGTAATCCTGAATTACCCGAAGTAGGAGAAGAAGAAGAAGAGGAAATGTCTGAAGAGCCGCCAACTAATGGCCAGATGCAAGAAGCGTTAAATATTCTCCGACGTGGTGTACAATTCCGAGAAAGTAATTTTGATAGATATTATGATTTTGAAATATACATACAAAATCTTATTAATAAAAATAAACGTCAAACGACGATCGACCAGTTTTTCGAATGAAATCGTAAAATGTAAATAAATGTACCTACGTATTGTATCGATGATAAAAAATAAACAAATTTGGTAAAATATTAAAAATTGTTGATTAATCGTTAATTTCTCCCTTGAATTTTATTTGTAAGTCGTTAAATAATTTGATTACATACATACATATTTATTATTGACTACATCAGCATAGAAAAATACATTTATATTTACCTTCCGCTTACTGTTATCATTCGGTTAATGTTATCAAAAAGGGTTTGTTCCAAATTGATCACAATAAGCGGCTTCTACTGTATATACAGTAGAAGCCGCTTATTATAATCACGGTTAATGTTATCAAACGGTTATTGTTATCGAAAACCGTTGGTCCCAAATCACTCTATTTAAAACTCATTGAAAGAAAGCCGCATATTGTAATCAAAAGCCGCTTAATGTTATTAGTTATGAATAGTATCCTTTGTCGGAAAGTTTCTTCAGGCGACGGTGTCTGCAGCGCAACTCCTTTGAACGAGCCGCTTTTTCTCGCCGATTTCAATTAAAACTCTCATATCGCATATTACAATCTAACGAATTGTTATTTCTATATTATGAAGAGGTCATCTTTTTTTTGATGTACTTTATGTATAAAAGGTCCGTTCGTTTAAATGATATTCAGTTTCTTCTATACTCTTCTACGAATCTCACGTTCTACAGTCTTATGTACGGGTAAATTATTGAAATTTCGCATAAACCACCGTGGTCATGGCAGAAGTGAATAAAAAACGTCGCGATCTATCGAACGAAGGAAAACGACAAATTCTCGATAACTTCGATAAACTTCCGAAAATGAGTCAAAGGAATGCTGCGGTACAATTAAAAATTTCGCAACCGCTGTTGTGTAAAATTTTAAAAAATCGTACAGAAATAGAAACGTGTGCGCGTTCGAATGAAAACATAAAACGAAAAAGGGAAAGATCTGGAAAGGATAATCAAGTTGAATCAGCTTTAAAAATTTGGTTTACAAATGTTCGCGAAAAAATGCCTCTGTGAATGGTCCTATCATCCGTCAAAAAGCATATATATATATATATATATATATATATATATATATATATATATATATATTTAATATTAATTACCGCGACGTTAATAAAATTTGTTAATATTATCCGTGACTGTATTGTAAGAGGTTTCCATATTATATACATATATATCTTATACTAGCTGACCCGACAGTCGTTGTCCTGTCAATTTATTAGAAAATTGATGTAGATAGAAGATAGATAGATTATTTTAGTTATGATTTAATATTGAGACCCGATTTCAGAGCACCCATATTTGAATATTACAAATATTTACAAAAATTAAGCAATGAGTTGATCGCAACGCTTGGTGATGAACGATACTTTTGTCTTTCCGTTTGGAGAGAACACGAATAGCGCGGGTGGTTTACCTACCCTCGAGCACGCCACGTAAAACTGCCCATGGGAAAAACATGGCAGTTCAAGATTCATTCCAAACACTTCCAACGATTGGCCTTGCGATTTATTAATCGTGATTGCAAATGCAAGGCGAACAGGAAACTGAACTCTCATAAATTAAAACGGCAAATCGGTTGGAATCAGCGGTATTCTTGGAATCAGGATACCCTCGCCTTTGAACTTTCCTATGACCATCGTTGCCTCAATCACGTCATTCATCAGCTTCTTAACAGCGAGTCTTGTTCCATTACATAGTTTCGGTTGGTTCAGATTGCATAGCATCATTACCACCGAGTCGACCTTGAGCTGCAAATTGTGCGACGGCATTCCTGGCAAATGCCAATGAATTCAAAAATTCAACTCGATAATTGACTACTTCGTTTGGATCGGTAATTGAATCGTTTGACTTAAATGAATGCAATTGGTCAAGGATTTGACTTTGAATTTTTATGTCCAAATCGTCTACGTCTTTATTTTTCGCTGCCAAAATAGCTCGTTCGCTCAACAATACATGGTTTTTGTAATTTGAATCAATATTCAAGATCACTTTCGTAATCAACTTTTCTTCCGACTTTGTGAATTAAAAAACAAAAATTAGGTGGAAACGAAATTAGGCCAGTGGAAGCGTCAACCGGAATTTTTCCATTGCCAATGTCTAATAATTGCGTGGAAAACACTTTCGCCGATCCGTCATTTTGTAACGCGATTCGCATATTCGTTGTTAACTTTAAAGTTACATCGGGCCGTCTGTTTTGTCTATGTTCCAAATTATTTTGTACGTTATCTCCAACTGAGCGAGTCGAACTCGACTGTATCCGTTGTTCTGGAGTCATAAATGTTCACGCTTGGAAATTCTTATTCAATTTGCGTCTAAACGGTGTCTACACTCTTCGTTGGTCTCATTGACTTGACGATCATGTAATTCTCTTGCATTGCGCGTACGCCGACGCCTTATTGGTAGCATTTTTCCAAATACACCAAATTAATCTTTCCCACACACTACAATAAAATCACTTCGCAAAATGTCACACTTCTTTTTTCTTAATGGTTTTTAACGACTTGGTTGCAAGACCTTTAAACCCTGCACCTTTTCTTATTTTGTTATGAAAATATGTGACAGCGAGACCGCAGAACTGTGCTTCATCTCACGTAATGAAACGTCAAACGTGACATAGATGCTTGTATCTTATAAAAATACCATTAAAATTTCCAACTTTTTCCGTGGATTTTCCAAAAATTTTCTTTCATACAAACCCTGTCCTGATAATTACGAACACAACAAAAAAGAAATCAATCAAATCGGTGGAGCCGTTCTCAAGTGATGCTCCATCATACATGTGGCAATTCATTTTTATTAATATAGATTTCCTGATTTAGCGTTGTGGATTGGACTACAATCGTATATTGGTAGCCCAAAAGAGGTTATTGCGTTTGACATATATATACATATATGTATATATATATATATATATATGTATGTATATTGTAGTATGGCAATATCCCATTTCATTGTATTATACACAAATTTAAAATTTAAAAATGTCAAACAAACGTCAAGATGACACAGAGAAAGGGTGAAATAGAAAGGGCGTTAGAAAAACTAATGTCTTCGTTAAATAAGTTATCATGCGCTATTAATGGTCGGGGGCACAGTCTGAACAAACAAGTAGAAAGTACAAGTAGATCTAATGAGTTAAATGTAAGGTTAGAAGATATCGAGATTACATATGAAAATGAAAATAGAAGTATAAACGAATGTACAAAGAAAAATATATGTGAATTAAAAGAATTGGTAACTACTGACACTTGTTTATCTCAAAATAGGGCATTAAAGGAAGAAAATTCCTTGCAATTAACACATTTGAAAGGTGTCAATGAATCGAACTTTAAGTTATGTCAAAATTTAAATGAATCTACGAGTTTAAATATAGCTTTGTTTGAACAAGTTAATCAACGTAATGACAGGTTATTGCAAAAAGACGCGTGCCAGAAGGAAAGGGAACTTGAAACCGAATCAACAATTCAACATCAAACTAAATTAATTGATTTTCCTCAAATAAAACTCCAAATGGAAGAAGAAAAGATAAAAACTATAACAGATAAAATATTTGGGAATTCGGAAAAGGAGAATCACCCACCCTTATCTGTTGCGCTTAACTATAAAGATTTCGAGTACCAATTGAATAAAGAAAGGGAACTTAGAAAGAGCTTAAGACAACAGATAGTAAATTTGAAATCGCAATTCTGTTCAGATAATTTGGAAAGAACTAATACCACAGCAAATATCAAGGATCATATGAGGGTGTTAGAACAAATCACACAATCTCCTGAGAAGAACGATTTATTTCGACAGAGTTTCATTCAACGAATACATTACAATATACCGCACACGTTCGATCCCGGGATATGTACCAAACCATTAATGTGTGCTAATTGCAAAGATCAACTTCCGCTAGGCCCATAGCCAGTCTCTGCAACAAATGCCAAATTGTTGTGCATCCTCAATGTACATCAAATTTACCAAGAACTGATATCGTAAAAGGCATTTACAATGTAGAGAATATTTATTCATATAAAGTTAATTAAATACGTTTCCTATTAAAACGATTTAAAATTAAATATATTAGTTAAATAAAACAATAAATAAATAGAATAGTACATTTTGGAGATTGAAGTCGTGTTAAGTACTTATCTTGCTTATTTAAAACTGTTCTCTTCTTCAGTACCATTTATACTTACCAATTGTTAATCTACAATAAGACACTAATTTCTTTTAGTGATTATCTTCTAGTTTCATTTACATAAATAAAACCTAGATTTCTTAAATGATAGTAAAAATTTTCTGTTACAAGTAACAAAAAATTTATTAAGGGGGGCGGTAGTATAATTGTAGTATGGTAACATTCCATTAGTAAAATTATCAATAAAAAGATGTTAATTTTATAAAGCATTCTTTAAGAAATAGAAAAGCGTCGTAAACATACCACACACATACACTTGAAACATTCAAAATCTAGAATTCCATTGCTATAACGACGTACCAAAAATAAAAGAAATAAGTTTGTTTATAAACGACGGAATAGGATGGTCGACGAAAAAGTCAGATAAAAAGTTATATAAAATACCAGGGTTGAAAAGAAGCAGACCACATCAAAAAGAAGTTGTTGTTTACAAACGACGAACAGAACAAAGAAAAAGAAGTACAATAAAGGAAAAGACCAAAGAAAGGAAGTGAAGAAAGAATTCAGGAGGGAGGGAGAAGTTAAGAATTAGAAAACAAATTACACTGATACACACTAGGTAATATATTTTGATTGTATTGTTCATTTTTTTGTTAATATAATACTAAATTCTTGTAAATATTAATTGTAATAATTTTGCTTTCTATAAAATTAACTAAAATTCATACTACAATATATATAACTGTGGACCTCATGAGTCGTGCAGATAACTTTTTGTTGATAACGGCATATTGAATTTTCCATCGATTTATATGTATAAAGCTGCCTTATATGTCAAAAAAAAAAAAAATTAAAACTTTTGAAATACCTTCACCCTCGTCATACAAATTTATTATATTTTGCGAAGCATAATAGAGTCTTATGCGAAAAATCACCAATCTGTTCCTGCATTAAGATATTCAATAATTTGCTAAAATAAAAAATAGGAAATATGTAATTTTAAGTTGAATTAAAAATTCCTACTGGCCAAGTGATACTATTCTTTCGATGAGTATCTAGACCATGGTTGCACAGACTTATGAAGACTAGGGGCCACTCGGGCAAATCATGAACTGATGGCGGGCCGGCCGCCAGAAGTATAGGTAATTAAAGACAATAAAGAATTGATAATAATTTATTAAAATTCAAAAAGAATTTATTAATTTGAAGCGTGGCACTGCATAGTGCTTACAATCTTTTTTATATTTGGCTCAAATTTACTTGTAGCAACACGTAAAACTGCTTCCAAACTTTCATTTGCAAGGCGGTTTCGATTTTTTGTTTTATTATTATTTAGTATTGAAAAAGTTTGTTCACATATATAGGTAGAACCAAATAAGCTGGCACATTTCAGAGCGTTTATGCGCAACTTTTCGTACATATTTTTATCAATGCAGCGGTAAAAGTTCAGCAAGTCTCCTTCGTTGAATTTGTTGCGTAAATCTTGATCGTTTTGAATGTCGATAATTTCTAACTGCATTGACTCTGGCGCATTTTCAACTGAAATCGTGAAAGGATTGCTGAATATGTCCAACAGAGGTTTCACTTTTTTAAACTCCGAAAATCTGTCTTGAAAAGATTGAATCAAAATATCTAGCTTTTCTACATAACTGAAATTAATCGCAGTTTTGTTGAATTTTTCAGCCATTTTCTTATAATTCGGAAAATGATTGTAATTTCCAGAATTCAATTGTGATCTGAAAAGTGTCAGCTTGCATTGAAAGGATGATACATGAGCGTAGAGCTAGGATATCAGTTGATTTTTGCCTTGAAGCCGTGTGTTCAAGACATTCAAATGATTTGTAATGTCAACTAAAAAAGCCAAATCACACAACCAATCAGGATTTTTAAGTTCCGGGACATCCCTTTGCTTTTCCGCCAGAAATATTCCAATTTCTTCTATTAAATTTAGAAATCGTTCCAGTGTCAATCCACGGCTTAGCCACCTTACTTCTGTATAATACAGTAAATCTCCGTATTCGCTTTCGATGTCATCAAGGAATTGTTTGAATTGTCTGTGATTGAGTCCTCGTGATTTTATGAAATTTACAGTCGAAACTACCACTTTCATGACATTTTGAAATTCAATTTTTTAGAACAGAGGGTTTCTTGGTGTATAATGCAGTGAAATTGCAAGAGATCTTCAGCGTTTATGTTTTTTCCTTGCAGATGCTTTTTCAGTAAAGTAACTAGCCCGGAATTGACACCAATCATCGAAGGAGCACCGTCAGTCGCAACTCCCGATAATTTTGATAAGTCCAAATCAGTTGTTGAACACTCATCCAAAAGTACATTGAGTATATCAACTCCTTTGGTTTGACCTTTCAATGAACACATTCCGAATAACTCTTCTAAGACTTCAAAATCTTGAGTAACACCTCGTATGAATATGAGAAGTTGAGCTGTGGAACTAATATCAGTGGATTCGTCGAGTGCTAATGAAAAAATTCAATGATCTTAGTTTTTTCAATTAATTGTTCCGCAATATTACCTGACAAAGACATAATTCGTCTTTGGATAGTCATACGATTCAGTTGAATTTTCTCAAACTTTTTGCTGCTTCTGGACACATTTTCTTAGCGGCAATTTCTATGCATTCTTTTACAAAATCGCCATCATTGAAGGGGCGACTTCGCTTTGCTATCATTCGAGAAATTTCATAACTAACTTCTGTAGCTGTTTCTGAATCTTGAATGGGTTTTGTAAACATAGGTTGCTGACCAATAAGCTCCCGTTTTAAAGACAACATTTTTTGCTTTCTTAATTCGCCTGTAAACTTGGTAAAAGAAGGATGCTGCGTTTCATAGTGCCTTTTTACATTATATTCCTTTGCAATCGCAACAGAATTCTTGCAAATTAAACAAACGACTTTGTTATGCGACCATACAAAAAAGTATTTCTCAGTCCAAATTTCTTGAAACTGCCGATTTTCACCTTTAACCTTACGTTTTTTACTAGGTCCTGGCTTCTCCATGTTGCGTTCTAATCCTGGCTAGGATTAACACAGCACCTAAAAACAATTACAGTACCTACTTAAATTACCCATTCTTCTTTAAATTATCAAAAATAATTGATTAAATTCCTCAGAAATTTTAAGATTTTTATACAGATTTTATATCTGAAATAATGACGTAATTATTACAGTTAGAGAAATTCTGATAAAAATAGTAATTTCTTTGTTTTATTTTAATATTTGGCCAACATTAAAGCTAAATTTGATTAAAATTGATTAAATAGGTAGGGAAACACTTATTAATAACTGAGTTTTACTTACGATTGCACAACACAATTATACACGGCACTTGACGGGTTAACAGGAAATCTACGTTGAATGTGGATCAAAATATATGACACCGGCTAGTCGAGTTAAAATCTACACTAGAACTATTGCCTCCCCAAAACACTATTAAACTGCACTTACTCTCAATCACTTATTACTTCGCTTTGTATTTTCGCGCTTATTTCTTCCTGTTGACATTTCACTCAAATTAAAACCGAACTGTCGGTCGCTGCGGTTAGCGTGGCTTTTATACCGCGCATACGACTCTGGAAGCTTCGTGTATCTACTCGTACCTACGCGAGCAATCGGGAATTCGGGACTATTGCTATCTCGCTTGCTCACACTGCGCTAGAAAATTCTTGATTTCTCTACTATTTTGAACTTTATATAAAGGCAGCAAGCGATGTTGCTTGACTTAGCATTTTTGGGCGCTAGATTCAAATAGCGCGCGCGCGAGATTTAAATTACTTTTCGAACATATTTTTTTGGTTTTATTCTGGAATAGAATTAAATATTCTTCGATTGTACGAGAGTATTATTTTTGCTGTCGGCGGGCCACCAGTATTCGACAGGCGGGCCGCGGTCTGTGCATCCATGATCTAGACGAAAGATTTTTAAATTGAAATTATTCTTCTTTATTATCTTGTTAATATGTATTGTGGTTTATTGTTCCTTTTTTTTTAAATGACGTAACCCATGTTAAATTTTAGCCGATGGGGCCAAAATAATAATAATAATAATTATTATTATTAGGAGGTCTTAATATACAGGACCTTATATTATATATATATATATATATATATATAAAATTCTGACGATTTAGATATAACCGATTTTACAATAACAATCGATCGACGCGTAGACTTCGCTTTTAAAACGAATTCGAAAATCTGGATTGAAAACTTTATTTCTTACCGATATTCGTCGCCTGGCACATGTACGCTCCCGTGTCGGCGAATGTTATTTTTCTGATTTTCAACGCTGTTCCATTTCCCACAATTTGATATTTGTGCGCGCCGTCCATACGTAACGATTCGTCGTTCTTCAGCCATTCCACCTGAAAGGAAAAATAAACACGTGAATGCAAGTCGCCGATCGAACTGTATACGTATGCCCCCGAATGTCTTTTTAAAATTATGTCCGTACAGGACAAGTTCTCGAAACAAGAACGAGAAAGCGCATATGCCATAGCGATTGAAACAACTTTTCCATCCGAAGGAATTATTGAAAAAGCATGATAAATGATGCAATAAACCTAACGATTTTTTGTTATGTACATTTATCGTTGGTCATTTTATAAATCATAATGCATTTAGGGTGAACTGCCCAATAAAAGAACAGTTTACTAATAAAATTATTATAACAATTTACAAACGCTGCGAAATATTCTTTTTTTTTTGTTTGAGAAGAAGCAATAATATTTCAGCTTTATTTTTCACATAATTTTTGTTTATAAAAGTTTAAATTTTTGCGGTAAAAAATATTCAAGATCAACATTTTGGAGCGACTCGCTCATTTCGTGGCCGCTAGTAAGAGACACGTGCAACAGAGACAGTGAGTTTTACACAAAAACAGCAATTTAACGAAAAATCTAGTTGGTAAGTAATATATATTTAGATTCTACATAAAAGTACGATTATTTTAGTATAAGAATCATGATGTGAAAACATGTACAATTCACATAATCATGATGTTCGTTTATTGGTATGGTTTTCTAATCTAACCCAGTAGAAAAACAGGCATTTATCCATGTAAATCAAATTGATTTTGAAATTGATTATTAATTGTTTTCTAAAGTACTGTGATTCAAATGAGAGTTGAAACTCATTAATTAAAGAAGATTAAAGAAGAAAAAATCAAGGCTAAACAGAAAAATAGTCAAAAAACATTGAATTTAATTAGAAAGAGTCCTCTTACTCCATTAATTTATCTGCCCATGGATTTGAGTTTTAAAATATAAATAAATGAATTTTATTTGAAATACTTATTACTTCTTTATTAAAACAATGTTTTCTCGGTATTTAACCCTTTATTCAGTGGCCATAACAATATTTTATAGCCCTGTTCTTTTACTGGGCGTCTGATGTCCTTCTACTGGACAAGGTGTTCTTTTAATGGTATTTTCTCGCTTTCTTCACACTTTACTAAATTACTAATTTTCAACTGATTTTTAAACCATAATTCTTTTTCACTTGATTCCTCAGTTGTTTCCGAATACAACAGAAAATGTTTCAAGATGAAATGATAATTAGGCTTAAAATAAGCGACTATAATATATACAGACATTTCCTTAACTGTTCTTTTATTGGGCAGTTTATCCCTATTTGTGTACGAACGTACGTATTCGAAGCGAAAAATTCAAATATTCGAAGAAACTAGCATCCGGATCCGTTTCGATCTAATAAATTTGGACGTGCAGTTAGTTCGAGCTCGGTTGACAGAGATAAGTTACTCGCCGGCAAGTTTTATAAAACGACGTTTTAATGAAAAATGGGCGAAAGAGGATCAGCGAGAATCCCATTTAATATATGTATCCCAGCCATATTTGGTTTTTGTTTTATTCCGTCGTCCGCGTGAAACGACGTCGTCCAATTTATACGTTGAATATTTCATACTAATCAGCTTTAAGAGGATATTTTGCGATAACAAGTATACGCTTGTTATCGTCTTTCTCAAGTACGTATTTCGTTTCTTGTTTTGGCATTGTTTAGAGAAATATTGATACAAAGTATCGATGGATGTGTTTATATTAGGATTGTTCATAGAGTAAATTGGAAACCGTTGGTAACTAATATTCAGTGCGCATGTCCGACTGGAAACAGTTGCAAATTTGTCCTAAATTTAATGCTCTACGAACATAAAAGGAAGAAGGAATGCGTAATTTGTTCTAAAGGTGGCGCAAAACTCAGGTTTTGTAGGTCTTTTGAAGCATGATTTATCTAAATGTAGTAAGAATGTGGAGAAAACAACAAAAACGACACATATTCACAAATTAATATCGTCAACGTACAGATGTGGGACAGATCATGGAATGGATCACCACAGATTAACAAGTAATCTGGCAGTCAACATCACTAAAGTTGGCGCTTGCCATTGCGCATGTCTCAAACCAACAATTTTCAATTCTGTAAGAAATTATTCTGACGGTTACCAATCGGTTGGAAATTGAATAAAATTCACTCTGCGAACGCCGGATTTCTAGTCATCAGTTTGAAATTTTACGAACACAAATATATGAATACGCATGCGTCTGACGGTTGCTGATACTTGCTGATTGCTCTACGAACAAACCTATTGAAAGAAGGAATGTTTTAGACCAATGAATCCATCCCCTCAAGCATATCTACATACAAATCCTATAAAAGCCATCTGGAGTCAAACAAAGATCTCTGCGAAAAACTCTGATAGGATCAAACTCACGTACCTAGCCAATTGGTTAGGAACATGTTTGAAAAGAAGTGCAAGAAACTGGGTCTCTTGATCCTACCACAGAATTCTTCAAGATTGCCGGAAATGTCTGTAATCTACAAGAAGTTAATTTTGCTTATTAAACTTTTTACTTCATTTTTGCTTTCGATTTCTGTTCTATTATCTGGAATTTCATAACTCGTTTGGCGACAGCGAGGTCTGAGGTGTCGAGGCCCGACCGCAGCAAAGATAGAACAAGAACATTTGTTTTCGTTTTCCTCCTGTTTCTTTCTTTGTGATTAGAAACAATAAAAGAAACCCGAAAATTTGTTTTTATTTGTTCTTTTGTTTCCATCTTGCTTTGTTCTCACGAGAATTTGAGAAGGATAAGGCCAACATCATATTAGTTTCGGTTTTTTCACCCTTCCCTCTTCCTGTGTTCCACTTACAGAATGTTGAGCAGAAATCGAACAGAAACATTTGTTTCCGTTTCTTTTTGTCTCGTTCTTATTTTGTCTTCTTTAGAATATCGTACTATCTAGTTTCACAACGTTAAGGGAAAATCGCAAAATCATAAAATTGGATAAAATTACATCTGTTTCGATTTCTTCTTGTTTTGCTCTTCGCCTATCTTTTCTCCTCGGAATGGACGATAATTGAACATAAAAATTTATTTTTGTTTATGTCTTATTTCGTTCTTGTTTTTTGTTTTCGGATTTTAAATACCAACCAAAAAGAAAAGAAAGCTGAATTGTTTCTTTCTTCAGTTATTCGTATGTTCTGAACATCGGACATGAAGCATTGGTTTCCTTTTGTAGCTCTTTTGTTTCGTTCTTCGTCTGTTTTTCCCATAATTTAGAAAAAGAATAAAAAATAACGTTGAGTATATTTTTGTTTCTTTCTTGTTTCGCTTTCTTGAAAATTTGCAGAAAGTTGTATGGACAATAAAAGGAGCGCGAAATTATGTTTGCTTTCTCTTTGTCTTGCTCTCCGCCTATGTTGGACGAAAATAGAACATAAGAATTTATTTCTGTTTCTCTCTTGATTTCATTCTTTTTTATTGTATTTGTAGTATTGGACAAAGGTCGTGTATGAAACATTTGTGTCTTTCTTGTTCCATTCTTGTTTTGTTCCTCCATAATTTAGAAATAATGAAATAGGAACAGCAAGTAGGTTTTTGTTTCTTTGTGGCTTCAATCTTGTTTCATTTCTCCGAAAATTTGAAGAAAGCTCTATTGTACAGTGAAAGCAGAGCAAAATTACGTTTGCTTCGCTTTCTTCTTGTCTTGTTCTTCACTTATTTTTTCTCTTCAGAATGTTCGATCAAAATTGAATACAAAAATTGGTTTCTGTTTATATTTTGTTTCGTTCTTGTTTTGTTCCCTTCAGAATTTAGAAACGATCAAAAAGAAATAGTGAATCGGTTTCAGTCCTTTTTCATTTCGCTTTTCGTTAGTTTTCTTCAAAATGTAGGAGGAAGATAGAATACACACATTTGCTTTTGTTTTCTTCCTGTCCTTTTTTGTGATAAGAAACAATAAAAGAGGAGAATTTGTTTCTGTTTCTACTTTTGTTCCGATTTTGTTTTGTTTTCACGAGAATTTGGGAAAAGCTGTATTCAAGAAAGAGAAGTGGGCAAAATCATATTACCTTAGGTTTTTTACTTTTTGCTCTTTCTCTGTTCGACTTTTAGAATGTTGAGCGAAAATCTAACATCCAACAATCCGTTTATTTTTTATTTCGTTCTGGACGATCTTGGACGATCAGAGAAGACCAACATCATATTATCTTCGATTTTCGCCCGTTTCTCTCTTCGTCTGTTCTACTCTCAAAATATTGATGAAAAATTGAACATAAGAATTTCTTTGCGTTTCTTTTTTGTTTCGTTCCTATTTTCTTTTCTTTACAATATAGAAAGAAATAAAAAGGAATATTGAATTTATTCCCGTTTCGTTGTCGTTCCACTCTTCTTTTGTTGGAGAATCTGGAGAGACCTGTTACATTGGATAAACAAAAAGGGCTACATTTTCGTTTCGCCGTTCGTTTGATTTCTTCAGAATGTTGGGTGAAACATATAAATTTGTTCCTGCTTCGTTTTTTTTGTGAACACTTAATTTGTCTTTGTTTCTTATTCTGTTACTTTTTCTTAGCTTTTCAGGAATTTGGTGAAAGCTGTGTTGGTCAATCGAAATGGGCAACATTATATTGTATTTGCTTCTTGTTGTCTTCGTTTTTGCTTTATTTTATTCAGGATTTGGAGAAAACGGGGTACAAAATAGTACGAGTAAAGTTAGAAAGTATCACAAGCTCATCAGTGGTCCTTATTATCGCGTTTGCTTCGACTTTCTTTTTGTTTCTTTGATTTCTCGTTTCTCGTGTGCTTCATCAATGCTTTTCTGATGTTGAGGAAAGGTGTGTGGGACATGAATCAACAAAGAGCAACATTGTATTTGCTCCCCTTTGCTCTTGAAAGCTTCAAATGACGTTGGGGGACGTCAAGAGCCTTTGGACATTGGCAGCTTTTCTTGCAGTGGATATCTTTCCAATTATATGGTATGTACCAACTTGGGGTGAGCGCTCCTCGAGAAATTCCAAAAATATTCTATAGATCCAATTCTTTGTAGTTAAGTTCTTGTCCAAAACCAGAAAAGTCTTACTTTTTAAAAATTTTTAATTTACTGAAATTGGGTTACCATTCGTTCCAACCTCCTGGAAGTCTTTTGTTCCTTTCTTCTTTTCTTTATTCAGAATTAGCATATTATCAAGAAGGAGCGGATGATTTTGAAGGCATCGACTGCTTCGTTCGGCGATTGGGGCCATCGAATCAAGAATATGAATACGTAATTCTTGATCCTTGGAAATGTAAAAATTGTTGGAGCTTAGATCGAGACTGGACAGAGGATCTAACAATTCGATGTATGGCTGCTCCAATTGAATGTGAACCCGCATTATTGTAGTGTAGGACGATTGGTCGTTCTAGATTACAGGTTGGATGAAAAGTTTTGAAAGCAACGCCTATTAACCAGTAGAGGAATTAAAATTTATACGCCATTTTAATATTTCGTCTTCCATTTGACCACGCACAAAAGTGCATTTCGATCTGTCAATTCACTCCTCGTTTGCAAGCCATTTGAAGTTGACGTGTCAGTGTATTCTGCTAGAATGGAAAAAACCGAACATCGGGTGGTGATAACACTTCTTTGTTTTGAAAGGTTTATCAGCAACATAAATTCGTACAAAATGGTAAAAGTCTGCTCGTCATTACCAACTGTGCATTGATGGATTTTAGAGTTTAAACGTGGTCGTACAAGCGTTCAAGATGAACCACGTAGTGGACGTCCAAAAAATGCAAGAAGATCAAAAATCATTGAGCAAGCTTATGATATTGTTTGGAAAGATGCAAGTTTGACTAAGCGTGAAATTGCTGACATCATAAGCATCTCGGATGAACGAGTATTCCATATTTCACACGAAGAATTACATATGAAAACCCTATTCGGAAAGGTACCGCCGCATTCGTTAACAATTCAACAAAAACTGAATCGGAAACAAATTTCTCGGCGTAATTTGGAGGGTTTTAAGCAGAATGAAACCGAATTTGTGTGTCGTTTTATAACTACGGATGAGACTTGGATCTACCATCATGATCCTAAACTGAAACAAGACGTTTACAGTGGACTGAAGCTGGTTGTTCAGCTCCAAAACAAGTCAAGTCAGAACGATCGGCAAAAAAGGTTATGGCATCAGCTCTTTGGGATGCAAAAGGGCTTTTGTTGATTGACTATCTTCAAAAACGTAAAACAATAAACTCTGAATATTATTGCAACTTTTTGGACCAGTTGGGTAAACAAAAATCCGGCTTACGGATCATTTTTCATCAAGAGAATGCACTTGTTCACACAAGTATTTTGACGACGGCTAAATTGAAGGAATTAAAGTACGAATTGCTTGAACACCCACCGTATTCACCAGATTTGGCTCCCTCCGGCTATTACCTCTTCAGAAATTTGAAACAATTTCTTCGTGGAAAGCGTTCTTCGTCGAATGAAGAAGCTATTGCAGCCGCGAACAGTAGTTTGCAGAGCTTCCAGAAAATCATTACAGAGCTGGTATAAAATTATTGGAGGATCGATGGAATAAGTGTGTTGAAGTTGAGGAAGATTATATTGAATAAAAAACTAATTTCATTAAAAAATGCAAATTCTCTCATTTTTGCTTTCAAAACTCGTCAACCAATCTGTAGTTTCTTGGAGGATGGCGATTATTTCTCTCAAATAAATGGTGGCTAACACCTCAGCTTTAACCGTTCCTCGATGTGGTAATAGAATTGTACCTACATAGCTTGCTTCTCAGGCAATTAAGTTATCAGTTCGATAGTCTACGGGAAATAATAACTTTCGCTGGATCCTCCACAAAAGCTCGAATCTTCTGACACCTTGTTCATTATTTATCCTGAAGAAACCGCCGAAGCAAAGCAACTAGTACGTGTCTTCTGCACGCGCATCGTAAAATAAAGAATTCATTACAGCGACGGCGATAAAAACGCAAACATAATGTTATCTGCTCCAGAGTCGTTTTCCGCGATATCTCTGCTTTCGCGTCCGTTCGTCCGTTTTCTACTTTCATTTCGATCCTTCGCACTCCCCGCCGAGTTTCCATATTCAGCGTTCACGCTCGTCCTTCGTCTAATCGCTATCTGATGAGATTTCGCAGCGCGAGCGGCCGCCTTAAAACCGGCGTCCCGACGCGTCGTTAATGGCCCAATAAAGCCTCGGTCTCGCGTTCTCATCAAAACTTGTGCAGTAAATTCGAGGCGAAACAGCGCGTCGGCAACAAAGTGTTGGAAGACGGCGATCGTTTGACGTTTCGTGTCGGTTACACCTACGTGTGTATATATGTATACACGTAGCCGGAGGCGGCTAAATCCCGTCGCTGCCGCCCTCACCGCTAGCGCCGCCGCCGTCGTCGTACTTCAAGCGATTTTACGACGTGTCGTAAAAATACAATGTTATTCAAATTTGGAGCTCCTTTATGTAAGCGTCCTCTATGAATATAATATGGAGAATCATTATCGTCTTTAGGATTGAGGTCTTAATCAAAGCGTGGTCGTGTGAGAATGTGCGACCCGTAGAAATGATGTGATAATGAGAAATACACAAGTAGTATATCTACTACGATCTGTATCAGTTATATTGTTACGTGTTGCAATCAGTTTTTCCTTTCTTTTACTCTTGCGCTGGTATCGTTTGGGATTTGGACGTTCAAACGTCCAAACCTTTGTTTTACTTTTCCTTTTCGTTCCATACTTCTATTTTCACCAGACTGTTGAACGAATATATAGCACATGGAGCAGAGCAGTTTGCTTCTGTGTTCCTTATTTCGTTTTGTTTCAGGATTAGAAACAGTCCAAGCAACGTATTCATTGTAGTTCCGTTTCTTTCTTATTTCGTCTTTTGCTTTCTATCGAAATTGGATAAAGATTGAATGTCTACCTTGTTTTGTTCCTGTTTTGTTTCCTTAACAAGGAAACTGGAGTATGTTTTTGCCTTTTTCTTGTTTGACTCTTGTTTTGTTTGTTTTCCCGAAAACTTGAAAGAAAGTTGTATCGGAGGGTAAACCCGCAGTTGTAAAACAGGGAAACATTACGTTTGCTTCGGTTTCTTCTTGTTTTCCTCTTCACCTAACTTTCCTCTTCAGACCGGTGAACAAAATTCAACATAAAACACATTTCTGTTTGTGTCGTTTCTGTTTTCTTTTCTCCGTAATTCAGAAACAATTAAAAAGGAACATCGAGTACATTTTGTTTCTTTCCTGTTTCACTTTTGTTTTCTTTTCCTAAAAATTTGAGAAAAGCTGTATTGGACAATAAAAAAGAATAAAATTACATTTGCTTCGATTGCTTTTTGTTTTGCTCTCCACCAATCTTTCCTCTTCAGAATATCGGGCGATAATTGAACATAAACATTTGTTTCTATTTCCTTCTTCACTTATTCATTTATTCTTAATAGTGGACGAAAATCCTTTCTGCTTGTTCCTTTCTTGTGTCGTTCTTGTTTTGCTTTCTCTACAATTGAAAAAGATTAGAAAAGAATGTCGAATACCTTTTTGGTTTCTTTCTCGTTTCACTCTTATCTTGATTTCCTGAAAATTTGAAGAACATTGTATTGGGCAAACAGAAAAGGGCAAAATTACATTTGCTCCTGTTTTTTCTTGTTATGCTCTTCAGCTATCCTTTTTCTCGAGAATGGACCAAAATTGAACACAAAACAATTGTTTCTGTTTGCTTCTTTCTTGTTTCGTTCCTGTTTTGTTTTCTTCATAATTTAGAAACAATCAAAAATTAACATCGAATACGTTTTTATTCCCTCCTTGTTTCTCATTTATTATATATAATAATATAAATAAAAAACGAGTTTTGGGCAATAAGAAAGGAGCTCCGGTTTTTCTTGTTTTGTTCTTTACCTATCTTTCCTCTTAAGAATGGGCGAAAATTGAACATGAAACATTTGTTTCTGTTCATCGCCTCCGTGTTTCGTTCTAGTTTTGTTTCCCCCTAAATTTAGAAACAAATTATAAAGGAACGTCGACTATGTTTTTGTTTCTCTTTTGTTTCACTCTTAAAGCTGTATTGGACTACAAGCAGAGGATAAAATTATATTTGCGTCGGTTTTTCTTGTTTCGCTTTTCACCTATCTTTTCTCTTCAGAATGTTGGACGATAATTGAACATTAATATTTGTTTTTGTTTGTCTTTCTTGTTTTGTTCTTGTTTTATTAACTCCATAGATTAGATTAGATTACTTGAAGTGGCACTGATGCCTGTTCTACTGCGACCTTTCCAGCTCTATTGTGGTCCTCATGCCTCCTTAGAGTACGTTCTCTAGCTTTATTCCTTTAATTAGACTTGACAGCTTTGAGAGCGGTTCTTCCGCATATACATATATTTTTAAAAGCGGACTTGAAGCCCTTGCTCCGTAATGCTGTTACATGCCTCCATAATAGAGTCCTGGTCTGCCTTAAGCGTTACCGGCTCCATCTGGGTGGCTGGATAGTCGTTGCATATTACCACGATCCTCTTCAAAGCAGCCTTCTTGAAGGTTAAACCTTGTGGCCCCTTGCTTTTCGGAAGACCTGCGGGAGTACTGCCCTCCGACCTCGTTTTTGGACTTCCGTCCTTTCTTTACGTTTAGTAGCCTCCGCCGCCTGTTGAGGCCTAACTTCCTTATCTAGACTAACCTGGCCCTTTGTGCATGCCTAGTGAAGTTGGCCTTGATTATGGCTCTTCTAGCCTGTATGAAATCTTGGCCCTGTTTCACAAGCTTTTGCACTTTAGCCTTGGAAATTCTAGATAGCGTAGCTATACAAAGAGTAGCTAGGGATTTTTATGCCTCCTTAGAGTACGTTCTCCAGCTTTATTCCTTTAATTAAACTTAACAGCTTTGAGAGCGATACTACCGCATATACGTGTATTTTTAACGCGGATTTAAAGCCCTTGCTCCGTAATGCTGTTATATGCCTCCATAATAGAGTCCTGGCCTGCCTTAAGCTTTGCCGGTTCCATCTGGGTGGCTGGATAGTCGTTGCAAACTACCGCGATCCTCTCCAAAGCAGCCTCTTTGAAGGTAAAACCTTCTGGCCCCTTGCTTTTCGGAAGACTTGCTTTGGACTTCCGTCCTTTCTTTTATTATCTTATTAACTACATAATTTAGAAACTACTGAAAAAGAACGTTGTGTATGTTTTTGTTTCTTTCTTGTTTCACTTTTGTTCTCTTTCCCTTAAAATGTGAAGAGAGCTTTGTTGGGCAATAGGTAGAGGACAAAATTAGATTTTCTTTGGTTTATTCTTCGCTTATCTCTTCAGAATGTTGGATGAAAATACTGCATAAAAATTTGTTTCTATTTCTGTCACGTCATGTCGTTATTATTTTTTCTTCAAAATTTAGAAACGATAAAAGAAGTGATTCTGTTCCGGATTTTTCTTGTTTTTCGCTCTTCGTTCGTTTTCGTCGGAATATTGAACGATGATAGAAGATAAATATTTGATTTCTTATTTCTGTTCCGTTCTTTTTTGTGATTAGAAACAATAAAAGAAAGCCGACGATCAGAAAAGGTGAACATTGTATTACCTTCAGCTTTTTCAATGTATCACTTTTTCTCTGTTTTACTTTCAGAATGTTGGGGTAAAATCGAACATAAAAAATGGTATCCGTTTCTGTCTTGTCTCCTTCTTATTGTTTTCAGACTTTAGAACCAACAGAAAGGAACATTCAATTTATTCCCGCTTCTTTGTTGTTTCATTTTTGTTCTGTTTTTTTTTTTTTGGCGAATCTGACGAAAACTTTGCTGAGCAATCGAGATGGACAACTTTGTTTTGTATTTGGTTTTGTTTACGATTTGTTCCGCTTTTCATTCAGCTTTTTGGAAGTGTTCGGTTGTTAATACCTTTTTAATTCAGAAGGTGGGAACAACCGACGAGAAATATTCATTTCCTTCATGCTTCTTTTTTATCATGCTCTATTGGAAGAGCATTGAATACGTTTTTGTTTCTGTTTTTTAGTGTCTGGTTTGTCTGTTTTAGAATTTAGAAAAGTTGTATTGAACAGACAAACAAAAGACAAACAAAAGACAAACAGCGACATAATATTTGATTTTTTCAGTTTCCTTCTTGTTATATCCGTTTTTGTTTTATTTGATTAAGGATTTGATGGAAATACGTTATGAAATAGTATGACAAAACTTAGAAAGCATCAGGAGTGTATTATGGGGCCCTTAGTATTGCGTTTCCTTCGATTTCCTTTTTGCTTTTTCATTTCTCGCTTCTTGTGGGTGTTGGTCGGATCTAGGGCATTGAAATTGATTTCTGTTTTTTCTGTGTTTTGGTCTGCGTCGTTTCTTTTTCCGAAATTTAATGAAAGCTTAGTTAGGTTTATCAACTTTAACAAACAACGGTGGATGTGCTTCGTTTCTTTCTTTTTTACGTTTTGCGTAAAAGCCATGCTAGGAAATCAGAAAAAAAAACAACGTCCCATTTCCTTATCATTTTTGTCTTTAAATAACACTAAATTCATTTTTGCATCTCTTTCTCGTGTTGCCTTGTTCTTTTTGTTCATTTCTTTTGGATTTTGGAGACAACAGGGAAGAGCATTGCATTTGTTTTAGGCTGTTTTTCTTTTATTTGTATTAGTTTTTCCATCATGTTTCTTCTGATTTAGACTAAATATAGAAGGGCAATAAATACATGGAACAGAAGCAGCAAGAAACTAATGAGTTTCTGGCTGCTTTTTTGTTTTGCTGCAGTTTCGTCAATCTTTTTCTGAGTTTTGGGAAAGTTGTGTCGGATGTGCATGAACAAAGAGCAACATTGTATTTGCTTTATTTCTTGCGCTTGATGACTAAAAGTGAATACACTGACCGTTGGGGACGTCAAAAGTCTTCAAACATTGGCAGCTTTTCTTCTAGTTGATATGCTCCAAATAGAATTGATCAACATGGGATCGTCGTCCCTCGAAAATTCCAGAACTTCACCATGTGCTCAATTTTTATTATTATTAATAATAATAATAATAATTCTTTATTGCATAGTATACGTTGTATACATGAATACGTCAAATTAGAATTACTTAACTATATTACTAATTAAAGTACTCTTCCATATTATATGGTTCCAGCTCAATTAACCATTCCCGCAGTTTGCGTTTTAAAGATTCAAGTGTTCCTAGCCTTCTTATGAATAAGGGTAATTTATTGTATAGTCTTAAACAAGAGTAAGATAGGCCTTTCTCTGTCATACTCAACCTATGTATCGGAAACACCATATCGACTCCTTTCCGTCTCGTATTATACATATGTTTAATTTGAGATTCCGAAAAGTAATTTTTGTTTTTATAGAAGAATACTACAGTTTCATATACGTATATAAATACCATAGACTGTTAACAAATTATTTGATCTAAACACAGTTCTGCAGCTCTCACTAAAATCGAGACCAAACATAGTCCTGATCACGCGTTTTTGCAATATAAAAATTCTTTGTATTTCATTACAATGTCTCCAAAAAATGATATCGT
The DNA here is from genome assembly GCA_038088585.1 of Chrysina gloriosa. Taxonomy (NCBI): domain Eukaryota; kingdom Metazoa; phylum Arthropoda; class Insecta; order Coleoptera; family Scarabaeidae; genus Chrysina; species Chrysina gloriosa. The sequence goes on along the minus strand of CM076087.1, from coordinate 16,271,939 downwards.
ATTTGATGCGTGCGTAAAAACTTGCAAAGTATACAGCTCTGACCACGTTTGGGTTGACTACTTTCTTCAGTAAGCTAATGGCATAACATTGCGGACTGAGTTGTTTACATATATTATCTACATGGTAGTTATATTTTAAAAATTCATCCACATAAATTCCAAGAAATTTGACGTGGAAATTTTGTATTATTTAGTTCAATAGTTGGCGGGGTGGGTACAAGGCTTTGAAGAGCAAGCATCCCGTTTTGGATTTATTTAGGTGCAGTTTGTTCATTGAGAACCAATCTTGCATTATATTGAAATAATGACTACATTGATTAATAAGGTCTGCATAGTTTTTGCATTGTATTAACAAATTTGTGTCATCTGTGTAATTTATCAACGTATGTTCAGAGCGCTGTATAATCCTATCAACATCGTTAATAAAAATATTAAAAAGTAATGGACCCAGTAAGCTCCCCTGTGGAATAAGCGTCTCAAAACCTTCATCTCCGAGTAAACCGGCTCAGTACTTTGATCCTTGAGACTTACCAATTGCTTCCTACCAGTAAGATATGATTTCAACAAACTATATGATATGCCTCGCATACCATAGCATTCGAGTTTGGATAATAAGATAGCGTGTTCTACACTATCGAAGGCCTTACTGAGGTCTAAAAAAGTCCACATGCCAAATTGCGATCTTCTAATACAGACAATATTCTCTCCGTGTATTCAAAGATTGCTGTCTCAGTTGATTTACCTTTTGAAAAGCCATGTTGCAAGTTATTTAAGATGTTATGTTTTTGAAAAAATTAATAAGCCTAGTGTAGATGACATACTCAAAAATTTTTGCGAAAGTACTGAGCAGACTGATAGGTCTGTAATTATTAAGATTATTCGGATCACTTTTCTTGAAAATTGGTTTGACAACCGCAATTATTAATTTATCAGGGAAAATACCTGTTTGGAACGATGAATTGACTATATTACACAACGGTTCTGAAAGTGATAAAATATTCGATTGAATATTTCATCGATACCAAAAGACCTCCTATTTTTCAATGATCTTATTACGTCAATCATTTCATCGTTAGTGACCGGAAAGAGATAAAAGGTAGCCGAGTTGTTTACTATATCCGGGCTTGTCGATGTCCTATGACGCATGGTATGACCGAGATCCTCATTAGCGAAATGGTTGCTAAAATTACTTACTAGTTCCAACAGATTGGTGCTGTCAGGAACAGTCATGTGTTTGTTTGATTTTAAGTTAGAATTAATAATTTTCCACATTTCTTTTGATTTATTTTCTGACTTTGCAATTTTATCTGTATAATATCGTTTTTTGATTGTGCTTAGTAGGCTATTATGCGATTTCTGGTATTGTTTATATACAGGTAAATATTCGGGGTTGTGATTAGATAACATTTGATATAATGATACTTTGCTCTTTGATTTCAAGACCTCTGGTGAGAGGAGCCACGCCTCCTCTTGGCGTGTACTGAAACGCTTCGGACAATAGATATTATAGTGCTATAAAAGGTATCCAAAAAGTATTGAATTTACTGTCAACGCTGACAGAGCTGTAAACTTTGTCCCATGACTCGGACGATATACTCGTGCATAAGTCCCTAATTGGTTGACGACTAAATAATCTAGAGCTAACACGATTAAATTTTTTATCTATTTCGATATTACATATTAAAGTTTGAGCTAAGTGGTCAGAAAATCCCATTGTGAAAACATTAGTTGATACAATTTCATCCCGAAGATAGTTCGAGACTATAATGTTATCAAAACACGTTCTCGAATTACTCACAATGCGCGTTGGTTTAGTTATGGTTAATTTAGCGCAATAAGAGTGCAGCAGATCTTTATAAGAGCGAGAGTCTACTGATCGCTCCAAGGTATCTATATTAAAGTCGCCAACTATAAAATATGGACAATTAGTATTGTGCAAAAATGACAATAAATTTTCAAAATTGATTAAAAATTCATTAACATTCGTAGAAGGAGATCTATATATAGGTGTACATACTATTATAATTTTTACAGCCCGTGTTAGGAACTGTACTGCACAGCATTCAAAAATTTCATATATTGGAAAGTTGTTAATATCAAGAATAGGACGAGCTGCATATTCCTTGGAAACCAATATAGCGCATCCACCATGTCTGTTTTCATCCCTATAGAAACCAGTAGCCAGATAGAATCCCCCTAAATTAACAGATTGGAATTGAGTGTCGGACAGCCAGTGTTCCGTGAGGCAAGCGACGTGACAGGCAGTTTCCAACAGCTGTGTTTGCAGTTCCAAGTACGATCTACTGAGACATTGGACATTTTGGTGGTAAATTTGAAAGACATTATCGTTTTTCCAGACCTTCTGTGCTATTTTGTGTTGACACACGGTTGAATGCGGGAAAAAAAACGGTTTATTTTTACACCGTATGGCCACAGTTCTGGTTTTTGAACATCACGTAATCGATCTGAGGGAACAAACACCTTGAATGAAGAATATTGGTCTGGGTGTTTGGAGATCATTTTCTCGCACTTCGTGTCTGTGTTGTGTGAATCCAGATGCTTTATTATATCATCGCATGACGTCGTAGTAACCAAACAGAACCAAACGAAATTGGAGAAGTCTTAGTGCAAAACCAGGAAAGTCGTATGAAGTTGTATAAATAAATTGATGAGCCCAAAATCGATTTATTGAAATTGGGCTACCAATCCTCGAAAACTTCGGAAAGCATCTCGTTTCATTCGTCTTTCGTTTTGTTCAGAATTCACATACAATCAAGAAGGAACGTTCAATTTGTATCTGTTTCCATTTTCCTTTAGTCCTTTCTCCTTTTCTTGGAAGTTTGGAAAAAACTGTATTAAGCAACACAAAAAAAGAAAAGAAGGAAGACAACGTTGAAATTAATTATTTCCTTTGTTTTTCTTTCGTTCTCATTTGGTTAAAAAAATAAATAAATAAAATTATAATAATAATAAATAAATTCGTTTTTGTTCCTTTCTTCCTGTATTTTCGTTTTATTTTCCTCAAAGTTTTGAGATAATCGAAAAAGAACGTTGAATTTGTTTTTGGATTATTCGCTCTTATTTTGCTTCCCCATCGTTTTCTTTCAAAACATCAGAAAAATTGTGTGCTTGTTTCTCCTCAAAATGATCCGAACTGGACTCGCAATTAGAAGGATGATCGACGATCAATAACAAACCATACGGTGCAGAATCTGGAAAAAACGTGCTATAACAAACGATGACTCCCATTCCTTACAAATCATTTTCTTCTGTATGTAACGACGTCATCTAAGGTCTAATCTTAAATATTAAAGACCACGTTTTGTACTTCTAATAGCACCGCCAATAAATCCCCATTACCATCATCCTTATCTTTATACCTCATGAACCGCGCTCGAGCGCGATCTATCGCCGTTACTTCTTCAGCGCGATGTGCAAGAACAATGCTTGTCGCCACCTAATTTTCCTTTCCCGCCCACTGAAAGTGAAAAAAATAAGCACAAAATGGAGTCAGAAAAGCAGATAAGGCGGTTATTTTTTGCAAAAGACGTAACGCTTTCTGGCCGCATTTCCTCGTAGCTTTGATAAGTTGCTCCTCGGACAAACGAGGAAATATAAAGAGGAGTCGAGTAAACAGCGCCACTTCAGAGCGACGTTATTCTTCTTCTTGCATTTCCGCATTTTCCGTCGCTATTCCCTGACCGCTATCTCGGTTTCGCATCTCAGCGGTCGAGCTCGTAATTTGTCGACGTTTGAGTTTGTTATGAAGTTGGTTTTATTATTTGGTAATGAAATGTTCTTTACGACTTTATGGACTGGTTCCTCTCCTATAGTATATATATATATATTTTCATGCTGGATGGAATGAATGTAGAAAGAAATATCTTTTAACTTTATGAAGTCGAAATGAAGTTTTTATTTTCTGAATTAAATGCTCTGAGGCATACAGCAAAATAACTAGGGGGACCAATAATATCAAAAGGAAACGAGATAAAAGGTGAATCAATGCGCAGAAACGACCACCCGACGAAAATTCGACTATTTGTCAAAAGTCAAAAGAGTACGTTTTTGTTTCTTTCTTATTTCACTCTTGTTTTGTTTCCTTGAAAATTCGAAGAAAATTGTATTGGGTAATATGAAGAGGACAAAATTGGGTTTGCTTTTGTTTACTCCTGCTTTGCTCTGCGCTTATCTCTTAAGAATGTTGGATTTTCATCCAGTATATAAAAATTACTTTCTGTTTCTGTCATATTGCGTTCTTGTTTTGTTGTCTTTCGAATTTAGGAACGATCAAAAAGGAATATTGAATCATTTCAGTTTTTTTTTTTTGTGTTTCGCCCTTCGTTTGTTTCGTTTGGAATGTTAGACGAAGAGAGAACGGAAACATTTGTTTCTGTTTCTTTACTGTTTTGTTCCATTTGTGATTAGAAAGAATAAAAGAAAGCCGACAATTTGTTTCAGTTTCTTCTTTTGTTAACACTAGAATTTGGGAAAAGCTGTATTGGACGATCAGAGAAGGCCAACATCATATTATCTTCGGTTTCTCACGTTTCGCTCTTCCTCTGTTCTGCTTCCAGAATGTTGATGGAACATTGAACATCAAAATTTCTTTCCGTTTCTGTTTTGTTTCGTTCCTATTTTGTTTCGTTCCTATTTTGTTTCGTTCCTATTTTGTTTTCTTTAGAATTCATTAACAAACAAAAAGGAACATCGATTTTATTCCCGTTTCTTTGTTCTTTTACTCTTGTTTTGTTTTCTGTAGAATCTGGAGGAAATTACTATATTAGATAAGCAAAATGTGGAGTTCTGCTGTTCGTTTGGTCTCTTCGGAATGTTGAGCGAAGCATAGAAATTTGTTCCTACTTCGTTTTGGTTTTCTTTAAACCTTATTTGTCTGTTTTCTGTTAGTTTTTCTTGGCTTTTTCAGGAATTTGGTGAAAGCTGTGTTGGATGATCAAAATGGGTAACATTCTGTTGTATATGTTTTTGTTTACGTTTTGTTCCACTTTCCTTCTTGTTTTCTTCTTTTAAGTTAGAAGTTAGGAACGAACGACAAAAAATATTCATTTTCTTTGTTTTCCGCCTTCCTCATCTTCTAATTTTGTTTTATTGGAAACTTGAAAGGCGTTCTATTGGATGAGCGTTGAATCTGGTTTTGTTTCTCTTTTGTATATTATATCAACTTTCAAATCTAACAGAAGTACTGTCATGAACTAAATGGATAAAATGGAGTTCTGCATAAGTCATGCATAGCCGTTTGCCGATGATAACGTCAACACACCAACTGGAGAGTACGGAAGTACTTACATTGCCTATATCTCAAGAGGTCATCTGTTGATTCTCAGGCATACAACAGGACTTTCCAGTCACAGTTAAACTCCACCATCGTTAACGTACACTCAAAATCCGCGGCGTTCCGAAAACTACCCTCTCCCCTAGACCCTTTTTTTCTTCTTAATTTCCTTTTTCCTGTTAACTTCCCGTCTTCTCATTTTCTCATTTAATCATCCTTTTCTTTTTTCTCTTCCCTTTTCTTCCCGTTTAGCACATATTTACGTCCCGGGTCTAGGATGCGCATCAAACTATACTATCATCGCTTCTAAGAAAACATTCCTAAGATGTAAGAAACGAAAAATTATTACTAGAAACGCCCTCCTTTGGTCGCATCCACTCCCACCATCGTTCATTTACAACCACCAATTTCTCTATGCCATTTAAAGTACCTACCAAGATTTTCCCCCTCCTATTTAAGCTCTCCACCCTAGAGTTTTTCGTAAAACTCACTTGTAGCTTCAGCTCGATCTCTCGTTGGACAAACATATATGATGTATTCTATTGTTTTCTCAATTCTACTGTCACAGAAGCTCTTCCCTTCTGTCAAATCTAAATCTCTTGTAATATGCCTCGAAGTACCCGTATCCGTCTGCTTGTAACTGGCAAGTACTTTTGACAGTCCTTTACCTACCACTCTAAAAGGATTTGCCAACAATGCAGAGGTGGAGTCCGCGGTTGATGACTATTTTGAGGAACTGGACGGTTCTCACTATAAACAGGGTATCAAAGCTATCGAACATCGCTGGGAGAAGTGTATCGAGCTAAAATGAGACTATGTTGAGAAAGAAAAATATGTTTTCCCAATTTTCTACTGTCTTCCTTGTGAGATCGGGTGGTTGTGGGACTACCCTCGTACTTCAAACAGTCGGTGGGATACAGTTTGAGGATGGTGGCTTTCTTACTAGCGAAACACTTATCCGGCAGTAGTAATGATAGAAATACGGCTAGGCGGTTCTTCGAAAACTCGTCCGTGTCTGCTAAGATTCTGGGGGCAAACGAAACGTTGGTTGAAAAATTTCACAAAATATTGCAATTTTTGACGTATGGATTCGCTGTTAATGTCAAAGTTTCTGCTTCGCGACCGCGAAAATGTTCTCGAACTTATATCCCTGATATTGTATGCCAACTTCGGTTCACAAGGTTTTAATTCAGGGAGCTAAAATTGTCGAATGGATCCCACTACCGACCGGGCAATTATCGGCAGAAGCTCAAGAAGTACGAAACGAGGATACTAAGCGATATAGAGAACATTCCTCGCGGAAAAGTGCAAGAGAAAAAACAATGCAAGAATTTTTCCCATATATTTCGAGCATAGCAAAGCAGTAAAAAAAAAATAAAAAAGCTTTTCACCTGAAGCCTTGGCAATGTTTCTGTGTACTGATGGTTCCGTGGACATAGAAGAAGATGACGATGATTGCGAGTAGGTCAAATAAATTTGAGTAAAATATGTTGCAACATTTGAATTTTACAAAATTTACAAATTCATGTTCATTTGACAAATTTGACTTCAGACTCATGATCAGCGACCTTGAAAACATAGATGTACCTCATCCCTTCCACACACCTCACCCCCTAGTCTATCAATCCCCTCATTCGCTCTACACACTTCTCTTTATCTTTATCCTTTCATCTCATGTATGCTGCCTCTATTTATTCTTGCTAACTTTTAGATCAGGCATGGGCAACCTTTTTTGTAGAAGTTTTATGCTGCGAGTAATCTTGAAAAATATACATTTTTGTGGTATCCTTATGATTCATTATGAATTAAGTTTAGACGGGCCGTGCTAATATGCAACGAAAGAATTCAGTAGCGGGCCGGGCAAATCTTACTCGAGGCCGCACGTGGCCCGCGGGCCGGGGGTTGCCCATCTATATTTTAGATAGTCGACACGAGCTCTGTCGGTCTATATATCTCACATATCCGGCCCTATTGACCTACAGAGATCTTCCTTCCTATGCAAGATTTTCCTCGCCACCTCTCCTTAAGGGTTCTATCGTACCCCTTTCACACACTTCACCCGCTAGTCTATCAACCTCTTAATTCGCTCTGCACCTGCCTGCACCTGTCCTTTTACCCAACAAACTTTGACATTTCCTTCTCTCTCTCTCTATCCTCTCACCTCGTGCACCGTGTGCCCATTTATTCTTGCTGGCCTTTACATAATCGACACGGACTCTTTCGGCCTATATAGGAACTCGTCGAGGGAATTTCAAACAGCCTATTAGACTACTATCCTCTACACTTACAACATTTCACCTAGTGCTCTCCTGGTTTAGGTTTTGAGTATGCTTCTCCGAAAAACAAACAAAATGCCTTTCTGTTACCCTCATCGTTGTGAAAATTTCGCCATGATATTCCACTTGATACTCCTCTTCCAAATGTATTGCTGGGATCTATTTTTAAGCGTTTCTTTACTTGCAAGTGTAGAAATAGAACCGAGCCTTATTTGTAAATTTAAATATGCTCCGATAATATCTTGTGGTGTTGAATGAGTTTTTCATCTTACAAACACATGTTAAGTGACCGCACGCAATGTATGAATATGGATAACATAGAAAAACTTTTACTATTGTTTTAACTTAATTAAATAGTGCAATTTGTGTATTGTGTGGGTTTTTTTGTAAATAAATGTAACGTTATTTTCGTAAAACACGTTTTAATTTTTTGTGGTTAGTAGCAAGTGCAAAATTCTGTTGAAATGAACTTTTTCTTGCATATTTTTGGCATAAAAGCATACTTAAGTGCAAAGACGCATATTTGAGAGCATTTTTCTACTTACTAGTGCATATTTGCATGCATATTTTTGCGATTTTTTAGTGCATATTTTCCAAGCTCCACTTATGAGTCGATGATCTTATGCTAGTTTATCCCTCCTTCCAGGTTCACAAAAGAAACTCCCGCAATAAAATTATACAAACATAAAATGCTGGGAAATAAAAGTTTAAGGAGCGCGAAAACAACCATCTCTCTAGTCTGCTATAAAACCACGCCGCTTTCTGCTAGAAAGGTTCTTGGTAACATCTTCACACAATCTGTAATTTGCGCACATACTTGAAATCAAGCTCTACGTCAGTCCTAGGCATATTTCTAAAGTTTACCACTCGGCAGGGTTCGCATTACAATCGACTACAATTTACGACAAAAAAGTCAACGTACCTTGGGAAAAGGTTCTCCAGCGACATGGCAGTACATAACCGCATCTTCTCCGGGCCTCTTGGACTGAATCCGTGGGGTCACGTGGACTTCGGGCACGGCTGAAAATCGAAAGAAAAAGGGAATTAAATACGTGATTCGGCTTCGAACCGCTTTCACCGCTTCAGGACCTCCTTCGTACGGTTATGCAATAAAAGGGTCGTTATTCCGGCGGGTCCCGGAATTTATGTCCCGGAATGATCCGGCTAATTTGTAAAATAGGATGGCGCGACCGGTAAATGCCTGCGCGCGTCCTTCACTTTATTGGAATCGGAACGGCCGAAGGGTATTGAAAAAGGGCGAAGTCCGGGAGGGGGCGGGGGTGCGTTTATTAACGATGGTCGACATATATCTCGATTTCGAAAGGGCCCTTCCAACGGACGAGGGTTTTCCGTTTTACAAGTTATGAGTTATTATATGCATAGATGGCTGGAGGGAATAATAAATAATCCTGTATTGTAGCTGGTATCGAATTTACTCTGCTAATTACAGGATTGATAACCTGTTTGGATATGGAAACTATTACCTCAGCTATGGTTCGTATTCATCAGTCGTCATGCGCTAATGAATGACAACGTGCGATCTGATTTCGACGATAATATGACAGCTGAAGGGATCGTACCTCGCGCTTCGTACATATGTCCATTGCAAATCTATTACTGTTAAATCAAGAAAGACAAGCTCGCGGCTTGCCGATTCAATAACGTGGCGTCGGGGAGTCAATCTTTGGTTTTAATAGATTTATGGAGTCGTCATCGATGACCTCAACATGCATCTCGATTATACGTATTAATGTGTTATATGTTATGGTAATGTTGGAATTTGCACAAAATTCCAATGTCTGAGTAGGAGATTGAAGACCATTCTGGCTGGTGCCATTTTCGGAAGACGCTGTTTTGGGAATGGCGTAACTTTTTAACGGGTAAATTTAGAGATAGGGAGGAGGGGTATCTGCAGGCGGCAAACGAGTCTGTGGTGGTGGAGGTGTTACAAACGTTTCAAACGGAAAAAGACACAAAGATAAAAATTTATAACGCAAACAATAAATTCAAACTTGCTTCATAAAATGGAGCTAGCAAGTATGACTAGACTTATGGAGGAAGACTTTCGAAAGGGAAATGGTACCTGTTTGATGACAAAATTACGAATAATGGAGAAGTAAGAAACTTAATGAATGAACTTAGATTTAGACTTGTAAGAACTTTCACTCACTTATATTGCCTGCTATTTAGGTCCTGGAATATGCACTATTTGCAAATTACAATTTACAATGATCTATTGAAAAATTCGAACTTGTGCACAATCATAGCACCACTGTTATGTTGAATGGTCATCTGTTACTACCAGCAACGCGCCTTAGTGGGATACAAACGACTGCTCTGCACCAATGTATAAAAATCTACAATCACTTACAAGACGCCATAAACACACTACCTCTTGTAAAATTCAAGCACAAATTAAAGATATTCTTGGTGAATAGGACATTATATAGAATTGGTGACTTCTTCGCATACTCGTTCAAGGAGATTCGTTCTTTGATTGTTATAAACGAAAGAAGGTTCAGAAAATTTTGGGGGCGGGGGTGGGGGGTAACATTCCTGGAGTAATTTATTAGATTCGTAGAAACTGGCAAAACAGAACGAGTGAAAATTTGTGGGATAATAACGACGGATTCGATTTATTCAAGTAGTGTTAAATTGAGAGAGAGGAAACACAAAATTAATTACAATTTTAAGAACATGATTTGTTACTTCCAGTCCTCGTGGCTACTATAATCTGCAGTTCCAGATAAGTCAGGAGAATCAAAGATACATTTAGACGAACACGCTTGCAGCTAATAAACTAGAATGTTCTTTGATTGTAACGAATGATAGAAGATTCAGAAAAACATGACTGGCGGTAATATTGCTGGAGTAGCTTATTGGATTCGGAGTAACTGGGAAAACAGGATGAGTGAAAATTTTATCGGATTTATGTAGCTGCTGGATGAAGTCAAGCTCATGACGCGATTGATGTGGAACGAATTGGGAATGTAGTGACGGATGTTAGTTTTGAATGTTAGAGCTTAATATACGCAGGGTTGGGAATAAATTTGAAATTCAATGGAGAATAATATTTAGAAAAATACAAAAATGACAACGGAATTTAAATAATTTTAAATGGGCATTGTAACTTGATTAACGCCCGGTATTACCAACACATTTAAAAGCAGTTTTAGTCTAAAAGCCCTTTCAACTGAAGCGAAGCGTATTATCAACACTTTAAAAGTAGATTTATACTCGACTCGCCGAACAGATGCAGTAGCAAATTATGGCAACCTTGCAATGCAAATGTTCGACTCACACAGCATAAATCACATGTAAACATATCAAAATAATAACCTCATTTTGTATTTGACATAAATAAAAATTGCAAAATAAGTACTAAAATAATTTTCTTATTTCTTCAAATATGTTTTGTTGAATTAAATTATGCATCTCCAATATATAGAATTATATATAGTAAATAAAAAATACACAATGGTTTTAAGATCTATGTAATATATAAATACAAAATAAGGAAACAAATAATTAATATTTTTTTGGTACGTATTTATATAAGAAACAGTATCCTAAAAAATTAACTCACTGTACAAATAGGTATAATCAAAAATAATAAATTTTATACATATTACAAAAATTTAATACAGTAAAGGAATTAATTATGACACACTAAAACGTTCTTAACATGTATCTTCTTCGCTATTAGATGATGTAGACGAATCATCATTAATTGTAATGATTAACGGCTCTATGTGTATATCTATGAGATTGTCAAGTTCCCACATTTCCTTCTCTGTTTGAATAACATGTTTAATAGCATTTTGCCAATTTTCAACAGAAATATTGTCAATAGCTCGTTGAAATAATTCTTTCACGTCTGCCAATTTAAATGTGGTGTTATGTCTCGCAACATACCCCTTCACTTGTGCCCATATTAGTTCAATCGGGTTTAATTCACAGTGATAAGGGGGAGTCTAAGTACCTTTCTATTAGTGTTTTCTATTAATTCATTAACAGCATATTTCGGAGGGCCAGATAAATGTTCTTTAATTAAAGCTAACAATTCTGCTTTTACCATGTTTTCTTCATATGCAATATTATTTTCCCTCATCCAGTTTTGCATTTCTAATTTGCGACTATTAGTTGTAGGTGGCTTATTCAATTTACGACTATGGTACGGAGCATTGTCAAAAATTATAACGCAATTTTCTTTTAAATTGGGGAGAATACATCTCATCCACTCTTCAAACTTTTCTGCGTTCATGTCTTCATGATAATCTCCTGTTCTCTTTGATTCAAAGAGGAGTAAACCATTTTCTACAAATCCTTCATCCGAGCCAATGTGTGCAATTATAAATCTTTTGCCTTTGCCTGAAGGATTTTTAAGACCTGTACTTAAATTTTCTATAAATGCTTGTCTTGCAGTGACAACAGACATATCTGTCCATACTTTATTTACAGTATGTCCAGCATTTACCCAAGTTTCATCCAAGTAATATATCGAGGTACCATTTTCACGATATTTCTTAATTTCACGAAGGTATTTCCGTCTCCAGGTAATAATGTCATCTTTTTCTTTTAAAATACTATTTCGAGCTCCCTTATTATAACTACAAACATAATTATCTTATAATTAGTATATAGAATTTAAAGTAATAAATATTTGTACCGAAAGTTTAGTTCCTTTAATAATGATCTGAGAGTCGTAATTTTGAAATTAGGAATGTCATCTCTTTCATTTATCACTGTGAGAACTTTTTGAACTGTTGGAGGCTCATTTTTAAAAAAGAATGAGGGTACAATTCTTTGTATAGCATTTTTCATTTCATCATCCACCATATCTAAAACAGCCCTTTTTCTATGATATTTTTTGGTGGTTGTAATTCGTGATTAGTGTTATATTCTTTCACAATATTGTAAATACTGCGTTCAGTAATTCCTGTAAAAATACTATAATAGTTACTATGATTTGGTTATCGGTTTTGGAAAGATACCTGCTGCTTTGGCTGTCATTTCAACACTAACAATTTTAGAAGTGCTAGGCTCTTCTTGAAATGTTTGAAATATATTCAAAACCTTCTGTTTATCTTCTACCGTAAAATGTTTTGAAACTCTCTTCTTAGGAGGTGAGTTTTCCATAATATAAGTATATACGATAATATAGCAAGAAATAATGTATAACCTACAAAACAATAATGTATTATTGGTGCACTAGAACGATCGATAAATAGTCTTCAGAAACACTGGTTTATGAAATATAATAGATAATGGATCATTTACAAAGAAAGCTAATAAAATCTAATATTCCAAATGCAATATGGACTCGATTTTTATTCTATTGTAAGCGGCCACCCTGATCGACCAATTACAAACGTTATTGGTTATGTGACCTATTAAACACACATTGTTGCCATAATTTACTACTGCATTTGTTCGGCGAGTTGAGTATAGTACTAAATCCGCTTTTATAGTTAAAGGCTGGTAACTTACTAACTTACCACTTAAGGAGCATTTAAGTAAACGCATGCGCAGTAACTAAACGTCAATGGTGTCATATTCCTATATTATCGATTATAACTTTTCATATAGTTAAAATTCAACTTCTGCGGATTCTACGTCGTCTGATGAGGAGTTGTTTGAAATGGTACGAAGAAGAAGACAGCCGAAAGTATACAAAATAAGAAAGAATAACTTTCTCGACTTAACATACCAGAAATATTTCGACAGATAAAGTATGATTCGCTAAGAAATCATTGCTTATCATCAATGCCGCAATTATTATTAACATTAAGATTTTTCGCATCCGGCTGCATGTTGATCATGGTAATCATATGTGAATTTGAAATGATTTTACGTTAGAAAGGCATTTGAATTAGCGCTTGCGTATCAAGTGTAAAGAAATATGAAGTAACCTATAATTGTAAATGTTAACATTATCGTATTTGGTTTATTATTGGTTTCAATATTTTTCAAAGTGCCTTTTATCAAAATACGATAAAATAAATATGAAAAACGTAAAACGACAACAACAGCAAACAATAACCTAACTTTCCAAACGCTTCTAATACAAGAATATGCACAAGAATACTGATTTCAGTGATTTTACTTTAGAAAGTTTGGTAAAGACAGGTAAAGATGCCAGTGCGGTATTGCCAACCTATGCTAAATGGACTTTTACCTAAATACGTTTTTATTTGTTTGATAATACGGTTCAGCGGTTTAAAACTAGTTTTAGGTTAAATGTCTTTTTACTAAATCTCCTTTTAAAAGATGTTGGTAATACCGGGCGTAAATCCTTGAAAATTTAATTGCAAAGGTGACACTTGAGGACTATTTAAAGTTTTGTAACGACAAATGGTAAAACTACAGGTAGGTTCTTTGCAAATCTATTTGACCTGGATCTTCCTCTTCTTTGTTTCCTCGTTGGTTCGAAATTCGTTATTTTATATTTCTGATTTTCTCCGGATTTCAGTTTGTGACAAAACCACATCGCCCTCTGTCTCTTGATAATATCATCCTCACATTTTGCCTTTATTTCTTTATTTTTTCCATACTCCCTTCCATTTATTTTCTTTGGCTGCATTACTTCTATTTCCTTCGCGTTCCTTTATCCGATGACATTGTTTTCGCCGCATACATTATTGTTGGCCTTATGAGCGTCTTCTACATTTCAATGTTGGTGTTCCTTGTATCTCCTTTTTCAATAAATTATTGTTTCAGTCTTCATTGGTTATCGTATTGCTCAGATACTTAACTTTTTCTACAACCTTGAAGGTGTAAGAATTCGTTATTTTGTAAACGATTGTCCAATTCTCACTATGTTTATTTTACACTCAACCGGAAAATGAACCTATAATGTGCTTCTTGGGCTCCCTCTGTGAAATATACTGATTGATTTCTACCTCGCAATTATAAATCTAACCTTTATTGCCATTCTTCTATACATTACCATGTCAATTGTAATGATTTTCGCTTGGTTTAGTGAGTTTAGTGAGACAGTACAAATCATACTTAAATTTCTTATGTTTCCCAATGTTTTCTGCCACTCAAGTGATACAAAGTAAGCAGCCGGAGCTATCCTGGGTTGGCAGTACTAAACACCCTAAATATGAATATATCCTGTCTGATGATGAACTTTGTTGTCCTCTTTATTCCTTAACCTTATTCAAACCATTATGACAGTTGAAAGGTAAACAGTTCACCATTATTAGAAATAAATCGTTATTCGACACAACAACGCATTCTTATCAAATTTATTAAAAGTGGTAAACGATTTACTGCCAGGATTAGCAAATTGCGTCTAATTTTTGGTACTCAAAATTTTCCAAATGCGTCAGTTGTGAAGAGAATTATCAAAAAATCGAGGAGACTAGGCCGATTATTCATGTCAGACCATCGTGTTGGACCTGGTCGTTTCGCAGAAAGCATGACCGATGTTCAAAATCAAAATCAAATTCAATTTATTCTTGCAGCATAATGTACAAAGAAACGTCATAAAAGGTATACTAAAATAATATGCGTCATGGACAGTTTAAAAAATATATATATAAAGTTTAGTACTCATACAAGATACAGGCAATCACCAGATGCAAACGAACTAAAAGATTGTGTAGATAAAAGTTACCAAACGACGAGGATATCAAATATTTCAGTTCAAATCATTACAAAGGAAGTCCTTAACACTATAGAAAGCGTATGTTTGTAAGAATTTCTTCCGTGGAAAGGTATTAAGAGATCGTTTCCATGTCGGATGTTGTAATTTTGTATGTCATCATTTCTACACAGCTTGTGTTGGTCACCATGTACGTATTTCGTCGTAGTTAGTATGTATTGGCTGGGAAGTGTAAGTATGTGTTGTTCAACGAAATACCCCCTGTCTCTCTTCAACTCACACAGTGCCCGAAGTGCTTTTTTTGCAAAAGAAATACACGTTCTGCTCCAGTAGCCATGCCCCAAAACATCAACCCATACGTCGCTACACTGTGAAAGTTAGAGAAGTAAGTTATTCGTGGAGCCTGGTAGGTAGACATGGCCTTAATACGTCTTGTTGTGTAGATGACACCTGCTAAGTTTTTTGACAATTCTTCCACATGTTTAAATCACATCAGCTGGTTGTCAATATACAAATCCAAGATTTTGACGCTTCTCATATCATCTTTCTTTTTCATACTGAACCTTAGATGCTGTGTTTTATTGTGGTTTGGTTTCAGTTTATTTAACCTGAACCAACTTTCTGCTTCTTGCATCACCATTTCAGTTTTGGTTAATATGATTTCTTCCAGCTCTTCTCTGATTACAAATGACGTATCGTCTGCATATAAACATAGACCATCTACAGACAGATTGACTGCAAGGTCGTTAATAAAAATTATGAATAAGAGCGGTCCTAGGATAGAGCCCTGAGGGACTCCCCGTTCGATCTGCATGTAATTCGATCGCTTTCCGTCAAATTCTACATATTGGGTTCGTCCTGTCAGATACGAAGATAGTAATTCGTGTCCCTTGCCACGTATTCCATAGTACTACATTTTTGCCTATAGAAGTTGGTGGTCCACTGTGTTGAAACCTCTGCTTAAATCCCAACATGTCAGTTGAGCTGTTTCATGGTGGTCCACTGCTTCCAATATCACTTTCATAACTTCAACTATCGCTGAATTAGTTGATTTATTCTTTCCGTATCCATGTTGAGATTTCGTTATGTAATTATATTTTTCAAAAAAACGCATTAATCTACTGGCTATAGCTAATTCAAATATCTTCGAGCACGATGGTAATATCGAGGTCGGTCTGTAAAGTTCTGGATTTCTATGTATTGGTATTACTCTTAGCCACATTAGTCACAATATAGCGGGTAATTGGGGAACATTCATTTGGTATCGTGTCCAAGACTTAAACATTTCAAGAAGCACCATGCAGCGTATTCTGACGAAAGATTTGCGTTTTTATACAAAATATACCTGACACAACAACTCAAACCTGCAGACCATACACGACTAAAAGAGTTTGCCAATTGGATCATTGAACAACAAGTAGTTTTTAAAAAAATTATCTTCAGCTATGAGGTCCATTTTCAAATTGTTGGCTTCGTAAACAAGCAAAATTGCCGCATTTGGAGTGACAAAAACCCATATGTGTTTCATGAGAATGAAATGCATCTCAAACGTATTACTGTTCATTTTGTGCCGGGGGCATTATCGAAATATTTTCCTTCGAAGACGCTGCTGAGAATGCATAAAATGTTGAACGGTATCGGTACATGATAACCCAGTCTTTTGTTCCTCGGATGGATGGTGTGGATGTCGAAAACGTGCAGATCCAATAGGGCGGTACCACTTGCAAGATATCACGTGAAGCAATGCCACTATTACACGAGACATTCCATAGCGGTGTAAACTAGAATTGGCCGCCTAGATCGTGCGATTTAACATCATTGGTCTTCTTTCTTTGAGGTTCTTTGAAGTCAAAAGTTTATACCAGCAAGCCCAAGCCTTGAATGGTGAGATTAAACGCCATATCAATCAAATTGCAGCTATATTTATGCCAAACCGTGATTGAAAATTTCTTCAAAAGAGTACAAATGTGCCAGCAAAGCCGAGGAGAGAATTCATCAGATGTGTTGCTCCATACATAATTCCCACATTCCTATTTTATGACTAAATAAAAATTGTATTCCTTAAGAAAAAAAAAATAACAAAAAACAAAAAAACAAAAGCACTGATTTATTAAAAATTCTAATTTTTCGCTCTTGTTGGCACACCGATATTAAAGTGGTAGCATTTTCAAAGCTATGTTGAATGAAAAATCGAAGATGTTTCAGATTTCCTCCTCATTTCCGCATTTCTTTCGTTTCCGCTACACTAAATTTCTGCATAAATAAACTGCTTAAACAACCGGAACCGTATTTGCGCTGCATCCGCATTGTTCCGGTTTTCGCCCGGATGCATTTCTTGTATGTATCTTGCATCGTATTTGCGGGGTCTCTAACCGGCAACAATCTCCGACGACAGCGAAAAGGCGTGGCGTCGCAGTACGCGTTTGTGTACGTTTCCGGTATTAATTACTTGTAACAATTAATTCGCTAACGGGGGCGCGCGCGAAGCGCGCCGCATTTCAATACACCACCGTCGAAACCTCCTTCCAATTGCAGAACGTTAGAGCCGGAATTAAGCCGGAGAATCGTCAATATTGAAGTTGGAGAATCGCGGAAAACTCGACGGGGGAAAACGCGAATATTAGGACGATTGAAATTGGGAGAAAGTGGCGCGGGATCAAACATCGCGCCGCATCTTCTTCGTAAATGAATTTCGCGCCGGCGGCGGCATCTGCGCCTTATTCCTTCTTTACATCGACGAAACGGCGAAGGGGATTTCTACCTTTTGCCGAATTAATTCGCCGGAAAGATCGATTCTCTTTCGCTACGTCGGTTTCTTTACGGTGCAGTCGAGTCGAGTCACAAAGTAGGTCGGCGCGGTAGAGATGATTGACGTAAAACGATCGTAAAAACAAGTTGATTAGCGAAAAGAGGGGTAGATTTGAGAGATCGGAAATGTCGAATATGGATGGATATTACATCGAGTTTATTAGATTGAAAAGGACAAAGTCGGATAGAATATGAAGTTATAAATTTAACAATTTAGTAATACGTTTGAACCTTTGTGTTAGTGTTATGATCAGAGACAGGATTATATGTTTTCTGCATATCGATAACTATCAACGGTACAATTGAATGCTTTAAGATCCACACGAATTACGGTAAATACAATTAAATTATTGCTAAACGCTTTTATTTACCCTAATTCGTGTAGATCATAAAGCGTTCAATTGTACCATTGATGGTTATCGACATGCAAACAACATATAATCCGGTCTCTGGTTATGACAGATGTTGATTAGTTGGGTGATATGAGACGCATGATAACTGACATTTATCACACCAGACAAGAAATAATAATAATAATAATAATAATATTTTATTTCGTGCCCAACAGTACAAAACCACAACGGACACATACAATCAAGCTAAATACACTAACCAAAGAACAATATGCAACAATTGAACGAAGAGATACACACGTCTTCATATTAAAGTATTTCTGTAACTATACATACATAGGTGCATACATGTATGTGCCACCTTATATATACGTAATATTAAACTAACTCCCCACAAAAAATGTCTTTATATAACGTATCACCACAACGACACAGACGTGTTATTGGCGCTATGTACATGACGTTTCTCCTTATAGGATCCAAGTAAAATGAACATATATTTCGCGACTTTTTGGCAGGCACATGAAAAGGTACACAAGAAAGCAACTCAGGACAGTAAATCCTGTTGTTAATGAGTCTGTAAAGAAATAGCGCACTAGTGCGTTAATAGCGCATATGAAGTGATGACAATTCGTGTGACAGAAGCAGTTGTGCATGATCGTAGTTCCTCCTCGGATAGTCGCCAGTCTCCTTGAATGTTAAAAATTTTAAGAAACGTCGCTGCACTCGCTCAAGTCGAAGTTGGTGAGATGCATAGTAAGGATACCATATGATCGCTACATATTCTAATTTACTCCGAACTAATCCATAATAAAGAGTATTAATAGCAGCGCAATCAGTAAATGTTCGTGTGTTACGAAGAATGAAACCGAGAAGTTTGTACGCACTATTGCACACTGATCTAACTTGTTGACCAAAACAAAGGTTATCATCAAACAATACTCCAAGATCTCTTACAGTATCCGATGAGGACAGGAGTTGGCAATGGAGACTGTAGTCAAAGATAATCTTCGATGCCTTCCGGATATACCTGACGACGCAGCATTTATCAACATTAAGGTGAAGTTTATTGTGGATACACCAACCGCTAATAATTGCTAGATTCTGTTGTAGAAGCCTGCCATCATGAAGGGATTCAATTTTATGAAATATTTTAAAATCATCTGCAAACGCTACATAACGGCACGTCAGTGTTTGCAAGAGGTCATCCATAAATACCAAAAACAGCAGCGGCCCTAAATTGGAGCCCTGCGGGACGCCAGATGTTGTTAAATATTGCTTGGAGGAGAAGCCGTTGTAAGTTACATAGTTGATTCTGCTTGGCTATGAAAGATTTTGTACCAAAAAAATAGTGTGACCCGCCTCACAAGTGAGACTTCTTTATCCTGAAAATCTTCGACATCACCGAATCCAATCACTTCAAAAATATTTTCTCCTGAAGTTAAGTTATTAGCCGATGTTAGCCCTCATTTTTAATTATTTCTGTAAATTTCTGTTATGCTAACTAACATCCAACTATTGATTTGAATTGTATAGGTAAGTACGATCAAAATCAACGTAAATACTCGAATGAAGCAGGTCACTCAAGCAATTTTCGAATAAATGCTCCTGTCTGAAACATGTGCATCCGTTTATCGTTGTATCTTCTATGAAAATTCAGGTGTTAACGGGAGAAAATATGATTGGGAAATAACCCCAAAACAGAACAAAACAAAACCAAAACAAAGAATGGAGAAAGAAGAACAATATAACTCGATACATTGTTTCGCCGAATGTTGACCTTATTCGTACAGGTTTTAGCCGTCGATGTTATATTTATGAGCGAGGTCGGTCCGACATCGTGTAGAGATTTATTTACTGCATCTGCCCGTCGACCGAAGGCGATAGTTCTTCATTTGCGGACAAGCTGGGTATCGGGGCGCTTGATGTATTATCCTCTTGTTCCTCGATGAATACGATATTGGTTGTTGAAACAATTTTGAGCAATCTTTTGGAAACATATCGGTATGTATCTACAATATTAGTTTTGAAAATTATTGTTGTTTTCGTTTTGAAGTTCTACCGAAATTAAGTGAGTTTCCAACTAGTTTGCTTCGATATAATTTTGCCTTCCCGGTCTTCCATGAAAAAGATATGAAATATATTTTTGGGAAACTGTTGAATAATATTTTTATACGATTCATCAACTTTTAAAGATTTTTCGTAGTGCTGTGCCTGAAAAGTGGTTCTGGTCGAAACAGCAGAATTTTCAACTGTTTGGTTTGATAAGAATATTACATAGCGTCCTTATTCTTTTCAAGGAAGACGACACAGATTGTTAGGAAAATGTATATTTTGGAGTAGGACTTGCGTATTTTCTAAACTGTACCGTTGCGGTTTCATAATTATCTTCAATATTTTTGGTCGTCGCTGTACTTTTCGAACTTTACGTCGGGCTGTGTTTCATTTCTAATTTCTTTCCCCATCAGTAGATAGTGGTCTGACCCAGATTTTGGCTCTCTCGTATACCTTGTAGTACCATTTTGCGATCTTGTTTTGCCAATACTAGATCAATTAATGATTTTTGATGTTTGGTAGGTTGTTTCCAAATGCAACTGCGTACGCTTTAACGTTGAAAAAGAAGTTTATCATCATTGCTTGCAAAGTTCTATCACACGTTTACAGTTGTCATTTGTTGTCCTTTCCGTGTTTGCCTATTACTCTATTATACATATATAACTATCGCGTTCGTGTACGTGGTAAGAAATGGTATTGGCCGTTGGCAACAAATGCTCTTGAGCTCGCCATGGTGAATGCATGTAAAATGCACTGATTGCTCCGCAAGCACAGAGATAGTCTCTACACCTAAAGATGGAAGATACTCAGAAGCGAAATAAGAAGAAGAGCTATGTGATTGGACAATTTGAGTTTCATCTCTTCGTAGCCGAATGCCTGCTATATCAAGCAACAAGAAAATCGCGAATGCTCTCAAGGTGAATTCTGCAATTTGTGCTCAAGGAAATTCCCATGAACAGAAAAGAATATAAAATCATCAAATCTGAGAAGGATCGCCATTGTCGCGTGTGCCGCAAACAGACGTACAAATGGCAAAGATGCAATGTCGCACTATACACTAAATACTTCGATCATTTCCACAACATGTAAACTATCCAAATGCATTAAGGTTGTAAGGTACTTTCTTCCAAGATCGATTAAACCTAATTTTTTTTTATTGGTTCCAAAACTATTTTGAAAATTGTATACGGTGTTTGTGTTTCCCTTTTATTCTGACATTTACGCTTGAATTTGCCATTGCCAATTTTACCAATCTAATCAGTTTATCTGGAAGTTTAGTTCTCCTCATTTCTTTTAGAAGCTGGTTTCTCCTTACACTGTCATAAGCTTGTCAAACGTCTAGCATCTATCGTCGAATTCCCCTTTCTGAAGCTTTACTGGTATTGCCCTATTGGCATTCCATTAACTACCAAACATTGACGACAGAAATTCTTTATATGGAAAGAGGAATGTCTACAGAAGAAAAAACGATACGTAGCTTCCTTAAGGGTGTTCGGTACATTTTTGCAATATCGATTAAATGTGAATTTTCTTTATTGGTTACAAAACTATTTTGAAAATTGTATATCTGACCTTTGAAAGTAATGTGTGTAACGATAAAAACTATTTTTTTACAATGTTAAGAACATCTGAAGCGTTAAATTTTTTCAACAATAAGTGAAGAACCATTAAGCTTACGGGCTCGAAATTTTGTATACCGTGTATTCATTACAATAGCTACGACTTGTCGGCGAGTTTTTTTGTAAATTCCTTGTTTGTTGAATTTAACCTCAATTAAGAAATAGAAAATGACCATGGGCTTACCGTCATCTGTGGACTTCAAGAAAGCAACGATAACAAAGGAATTTCCAAAAATGCTCTTTGACAAGTCTTAACTATTGTATTGAATATGTGGTATTCAACATTTGAAGCCTGCAAATCTGCTGGCTCTTCACTAATTATTGACAAAAGATTAGACCTGCTTCAGCTCTTAAAATTGTAAAGAATTGGTATTTTATCGTTATACATACATCTTTTAGGGCTAAAATATACAGCTTTCGAGATAATTTTAATTTAAACGAAATTGAAAATAAGTACCTTACAGCCTTAAAGTGCTAAACGGAATGGGGGTAGATTGGCTGCAGACACGCTGTCACGTGTCGGTTTAAAACAAAAAACAAAAAAACAAAAAACAATATCCGGTCTTTAAGCATATTGTCGTTTAAAACAAATTCGTTGAAACAATCTAGAAAAACGTCAAATACACACGTTGTATTGCATTATTGTATATCGGACTTGAGTGGATAATGAAATTCGCGGCAAATTTCGAATCCGGGTATAAATAGTAATGGTCACGCCTACGTTCGCAACGTCATTTAAGCGCGTCGTTCTAATTGGATGTACGGAGGCGTGTATAAGGATGCTATACAGATATAGCCAATTACAAAGAAGCGTTTGAATAACGCGGGAATGGTGGGTGTGGCCTTCACTATATCTGCCAAAATAGAGTTTTACAATGGCAACCTGTGTCCGAAGGAATTAATAAGTACGTGACGGGGGAGTAATCGATATAATATCATTAGTACTAGGTCAGGGCGCGAGAGGGAAGAGGGAGAGGGCGGTTGAAACAATAAAAACTTCTTTCCCAACTAGCCTTTTCTGATTTAGTCTGTCTTGGGAGTTGTAAGGAGTCCGAATTTTGAAACAAGCTATCACCTCTCTTTGGAACAGCCCGTGTAAGGAAGCATGTAGCTGAGCTTTTGAGAAATTGTGGCTGAAAATTGGTTCTGGTTGAAACTTGGCAATTGATTTGGTAAGAAGTTACTTCATTTCTCGTTTTCTCTCGAGGTATTGTGGTTAAAAATTGATCCTGCATTGAACCAGGGAAATCTCCAAATACAATAGTGTGCACATAAAAGGCTGACTTTAGACTTTAATCTGTCGACATAAAAATGACTTCTACAATATGATCGAATTCTCCGTAGAAATATAAAACCGCGAAACGAGAAACACCATTTCAGCACGTGCCGAATCGTAATAAATAACCCGTATAAAAGAGAACCACTCGCGCTCGCTCAGCGGAAATAGAAAATTCGCGCGAAACGTTTGCCAATATTAAGGGGAGGTTCTACAGTTCAACGGGAAAATCAGGCATATTTTTCGGGAATTAATTGCAAAGGATCTACTAAAGATATTAGCACAAACTTTTTCTAAATTAAAGATACATTCTTCTACTTTAACCCTGTATTTTTGCAAATTTGAGAAATTGAATTCCGCGACCTTGGAACGTCTTTGACGTGTTCAAAGACGTTCCAAGGTCGCTACAAAAAAAAACATGGGTGTCATTGTTCTATCACATCGACCAGTTGGGTTATCTGAAATCCAAAAAATTAAATATTTTTTAATTAAGGATGGTCTTGGCTATGATCGGCGGAAGAGAATTTTTCGCGACATGAAATTTGTTTAAATAATGCAATATTAAATTAAAAGTTTGAAATTTTACTCAATTTTTTACCTATTGGGGGCTATAAAAGTGAAAAAAAAATTAAAATTTTGAAAATCGTGCTCGGCCGATCAGAGAGGCATATTAACTGAACAAATTAAAAAAAAAAAATTGAGTCCATTCAATAAATATTTCTAGTGAAAGGCATACAATCCAGCTCAAAAGGTAACTTTTGGGTAATCGCGTTTAAAGATAAATAACGGTATAAAACATGACTGGAGAACTTAGAAAATTAATCTGCTATGCCAGGGTCGCAAAGCTCTCCGTCCTCTTCCCGGATTTGCTCCTGGTTGGCCACATTCCTCTCCCTTTGTTCAATTCGGGCCCTTTTGGCCGCGTCACTGACTCTGTGCTCGGAGCGGTCTATACGGTTTTCGTCGAGTCGAGCGGCGCACGTTTCAGCGTGAGATCCTAAGGTGATCCCCATGACTTCCATTGTTTTTAGAATTGATGCAAAACCTTCGTTAAAGATCATCACCGCCAAATAAGTCGCAACTTGGACCACCTTGACTCGATACTCGGTTCGACACTGAGCTAGTCAACGAATTTCATATGGCAACACAAAACCACACTTACACATTCACACACATTGAAAATATGCCAGAAATAAACTGGATGATCAGTCCACGAAAGAAACTGTTCCTGGAAAAGGGACGGGTTGACCGCGTCGTGCTTAGATGCTTAAAAAGGCCGGAGATGGATACTTTTGAGGTCCCGAAAACCTGGGAAGGAATATGTTTTTGACAAAACCCTTTCACTGGCATATTTTTTAGATACATATAGATTCAAAAAATGCAACAAAAAATCGATTCTTTTAATACTTGAAGTGTAGAATCTCCCATTAATAAATTTATTATCGGTTGTACATCAACGTAGATAAACGACGGCTTATTTCCGTTCACCGAGTCGCAGAATGGGCAACATCGAAAAACTAAAAAAAAGCGTAATCGAAAAATACCCTCGCATCCTTATTTGTTCTTCTATCATTTTTGCCTATTTTTGACTACATAATTATTGTTTTGACTGGAAAGTACATGAATAAACTATCAATTCAATTCCTTTGAAATGATCGCGATTAAACTTTACTACTACTACTCACTGTGAACGGTGAGGATATGCGTTTGGACGACGTCCTTATTCCTTTGGGCGTGACAGGTGTAGTTACCGGCGTGCTGCAGTTGGATTCTGGTCAGGTAAAGGCTACCGTCGCTGAAAACGCGCACATCTTCTTCGTTGAGGGTGGATAGATCGAGTTGGTTTCGTCGCCATACGATGGGGGCACCGGGGATCCGGTAACGTCGCATTTGATTTCAACGTTATCGCCGACCCTCGCCGTCAGATGGTTGGTCTCTAGTGCTTTGTCCAACGAGACAACTGAAACACCTAAAACAATAAATTTGCTATCGAAATTTCGTATATCTGGAGGAAGGAAATATTTGGCAAAATAACGTTTTTAAAGAACAACACTTTCTCGGAGATGAATGATAACACTTGCTAACGCATCTCTTGCTGCCGAAATTTTTTGAGCTGCTCCTATCTAAGACTAATGCACTGAGTTCAAATATGATAGTAGTTCTTATCTAATAACTTCAATTTTTTATATAACAGTATGATTTACATTACTCCATTACGAGCTACATTACACCCCATAATATCTGGAATAACATTTACGCGGCAAATTAATGCGATACTTCGAAAGAGGCGGAGAAAACAGAAAGATATAATAAACACCACAATAACAAGCGGTAATAAATAAATGTCAAAACATTTGACAGAATTACGTACACGATACGATTATAGCAGGATTAGTGCAGTGTAATTTGGTGTTGCTTTCGACCAAGCAGAATTTACTATAAAAGTGGTGTGTTCAGAAATTCGTCTCTCTATTTTGTAAAGAAGGTATAATAGTCCAGTCATTCTGTACATTTGGAAAAGAAAGTGAACCGGGACAGCCAAATTTTTATATGTTGTGGGGGTGCTTAGAAAAGCTTAACTTGAGATTTGAGACCAAGATTTCCTATGTGCATTTTCCGTCATCTAGGAAAAAGTGGTGAATTTTTGTTTTTGCTATAACTCGGTTTCTCTTCGAGATACAGAATTGTTGTTTGGTTGTTTTATGTTCCCCTTTCGACGATCTACAATCTCGATCCTATAAACTTTTCATCTATTTTTGCTGGTTCTTGAAATATCGAAATAGACAAAAATTTAAAGATTCGATCTGGTTTTTCGGGTTTTTCTCTTTTTCCTTAATACTTATCGAAAACATGTCTATTATAAAACTTATAGGGGGTGTTTGTACGAACAATTTGGTGTCTTTGTTTTTTCTCTAGGGTGATAATTGCGTGTTCTATTGCGCCGCGAAGTCGGCAAGTTCCGATTTTTCCGTCCGTGCGCCGCCGTGAAAAAGCGGTAAATTATGGTTTTCGCGATAACTCGGTTTTCCGTCAAGATACACATTTGTTGTTTAGTTATTTCTTGTTTCTCCTCCGACGATCTACAATTTAAGTCCTATAAACTTTTCACCTATCATTGTTACTTGTCTAGATATGTAACAAAATAAATAAAAATTCAAAGATTCGATCTGGTTTTTCGGGGTTTCTCTTGTTCCTTAATACTTATCGAAAAAATGTATATTATCAAACTTGTAGAGGATATACGTACGAACAATTTAATTCTTTTGTTCTTTCTTTAGGGTAATAATTGCCGGTTCTATCGTGTCGTAAAGTTAACGGTAGCGTATCCCCCTAACCCAGGGGTCTCCAAACTACGGCCCGCGGGCCAAATCCGCCCTGCTAGTGTCATCAGTCTGGCCCGCGCCAGCTAATAGCTTATTGTTGTTATAATTCGGATTTATTTACTTGAAAATTAAAACGGTGTTGGCCCTTGGAACTCACTGAAGTAATCAGTATGGCCCCAAGGTTGAAAAGTTTGGAGACCCCTGAGGCCTAACCGGTCTAAACTAACCGCCCATTTTTTAAAATGTGAGGGCGCCAGGTAAACAACTGCCGCTTCGTAACACTCCCGTTGGTTGTCTCGAAAACTTCAAAGTAAGCGCATGTTTTCTGAAATCTTGTGAAAATGGGCGATTGTTTTCTTTGTAGAAAATCTTTAATTGAGGACATTCGTGTGGTCAAGAAGAAAGGTGTTCAAAGTCTCTTATCGGCGAGCATTAAAAGAGGACATGAGGAACAACAACGGATATGACGAAGTGTCAATTCAGTGACTGTTCACGGTGCGTGCCATAGAAATTATGGAAACGATAGGTTAGCGGCGTGTGCTTCTCGTCGAAGTGGTGAATCTGCTCCGAGCGAGCTGGAAGAACCGGGAGAATTGAGAGAACCAGAAGAAGAACCGCAACCCGAGCCTATTTTTTATTACAAAAATAAATGCTTATTTTGTGGGGACGTAATTCAAGATCAATGGAAATTGTCGATGGACAGACGGAGAAATATACATGCAGTAATCGATTCATTGATGACAGAAAATATTGAGCAATACCTTGCTGGACGCGACGATGATTTTTCTGTTTTAATCAGAAAGCGTATTCATGATGTACCTGATCTCGTCGCCGCAGGAGCTCGATATCATCGCAAATGTATGTCGAAATGTATGTTTTACAAGGATCCGGAGGAACGGGGTTGGCGACGAACGGACCATGGACTAGAGCCGATTATTAACACGGCTGAACCTGCGCCACCCGAGCTTCTGAAGCTAATATCTTGCAAATGTAAGGAGGAATGCGGAACTGCTTGTGGGTGCAGAAGAGCTGACATCACATGTTCAATCATTTGCATGAATTGCAGTGGATAAACATGCAAAAACGTTGCCAAAAGTCGACGTCCTGATATGTAACAACGAATTACATTCCGAAGATGAATCAACACTCGGAGAATATATGGTCGAAGAATCTCCACGTATCGAAAAGTATCCTCAACAGAGAGGCTGTGAACCGGGGCCGTCGAAGAGAAGGAAGATGTAGATACTTCTTCAACACGAAAACATTCTTTTATAATAGATTCCATCCGTGTGAAACATAACCTCACTGTGTTAGTTCTTTATTTCGAATGCATTAAAGTGTAGGGGAAGGTGGGGCAAGAGTGCCACGTTAACGTTTGTTGCGTAAAAAACACATTCATTGTATGAAAAACTTTATATAAATGTTACTAAAGTAAACATAATTTAGTTGTCACTAAAACTAACGTTGTCGGAAGCATTTTCAATAAAGCGAACTAAGTAAAAAAACAACAAACAAATTACTGCAGGTGACACTCTTACCCCGTAGGGTAGGGGTAAGAGTGCCATCTGTCTATTTAATTATTTATCTCGACAAATATCACATATATAAACCTTATTCTTTTATTCGTAGTCGGTGCAGTCTTCATGGGCCCATTTCTTACATTGGTAGCACTGTATAACATCTTCATCAGGGGCTCTGACAAAGCTTCCCTGCATATTATGCAGAAATAAATATGTGTTTCGTCATCAGAATCTTTTAGGTTTTCTTTATCGGAATTCTCCGAATTAGACAAATAAGAACGTTTCTGTATTTTTCTAACTGGTTTAGCTTTGGTGTTAGCCGTTCTTACTTTTTGCGAGAGCCTGTTTAATTTCACTTTGGATATGACAGCTCCAGTAGAGTCACTGCATTTTTCTTGGCGACATACTTTTTCTTTTCATAGAGTGTCATTTCATTACCTTGTAATTCATTCGTATACTGCGAGCTGGTTATAATTTCGGATTTTTGTTTCTTTTTATGAATTTTTGGTTTGTCAGACCAACTTGCTACTGGTAGTGGTGACAATTCTTCAACCGTATAAGACCGATTAGCACTTGGGATGGGTTCACCAGTATTACAACTACTATCTTGATAATCTTCAACATTGTTATTTTCTTCCTTTTCTGCCAAAGCACTAGTTGATGTTTGAGGACTTTTACGCATCACATCTTGTGATTCTGTACACCTTCCGTATATCTGAGATGGCATATAGTCAGTCTCATCAAATACATCTGGACGAAAGGGCCATATGCCTGTCTTTTCGAATCCTTTAACAGCATTTCCGATAGTAGCTGCTTTCATATAGCTTTTGTTAAAAAGTTCTGCGATATCATACACAGTTATTCGCTTTCCTGGATGATTTGTCATAAATACGGAACATTCTTGATTATAATAAGTTTTTAAAGGACCAAAAAAAACACCTGTCAAGAGATTGTAGCCGATGGCTCGTATGTGGTGATAGAGTAAGCATATGTATGCCCAACTCCCTTGCTTTTAATACTGCTGACAACGATTTATGGCTATTATGGCCGTCTAATATTAATAGAACGGGATCATCAGGACTACTGTGTGAATGGGTAGCGAAACTTTTAAATAAGTAACAAATCCATCTTGGTCGATCCACCCAGACGGTGAAAGATAAATAATGGAATCCGTAGGTGCACCTTTCATAAGTTGATCATTCATCCGCTTTCTAGCGAATACCAGCATAGGTGGAATGTACTGGCCTGCTGCGCTCATTCCACAAACCAAAGTAGTAGTTGTTCCACGTTCTGCTGAAGTTAGCCGACCTACTTGCTTTTTACCTTTTTGGCTCAAGATTCTTTCTGGTGTATGGACATTAGTTATACCGCTTTCATCCACATTAAAAATGCGGCTGCTTTTGAATTTGAATTCATCCAGTAGAGTTTTAAGACTTTTTATAGAAACTCTCTACTTGTACCTTATTAAAGCCCACAGCTCGATTAATGCTTGTAGCTTCAGGTTTCCGTAAAACAATATTTGGATGGCGTTTAAAAAATCCATGCATCCAATCTTTGCCAGCTGGTTTCTGTGCTTTGTTGAAACGATGCTTAGTCTTGTTGAGTTCTGCAAAGTCGTATGCTAATTTTCTTAATGACCTAATGGTCATGCCATGAAATAAATTATCCATATTTAAGATATGTTCAACTAGTCGATTTTCTTCTTCGGTAGAGAAAGTAGGTTTAAGACGGCCCAAGCTTGTTGAAACTACATTACTTGTTAGTGGCTTTCGTATAGTTGACCGGGGAATATTGTAACGCTTTGCTATAGCTAATTGACTTTCTCCAATACGCACTTCAGCTAAAGCTTTTTGTAAATCCTCTTCTCTATACGCATGTCTTGTAGTTTTCCTCGCATAATTGCGTGGCATCTTGACTATAATATTGTCTAAATAAAGAAAGAAACAAGATTATAATCGAATATTATCAAAAGCTAGGTGTAGTCGTGAACACAACTTGCATGAAACATTAACGGGGTCAGATTGCCACCTGACACTCTTACCCATACAACAAGGTGGCACTTTTTCCCCATCCTACAACTTTTAAGAAATATACGGACATCTATTACTATACGTTAAACTTACTTGTTTCCACAAAACAGCACACTAATTAGATTCTGTATTAGCGGTTAGGGTGAATGCGATGTAGTAAAAAGTTGTTATAGACACTGTATGAGGACTTTTACGCCAAAATGTAATTAAATCAGTTGCAGCGAAAAGTTTATAAGTTCACAAACTCACAAAGTATAGGTTTTAAACGCCAGACACTTGGTGCACTTAACAACACGATCGTTCTGCGCAATACTATGATCTGCCAGTGCCGTTGAAAAAATAGGCGCGAAATACGAACCGGTGACACTCTTACCCACCCTGGCACTCTTACACCACCTTCCCTACTTATAAAACCCGGCGAGCTATAAATAAAAACTTCCCACAGACTTGCCGATTTCAGGACACGATAGAACCCGCAATTATTACCCTAGAGAAAGAACAAAAGTATTAAATTGTTCGTACGGATATCTTCTACAAGTTTGATAATATACATTTTTCGATAAATATTAAGGAACAAGAGAAACCCCGAAAAACCAGATCGAATCTTTGAATTTTTATCTATTTTGTTACATATCTAAACAAGTAACAATGATAGGTGAAAAGTTTATAGGACTTAAATTGTAGATCGTCAGAGGAGAAACAAAAAATAACTAAACAACAAATGTGTATCTCGACGGAAAACCGAGTTATAGCGAAAACCATAATTTACCGCTTTTTCAAGATGGCGGCGCACGGACGGAAAATCGAAACTTCGCGGCGCAATAGAACACGCAATTATCACCCTACAGAAAAAACAAAGACACCAAATTGTTCGTACAAACACCCCCTATAAGTTTTATAATAGACATGTTTTCGATAAGTATTAAGGAAAAGAGAAAAACCCGAAGAACCAGATCGAATCTTTAAATTTTTGTCTATTTCTTCCGATATTTCAAGAACCCACAAAAATAGATGAAAAGTTTATAGGACCTAGATTGTAGATCGTCGAAAGGGCAACATAAAACAACCAAACAACAATTTTGTATCTCGAAGAGGAAACCGAGTTATTGCAAAAACAAAAATTCACCACCTTTTCCAAGATGGCGGAAAATGCACATAGGAAATCTTGGTCTCAAATCTCAAGTTAAGCTTTTCTAAGCACCCCCACAACATATAAAAAATTTGGCTGTCCCGGTTCACTTTCTTTCCTTCGCCTTATTTTTGTACAGAATGACTGAACTATAAGTTATCGTTAGTAATGAATGGCTCCTAAATATTTTTAGATTTTGCCCAACAATTTACTACAGAATCTGCCGCCAATTAGCGAAAATTTCGCACGTTTTTACAAAAATTAAATACTAATTTGTCTATGCGTTCCAAATTGGAAACATTCCCATAATATTCCCTAAACGCCATTGCCGAATTGAACCTTTGAAGGATTGCTTCGGCTTTAGTATTCGCACAGGAAATGCTCGGATCATGATTAACTGGTGACAAAAGGCCGCAGCTGATTTCGTATCTCCTGTCACCGCCGCAATTAGGTTAATTACCACTTAATTAAATTAAACCGAGACGATACGGTACGTTGCTAACTCAATTTTCCCTTTCTACAAAAGCAAACATTACATCATCTCGACGAGATTTATGTTCGCCGAAAGAAATATTTCATACTATACATATGTATATGCTGGTGGCCCCATTTTGACGGAAATAATTCTTGCTGCTTGCTTTGTCAAGACCGATATTGGTGGGACCCACCTTCGAATAACGGAAATCAATTGGATATGACTGCATAACTCTGCTTGGGTTCCAACAGAATACTTTTAGGTATTTTGCAGCTTAGCATTTCGGTTAGAGCCACCCGCAAATGATAATTTTTTTCGCATCTATCACCTTCTTTATCCAAATATACTATCTGCGCCACATAGAATAAATTGAAGTTTTAAGACTTAAGACACTAATCGCCGATTACAATGCACCATCAGAAGTGGAAAATGAAGAGGATCAAGATTCATCAGAAATAATTACGCCAAAAATAACCAACGTTTTGGAGGCCTTGCCACTGCATTTTGTAATTTATTGATATTTTTGAAGGTTTCTTCTTCTACCTCCGTACAAGAGAGAAAATGCTCTGATTGTTTTCGAGACCTCCAAAACGTCGTTTATTTTTGACATAATTATTTCTGATGAATCTTCATCCTCTTCATTTTCCACTTCTGATGGTGCATTGTAATCGGTGATTAGTGTCTCAAGCCTTAAAACTCCATTAGTCACTAGTCCATTGTCGAAGTCATCAAAACTTTTCAATTCGGTCAATATTTCTTCCATTTGTAAAAGGTCCCGCCAGCCTTCATCAATTTCTACCCCTTCGGTTTCATCCTCGCTTGTAAAGTTACCAACACCTGCCTCTTTTTGAAACAATTAAAAATGGTCTCTTTCGTAATGTCCATTCATGCAGCGTATAAAAAGTGGATAGCACCAAAAACAGAAATTGTTCGAGAAGTCGAATTTGAGCTGTCCATAATCGATAGATATCGTTGAACCATCCTTTTCCTGTAACCTCGATTCAGAACTTTTATGATGCCTTGATCATGTGATTGAAGCTCACTTGTGGTGTTAGGTGGTAGGAAAATCAAGTTGATGTTTTTGAGATTTACCTGTTTCGGATGCGCAGCGCAATTGTCGACAAGCAAAAGTATTTTTCGGTCTTTCAATTCGATGTCCCACTCATTAAGCCGTTGCACAAATCTATCTCCAGTCATCCATGCACGAGATAGGGAAGAATAAATGGAGGGAAGGGTTTTCATTCGTTACTTCATTCTTGAAGTAACGTGGCTTAGCGTATTTTCCAATTACGAGCGGTTTTTTCTTGTCTGTGCTTGTGCAATTTGTGCATACGAGGATCGTTAGGCGTTCTTTGCTTAATTTTCCTCCGTGGCATTTTTCAGTTTTTAAACCTAAAGATTTATCAGGCATCACTTTAGAAAACAAGCCGCATTATAAATTTCAGAGGGATTGTAGCCAGAGGTGAGGGTCGACATTTGACTTTTCCAGTCGAATGTTACATCAGGATCTACTGAATTTGACTCACCACAAATTTGTTTGTACACGATAGAATGTCTGTTTTTAAATTTATCGAGTGATTCAGTTGAAGCGGTAAAGTCTGTTATTCCAAGATCGTCGACCATCTGGAGGGCATTTTCTTGTAAAATTGGGTCACTTACCGGGATGTTGAAGATCCTGGCCTGGACGAACCAATATTTCAGAATCGTTTCTAGATCTTCATATTTCGCGGATGGTATCTTTTAACGACTGGTCCCCTCATGCACCGAAACAAATTCACTCCGTTTCTTTAAAACTGTACGTAAAATTGAAGCATTGATGTTTTTCGACGCCGCAAAATTTTTTTGATTTAAATTGGATTTATCAAAGTTTTTTATAAGATCACTTTTCCTTTTAACGAAAACGATTTTCGTGACATGTTGCCAGCAGAGTAAAAAGTAAAAGACTGAAAGGAAACCTTGATTATGCAACCGCCAAATGAATAAGTCAGATTCTCGGAAAATTGTCTAGCCAAGATTCGTGGAACATCTTGGTAAGATTTGTTGTTACTACTATTTCATAGAAATCGTAATGATGTTTACTTCCCAGAAATATGTAGACCATTTCCGTCTGCGTTTTAACCTTCCTATACTCACGCATACGGTCTGTGAGACCGACTTATATAGTATAGTATACATCTTTCATTTTGACGTGAGTATAGGCAGGTTAAACATTTATTTTAATTTAATCATATCCCTTTCTAGTGTTTGCAAAGTAAAGTTAAAAATTAATAATTGAAGTATGTATATACATTAAAAATATCCTTCAATGGGGTGTTATAAGCTGGAAATGGGAGCGTTATAACGAATAAAAGTACTACAGAAAATTAGTCGCTCGAACCGGGACCACGGAAAAAGCTTTAAAGCCGGGAAATCGTTATAAATGGGAACGTTATAACGAAGTTTTACTGTATTGCTTGTTTTAGCACATTTATTTTCTCTGTAGTCCCATTAATTATTGCTTATTGCAATACTTTTCTTGACAATTTGCATACTTTATTATTATTATTGACAATAACATCCGTTCATCAATTGACACCATCTGAAACTTGCAGCAGTAATAAGGTATATAATTATCGGATAAATAGAGAATCCGTACTGGCTTTTAAACAATATTTGCGTAACGAGAATTGGAATAACTTGCTATCGGATGATGGTGTCAATATAAAATATAAGAATTTCATGACTGCTATATCTACGTCTACATCTTTACGTACATATAACAGCAATGGCTGGATTACGCGAGGTATTCGTATCTCATCGCTTCGATTAAAAGAGTTGTATAGATTGACACTGGGCGGCAATGATAACATAATCAACCATTATAAGAAATATAAGAGTGTGTATAGAAAAGTGATCAAAACTGCAAAAATCCTACATAACAATCGTATTATAAAGAACTCCAAAAACAGAAGTAAAACAGCCTGGAACATTATTAATTCGCAAACCAAGAAAACAAATTGTAAACAAAATATCGCACTACATATTAATGATAATACAACCAGTGAACCAGACATTTTGGCGAACTATTTCAATGATTACTTGAACACTGTGGCAGATATGTTAGTAATTAACCTTCCTATACTCACGTCAAAATGAAAGACGTATACTATACTATATAAATCGGTCTCACAGACCGTATGCGTGAGTATAGGAAGGTTAATTCAGGAAATCGAGGTATTGTGAGGATTCCTATGCATAGCAGTACATTCCTCCTAAGGCCTGCCACAGAATTTGAAGTTGTTAGAACAATTAGGAAACTAAAAAACACGTATACGAGTGGATGCAATAATATCAGTGCTTGTTTGCTGAAAGAGTGCATCGATGAGCTTGTGCTCCCTTTGACTGACTTGATAAACACCTCATTTGTGGAGGGTGTATTCTTAGAGGAACATAAGATTGCGAAGATAATTCCCATTTTCAAAAATGGCTCGCGTACATCGGTAGATAACTATCGTCCCGTGTCAATACTAAGTACATTCTCAAAAATCGTAGAGAAATTAGTAGCTGAAAGAATTATAAACTATTTTGATAAGCATAATTTATTAAATTTACATCAATTTAGATTTAGAAAGGGATGTAACACCGCATGGGCAATCTTAAGTTTCCTCAACACCTTATATACTGATAAGATAAGAGCAAGTCATGTGTGGGATGTTTCGTTGACCTGAGTAAGGCTTTCGATCTTGTTGATCATGACATTCTACTTGAGAAATTGGAACGCTATGGTATTAGAGGTATACCGCATCAATGGTTCTCAAGTTATTTGAATAATAGATTGCACTATGTTGAGATTGGGGGTATCAGGTCGGACTGCTTGAAAGTAAGACGAGGAGTTCCTCAGGGTAGCGTTCTTGGACCACTGCTCTATATTATATATGTATGTTAACGACTTTCCACTGACTAATACGGTAATGTGTGCGGGTGTTACGTCTATAATTGTTTGTAATAATAATATTAACGATACATGCGCCGACTTAAATAGTACTATGGTTGATTTGAACAATTACTTCACTGAAAACGGTCTGTACTTGAACATTAAAAAGACCGTATTTATAGAATTCCGACTTACAGGTAGAGATCGTGACCGTTGGCATTGTGTTAGAATGGATCACAATAGTGTACAACAAGTTGAGTCAAATAAATTTTTGGGTATTATAATTGACTCACGATGTGATTGGAGAGACCAGGTTGAGCATCTCTGTGGGAGATTGAGTAGTACATGTTTTCTTCTCATGAGACTTAAATCACATTTAAGCTTGGAATTTTTACGCGTCTTCTACTGTGCACACTTTCACTCAATAATCTCGTATGGGGTGTTGGCGTGGGGCGCCTCAACTGATGTGGGGAGGGTGTTTAATTCAATAACGCTAGAACGAGTTGTAGAGATTTATTTAGGAATTTGAAGATCATGACGTTGGCAAGTATTTTTATATATCAACTGCTGCTATATGCAAGCGAAAACTTTAGCACTATGCCGAAGCTAAAGGATTACCATAGCTACAATACCAGAAACGCAAGCGTTTTAGAAGTTCCCTTCCACAGGTTAGCTTTTAGTGAGAGAAATCCTCATTATCTCGCCATTAAAGCATGTAATAAATTGTCCAATAAATATAAACAATTAACATTGGAAAAATTTAAGTGCACGGTGAAGCGTATGTTGCTATTTAAGGCATATTATTCGTTCAGAGAGTATATGAATGACCCTGAAACCTAGTCAGTAATAATTTTTCTTTACTCCATATGTTATGTATTTGTGTTTTTTTTTTCTTTTTTGTCTGTACTAAGATTGTGACGTGTCCTAAACTATGTGATAGTCGAAAGGATTAAAATAAATTATTAAAATAAATTATTATTATTATACCAGTGTAAAAAGCATTGGGGTCAGAATGAATACTTTGAATCGATATGAAGCTTGAAGAATTTAAATTACTTATGCGGCAACCAACAACTCAGAAGTGTTGCTATCCGGCTGGAAATTTGGCGTGGAAAGTATAGAGTATGGCCCAAGCTAGATTTTCCCTACTATTGATTTCCCTAGGTTGGTCCAAGATTGCCACTAGCATGGCAGATCTTCAATAGAATTATGCAATCTAGGGCCTAGGCACATGTTCCCCAGAATAGAAATTTCCAGATAAAACCGAGACAGGGCCTAGTTAGGTTTTCCACGTGTGGACCTAGATATTAATTTGATATATACTAGTCGTCCCCATCATACGTGCTTTTGGGCAGCGGCGCGAGGGAGGGATAACCGCCTCGGCCGGGCGGCGTTTCAGATATTTGAGCTAGTCTCTGCTGCCAAAGAGCAACCAAAGGTCGACGCTCTGTCTTTTTCAGGTTAAAATGACGTTTATCGCAAATTCGTTGGCCAAGTGCTTATTTTATAAAAATAAAAAACGTAACATACAATGGAGGAGAGAAAATTGAACGTCTTGCGTGTAACTAAATGTAGGGAGAGAAGAAAGGCTAAAACTGTGTTACGTGCACAAATTTCATTTAGTTCAGTTTCCGTATTTCATTTAACTTATTAGAAAGTAGGCTCAAATTTTACCGCTTTCACATAATACTTATTTCCGAATATCGCGCAATGATATTACCGTTGAACACACCCCATCCCAGCGTGTTAGTTGTCCTTGAGTTTTTCGAATTCGTCCAATCACGAGAAGCGAAGCGAATGTTAGCTTCGGGTAGTAACTAAGTTTTGGAAAAAAGAAGGTAGGTATCAAGTGGTCGACGTGAACGGTTCGGTGACGTTTCGGGCGAGCTTATGGCTGATAAAATTTAAGTGCGCGTAGCGTTTATCGTATTTTCGTGGAAAATAGTAATTACCCTGTAGTAGGGGATTCATCAACGTAGCCTCTAAAGTATTATTCCAGTACATCTCCCGTTCACGGAGGAAAAGAAACCCGTGATCGAACCAACCAGCCCCGTCGTACCTAATCGAACCACATTGTATTTTTACCTCACCATCAAGATCTATTAACGAAGGAAAATTGATCATCTAACCCATCGGATAATTCCGAACGACCCCCTTTTTCAACACTCGAGACAGAGAACGATTAGACATTCATGCCATGACATCACCCGGAAGCCATGACACTTAACAGCTAAGCAATTTTATTCTATATGTAAACCGTTCTTTTTTATTTTCAATAGTTCATATTTCGCATTATTCTTTTCCGCTGAATTTAACGTTATCATTATTCAAGCTTGTAAAATCATTATTTTCTAGATTGCCGATTAAATTCATTGATATGTAAATATATATAGAAATTCATACCCGACCTGTATCGCCTTTTGAATAACTCACAGTAACGATCAATCTCACGTATTTTTGTATTCTATAATGTGAAGGTTTAGCTAAAACGTTTTAGATTGACTTACCGTTACCGCACTGTTGGCATTATTTAGTTAATTTAATCTCAAATTTTATGTAGTTTTTCAATGTTTTTAACGAAATCTAACGAAAGGCTAAATACACAAGCTTTGAATAGTCGTGTGTAGTTTTCAAGTAGCATTTTTATTGTTTCTCATAACAGCATTTGAACATATAGAATCAACGTGCAGTTACCAGATGATCTTGGTCACTCCGAACGTCAAACAGTTTTCGATCTCTATACCGGTACCGATTATTTAACCATGAAAATAGATCTGGTAAGTTCGTATGACCCTTGACCAAATTTCATGGTTGGCGCCCATATTTTTTTATCCTTTTCCCTGACAAGACCATTTGTATTCAACGACCGTTATTTAGATACTGAAAAAGAACCGACACGACCTCCCACTGAGCTGAGCACGGCATTGGCTAGCCTGTTGCGACAAGCGTATGTACCGCTTCTTGTTTTGCTCTTGTCGTCTCGGGCATCCTAGCCAATTGTTCCCCTCAGTTATTGCTATCTCGGAGAGGTAGTAGTAACGCAGTTTTGGGGGTAACAACTGCTTGTAATTTGTACTCACGACAGTTTGACGCAAATCATGGAATGGGTGTGTATAAAAAGTTTATATAAGCAGGATATCTTTAATTTTTTACACAAAAAATAAATTTATGTTAGGAGCCAGGGAAAAATAAAAGAAACATTCGTGACATTTTGTATGGTGTTCTTGCTTAATTTTTTATAATATTTATGTTTACGTTTATAAATGAATCAGTCTTTTACTGCAGAAATGAATTTTTTTAATGGAACGAAAAATATAAGGAACTACTTTATTTTGGCAACTCACATCAATTGTCGGTATATACAATCGACATTGATCGTGCGCCGATAATTGATGAAGATTGGACACAACTAATTTCGGTTCCGTCTTTGTTCCCGTGCACATATGTTTTTCGTGTTTTGTAGCGCCTCAAACAGCTTCAACTTTACCGAAATTTTATATCAGAAATTGAAATCCACTCACGCTGAGGTAAGTTTCAAATCATCTGCCGGCAGGAAAACGAATAATTGCAACATTCTTTCATTCATGTTTCATACTAATGCAATTTGCTTGTAGTGAGATACCTTTGGCAACTCACTACTTGTGACATTACCTAAGCAAGTCACGCCTTATGAAAAGTATTGTTTATCTTAAGGTGTTTACCTTACGATAAATCAGGTTTTACTGTATAAGTTATTGAATAATTGACGGAAATAGCGATTTTGCCTTTTTCTCTGGATAGTAGTATAGATGAATAATTCATATGGTATTGAAGCTGATGAAATCTTGGACAATAAAGCAGGTACGCAGTTTTGGGTTTCAGCATGTCAATATTATAATGTATTCATAAAGTGAATTTTATTTCTTAGTTTTACTGCAAATTTTGGGAAAGATAACCAATGTGGATATATCTTTGAAATCTTTAAGAAAATATGTTCAAGCGGTGAGAGAAGCAATTGCAGAAATACAGGCTGATAGTGATGGTAACGTGCGAGGAGCCGATAATAATCCATTTCGAATATTTACATCTTCACTGAAAAATATGACGTGGAAATGCCATTTGCCTCAGAAGAGAGTTTTGCGGCCTTCAACGATAGATTAAAAATAGACAATCGGTTCAGCCAAGATTTTGTAAGTAAAGATAAAGAAAAAGAAATTCGATAAAGAGATGATTATGAATACATTCAATGTTTTCAGGAACTTGCTTTATCCAGTTTGTACAGTCAGAGAAAATCGGTTCCCTCAAACTTGGCCAACATTTTCAGAAGCATCATGATTCGTTCCTTACCGATGAATTATACCGCTACAAAAACAACAGGTAACAAGCAGGTTTTCAAGACTGCGCACGAGAAGTTATATAATATCGTTTTGAGTAAGTTAATTATAAAATTAAATCGATTATGTTATACAAATTTATAGTAAAATTTCTTAACTCGTTGAATTGTTTCCACAGACTACATTAATAGACGGAGGAATGATAAACTTTCCGACGCTGAATTCGTGCCACTGTTGGGTGCGTGTTTCACAAAACTCAAAGGATTGGGATGGACAAAGAAAAAACAGACAGTAAATCACAAGATTATTGATGTTCACTTGTATTTTAATTACAATAAAAGATTGGATTGGATACGTTTTCGCGATTTTTTGCATTCGATGGCAACCTTGACTTGACCTAGTAAAAATAAAAACTCGACGGGGCCTGTCCTGGCATGCATGCGTTGGGCCTGCCTCGGCATGCATGCCTTGAGCCTAGACTGGAATCACCAACATGGCCCTGTTTTGGAAAACCGTTAACAAACGACTCGGGGCCTAGCTAGATTTTCCAGGCCAGGCCCATGGTTTCAGTGGGGAAAATCTAGGGAGGGCCATATTAGGCGCTAGACACAATTTCTAGCCGGGTACTGACAATCACTAAATATTTTGAAAATAATTTTTAAAATTTGTTTAACTTAACGGAAATCAAGTTAGACATTGTGATTTCGACCGCGGAAGCCTACACCTGAGATTAATTTTTAAAATTTGTTTATTGGTCGTTTGTGTTGTAGTTTCTGTGATACAACTTATGCCGATTTTATCTGTAGGTGTATAATGGCGACATTTATGGTTCTATCTTTACACCAGCTTTTATATTTGCATTTGTATACATTCACATTGATTGACATAAGTTCTATGCTATGTGTATAGTGTAAACGGATTAAAATATGTTATCCTTCCTATACTCACGCATACGGTCTGTGAGACCGACTTATATAGTATAGTATACGTCTTTCATTTTGACGTGAGTATAGGAAGGTTATTATTATTAAATAACGAAAAATTTCGTGACATTAATGTATTTAGCATCCATCGGGAAAGTGAAAGGCCATTATCTTACACCTATTACCTTTCTGATTTCTCGATTTGGGCGTTGTTAGCGTCGTCGGCGATATCGAGTGAATGCAACGGTAATATTGCGCGCGTGAAAGGGTACGCCGACGACGACAACAACGCCCAACAAGTTTACGCAAACATTTCCAAACTATCCGATCGCTTTTCTACCGAAATATAATATACGTAACGTAGTATCATCCTGCCCGGAAGTGCTTAAAAATCCATTACGGTAAACGGTATCTGGCGGGTAACGCGGTCGCTTCGACCTGTATGATCGGCCGATGAAGTGGAAATTATCGCAGACGCGTCGGTACGAGGAGATTCCGCGAGATTTAGTTCTCGTTTGTGATGTGAATTATTAAAGGATGTATGAAGGTGTAGGTAGTTGGATTTCATGAGGGCGACGCTATCTTAATCGCGTCTCGCTCTATTGTGTTTCGTTTAACCTTCCTATACTCACGTCAAAATGAAAGACGTATACTATACTATATAAATCGGTCTCACACACCGTATGGGTGAATATAGGAAGGTTAAGAAAGGTTTGGAGGTACTTTGATACTAGAATCCGTTATGTAACAGGTTTAAAATAAATCGTTCTCCCGTTCTTGTTCTTGTCGTTTTTGTTAGAAAACAGATTTACTGTGATTTTGAATGCATCTACATCCAGAATGTTTTTTTTTCAAGTATCAAAGGGGTACCCCTTGAAATTTTGAAGAAAATCGAAATGGTCGAAAGTAGGACATATTACATATCAAATTAAAGCTTTTCTAGTGCAGATTAGAGATAAAATAATTTCGGGTACGAGAGATGGTTCATTGAAGAAATATTCAATGAGAAAGTGAAAAGTGGTTCTGGGCGGATCGGTCTGGTACGCTCCAACACCCAAACGAAGTAAATTTCAGTAGTTTTGAAGTCAAAGTCGAATTCTACACCGTCGAAAACATCTGCACACAGAATTTCGTCTAATTTAGAACATACCAATTTTTTTCTGAAGTTTCAAAGGGTCCTTGAAATTTTGAAGAAAGTCGAAATGG
This sequence comes from Chrysina gloriosa, assembly GCA_038088585.1. Lineage (NCBI taxonomy): Eukaryota > Metazoa > Arthropoda > Insecta > Coleoptera > Scarabaeidae > Chrysina > Chrysina gloriosa. The sequence goes on along the minus strand of CM076087.1, from coordinate 16,229,815 downwards.
TCGGAAGTACGACTTATTATACATCAAATTAAAGCTCTTCTCGTGCAGATTAGGGATAACATAATTTCGGGTACGAGACACGGTTTATTGAAGAAATATTTAATGAAAAAGTGAAAAGTGGTTCTGGGCGGAACGCTCTGGTACCCTCAAACACACAAACGAAGCAAATATCACGAGTTTTGACGTCAAAGTCGTATTCTACACCTTCGAAAACTTCTGTACACAGAATTTCGTCTAATCTAGAACATATTATTTTTTCTGAAGTTTCAAAGGGGTGCCCCTTGAAATTTTGAAGAAAATCGAAATGGTCGAAAGTACGACTTGTTACACATCAAATTAAAGCTATTCTAGTGCAGATTCGGGATAAAATAATTTCGGGTATGAGAGACGGTTCATTAAGGAACTATTCAATGAGTAAGTGAAAAGTGGTTCTTGACGAATCGCTTTGGTAGGCTCTAGCACCTAAGTGAAGCAAATATCTCGAGTTTTGACGTCAAAGTCGTATTCTACACCTTCGAAAACATCTGTACACAGAATTTCGTCTAATCTAGAACATATTATTTTTTTCTGAAGTTTCAAAGGGGTGCCCCTTGAAATTTTGAAGAAAATCGAAATGGTCGAAAGGACGACTTGTTACACATCAAATTAAAGCTATTCTAGTGCAGATTTGGAATAAAATAATTTCAGGTACGGGAGACGGTTCATTGAAGTAATGTTTAATGAAAAAGTGAAAAGTGGTTCCGGACGAATCGCTCTGGTACGCTCTAACACCCAAACGAAGCAAATTTCACGAGTGTTGACGTCAAAGTCGTATTCTACACCTTCGGAAACATCTGTACACAGAATTTAGAACATAATAATTTTTTCGGGTGTTAAATTTGGGTGGACCCAGGCACTCGCTTCGTGTGAAAGACAAAGAAAACAAGAGAGAGAGAGATAGAGGGAGAGTATTATCTGCGAGCGAGAGGTGATGAGCCAAAGAAAGGATATGTGCGTGCTTGCTTCGTCTGAAGCAGAAGGATTTTATACAACCCAATCACAATGACTTCCGAATCATCCTAATTTAACGTGTAAGAACGAATAAAATAAAACATTATACTTAAAACATCGGGGAAAGATTTTCTACAACCTAATGGTACTTGTTTCCAGATTCAGACGTATAATATAAAAATAAAATATTCCATACTTTAATGCCACTCTGTATATAAAAAAATATATTTTATTTTTAATTCCACAGCTAACATCATCTAGAAAAAACATCGATAACTTAGCGTATATGCTCTTTTGAGAACCTTTTTCCTTCGATCGCTAACGTCGCCGACGAAGAAAAAACCTCAATTTTTCTTCTATCCGCCGCTCGAACCCGTCCCCGATTCTAACATACAGGGTACACAGTCGATTGACTTTTTCCTTCGTGTCGTATAAAAGGCCGTCATGGGAGTTTTTTTATGGCAAAGCGACGTACAAAAAGGGAGAGGGATCGCTCGAACGACGGTTCGCGAGAAATTACCTGAAATTTACACCGACGAAAGAAAGAGGGTTGCCCTCCGAAAAAATGTATGTAAGAGGACGTTGACTTCCTGGCCAGTACTTGAAAATAGAGAAGTGAATTTTGATTTTGTGTTAATCTTTTAGTTTTTAAACTTAAACGAGTTGCTTGGTAAGTAGTGGTAAGTGGTAAGTGGTGTTTAAAGTGTAAACTTAAGCTAGGCGTCCACCTATCCGCATCGTACGAATCGCACGGATCTACCCGTCGGCAATGCCGACGCCGTTGCTCCGAGAGGCAACTTTTGCGATGCGTGCCGATGACTCACTACGAAAGTCCGATAGTTGCGTCGGCAAATCCAATCGCTGTCGATACTGTGAACGCATTGGAAAGAAATAATCCGTTTGAGGTATGCGTCCACCTATCCGCATCGTACGTATCGGACGCATCGCATCAAACGGATTATTTTTTCCAATTCATTCACAGTATCGACAGCTATTGGATTTGCCGATGCAACTATCGGACTTTCGTAGTGAGTCATCGGCACGCATCGCAAAAGTTGCCTCTCGGAGCAACGGCGTCGGCATTGCCGACGGGCAGATTCGTGCGATCCGTACGATACGGATAGGTGGACGCGCTTGTATAGGTTCCTATATAAAGAATATTACGATCCGTTTGATGCGATGCGTCCGATACGTACGATGCGGATAGGTGGACGCCTAGCTTTAATGTGAATAACGTAAACGATAAAGTTCTAAAATGCGGGAAATCGTGTAGAAATGTCCTACATTATACTTGTAGTACGTTTAAACCTTCAGAATTCAAATTCATTGAAGGAAATAGGAACATAATATGGATTTGTGATACGTGTATAAGTAGTAATGAAAGTACCGACCATTCAACACAAGATACAAGTCAGTTGAACGATGTTGTGACGAAAGTCTTTGTATTGGAGAACAAAATGTGTGAAATCTTCGAACACATGAAAAGTCTAGTGGTAAAAGTGGATAAACAAAGTGAGACTTTATATAAGATACAAGACAAATCTACAGGCAATTATAAATCCCAAGTTGTCAGTGATCAAAACAAGAAATCTACTATCGAAAAAGAGAGAAAAATTAATACAAGATCCCAAACAACAGATGGAACTAGCAAAGAAACACAAGTAATTTTAGAAAAGGAGAATTCCAAAGAGAGACATAAAATTGACGAGATAAAAACGTTGACAGATAAAAAAGAAAACGAAAACAGTTATGACGTTGACACGAATAAAGTTAAAAACTTACAATTTATAAAAAATTTACGTGGAGAAAATAAACATACAATATTATCCGCTGTTCCTATTAGGAAATGGGTATTTGTATCTAATTTTATTAATACTACGACGGAAAAAGATATACGTAAACACCTCCAAGATAACAATATAACAATACATGCATGTGAAAAATTACAAATAAAAAACACGGAGATTGCTGCGCTTAAACTAGCTCTCTCTGAGGATGCAATTACTCACGTATTTAATCCCAATATATGGCCGATAAACGCAATAATTAAACTTTATAAAAATTTTCGGAAGAGAGCCTCAGTTCCAGTAGCACTAACAACAAATTAACACACGCTGAAGGAAGTAAGACAATTCTGAATATTTTCCATCAAAATATGCAAAGTATTAATAATAAAATTGACCACTTAAATATATTTTTAAATACCTATAACAAACTAATTCATGTGCTTGCATTAACTGAACATTGGATACAAAGTAGAAACTTGTCTTATATTAAATTAGAAAATTATACCATGGGCTCATGTTTCCTGAGAATTTCAGATACTTATGGTGGATCATGCATTTTTGTAAAAAATTGCATTAAATTTAAGGAATTGTGTCTAGTAAAAGAGAACAGTATTGAATCATTAGTGTAGTGGTATTGATTTAGAAGAACACAATCTGGTATGTATAAATGTATATAGACCTCCAAGTGGGGATATGTTAGAGTTTCTTGTAAAATTGGAGGAAATGTTGACATATCTACTGAGGGTTAAACCTCAACATAAACTAATACTAACAAGTGATTTGAATATACATTTTCAAAGGTCTAATGATGTCAATACCAAAAGAATGAAAGACTTACTGAATACGTTTAATTTGCATTTAACTATTAGTGATCCAACTAGAATAACCAGTAATTCAAGTACAACTGTTGATAATATCGTGACCAATACACGGAATTATAACAGCAGCGTGGTAATGACGGCTTTATCTGATCACACAGGTCAAGAGATTTCGCTTGAACTAAACAATGTTAATTATATTGAAACCAGAAAAATTAAAAAGAAAATCTTATATGAAGAAGATATATCCGATTTTAAAGAATGGCTGGGTACTAATGACTGGAATTCTATAAACAGCAATACGACCCGAATGAGAGTTTTGGATGGTTTTTGAGTGAAATACAAAACAAATACAATGAGTTGTGCAAACAACAAAGAACTATAAAACAAAGATGGCTTATAGATGATATTAAGAGGAAGACTGCTGTAAAAAGACAACTATATGAAGATATGCTCAAACAGAGAATAAGTAGTAATGACTATAAATCTTACTGTAAATCCTTAAACAAAGAAATACTGGAATCAAAAAAGAAGGCAAATTCAGATTTTATTGACAATTCTCACAATAAAATTCGAGCAACCTGACAACTTGTGAGATCAATTACGGCAACTGAGGAACCAAAATGTGTCAATATTAATGAAATAAAGGTGAGTGGTGAAAGTATGACTGAAAGATTAACGTCTATCAATGCGCAACTAATAGCTATGTGTAGTAATATAACAAATAATCCAACAGAACACCGAAATAATGTTACTTATAGCCCTCACACACTTATGATATATCCCACAACTACCTGCGAGATTTACAATATAATATTAGACCTTAAAGACACCCAAAGCGTAGGACATGATGATATACCTGTGAGACTGATAAAGGAATGTGCCTTTGAATTATCAGTATTATTAGAGCCTATATTTAATAACTGTTTGCAAACTGGCACATTTCTCAATGGTCTAAAATAATCATTAGTGAATTTAGTACACAAAAAGGAGATAAAACAAGTATTGGAAATTATAGACCGCTATCTATCTTAACTCATTTCTCAAAAATATTAGAAAAGCTTATATTTAAACGTATATACTCTTTCCTAAATAAGTATAATATTCTACGCGAGAATCAGAACGGATACATCACCGGCAGATCAACAGTCAGAGCTGTGTATCAAGTTTTAAACCAGGTCATTCAAGGGATAAATAATAATCAATTCACAATTGGAGTATTTATGGACTTGACTAGGACTTTTGACTGCGTTGACTGCAATGTCTTATACAAAAAATTAGAAATAATAGGTATTAGAGGTACTGGACTACTATTAATAAGGTCTTATTTACATAATAGAAAGCAGAGGGTGGTTGATATGACCAATGGATTGTTTTCCGACTGGATTACAGTGACAAATGGAGTGCCCCAGGGATCTGTACTGGGACCTCTGTTATTTCTGATTTATATAAATGATTTACCAGCACGAACTTTGCATCAGACAGTTTTATTTGTTGACGATACAACTGCCATCATAAAAACTGATAAGCATTCATTTAATGATGAAGTAACTAATACGTTAGCAGCTTTTGATAACTGGTACAGTAATAACAAATTAAAACTGAATATCGAAAAAACGAATTTAATGCATTTTGCATACTTCAGAGAAGATCCAATTTAGGCCAAATATCGAGATAGTATTTTGGTGACGTGTGATGTTGTGAAGTTTCTTGGATTGCAAGTCGCCCCCAGTTAAATTGGAAATATCAAATTGAACATCTAGCTGGCAAAATTTCCTCATTTAATTATGCATTGCGCATAATATCAACAATAGTCAATGAAGATGCTGCTCTTTCAGCATATTATGCATACGTGTGTTCACGTCTGAGGTATGGTATAGTGTTTTGGGGAGTATTTGTGGAAGCGCCAAGAATCTTCAAATTACAGAAGTCCTGCATTAGGAGCATATATGGAATGAGGAAGAGTGACGCATGCAGGGAAGTGTTTAAAGAAAAGAAAATACTGACGTTAACGGGTCTTTATGTATTGGAATGCGTGGTGTTTGTGAAAAAGAACTTAGACCTCTTCAAAAGCCAACGGCTACATCACTGCTATCACACAAGAGGAATCGTAAATAAATATCTTGTTCCAATTCAAACAGTAAGAACTATGGTTAACAAAAGTGCTATAACACAAATAGTTAAAGTCTATAACCATTTACCATTAGAATTAAAAGACTTGTCTTTAAAAATTTTAAAACAAAAATTATGGCAAACACTAACCCAAAATGCTTTCTATAGTTTACAAGAATTTTATAATTATAACTTTTAGTCAACGTTTAACTTTCTTTTTAATTGTTTTACTTGTGTTGTTTGTTTCTTTTTTTGAGTGTTTGTTTGTTAATATTATGTGACTAGTCTGTTATTTACAACATGATGTTTTATTATTATTAAATGTTTAATATTTTCTGATTACAAAATGACGTATTCAAAACATAATCTATTATACGAATATTTAATAAAGTTCAAAGTTCAAAGTTCAAAACTATACTAGCTAACATGTAAATTGTACTACCTAGAACGTGGACAGAAGATTCCATTTTTATCTTTAGGTTACTATCGTTCGACTTAATTTTTGTTTTTCTTTTTGTATTATTAGTATACTGAAATTAGACGAAGAATAGGCGATTAAGAGAAATAATTCATCAAGTTTATCAATTTATATTACTGAACCAGTAGCACCGGCTTCGATTTTATCAATGATAAGATGCAGCTGCAAACAAGAATGTGAGGGCCGATATAAATAACGGAAGTGGATTGCGACGCGTCAAGTTAGTTATAAACTAAATCGACATAAACTTGTACAAAACGAACTTTGGGCGTGAGATAAGGAGCAGAAAGCAGATTTGTTTGCAGAATACTTCACTGCCACTTTATCAGGAGCAAATGGATCACAACATAAATATCATTCAAGATCAGAAGTTATTACACTAGTTATGCCAAGCGACATAGCAGAAGGGATAACAACTAACCTAAACCTGAGAAAAGCACTAGGATTCGACTTGATTACATTGAGATTCTGAAAAAGTTGCCTTGAAAGGGCATAATCATCCTCACATATGTTTTCAACGCAGGGTTAAGACTGAAGCATGTGCCTATAGGCTGGAAAGTAATCATGATACCAAAACAAGGAAAGCAAGCTGATGACGTCACCCATCATAGGCTCATTTCCCTTCTGCTAGTAGTTGCGAAACTCTTCGAGAAATTACAGCTTAGGGGGATGAGACCCCTAATAGAAAATGATAACCTGATTCCAAATTTCCAGTTCGGATTTAGGCAAAAGTACTCAACAATAGATCAAGTACACAGAATAACACATTTTATTGAATGTGCTGTCGAGAAAAAGAATGTCTACTCAGCTGTCTTCTTGGACATCGCCCAACCCTTTTCATAAGGTGTGGCACGAAGGCTTAATACTTAAACGTGGTAGAATTATGCCACACAACAATAAGTCGATATCTTTAAGATCGTGTCTATCTGATTGATTGTTTAGAGCCAAGCAGGAAGATGAATTCCCTGACTTGAAGGAAGTAAGAGCGGGGGTGCCACAGGATAGTGTCCTTGGGCCTATCCTGTACTTGCTGTATACCAATGACCTACCTACTTTAAGAGATACAGCTGTAGCTTCGTTCGTCGACGATATTGCGTTTCTCGCAAGATCAACAAAACTCTGTCAGCAAATTACAGACCACAAGCAATGGAGTGGTGGATTGGACCAAGTAATTGAGGATTAAACTCGACGAATTCAAATCGACCCAAATAAATTTTACTAAGAAGAGGTTTCCAGCACCACTTGCACTAGTCTGTCAATGGAACCAAAGTACCATGTCCAAGCAATGCCAAGTATTTTGGCTTGAATCTTGGTGCTAACTTAAAATGGAAGGAGCATGGTAAAAGGAAAAGAGCCGAACTAAACATAAAATATAAGCACTATTATTGGTTGATAGGACGAAACTCCAGTCTTCCAATTTCCAAGATTGCAATCTATCAGATCTTCAAATCGGTGTGGCTCTATACAATTCAGCTTTGGGGCTGTGGTAGGAATTTGAATATCAAATCGATCCACACATTATATAATAAAATACTACGGAATATAGCGAATGGCCCCTGGTACATTCGGAACAGCGACTTACATACAGACCTTCTGATGCCAACTGTGAAAGACGAAATTAAAAGATTAGCGAGCAAGCACGAAGCAAGCCTTCATCATCATGTAAACCTAGAATATTTATAGTTCTTGGACACTCAACATCAGGTACGAAGGCTGAGAAGGACCAGCTCGCTGGATCTCGTTTTAATAGGAAGACATCAACATGTGTTGTAATAAAAACAAAAAATGTATCAAAATTATGTATAAAAATGAGGGAAGTGCTCCGACCCTACTACGTAGAACTCAAAATTGGGAATAATTGCAATCCAGGTTATCGCTCTATTGTCTATTGGAATTGCTTTCGGCATACTTTCTTCTATTTTAAAGTGTTCAGCAGTCACACGTAACTTTATGTTTCAACTCGATTGAGTTTATTTTGATAATTCCAATTGGCCCATAACTTAATTTGAACTATTTATTAATAATAATAATAATAATAATAATAATAATAATAATAATAATAATAATAAATGTCTTTATTGTAGCAGAATCAAACGAAAAGAAAAATGCATACATGTAATGCACAAAATTAATTAAAAAAAAATTTAGAACACGATTACATAAATTAAATTTAATTAATAAATTGAATCATTATGCTACAATCGCAAGGCGAGATTCAGTGTGTGAGTTCAAGTCCCACCACTGCTCTACCATCTAAACCTTGAAAAATAAATACAAACTAATGCAGCTAATGCCTAATCTAGTACCTTATCTAATCTAGGAGATAAAGGAGACAAAAGAGAAAAAAAAAGAGGGAAAGAACTTTTAGGAAAGTAATCAAAGAAAGAATTAACGAAAGAAAGAATGAAAGAAGTACGGAGAAAGAATCCACGATGCGCCCGCCACAAATGACATGTAAGCAAGAAATTCAAATTAAAATAATTATGATTGATTTGCAAATAAATGCTCGCGGTATACTCTCTTAAAAGTAGTTGGGCCTAAAGTCTTAAGGCTATTTGGCAAATCATTATACGACTTGTAGATGTGATATGAGAAGCTTCTTTCATAAAACGCAGTCCTATGTCTAGGCGGAGAGATCATGTACCCAAAGCGTATGCAGCGAATATGACAATCGTGTCGAAAATGTACTCGTCTAGTAAAGATATGGTGGCATTCCAGTAAGAATAATACTGTGATAAAAATTCATAGCCTGCAATGTACGTCTGTTGGTCATATTCAACCAGCCTATATCTTTGAATTTATGAGAAATTCTTTGATATTTTCTGATGCCGTAAATCAAACGTAAACAAGAGTTCTGAACCCTTTGAATCCGCTGAGCTGTCACAGAGTCTATAGCAGAATGGTAAATTGGAGAGCAGTAGGAAAACTGTGAGAGCACAAAGTGTTCACAAAGGCGCTTTTTGAGTTTCAAACTAAGGTAATATCTATGTGGGTAGATTCTTTTTAAATTAGGATATGCCCTCTTTGTATAATTATCTATTTGTTTCCTGTACCTAAAGGTTGTCCAAGGTTAAGCCCAGACTCTTAGCACTCTCAGCAATAGGGATGGTTTGATTATTGATTTTTATTTCAACTACATGTTTCAGATTTCCACAGATTTTCCTTTTACCAAATAGAATAACCACAGACTTTTCAGGATTTAATTTAAGAAAATGTTCTCTTGATTTGACATAAATATTATTTAAGTCCTCATTAACTTCGCTCACGGCATCCTGCCAGTCAGCGGGAGCAAAACACTTATATACCTGAGTATCATCCGCATAGACATGAACATCACACAATTTTACAGCATCAGGTAAGAAGGCTGTATAAATTGAAAACAAAATGGGACCCAGAATCGATCCCTGCGGAACACCAGCAGAAACCAATAACTCACTCGAAACAGTATCACCCACAAAAACACTCTGGTATCGGTCACCAAGGTAGTCCCCGAATAAGTTAAGTGCACCTGGACCAAACCCAATATACCTCAAACCAATATTATTATTATTATTATTAATTAGGTGGTTTTATAGAGAGTCATCCAATATTCTATGAATTAATATTTTGGCTCGTAAATAGTTTACTATTTATTCGTCACAGATAGCGATGTAACCGAGCATGCCAATATCTCTCAATTCGCGAGATGGGGTCACATTTCAAATCCATCTTCACAAATAATCTACATATTAATTGGGAAATTAGGTTGCATTAATTACCATTAGGGTTTGACGGTTTTCCAAACCCGGTTTTTAAAATAAATTTGACACATTTGGAAACCGGTTTTTAAATTAACCTTCCCATACTCACGTCAAAATGAAAGACGTATACTATACTATATAAATCGGTCTCACAGACCGTATGCGTGAGTATAGGAAGGTTAAGAAAACATTTTTTCAACGTTGCGAGTGCGTTGGCCAGTGCTTGCGCATTGTGCACTGCGCGTGGAAAAGACGTGTCTAACCGACTTATTTGGCTAATACATATGTGCAGTCCGTCACGAGTGACGACAGGTTGGCTTAATCTTGTAAAGTGAAAACCGGAAACACAAATATAAAGTTGTTATAGTTGGTAAAAATAACGTAAGTAAGTGTGTTTCTAATTTCTCTAATATTTGTATTTTCTATTTTACATTTTAATACTTTAATTTTATTATATAAATATCTTCTCTTAAAAATTAATATTTTTAATTTTTAGATAAAAATGAATAAGTCGGAAGTTTGCGATAGTTTCAAAAAGTTAGGGATAGTCAAGGTAATCTGCAATCATTGTAATAAAACGTTGAGCTGCAAAGGATCATCTACATAAAATAATTATCGAAAAGAATGATATTGGTTCTTCCTATATGTCGAACGAAGCTTAATATCCTAAACTTTTGGAACTTCATAAAGTCTTGGGACCGATTCGTTTAGCAGCTGAAGGCTCAGGGCAACGAGATGCCAATTGATGAATAAGTGTAGTAATTCTTCTGCGGTCAAATCGTTATTGAAAAATAAAATTAAATTAAAAAATTCCAATGATTTCAGAAATGTTTATATAAAGCAGGATGAAACGTTGTATCAGCGGAAGTTGTTATGGAAGTGTAAGGAGAATTTAAAATCTCGCACGGACAATGGCGAAACTGGTTTGAGTATAAGGTATCTTGAAGGTGTTCCGACAGTGGTCGCCAGAAGGGATACTCAAAAAAACTAGTTAAACCCGACAGTTTTGATATTTTGTTTTACTATCAGAATGTGAGGAGCATTAAGTGCAAAATTGATGAGTTTTCTTCCAGTATTAGTGAATGCGAGTACAACTTCATTGCATTGACGGAAACGTGGTTGGATTCGAGTGTTTGTTCTGATGAATTTCTTCCAGAAGATTATTCGGTTATTCGATGCGACAGGAACTTTTTAACTACCAATTTGTCCAGAGGTGGAGGTGTGCTATTCGCTTATCATACTTGTTGCTCAGTTGATCCGATTGATGTGTCTGCTTTGACCCTGGAGCTACCGTCGCTGGACGTGGTGGGATCGCGGCTTTCACTGGGTTCATTAACCGTGTACATATGTATATGTGTTATACCTACCTAAAACGCCATCTCTTGAAGATCTTGAAGTTTTGTTTGACTACTTTGTACGGTACTTCTCTAGTGATAAAAGGTTTTCATTGTCGGTGACTTTAATATACTAAATTTTTGTACTGAAGGAAATTGTAAATTAACATTAGTGTTAAAGACTTAGACATTTGTTAGAATTAAGATATATGTATATGTAATATTGTTTCAATATTTGCTATATATCAAGATTTGTAATTTTTTGTAACTTCATTAACTGTTCCTTTTATTTAAAAAAAAAAAAAAAAAACTATATTCAATTTTTGTGTTATATGTGTTATAGGTATCGTATATGTACCACATTTAAATTTATCTCATGTTTTGACTCTTGTAAGTGCTTATATTGTATCAAACGCTAGCGACAGTGCGTGCGTGTATTTTAACGTACGTTCAGACGTACGAGCATACGTCGGTCTGTTAACCGCGCTAAGATGGAAAGTATCGAATGTCACCGTCGATGAATACAAGTCAATCGTCTGCAGTCCCCGTCTGAAAAGATCGAGCGCCGAGTGAATCATCTTAACCCATTGCATTAGGCCTCGTTTCAAAGGAATCGACGAATCATTCAAATAAACATTCTGTGGCTTCGTCGGTACTATATGGAAGGCGAAGCACACAGATATGGATGTAGATATAGCAAAGCAGGGACATGCGAGCTGGGTATAAGACCACCCGAACGTCTTAGAACTGAGAACCGCCTTCCTAGACGTTCGATCTACAATTTCATAAGTGCTTCAGTACGTTAAGATCATATGCGTACAAATCTCCTAGCGAGACCGTAGAAGATCCGTCCGTCTTCCGTCGTACGATGAACGAAAGTATACGCATCGGCGACCGCCATCCGATTTGCGACTGCATACACGTTTAGGGGCAAACGTATTTTGAAACTATACGAACTTACGTTCCTTCATTTTAGCGTCTAACAGACCTCGGCTACCGCCCGGCCGCATACAATTTTGTGTAGACTTCGGTCTTCAGTAAATTTAAACGTTTAAGACAAACGTATGTTAACGTCTCCGTCCTAAGAGACATATAAGGTACGGCTTCGCCGTTTTTACCGCGCTTAGGCGCAAACGTTTGTGGCTGACGTATTTAGAACGTTTAGGACAAACGCAAAGACGAAATACTTGAACTGTTTTGAACGAAACGTATTCTAAAACGTTTAGCCACAAATACATTCTAAATTTTCTCCGAAGCGAGAACCATCCGATTCTTCGGATTCTAGTAACAGACCGTCGTTCACCGCCCGACTTAAATGCAAGATATAAGCGTTAAGTCAAATGGGCTAAAACACAGTACACGCTAGACGTGATACACATTATAAGCATAAGTTGCGATACATTTTTTTATCTAAAAAATTTGACCTTGGAATGATGATTTACCATCGTTTCTTTTATTGTGAGTGTCGATCATACTGTGTGTAGAAATGTTATATAGTAACTGTGTCAATTATAGCTATCTGATGAAAATGTTCTTTTATGTGTATTAAATGTATTACTAATCATATCTATCAAATAAACCGGCATAAAACAGAAAAGCCTGTTTTAATTTCTATATCCACACGCAAGCGGGTAACCGCATTGGTGCTCTCTCCAAACCAGGAGACCGTAACAATTAGCTCTTCGTAATTTTGCTACTATGCTAAATCTAGTACAATACAACAATATCCGTAATTCTGATGGTAAAATGTTAGATCTTCTTTTTTCCAATGTACACTGTAGAGTTGAGCGTGATGGACTACCTCTGGTTGGCGAAGATCTGGCCTATCATCCTGCGCTACGTGTATCTTTCTGCATTTCTCACGAAATTAAATATACTAACTTTCCAATCGATAGTACTCGAAAACAGTATAATTTCCGTAAGGCTGATTTTCCCAGTCTTTATGGTGCTCTTACATCTGTAGATTGGTCAATTTTAAGTAGTTACAGCGACGTTAATGATGCATGTAATTGTTTTTATGATATACTTTATCATATGTTTGATCGGTTTGTGCCGGTTTATAGTGGTCATAGAGGATACAAACATAGTTATCCTGACTGGTTTGATAATGACATTATACAAAATATTAAGCTAAAATCCAAGTGTTATGAGAGGTACAAGAAGCATAATTTTCCTGACGATCTACGGAATTTTAAATATTTGCGTGGACTTATCAAGTATCAAGTGAAGAGAACGTATCGCCGGCATATCGACAGTGTTGAGCGCTCTATTAATTCTAACCCTAAGAAATTTTGGTCTTTTGTACATTCACGCCAAAAAAGTCTAGAATACCAGGTGTAATGCATAGCGGTGGCTCCTCTTTGATGATCCTGAGTCAATAGTGAATGCGTTTTCGCAACATTTTCTTAGTGTGTATCGTCCTTCAAGTGCTTTCTCCATTGGTGACACCCTGAGTGGCTGTTTGTCTGCCATACGCGTTGGATCATTTTCGGAATCTGATATTCTTTGTGGTATGAAGACACTTGTGTTCTGGCTTTGATCAGGTGCCCAGTTTTTTACTCAAGGATTGTGCTGTAATATTCGCTGCACCTTTGCAAATGATTTTCAATTTGATGCTGAAAACATCTACTTTTCCTCCAGTATGGAAGCTGGCTAGTATTTGTCCCGTGTTTAAGAGCGGGGATGTATCTGATATAGCTAATTACCGACCCATATCAATACTGTCTAATATCGCAAAAGTTTTTGAATCTGTTCTTTACAGGATCATCTACCGTCAAGTTAGCCACCTTATAGCCCCTGAGCAACATGGATTCGTTAATAAACGGTCTACGGTCACCAATTTGTGTGTTTTTCTTCAACACGCTACTGAGGTCGTTGATAAGCATGGTAGGGTCGACGTCATTTATGCTGACCTATCTAAGGCGTTTGATCGTATTGATCATGGTATCTTGTTGCGTAGGCTGGAGGGGTTGGGTTTTAGTACATCACTTATTAATTTCTTCGTGTCGTATTTACTGGATCGACAATTGTTTGTGTCTTATAATGTATTTGTTTCAAACATTCGTAGTATTACCTCTGGTGTTCCCCAAGGCTCCAATCTTGGACCACTTTTATTTCTGTTATTTATAAATGATTTAGTTCAACATGTTGATTGTAATATCTTGTTATTTGCTGATGATGTAAAGTTATATACATCTATACAGACAGTAGGAGACTGTGATAATCTCCAGTCTAACTTGCTTGCGGTTTGCAGCTGGCGCGCTTCTAACGGACTTGACCTAAATATTTCTAAATGTAAGGCTATCTCGTACACTCGAAAACGGGTACCATTACTTTTTGATTATTCCGCCGATTCTGTTGTTCTCTCCCGTTGTGAGAGTATCCGTGACTTAGGCGTTCACTTCGATTCTCGTCTAACTTTCAATTGTCATGTTCAGGATGTGGTAGCATCAGCTGGTAGAATGCTAGGTTTCGTATTTCGTAATGCTAAATCTTTTACCAACGTGTCCACGGTCAAGTGTTTATTTTCAACTTTAGTTCGCTCCAAGATGGAATATGCTGCACTGGTGTGGAACCCATATTACCAGACTCACAAACTTTCACTGGAAAATGTTCAAAGGCGATTTTTGAAGTATCTATGGTTTAAGAAGTATCATATTTATCCATATACAGGATTTCCTTACGACGCGTTGCTGAATGAATTTTCTTTTATTTCTCTCGAAGTTCGACGTAATAATATAGGCCTGGCCTTTCTATTTAAATTAATACACAATCAAATTGATTCTAGCGAACTTATTTCAAAGTTAAATTTCTGTGTACGCCGTCAATCATCTCGGCACTCTGACACTTTTTATATTGATCAGGCTCGAAACAACTTATTGCTCCGCTCGCCGATATCATTTATTTGCTCAACATATAACGGCATTAGTTCGAGTTGCGATATTTTTCATTGCAATCTTACGGAACTTGTACGGGCCAACTCGAACGTTGAACTTTGAAACTTACTTCGTAATTTACTTTTCCTTTTCTTTTGCTGAGCACGCACTTACTCTCATGTAGGTTTCTAATTAATTGAATAAGATATAGTTTATATATCCTTACTGTACTGTTTTCTAATTTTATGTATTTTGAGTATTTTTGTTTAAGTATATTTCTGTATCTTTCTCTTACTCTGTAATTGGTTTGTAAACTGTTGGGTAATAAACATTATTATTATTATTATTATTATATTTGAATTTCTGTTAAATGAACTAAAAAATTTAAACACTGAAATAAGTTTGAAATTATTATATGCTTTAGAAGAATGAATTCAAGAAAGAAAACAAGTAGAATTAGCAAATCTTTTGCTGTATTTGCACAAATCCACAAAACATTTCCACTTCAGCAAATAAATCTAGTGTACGTTCTTTAGCTTCTACAACCGAAATTATTAAGTTATCTGGAAAGATATTGTCTAGAATATTTCCAAATTCTTATGTGGAAACCGATTCTGATGAAGAGCAAATCGAAGAAACTACTCATCAGAGTAATGCCTTTTAAAGGAAGCCACGGAAAAATCAATTCACAACTATCTTGAAGACCCTGAAGAAAAACTTACAAATCCAAAGACACTGAAAGCTGAATTTTCATTATTTGAGACAACGAATAAAAGAACCAAAAACTTAGATTTGCTTTTGATGTCCTGAAAACTATAAAACCAAGCTCAGTAGCTAGTGAACGAGTATTCTCAATTTCAAGCAGTATTGTGTTCAAAATAAGAACAAAACTTAGTTACCGTTCAGCGGATACTTTGTTTTCTAAAATCATATTTTCTTAGAAGAAATTAAAATTAGTGAAATAAATATAAATATTATTTGAAATTTGAAATTTTTGTTTGAGTTTTCATTATTTTGTGTAAGTAATGTGTAATCCTTAATGTTTTTTATATTTTGACTTTGATATTGAATTCATTTTTTGTTATTTTCTATAAATTCAATAAAATATTTTTCCTTATTCTATTTTTTAACAAAAATTCGAAACCCGGCTAAAACCGGTTTTGGAAATCTGGGAATACGAAAACTAGTTTTTTAAAAAGCAGGTTTTGTATAAACCCTAATTACCATATACCTCATACCAATTTCGTATAGTAAATCGCAATGGAATTCTTCAACCTTTATGTATTAAAGTTTACACTTAAAAGTAGTAGTGTTAATCATATTTTCATAATCTAGAGACTGTGATGTAGTAATATTAACACCAAACTATATCAGTAGCTCCATGCGACACGACTGATATGAATAGTCAACAAAAGAAAGTGTTCAGGATTAATTAATAGTTATGTGGTGCGAAGTTATTGTTGATGACCGTTTAAAAGATAAAGAGTGAAATCATTTGGCATCAATGCACAGCACTATTTATGTTTCGTTTCCCAGAAAAGTCAACGTCGACAATTTACGTCTGAATGATACCTAACGATTTCACATTATTATTGTAAATTAAAAATTTTTAAACTTACTGTACAACTTGCTGAACGCCACGTAGAACTCGTTGATGTTCAATTTGCCGTCGTGATCCGAATCTTCGTACTGGATCATATCCGATAACGTGCAACCCTTGCTCAAGGTATCCAGATGCTCTTGCGTGGTAACCTGTAAGGAATACGATTTCGAAATGAACTCAAATTTAATAAGACGGTTTTGTATTTAGAGAAACCTCGTTCAATTCGGTGGCTTCAAGATTCCCGTTGTTGTTGCGATCGTAATGCGAGAACATGATGGACACCAGGTAATCCTTGCTGTGATTATCCTGAGACATTAATCTGGCGTGGTTGTACAGCAACAAGTTATCCTGCAAATTAACGGTTACATCGTAGCTAGGACAATTGATGACGTTCGATGAACGTGATTTAATGATCGTTACAGGCATATAAAGGATTACCATTTACGTTATTGTGTTCTACGTGAAAGAGCAAACATCGTCTCATTCGTTGTAGATACGTACGCCGCGTTAGACGTTTTGAAACGGGATTTTAATTAAATGTATGTGTACAACAGAACAGCCCTTGTACATATAGATGCACACGCGCATTGTTATCAACATAACAAATGTCTTTATTATGTGTACGAATGTGCTAATTCGGCCGAAGCTAGCCGGAATCTGTCTTATAGACCGGAACGTGTTAAATTTACCTGATGCATTACAGCGACGGCAGCAACAGCAACAACAATAACAACCAAACAACAAACAAGAACAACGGAAGCAAGAACGCGGAAGCGAACTAAACGCCATCCGCTCGCGCGGCACTAATCCAATCAACGAGCCGTGGCAGGACCGCCGAGTCGCGGGCCGACCCTAAATTAATAAAATTAATCCCTCGGAATCAGTGTCTGCCACAGTCTGCAGTTAAGATGGTTTGTTTGCGGGATTAGTACGGTTCGGTTGCAGGACCCCAGTTACAGGACCGGCTTAGCGATGATAAAACGAGATATTATTTGAGTTTTGGGGATGTTTTATAACTTATGCAAGTAACGATTCTAGTAATCTGATTTCTTTTTATGTCTTTGAAACGGATGCGATGCTAAAAACATTGTAGCATTTATAATCCTCTGACTCTGATGGAATTTGGAAGGCTTGGCCTTGCTATTTCAATGCGATCTGATTTGGTCCACTTACCTTAGACTTTTCGTTTAAAATAAGTATGTCTTCACCATTTCTACTACCACTTTTCAAGATGCATAATCTAAAACCGCCCAAAATGAATAACACCTCTCCCAGATCAAACCATCCAAACTTATGTCTATGTTCTCCCAAACCATTCCAATAAATAATAATATCTTATATGATAGATCTCTACCACTAATAGGTCAATAAAACAAGGCTGGTTTGAACGATAGTTATATTTTCAGAACGTTTACAAACGTTTTCGGAACACCTTCGTCAGTGAAAATATAACTAGATAAATATATAAACAAACTTTTGTTTTTTATTTGGGACTATCAACAAAATAACTAATGACTACGATTTCTTGATATAGAGGATGTGTAACCAACTTATACATATATATATATATAAATTATAAAAACTAAATTAATGTGTAAACATACATGCAAATTAAGTAAAACCTTATATCAAAAAATCTTTGTCGAAACCTTAACAATTCTGTTCAAGGACTAGGGAAAACCAAATTTAAAAACCTAGCCAAAGGTTTCCTTCTTAAGAAATGCAAATGTCATTTTAACAAATTGCTATATACATTACTTAAATTTTGAATGTCGGTCCTAAAATTAATAGTTTTAGTGTCTTTCTGTATATTTATCATTTCATATATTAGTCCTTTTTTATAATTATCCTCTGTTTTTAATATAATTGTGTTTTCAAATTTGGGTTTTCCCTAGTCCTTGAACAGAATTGTTAAGGTTTCGACAAAGATTTTTTGATATAAGGTTTTACTTAATTTGCATGTGCACTCTCTGTCCCAAAAGTAACCGCAATGCGTCTATAAATCAGAAACCAGTGGCGTCATCTCTTGATAGTTGATTGATTATTGTAGTGGGACTCTTCCTTACCAACCTGACAAATTTTCATGACATTTGGTGCATAGTCAGCTGATACATCACGCATCCTGTGAGAGTGTTTTTCGTAAACGGTCAGAAAATGAGTCACGAACAACGAGTCAATATTAAATTTTGTTTTAAACTTGGAAAAACTGCAACCGAGACGTATGAAATGCTGCAAATTGTTTATGGCGACGATTGTTTGTCGAAGAGGCAAGTGTTCGAGTGGCATCGACGATGACGAAAGAGCCGGTCGTCTTTCGACAACTTTGGCCGAGGCAAATGTGGAAAAAGTGCGCGAATTTGTGAAAATTTCGAAGAAATCGTCAGTGAGATTTATGGAAATGGAGCTTGGCATCCCTAAAACAACTATTCAGCGCATTTTGACTGAAACCCTTGGTTTGAAGAAAGTCAATTCGAAGTTTGTTCCGCACAAATTGACCGACGACCGACCAAAAACGCTTCGAAATGCAGATGAAAACTTCTTGAAAACGATTGTGACTGGTGACGAGACGTGGTGCTTTCAATACGAACCAGAAAGCAAACGTCAAAGCGCAGAGTGGAGGTCACCAGAAGAAGGAAATCCGAAAAAATCACGAATGGAGAAGTCGAAAATCAAGTCAATGCTGATTTCATTCTACGATTCGAAGGGAATTATCCATAAGGAGTTCGTTCCATACGGCTCAACGGTTAATGGTGCATATTACCTCGATGTTATGAGGCGTTTGCTGGGTCGCATTCGTCGTGTTCGGCCCGAATATCGCGAGCCAGGCAGCTGGAGATTACTGCACGATAACGCACCGTGTCATCGAGCAACGATTGTCACCGATTTTTTGGCGAAAAATGAAATATATTCGATACAGCACCCACCGTATTCGCCTGATCTGTCCCCATGCGATTATTTCCTGTTCCCTCGTCTTCATTTGAAGCAGAAAGGAGTTCGTTATGCATCCGTAGACGCCATTCAAAGATCGACGACCGGCATCCTAAAGACCATCCCAGAGATCGACATGAAAAAGTCGTTTGAAGCACTCGTTGACCGTGCAAATCGATGTATTGTAGCACATGGAGAATATTTCGAATAAATACAATGATTTTTGTGGACATAACATACATAGCGTGCTTTATTTCGAACTATTGCGGTTACTTTTGGGACAGAGGGTGTATGTTTACACATTAATTTAGTTTTTATAATTTATATATATATAAAAGTTGGTTACATATCCTCTAATCAAGAAATCCTAGTCATTAGTTATTTTGTTGATAGTTCCCAAATAAAAAACAAATGTTTGCTTATATATTTATCCAGTTATATTTTCACTGACGAAGGTGTTCCGAAAACGTTTGTAAACGTTCTGGAAATATAACTATCGTTCAAACCAGCCTTGTTTTATTGACCTATTAGTGGTAGAGATCTATCATATGTATAAGATAAGTATAAAAAGGTCACGAAATATATACATATATATACATTTAATAAATAATAATAAGAAGAGATAAATACATGTAAAATGTTAAAAGCTTCAAATATTTATTGTAAAGAAAAACACAACAATATTGTTTCGGTATTGAACTGAGAATTTTGTTAATTATATAGAAAGCAAAAATTATTACAAATAATATTTATAAAATTTTAGGATTATATTAACAAAATAATGAACAATATAATCAAAATATATTACCTAGTGTGTGTATAAGTGTAATTTGTTTTCTAATTCTTAACTTCTCTCTCCCTCTCTCTTGAATTCATTCTTCACTTCTTTTCTTTGGTCTTTTCCTTTTATTGTACTTCTTTTTCTTTGGTCTGTTCATCGTTTGTAAACAACAACTTCTTTTTGATATGGTCTGCTTCTTTTCAACCCTGGTATTTTATATAACTTTTTATCTGACTTTTTTCGTCGACCATCCTATTCCGTCGTTCATAAACAAACTTCATTTCTTCTTTTTTGGCATGTCGTTATAGCAATTTGGAATTCTTGATTTTGAAATGTTTCAAGTGTATGTGTGTGGTATATGTTTACAACGCTTTTCTACTTCTTAAAGAATGCTTTCTATAAAATTGACATCTTTTTATTGGTAATTTTACTAATGGAGTATTACCATACTACACTATACTATAGCTTCATCAGGTGGATGAATGATGACTTTTAGGATATAACGTTTTTACATTTATACAAAAAATTTTAGTCTAAAAGGTGCGGGGGATTTACAGGTTTAGATTTAGGAGGGAGGAGTTGTTCACATCTAGTTGGTTGTTTAATGCTTTTCCTAATTTTTTTATATGTATTAATTTCTTGATTTTCTAATCAATAAAGTTTTCTGCATTTGTCTTTAACATGTACAATTTTAAAGTTAATGTTGAATTTATGATTATTTTCTAAACAATGGTTAGCAAAAGTTACATTAACTTTAACTTTTTACAATAAATATTTGAAACTTTTAACATTTTACGTATATTTATCTCTTATAATGAAGTTTCAGCATGTATCTCCTTCTTCTATTGAACAATAATAATAATTATTATTACTATTATTATTTGAAAAAGAAACGGGAAAATATCTTATATGTTGGAGACTTACATACAACAAAACAAGTTATAGACGTTATTTCACGTTTTTTAAAAATACTCAGGGCAACTCCTGATTTGATCGATGAAAAGAACCAGGATTGTTTATGCACAGTAACTTGAAGAATAATCCTACACAAACTAATAAAAAATTATATAAACAATGCAGAAATGACTGTTATCATCGTATGCTATACGAAATAAAACGTCAAGATAATCTTAATAAGATTTTGAATTCAGACAATCAGACAAAAACGATATGGGAAATCATAAATAATAAATCCGGAAAACTTAGCACGAACTAAATATTGATCTTGACATATTGCATTCTTTTCTTTTTCTAAATTATGCAGGCGAAATAGGTAATTAATTGGGAAAAGTCGACATTCAAGCAAACATCCGTACTTCCGTCTATGTGTATGTATTAATACTATTAAGTGCAAGGTAATGAGAACATCTAATATCATCGAACAAATATGGCTTTTGGTTGATCTGCGTGGTAAGAAAATTGGTGTAGATGTAGTATATAACCGCTCTAACACAGGCTACAGGGAGTTTTTAGGTGATTCAGAGTATTCAATCATTAACTGTCAAAAGTTCATCAGAAGTTCGTGAATTAAAAGATCTGCGGCCAATTAGTCTTCTTCCGACGCTTTCAAAGGTACTTGAACGTGTTCTGGCTGGACAAATGAAACTGTATGTAAACGAAAATAAACGTCTTCCAGATGTGCAATCTGGTTTCCAGGTGGGTCACAGCTGTACTACGGCACTGCTATGTATAACGAACGATATTTTAGCTGCTACTGATCGAGCATTAGTTACAATTTTGGTTTTATTTGATTCCTTGAAAGTCTTCGATACAGTTAATCACTCTATAATAGCGATGGGTCGTTATTGAACTATCTGTTATTTTAGAACTGTTCTCGATCCAGAACGGTTGCAACTGTTATCTCGCTGGGCAAAGAAGGGTTCCTTTCGGACGGTCTCCAGTGTACGCGGTTGAAGAAGAAATTCCACAACATCGACTTGTTTCCTATTAAACATTTCTCTATGATGATTATTTTGCCTGGGAAACTTCCGGATGAATGAATTGTGATTACTTGATGATTGTTCCTATTTCCTAACTATAAAGCTGTTGTTCGATGGATCAGCTACGGATTGTAGCAAACGGATGTGTCCACAATGAAAACGGACTTAAATGTTTGTGTTATATTTACTTTACACCATGTATGTAAACTAGCGTTGAATCGTGAGAAAAGAAAACTGTATAGGAACTTCTAACGAAAAACTTAATGTACGTAGGATACAGTTACATCATCAATACACAATCATATAACTCGGGGAATCACCAAGATGCTAGAACTAGTGATGGGAAAGTATAACGTCGGGGAAACACAAACTATATATCAAATCAAGCAAAGGCCGCCAAAGGCGATGTACGCATGACATATTTTATTGATTTTATGACGCGTTATCAAATAGAACTGTCGAGTACGAAACAACGATGACCTGTTATATTGGAACCGTTATTTCACAATAACGAGAACGGTTGGAACTGTTCTTTTAAAAGAACGGGTTTTCCCATCACTACTCTGTACTGCTTGATGTGCTGTGGAGCGGGGTTTTTGATTGTGGGGCCGTGCGTTTGATTGCGTCCCCTCTGTCGCACAGGTCTCAGTCTGTTAGGATTGATGGCGTTCAATCTGGGTCTCTGGGGGTGTCGAGGGGCGTCCTTTGAGGCTCTACCCTATTCTTATTTCTTTATAGACGTCATCATTCCTGGATGGCTTGAAATACATGAAAGCATATTTATGCGCAGATGATATCCAGCTTTATATTCGTTTAGACCGTGTGACTTGGACGCGTAACAAAATTCCAACATATGTATATCGCACAAACTATCCGATTCACGATAGTTAAATATCAGGAATCGAAGGGAACTGCAAATGCTAACACTATTTCATGGAATTTTACTATTAAAGTATTCCCCTTATTTGTATGAAAGAATAAGATATTAGATGGATGTTCACAGTGTCACCACCCGATTTCGTAACTTGATTTCTCCGTCCATTCACCGCTCGTCACATTATGAGAGATCATTCTCATTTGGTTGTTATGGTTACTCGGGGTTAGGGCAGGTACATGTGGTACATGTAACTGGGCCTCGCCCCGGGGCTGTGCATATAACTTTTTTCCTTTATATATACATATGTACAAATTAGGAAGTGTAATAGACCGCACAATAAAGCCATTTATTATTATTATTATTATTAATAATATTATTATTTGAACTCATCTATAGTATATTTTTAGAATCGTTATGGATAGGTGAGGTGCTGGCATCAGTATACATCTTCTTAAATGCTGTGCACAGTACATGGTGGAATCTTTAGCTGACATTATAATTACTTGCTTCGTGGAGGATATATTCTCTACTACTGGACTTCAAACCTGCTCGTGTACTTCCTCTTTATAAGTCTAGGGACGAGCTGCTTCGTCAGAATTATCGTCAGATACATGTATTACCTTGTTTTTTTGATAATAGTATTTAAATATATAGACACTATATTCTGAGGTGGTGTATCGAAACCTGGTCCATATTGAGTCAAACTTCCAACATTTTAATACACATGCAAATAATCACTCCTACAATACCACTCTCTGCCATTCATGATGTTGGATCTCTCGACAAAACAGTTCAACAGGCTAGCAAAGAATATAATGCGGGATATATGCCTTTACAGCGTGACTGATTTTTATGCAGCAATCCAGCAGGTACATAAAGTGATAACTTTTAGTGCTTTTCTTGTGAGTTCGTTTATGTATTGCATTTGTGTATCTTTGTAAATCTATAAACTGTATTGACTTGACGAGCCCAAGCCCTTTTTGGCTTAATGGGATAATAAAAATAATTATTATTTTTATAGCGACCGTAAATCGGACCAGTCGCTGTCGAAGGGTTACCGAAATCTGGATTTTGGGACGTTACTTGTGAAGGAAGTTGGTAGAACAAGAACGGAAAAGCATGAAAATCAATCCATACTCTCAGGTGTAAAGGTTCAAAATTGAGCCTCACTCTTTACGATAATATTAACGAAACATATCTACATTTCTTGCTCGCAAGAATCCATGATAAAAGTAGTTCTTATCTGAACATTACTACAGACGATCTATACCATTCAAATAGAAGCTGCCAAGATCTAACGGGGTCGTTCTTACTCTAAAAGTTCTTCGGATTTGGATTGTATGGCAAGCATCAATCAAAACATCCGCTGGCTCGAAATAGTCTGTATTTTGAGTCGTTGAGTCATTCTATAGTTCTTTAGGGAAGTCTTTGTTTAACATATGAATTCTAAAAATTCAAATTGCAGGTTTTGATTTTTACTCATTTTCGAAGTATAAGTGTCAAATTGAGCCTCACTCTTTACGATAATATTAACGAAATATATCTACATTTCTTGCTCGCAAGCATCCATGATAAAAGTAGTTCTTATCTGAGCATTACTACAGACGATCTATACCATTCAAATAGGAGTTGCCAAGATCTAACGGGATCGTTCTTACTCTAAAAGTTCTTAGATTTTGGATTGTATGGCAATCATCAATCAATACATCTGCTGGCTCGAAAAAGTCTGTATTTTTGAGTCGTTGAGTCATTCTATAGTTCTTTAGGGAACTCTTTGTTTAACATATGAATTCTAAAAATTCAAATTGCAGGTTTTGATATCTACTCATTTTCGAAGTATAAGTGTCAAAATTGTGCCTCACTCTTTACGATAATATTAACGAAATATATCTACATTTCTTGCTCGCAAGAATCCATGATAAAAGTAGTTCTTATCTGAGCATTACTACAGACGATCTATACCATTCAAATAGGAGTTGCCAAGATCTAACGGGATCGTTCTTACTCTAAAAGTTCTTAGATTTTGGATTGTATGGCAATCATCAATCAATACATCTGCTGGCTCGAAAAAGTCTGTATTTTGAGTCGTTGAGTCATTCTATAGTTCTTTAGGGAACTCTTTGTTTAACATATGAATTCTAAAAATTCAAATTGCAGGTTTTGATATCTACTCATTTTCGAAGTATAAGTGTCAAAATTGAGCCTCACTCTCTACGATAATATTAACGAAATATATCTACATTTCTTGCTCGCAAGAATCCATGATAAAAGTAGTTCTTATCTGAACATTACTACAGACGATCTATACCATTCAAATAGGAGCTGCCAAGATCTAACGGGATCGTTCTTACTCTAAAAGTTCTTCGGTTTTGGATTGTATGGCAATCATCAATCAATACATCTGCTGGCTCGAAAAAGTCTGTATTTTGAGTCGTTGAGTCATTCTATAGTTCTTTAGGGAAGTCTTTGTTTAACATATGAATTCTAAAAATTCAAATTGCAGGTTTTGATTTTTACTCATTTTCGAAGTATAAGTGTCAAATTGAGCCTCACTCTTTACGATAATATTAACGAAATATATCTACATTTCTTGCTCGCAAGAATCCATGATAAAAGTAGTTCTTATCTGAACATTACTACAGATGATCTATACCATTCAAATAGAAGCTGCCAAGATCTAACGGGGTCGTTCTTACTCTAAAAGTTCTTCGGATTTGGATTGTATGGCAAGCATCAATCAAAACATCCGCTGGCTCGAAATAGTCTGTATTTTGAGTCGTTGAGTCATTCTATAGTTCTTTAGGGAAGTCTTTGTTTAACATATGAATTCTAAAAATTCAAATTGCAGGTTTTGATATCTACTCATTTTCGAAGTATAAGTGTCAAAATTGAGCCTCACTCTCTACGATAATATTAACGAAATATATCTACATTTCTTGCTCGCAAGAATCCATGGTAAAAGCAGTTCTTATCTGAACATTACTACAGACGATCTATACCATTCAAATAGGAGCTGCCAAGATCTAACGGGATCGTTCTTACTCTAAAAGTTCTTCGGTTTTGGATTGTATGGCAATCATCAATCAATACATCTGCTGGCTCGAAAAAGTCTGTATTTTGAGTCGTTGAGTCATTCTATAGTTCTTTAGGGAAGTCTTTGTTTAACATATGAATTCTAAAAATTCAAATTGCAGGTTTTGATTTTTACTCATTTTCGAAGTATAAGTGTCAAATTGAGCCTCACTCTTTACGATAATATTAACGAAATATATCTACATTTCTTGCTCGCAAGAATCCATGATAAAAGTAGTTCTTATCTGAACATTACTACAGACGATCTATACCATTCAAATAGGAGCTGCCAAGATCTAACGGGATCGTTCTTACTCTAAAAGTTCTTCGGTTTTGGATTGTATGGCAATCATCAATCAATACATCTGCTGCCTCGAAAAAGTCTGTATTTTGAGTCGTTGAGTCATTCTATAGTTCTTTAGGGAAGTCTTTGTTTAACATATGAATTCTAAAAATTCAAATTGCAGGTTTTGATTTCTACTCATTTTCGAAGTATAAGTGTCTAAATTGAGCCTCACTCTTTACAATAATATTAACGAAATATATCTACATTTCTTGCTCGAAAGAATCCATGATAAAAGTAGTTCTTATCTGAGCATTACTACAGACGATCTATACTATTCAAATAGGAGCTGCCAAGATCTAACGGGGTCGTTCTTAGTCTAAAAGTTCTTCGGATTTGGATTGTATGGCAAGCATCAATCAAAACATCCGCTGGCTCGAAATAGTCAGTATTTTGAGTCGTTGACTCATTCTATAGTTCTTTAGGGAAGTCTTTGTTTAACATATGAATTCTAAAAATTCAAATTGCAGGTTTTGATTTTTACTCATTTTCGAAGTATAAGTATCAAATTGAGCCTCACTCTTTACGATAATATTAATGAAATATATCTACATTTCTTGCTCGCAAGAATCCATGATAAAAGTAGTTCTTATCTGAGCATTACTACAGACGATCTATACCATTCAAATAGGAGCTGCCAAGATCTAACGGGGTCGTTCTTACTCTAAAAGTTCTTCGGTTTTGAATTGTATGATATGCATCAATCAATACATCCGCTGCCTCGAAATAGTCTGTATTTTAAGTCGTTGAGTCATTCTATAGTTCTTTAGGGAAGTCTTTGTTTAACATATAAATTCTAAAAATTCCAATTGTAAGCTTTGATTTCTACTCATTTTCGAAGTATAAGTGTCTAAATTTTTTGGAAAAGAAGTTTTTGAATTGCGTTTCTGCGTGCATAAGACTTTAAGTGTTATTTCTTTTGGTTTAGAAAAGGAGGAACAAAATGAGAAGAATTCAAATCGGACTTTACAAGGTGTAAACGTTCCGTACGAAAGCATCTTTGCAATATAGGAAAGTCGTTTCGTGCGATAATAATAATAGTTTTCTGCATTTCTTCGCGGCACCAGCTCGCGTTACCATATCTCCTTATTGGATAGTTCTACGCTTACGCGAGCATTACAATCCGGATAAAATCGAGCCAATTTCAAAATTCCGAGGAACAAACGATGAAAATAAACAGGGGCAATCAAGCAAAAACTCGTAGCGCAGCGAGGAAGACTTTAGAAACGCGAGCTGGCGCGGTAAAGCCTCCCCTTTGTCTAGGGTAGTTGGCGCGAGCGCTCGCGTGCGAACGCGTCCATTCCGTATTCATGGCGTTTACGCGACGCGAAGTGAAAAGTAAGTGCACTCGACGCCGAGAGACAGGAAGCTGGCTCGAAAAGTGGAACAGGCATCTGGAAAGCGCTTCGCGCGTTCCTTTAACGGCCGCGATTTCGGGCCGCCGGATGTTATGTCCGCGCGCGTACAAGCCTCACACCCTCGCCCTCGCCCCCCTCTCACCCCTATCTGCGAAACACGAAACGCGAAGTCGTCGGATGCAAGGTTATTAAAGTTATTCAAAGCGTTGACGCCGCTGAGATAAAAGGACGAACGGAGGCATGCGAGACGAGAACGTGTATACTGAGGATTATGCCTTGTCGATCGACCGAAACTTTGCGCGAAGTAGAAGTCAAAAACAGCGATTTGCATAGATCCATTACATACTGGTATTACATATCCTATCCTATCCTAATCCTAACCCTGGATGTCGGGTATGTTGGATACATCTCTCCACGCGTTTCTATGCTGTATCTGCTTCCTAATCTCCTTTCAGCTTATGTTTCTTCTTTCGGTCGCTTCACGCACTTCCTCCGTCCAACGCTTCCTAGGTCTTCCCCTTTGTTTTCGTTTGATCGGTTTGGCTTCAAACACTTTTCTCACCATCCCATCTCTTTCCATTCTGATTATGTGCCCCAACCATCTCAGCTGATCTTCTTTTATTCTGTCCTGTATAGGCTCTATTTCCAAGTTTCCTCTAATTGTACTATTTCTCACTTTATCCATTTTCATTTTGTCATCTATTAGCGGAACCAATGCAGGAAGAAGTAGAGGAAATAATAAGGCGCATGAAAAACAAGAGTCCAGGACAGAATGGGATAACAATCGAAAATATTAGGTATGGCAGCGATTCACGAACTGATAACGGAAATTTGCAGGAAAGAGCAGATGCCGGAGGGATGGGAAAAAGCTTCAATAATACCAATTTTGAAAAGTGGACACGAGACAGATCGCAACAACTATAGAGGGATATCCCTGTTGGACGTTGTCTACAAGATATTCGCGACAATAATTAAAACCAAGTTGGAAGTAATGGTCGAGGAGACTAGGCAGGTTTTAGAAAGGGCAGCGGACCAATTATTTCTAATCAAAGAAGAAGAAATATATGACATGTTATGAGTGTAATATACCAGCATTTGTCGATTTTAAGAAGGGTTAGCCATATGTTTTCCCTTTTACCCGGTCAAAGGCTTTCTCTATGAGTGTGAAGTAGAGGTACGACTCTTTCCCTTCTCTTAATACTTTCACGTTAATTTGCCGTATGATAAAGATCTCATCTGTTACTCCCCTTCCTGGTCTGAATCCGAATTGCGAATCTTCAAACGATTGCTCTACTGTTTGTCGTTGTTTTCTTTCGATTATTCTGGCGTATATTTTTCCTATTGTATGAAGTGGTGTAATTCCCCTGTAATTTTTGTACTTCCGTGTATCCCCTGTCTTTAGCATCCTCAAAGCTTTCATCAGCTTATCGTCTCCTGCCTTTATCTTATCCAACGTCATATTATTACATCCAGGAGCTTGGAATTACATATACATACTTAAATTATATTTAATAATAGCTGTTAATGCGGATTCCCTCTGCCCAATGGGGTAGATGATTTAGACTAAATAAAAACTACTAACGCTATTCTTTTCTATTCAGAGGCAATTTTGCGAGGAACAACGCATTCTTTATTTATTTTACTGCCTGTTGCATATTTTAAGTTGTATTTAATGGATGTTTGTTCGAACTCTCTTTAACTAATCAGATATTACGAAAGAGAAGATACTTGTATTGTCGATATCTAATTAGGGGTAGTAACAAATGGGATAGCGCGAGAAAGAACACGATTTACAGTTGATAAAAACTACCAACATCATCCTTTTCTAACTAGCTGTGTCTTTGCAAGTAAGAAGTCAATTTCTTCTATATTACTCTGTGTTAAAAATATTAAAGAATTCGAAAAATTTTTAGATTAAAAAATTTCGCAATTGGAATATATTTTGGTACATCCTGAAATGATGGAAAATTTATTATAAAAAGTTATAACATTTTGACTAAATTAGAATTCGAAGTTTGAAATGTTCAGTTTCTGAAATTTTTAACGTTTCTAATTTTTAGTCTTCAGGGATTTCAAGTAACTTGAACTCGAAAGGCTCTGAAAAATACCATAATTTCTGAAATCTTTGATGTATCGAATTTTTTAAAATAATGGACAATAATGACGATCGGTATCAAACCCAGAATTATTAGATATTTCCAGTTTTTGAGAATTTCGAGCCTTTAAATAAATTTTAGATTTCAAATTTTCAATAAGTTTCATCTTCTGAAGGATGACTATTGTAAGCAGTAACATATTGTTGTCCGTAGAGAAACAACAAGTGGCTCGGATCAGTACTTTGACAGGTAAAATTTTTATATTTGAATAATTTGTAAGATTAGTAGATTTTAAAATCCTGTAATTCCAAGAAATTGTGGTACACCTTGAATTGTTGAAAAATTTGGTATTTAACTAAACTTTAAAGAGAAACTAGAAAAGGAAAAATAGAAAAGGGAAACAAACGAACGATAATATCCACATAATTAAAAACATCATAGAACGTAAAATTGAGACAGGATAGGAAATCTACTTCAATTTCATAGACTTGCGAGCAGCCTTCAATATAGTAGATAGAGGGAGTATAGATATCTGTCTAGAGAAACTAGAGGTTCCTAGAAAAATGCGCCAAATAATCAATAGTCTATATTGTCAGGGTAGGGGGATAGTACAAGTGAATGGAAAAAGATCAGCAGATTTTGAAATGCAAGTGGGAATAAAACAAGGAAAGAGCTTAAGTCCATTAATATTTATTATAGTAATGGACAGAATCCTGCAAAATACGAGGAAACGCACCAAAACTGTGAAGACACTGTTAGGATATAACAGACTGGAACCTGTAGCTGTGGATGCATTACTGTACGCCGATGATCTGGCACTAATAGCTGACAGTTATGTGAAAATGGAAAAATTAACAAAAATATGGACAGAAGAAATAGAAAAGATGAAGATGGAAATAAACGTAGAAAAAAAGCAAACTAATGGTGATAAATAATAAAGAGCCAGCCAGTAATCTAATAATTAAAATAAACGATAAACAAGACGAAATTGTCGTCGCATACGAATATTTAGGTACTATTATATCGAAGGATGGAAAAATTGATCTAGACATAGCAAAAAGAGGACGGAAAGCCACAAACATACTACGCTCTGAATCAAACCATCTTTGGAAAAAGAAATAGAACCCAAGATCAAACAGATAGTATACAATGCAGTGGTAACCCCCACAATAATGTACGCCAGTGAGTCCTGGACAATACAGCAAAAACACGAAAGTAAAATAACAGCTATGGAAATGAAATTTTTGAGAAAGATCGTGGGGAAAACAAAAATGGGCAGAATAGAAAACGAACAGATAAGGAATATGATCAATCAAGAAGATATACTAAAAAGAATTGAAAATGTCAACTGAATTGGTATGGCCACATAAATAGAATGGAACAAAAGAGTTTAACAAAGAAAATAATAGAAGCCAAAAATAACGGGAGAAGAAAAAAGGGAAGACCAAGGAAAAAATGGATTGACAGAGTCAACGAATTAGGACGAAAGCGAGGGAAGACCATAGCAGAAATGAGAAGAATGAGTACAGACCGGACACGATGGAAAGAATGGATTAAATCGTCGTAAGATCCAAAAATAGTCCGACGCTGAAAGGCATAAGGATTGACGAGAAGAAGAAGAAGAACTAAACTTTAAATAATTTAGAATTCGAAAGAAGTTTCTCATAAATATATTCTTGTAATTTAGTAAGTTCACTATTTCGAAAATTTGTAGTGAGTTCCTGGAAAGTTCAACAAATATTGAAATTTGAAAAGTTTTTCAGATATTTACGTGTATTGAAAGATTTAAAAATCCTGGAATATCAATATATTTTTAAAAATCATCCAAATTTACATTTTTGTAATTTTCAAAGTTCACAGTTCTTGAAAATTTTTTGGGAGTTTAACAAATATTATTTGAAAATTTCGAAATTTCTAAAAATTTTATGCATTAAAAATTAGAAAACCCCGGAATTTGACATAATTTTGCGAAATCATTCGATTTTCTGGGTGTCTTAGAGTTTATCTTGCTAACCAGTCTCAAATCTAGAATTATTCTAAGTTTCAAAATTTTCCGTTTTCTCTTAAGATTTCAAATAATTCCCGCCGAAGTCTGAGATGGTGATTGTTTATTTCACTCGTTTTGTCATCAGTTAGTCAATTTAGTGATGATGTTGTTTGAATCATTTCTCCTATTTTTGAGGTAAAGCGGACACACATATCTGCTTGTTTTTTGCTTTTAGGCTGTACAATCCAGTTTAAAAATATGTTTCTCCACATATAGGGTTATAGCCACTCTGCATCAAAAGTAATCGAAGTTATCGAGGAACTCGAATTCAGCGGTCCTGCGGGTATCCGAATAATGCCTGTAGCTTTCAGTGGCAATAATAAGGTCTATCGAAGCAAAACATTTTCCGGTAGTACTAAACCCTTTTTTCTCAGGTTTCTCGTGTGTTAGTATTTGGTTTCAATGTTTCGCACTGGATATTGTCAGCATCTACAGGAATATTGAAACTCTAGTATTCAGTTTCAGCATTCCTGAAGAAATTGGCAGTACGGAGAACGCGACATCTACATATATAGCAGAATCGGAAAGACGTTTCTATCATAGATATCGGTCGCGAAAGTCTACAGGGATAAAATACATATTTTGACGTTTAATCATATCGATTTAAAAAGCATCCTCAGGAATATAAGAATGTAAATGCATGGATATGAGACGGTTTGGTTCTAGAACTAAACACTACGGAAAATGACCAAATCTGAGGCGTGTGTATTTCATCATCATCAACCTACCTTCATGATTTCGTACTCTTGCATAGGACAACCTTCCTGTTCGTAAAAGTTCTCATTTATCTTGGTATCGCGCCTCCCTTCGTCTTCAACTTCGTTCTCGGCATCGCTGGGCGCTGTGGAAGCATCACCAGTTTCATCATCTGTCGCTTCATCGCCTTCAGTCGCGTCGCCCTCGTCGGGTAATTGGTCCTCTTCCTCATTCGAATCCATCAGTGGATGAGTCGTGGTGGACTGCAAGTTGAAAAGAGATTTCGTCGCGTTAGCCCATTAGCACAGATAGGCGGTTGGTATTGAAATGGTTAGAATTTAGTCGGAATTTAGAGAATATACCATCAGACTCATACGATCGATAAGTAGATGGGGCAAATATGCGATATGTTGAGTCATCTGTCCTTTACAAACAAGACTAAGTAAATCGTGGCTAAAATAATATATAAAATAAATAAAATTATCCTTACCACATCTTTTGGAAAAAATCCATACCTATTTCGGCAACTAAGTTTCCATCCCCAGTGGAATATGGGAGAATTCAGTATCACTAGCGAATCCGGCTCATGCCCAAGACGAACACTGCACAATGAACATCACACACTGAACGCGCGAAGCACACCAAAACTCTGTTGATACAATTCCCATTATGGGAAGCGTGTATTTATACTAAACCTAGCCTAAATTTCATGCTCTATGGAGCGCGTCAATGCAAATAAATGTAATTCAATAGCTCCTACAATTTGAAATTTGGAATAGGTCCTCCATCTGCA
This sequence comes from Chrysina gloriosa, assembly GCA_038088585.1. Lineage (NCBI taxonomy): Eukaryota > Metazoa > Arthropoda > Insecta > Coleoptera > Scarabaeidae > Chrysina > Chrysina gloriosa. Next base: position 16,196,147 of record CM076087.1, on the reverse strand, counting down.
TTCATAACTTGCTCTTTATTTTCATAAATATATATACTTTCGTAGCTATCTAGTTCCCTGTTATTTTCTACCGTTTTAACTAATTTTAAATTTTCAATTGTCATAATTATCCAAAATATGACACGCCACACTTGATTTTTCAGATCTGTTGAACCGAAAATGGGCAATGTGCTCCTTGTTTCGTAATGTATTTTATGGCGCATTCCTGACAACCGATTTCGTAGATATTTGATTTTTGAATTAAAACACGGGACTTCGATGGGCAATAGTTTGTCACCGTTTATGGCCGATTTGATTATGAGCAATTTTGAGACTCCATTTAAAAAAGATGTTAGGTATTTCCCGAGTGTTTGGATTAGATGAGTAGACGACATATTTCCCATTTTTGACATAAAAAAATATAAATTACAGGACTTTTTGGATGAACTAAATTCTAAATTGAACACCGATTGTATCTCTTAATTTTCATCAGCTACTAAATTTTCCCCTCGCAACAGAAAGATAAGAAAGAGAACTTAAATGTATAAGAAACATAGCCGTTTCGAAGCAAAATTGATTCATAACTTAATTAGGAAAAAAATTTCAAAACATTAATTTGGGCATCCTCGAGCCTAACTTTGGATAAACCAGCTAAGAAATTTGTTAAATTACCATTCTATCAGTGGACTAAGGTCTTTCTGAAAGTTTTCAAACAATTTAATTTACAGATCGCATATAAATCAGCTAATTCATGAAGTAATCTTTTACGAAATGGATAAGGTTGAAATAAATAAAAATCAAGTATTTACGAAATCCGTTGTCAGGAATGTGGCATAAAATACATTGGACAAACTAGATGATCAATCCTAACACGATACAAGGAGCAAATTGTTCATTTTCAGGTCCGAAAAATCAAGTGTGGCCCGACATATTTTGGAAAGAAAACAACGCTATGCCAATTGAAAGTTTAAAATTAATTAAAACAGTAGAAAGTATCAGGGAACTATATAGCTACGAAAAATATATATATTTATAAAAATAGAGAGGGAATTATAAATGCAGATGGAGGACCTATTCCAAATTCCAAATTGTACCAGCTATTATAATTAAATTTAGATTTGGGTAGGATCATTCAACCGTATTGACACGTTCCATAGAGCATGAAGTTTAGGTTAGACTTAGGATAAATGTACGCTCCCCATAATGGGAGCTCAGTATCAACAGTGTTTTGGTGTGTTTCGCGCGTTCAGTGTGTGATGTTCATTGTGCATTGCTTTAGTGCTCTACAGTGTTCATCTTGGACATTGGCCTGATACTGAATTCTCTATTATTCCACTGAGGATAACAACTTAGTTGCCGAAATACGTATCTGGATTTCTTTCCGAAAGGTGTGGGAAGGGTAATTTTATTTATTTTATACATCTGTCCTTTGTTCTCTGTAATATAATATTACATTGTATGACTCATCATAGCCCAGTTCATCCATAAGGAATGAAATACGAACCCCAGATTGCTCGTTGTGTTAGCAAACGAGAACGCCACTGGCAGCTGCGTAAGTTCAGTAGTGAGAGATAGCAGAACGTGGATCGCCTAACTGTACTCATTACAAAAACGACGCTTCACTCACTTGCATACTACAGCTTTTGACAAATTTACGACGCGTCGGCGGTGCGAGTATCATTCATCCGGATAAAAATTGAACGTGCTGCGTGCGGAGGTGAGAGCGCGCGTTCGCTTCGCAAAATTGGATGAAGTCGGATAGAACGACGAATGCCGGATGGCGCGCCGAAGTCATTAATTTCGGAAACGCTCCCTTGACGCGGACGAGCCGTTTCGATTACGAAACGCGCGCGTCGCGACGCTTTTTTCCGGTCTCTCGCCGTGCGAAACGTTATTCGTCATCGAGAGATGCAGAGGACCGCGTCACGTTGACGTACACGACCTAATCAAGGCGACGCAGTTGAAATTTTGATCGAGCTGCGACTGTTAGAGAGTTTTGTAAGATTTATTTGTTTGTTTATTTCTGTATTTATTCAGTTATTTCGTTGCTCGCTATTTATTTATTTTATCGCTAGATGTGGGATCAATCGTAACACCGAGAGAAAGAGTAGTTAGAGAAATGAAACTTTCTTTATAAGTTGATTTTATAGAAATGCATAAGTGATTAAAAGTTACTACACTGGAACCGCATTTATATCCGCCGTTCGAGAAACATTCATTTATATCCTACTGGGGATCCCACCGCTGCTACCCAGCGGAGGGGAAATTGGTGCGCTACGCGCTGATTGGCTTATTTGGACAGAGACACAACGGCTGACTGGTCCTTGTTAGTCAGGAGGTATGCGAGTGGGGGATACCGAGCGGATATAAGTGAAAGCTACAGCGAGATATAAGTGCGGCAGGATATGAATGAGTGCGGATATAAATGCGGTTCCAGTGTATAGTGAAACCAAGTAGGGCGGACACCTGAAGGAGCAGAGTCGATTGATGTGGTACATTCCGGGACGAAACTTTAGCTCGTGCAATTTAAATTGTTTCTAATACCTAACCCAGTGAACATTTTTTAAATTTCTCGGACAGTTTAAGTTTGTAGTTCCGGCAATAGTGGACATACTCGCCAATTTCTAAGCACAATGCATGCGAATATATTCACTATTGCCGGAACTACCAACTTAAACTATCCGCGAAATTAAAAAATGTTTACTGGGATACCTAAGATAACCTAATAGTTTAATCTTCTAACGGCTGGTAAATGTATATACTCTATTTTTTTGATATAGAATGTAAACACGTGAAGGTCGGATCGAAAGTCGTGGGGTATAGAATAAAAAATAGTCCTTAGTCCATTAGAAGTCAACGTATTCAGTTGAGTACAGCCATATTCTAAGCGTATACTATAAATCAGGAGCAGTTTGAGATCATTGTACCGTTATTTTACTTCATCACTACACTGATCAGAGCTACAGAAAAAAATTGCATGTAGTTTGGATTTTTAAACGAAAATATCAGTCAAAGTCGTATCACGAAAACAGTGTGCAAGTAAGTGAATTATTTTGTTAATACTTCAAAAATTACTTAACAATTATTTGTTTTTATAATTCATTAGTGATGTTTGTGCATATGAGAGGGATTCGATATGAATTCCCTCATTATACACGTATTACGCATTTTTGCAGTTTTTTTTTTCTGCAGGAGTGGACAACTTGCATTGCCACCGTCTCCTGTAGTAACTGCAGTCGCGCTCTTCGGCTACCCGCCGCGCCCTGGGAAAATTGCAAATTACAAAATTTTGATCTTCTCTTGCCATCCGAAGACGTACGTTTGGCGATTATACCGCTCGTCAGTACGGCTTTGCAAGCGCTGTGAATTCGTATACAAATTTTATGTATATATATTAATTCATTAGTATAATATACATATCAACATAACTTATTTACTACACAAACTTAACTTATATAATAGAAACAAAAAAAAAAATACAGACGTATGAATTTCATTGTACTCGTTTTAGTACGACAACATGCATAAATAAAATAATTTAATTTCTTTCTCTTCAGATTTTAAATAATAAGTAAACAACCATTTACGGCTCAACAGTGCTACAAAGGGCTTCAAGAAGCTGTTGATGCTATACGGTGAGATTTCTAATGATTGTCCTAATCCTCCACTACTTTCCACAGTTCCTACATCAATATTTACTTCCATTTTTCTATCTGAAGTTCGCCTTTTAATAACTTCTAACCAGTGGATTTCCCCATATCTACTTTTATGGCTGCCACTTACCCTTCAGAGGTGTACCACATGTATTTTTGAATATAATATGAACAAGTTTTTACCTTTGCTAGTTCCTTTCTCAAGACTAAATGTGTTTACCACCTCCTATTCCGTTACATATTTAAAATAACCCCAAAATTGCAGATTCTATAGCTGTAATATTGATACATCAAACATTTTACATAGACGATGTGTACGATAAGTTGCATACTCATATTTTATCAAAAACACCACGGCACTGCAATAGGTACATTGTATTTAAATAGAAATAAATATTGGGGTGACGACTATGGAAAGTAGTGTAGGATCACGACAATCATTAAAAATCACACTGTATAACGTGATAGTGACGATGATGAATTTGATATGGTTATCACACCACCTGATCCAAGTGCATTGACTGATGAAGAAGAAGGGGTTGAAGATGATATGACGTTGTCAACCATACGACAAGACGTACCTGGTACCATTGAAATGTTTACAAATCGCGAGAATGTTGATAATGAAGGCAGTGATGACGGCGATGATCAACCGCTGGCATCGAAGAAAATGCGACAAGATTTTATTCGCCGACCAAACCTAACCTGCCGCAAATCCTTCCCTTCATACACCTCAACTTCTCAACGGACTTCTGAAGTTTGCGATCGGGTAAATGTTATTCGTGAAGAACTGAAGGACCTAAACCCTGTACAACTATTTGAAAAATTTGTTGATGAAAATGTTTTTGATTTGATTATATCTAATACTTTTTAGGAATCTTGATTTTATCTGGATATCACAAGCTACCTCAAGAGCCGATGTATTGGTGTTTGGATGAAGACATTGGATTATATTTAGTGGCCAAAGCTCTATCGAGGTATAAATTTCGAGATATAGAAACCTCCATCTTGTAGAGAACAATCTAGCAGCGACGACTAATGATAGAATGCTTAAAATAAGACCATTGGCAGATTTGCTTATGTAGAAATTTTTACACTGGGGGTGTTTCATGATAGTATCACTGTAGACTAATCAATGGTGAAATATTACGGCCTTCACCCCGCTAAGCAATTCATTCGTGGAAAACCAGTTCATTTCGGATATAAAAATTAGGTAGCGACTAGTTCTACCGGATATTGTTACTCATTTGATTTCTGTTCTGGAAAATCACAGACAGCGACTTCTGGTCCATTGGGTTCCCGAGTCGTCAAAAATTTATCAGGCAAACTAAATTGTACTCCAGCAAATCATGGAGTTTTTTTGACAACTTTTCTTACCATCTTTGATGTTTTAGTTGACCTTAAAACCCTCGAGTACCGTGCTATACGAACTGTATGAGAAAACAGGATAAGAAAATGTCCACTGATTAGCACGAAGGATATGAAAAAGGGAGTACCGTGTCTCTTATGACTAGATGTTTGATAAGGAAAGCGAGCTGGTGTTTGTAAGGTGGAAAGATAGCAGTGTGTATACAATGGGAACTAACTTTCATACTATTGAACCGGCAGGAACTGTCAAGCGATGGTGTTCAATAATGAGGGAGAAGACAGACGTGGGGATTCCCCGTTTGTTCCAAAATTATAATAAAAACATCATGGGCGTTGATGAACTCGATCAAACAATCTAGTTATATAGGGTAGCTGTTCATGGTGAAAAGCGGTGGTGGGTATTATTTACGTCAGCTATGTCAAACTCAAAGTCACTGGTGAGCCAAAAGCATTAAGACCGTAGACTAGGTGGGTCACGAAACCTAAACTTAAAAAAGACAAACTAGTGAAAATCTTAACAAAAAAAGTACTATTATAAGACAAGTATATTTATTAAATTTGCAATAAAAGGACAGTACAAAAAAATTCAAACATTAACTTCTTTTGCCAGATATTTGACTTTCTTTGTCTTTAATTAAGTTGTCTATTTGTGCCGTAAATTTATCGGCGGAAATAACGTGCTTCCGTTAATCGCGATCTTCCGGGAGATTTGTTTCCTTTCATCAAAATAAATAATTGTTCACACTTCGCTTCTAATCGTGCCTGTATACTGGTCAAACTTAGTTTTATGACAATCGTAGTGACGTTTTATATAATACATAATTTTGGGACACCGATTGTACTGTTACAAATCAAGCAAATAATTTTGTGTTTTATTTCACAGCAAAAAAATTCTAATTCCCACTTTTCTTGAAAGATACGATGCTTATCTACGAGTTTCCTCTTACTTCCAGTAGGATTTGAAAGAGACACGTTGAAAACTTTATTATTTATAACTCAACCGAGCGGTCGTGGCTTATATACGGAAATGTGATTTCTCAACAGTTCTTTGCTAGAATGTTCAGATAGCGTGAGCTGTGTTTTCCCGCGATAGAACTTTCTGGAAGAAGCCAGAAGAAAACTTACGTACGTACGTAAGGCGCAAGGACAATAAAGCGATTGGGCAGCGGCACACGGCGCGGCGAGCGTGGGAGACGAGTGCGACTAATACCAGCCGAGATAGACCGAATCGATCGTCGCGATATGCGTGTGTGCGCGCGCAACGTGTTCCGGCGCGCGCTCTTTCAAATACGATTTTTAACACACTCGCGAGCCCCATTATCTGGCTGTTGTGAAAATTGATTCGGGCCACAGGAAAATGTTCAGTGGACCGCATGTTTGACATGCTTGATTTACGTACATGTCGGACATAACTAATTCAATTCTTGGAGCTTACATGTATTGAGTAATGATAATCTCATGAATCAACTCATGTTCTGCCGTCATATCGCACGATATTATCTATGCCAAGGTGTACAAGGGAAATCGCGCCAGTTCGCATCAGTGGTTGAAGGCCTGCCTCAAGATTGAATTGGACACTATCCCGCCAAAATAGAAAAACAGCTACGGTGTGTTATTTGTCATTCGAGGGTACGCTGGCAATGTAAGAAATGCCTAAAAACACATTGCGTAGAGAAAGCGTGTTTCGAAATTTTCATAGGGGGTCAGTGTATTCATTTGAGTATACCCTTGTAACTCGCCAAAAATATCTTTATTTAATTAATTTTCTTTCAGTTTATGCTTGTTTTGCCCCTATTTTAATAAATAAATAAAGATAAATTCAAAAAACTACGAAGTACTTCCCATTTGACCTCTAATGGGTTAAGGGGTCAAGCCTGTGCGAAATTTTCGAAAAATCGATTTTTGGTTTTCGATGGATCCAAAGTATAACATTTCTAGAATACTCCCTGAAAATTTCAAGTTGATCCGTTCAAAGTTATAGAGTTTGCACGGTGAACGTTCACAAGTTCTGAGCGGGAGAAGAAATCCGCAGATTGTTAGAGCATTGCACAGGCTAGTCATGAAAGAGTGCTTGAGTAACCCTTTCTACACGCTCTACCTACGAAAGTTTTGGAAGCAATCAAGCCAATATGAAGACCTCAGCGATAAAAATTTATTGGAAATATGCAGCTGTGGTTTAAATCAAAACAATAATGAGAGTTACAACCAGCTCATCTGGAAAATAAGTCCGAAAATTATTACGAGTGGGTCGATCGTGGTCAATTCAACGAAGGACTCATTTCCATATCTCGAGAACTAGTGAACCCATCAACTTAAAATTTTGCAATTAATCCACACATCAAAATCGAGTACTTGAACGAAGGAACTTCCTTTTCAATGCCTGGTTCCTTTTGAAATAGACAAAAATAGAGCATTGTAGAGCATAGAGAAATGTCATTTCTACTTCAAGTTGTCGCCATTCTTTCAAAAATCAATATTTCATCAAATCCTTCGTCCAAGTACTAGATAATTTATTACTCAAACTGAAGGCGTTTGGTTTTTAATAGCAGGTGATCTTTTTCCCGAGAAGCAGTGGTCACCGTAAAGACGTTTCCCAAAACAGCGGTCTGCACTAACCATCGTGTGCATTATATTTATGGATATTTTTCGAATAAGAAAATAGTAATGAATATTTAAAACCATGTTACTTGAAGTGGAGAAAGAAAAATTCAAAAATCACCACGTGTTTCCCCAGGCAAAATTCACGAAAATACGCGCCTTTTACGGCCGCGTGACAGACGTGACTCCTTAATGGAAAATCACACGAAATGTAACGTACAGTGTTTTCAAAAGTATAAAAGGAAATTAGAATTTAGAAAGTCGTTTCGAGAAGTTAAAAGAAAGTAAATATGCCAAAATTTACACAAAATTTCATTTTTCTAACTCATTCTAACTGTCTTTTTCAGCGATGCAATCGGAAATGTATATGGAAAGGTCGATAGTGCAACGAATAAATCAGGTGCGTATGTCAGGAGTACTTTCGTTCCTTCCCCTTTTTTTTTCTTTTGCTTTTATCCCCGTCGCGACGTCGTTACAAAAATAGACGCGAAAAAACGCAGCAGCAGTAGCGACCGCAGAAACAGCAACAAGGATACCAACCTCGTACTCATTTGCATCGGTGACGAGCGGGGTCGTCCTGGCGGCGGCGGCGGCGGCGGCGGATGGTCGGGGGTGGCGGTCGTCGTGGCGAACTCGTTGAAATATAGGTTAGTGTGGTGGGGAAGGGTAGGCGCCCAACCCTTTCCTGCAAAACGAACGCAATCAGTGCTGGTCGCCGGGAAGGGGCGGGGAGCGAATCGTTGTATTTGCATGGAAAAAGTGCACCGTCACAAAACTACATTCTTCGACTCACTCATATTATCGGATCGCTAGCAACGCATTCTCATGTAAATTAAGCAATCTGTTCAAACGAAAAAAGAAAGAAAAATATTGTCGTTTTTTCGCTAATAAATGTGCGGAGTTGTCGGAGATAAAAAAGGCTTCGCCCCAAGTAAATAAGCCTTGTTGCTGTCGAAATCTTCGAAACGAGCGAAAGCTCGCCCAAAGTTTCAGCGAGTTACCATGGAAAATATTTACTTTACATCGTTTAGGTTTAAGATGGGGTTGCCTCGGATGATATTAAAAGCTTCATGAATAAATGATTATTTTTTAAAGCTCCGAATCGTCGAAGTATGTACTCGGAACCCATCAAAAGTTTAAACGCTCGCCAAAGTCTTCCTCCTGAAAACTTTTTTGGAATTGGTTAATTAAAAGGTCAGAGCTTTACGGATTCGTGGTTGGGACGAGAGCGAAAGGAAAACAAGTGTTTGCCGGCGCAATCGAATTCGTTCCTTTATTTGTTTTACTTTGAAGGGATGGTTTGAAGAAATAATTTTGCCCTTTCCCTATTTTGATTCATTTTCTTCCTGTTTTCTGGAAATGGGCAACAGAATTTTACGTCAATAGTAAAAGATTTTAATTATTCGGCGAATTTACACGAAATACGCATTTTTTCAATGCAAACATCAAAATAGACTCGGGAACTGGATTCTCGGCATAAATTTCTTTACCGTGCTTGACGCAATGCACTCCTCTTTCGACGCCGATCGCCGTTTTCGTCAAGCACGCCGCCCTATGGAGCTCGCAGTGGTTAGTAGATGTGTCCGTCGGAGCCGCACACGAGTTTTCTGTGGACGTTGCACTGCCGTTGACAAATGCAGATAGCTTCCCCGGAGGACGTCAGCGTGCATTCGTGACCCTTCATGCAGTAGTGCACCAGGCATGGATCTGAAAAGCGAAAATAAATTGGATGAAATGTAGAAAATGTATGCAGATTTGGAAAAGGGACGTATAAGGCGGTTTTTGATTTTCTTTTTAGGACGAAACGCTTGAAAATTAACTCGGATCGTGTTTTTGACTAGACTTCAACGTTACGGGCCAGTAATAAAAAAGATGAACTATTTCATTCTATAAACATTAAGAAACGTATCGTTTGTTTTTACTAGACATTCCGGTTTAATAATAGGGCAATACCGGTAAGGATTCAGGAAGGGGAAATCATGCCATTCCAATCTATCGAAAAATTATGAATATGGATCTGCACATGATATTCATTGACGTTTGACAAGCTTTTGACAGTGTAAAGAGAAACCAGATTCTAAAAGAAATGAGGAGAACTAAACTTATAGATAAACTGATTAGATTGGTAAAAATTGACAATGACAAACTCAACTGCAAATGTCACAATGAAAGAGGGAGATACACACACCGTAAGAATAGAAAAAGGAGTTAGAAGCAGTGCACATACGGGTATTTGTTCAATCTACCTGGCCAAAATTGATTTTTTTTTGAGTAATTTTAGTAAAAATTAAAACTAAATGTAAAAGAGAACTTTACACCGCATTGGTAAATGAAGAAATTGTGTACAATTTAACTACACAAACAATTTAACGGGACTTTGAACTTAAGTGTTTTTGAGTAAATTCAAAACAGCAATAACACTCACTGAAAATTACTGATGTTTAAAGCGTCTAACTTTTTATTGGAATAGTCTTTTTTAATAATTCTTTCTGGATTCTAAAATATCAGATAATTAGCTTTATTTTCCATGCCGGACATACTAAAAGAACTACTATAGCAAAAGTTAAGGTAGTCTGAAGGTATCCTCTCATTAGAGTGAAATTTAAAAAATTAATTTTTTTAATCTAGTATTCGTTATACTATAACGTCAGATTTCGTCATAATTTTCAACACAATTATTATAACTTAGAAGCCATGAGTAGCGAAAAGTCGAAAAATTTGGTGCGGAAAAGTGCGGATGTGTGTTGTGGAGGTACTACGAATTTTGTTCAATTAATTAAAAAAAAGATTATCGTAAATAGTGTTCTTAAAGAAAATATTTTAATTGTAAGTTCAAAATGTGTCTCGGAGGTTAGAATTGTGACCCGAAAATATTTGTTTAACCCTTTATTGCCCGATGGTACGTATAAGTTCCACCGACTTTAAAAGCTGATAAAATAACGTAGTATAGTATTACTTGTGCATTTCCTAACGGTACTATAAAGTATAATATCCTTTAACATTTTCAAGTTGGCATCTTTATCATAACTGGTTTATTAAAGTTGGTAGTCCCATTTGTATGCCATGGTGCCTAACCGGTCGTTCATGTTCGGTTCTGTGCAAGTTTGAATGTCTTTATTTTTAAAAGAAAGTAAGGTAGGTGGAGAGTCTTACTTTTTACGCTTTCAAAATTCCCAAATTAAAGTTTGACAAAAAGTAATTTGATATTTCAAGCATATTTAACTCAAATTTTGCGATTTTTCGTAGATACCGCAAAAGTACCGTCAGGAAAATGAATTCCGTCAAGTGGTATTATAAACGGCCGTTGTCCGAAGAAGAATTGAAAGATATAGCTGACCGTATTTTATTAGATGATTTACCGCTAGATAACAATATAGATACAGATTTAGAAGATAGCGATAATGAACAAGATTTTGAAAGTTCTCTGCCAAATACTTTCGAAAAAGATCTGAAAAAGTCAAACGTGGAGACGGTAACAGTAGAATATTCTAACAACAACACAAAGAATGTAAAGGTTTTACAAAACATTGTAATTGTTCCTGGTAGTTCTAAAGAGGATATTTCTAATAAAAAGCATGCAGGCAGTTGCGTTCTTCCAATATTACTCAAGTGAAAAAAACTGAAATCGTAGAAGAGCCAAAAGATATACCAAAACGTGTATGGAGGAAAAAGGCGATGAAAACTATATTGCCCGATTATAACGAGCATTTCGGAGTAAATGAAAATTTACTTCAAGACTGCGAAACACCAACAAGTGTGTTTATTAGAGTCCTTGGGGAAGTTGTTGATCACATCACATTTGAAAGTAATCGCTACGCCATTCAAAAAAATAAGACGCTTAACCTAACACAGAATGAATTGCTTGTTTTTATTGGAATAAATTTTCTAATGAGCTATCATCAGCTTCCTAATTGGAAACATTATTGGAATGGAAGTCCTGACCTAGGTGTACCTATAGTAACAAATGCAATGTCACGAAACCGATTTGAACAAATTTTATCTAATCTTCATTGTAATAATAATTTACAAATACCAAAAGATAACAAAGATAAATTATACAAATTACGGCCCGTAATAAAAATACTAAATGACAGATTTCATATGCTGTATAAAACGACCAGAAAAGTAAGCGTCGATGAAAGCATGATACTGTTCAAAGGGCGTTCCTCTATAAAGCAATATAATCCTCAAAAGCCTATAAAAAGAGGATACAAAATCTGGTGCTTGGCAGATCAAGAAGGGTACATTGCAAAATTTGAAGTATATCAGGGCAAGAACGAGGAACTTGAAAATGAATTTCGTAATTATGGATTAGGGGAACGCGTGGTTTTTTCTCTAACTAAAATGTATTGGGGCCAGCAGAAAATAGTTTATTTTGACAACTATTTCACTTCCATTCCTTTATTAGAAGAACTTCGCATAAACAACACTCTGGCATGTGGAACAATCCGTTCAAATAGAAAAGATTTACCCAAGGACTTATCTGACGACAAATCGCTGAAACGAGGACAATATGACTTCAGATGCTCTAACACAAATATAGGAATATTCAAATGGAAAGATAATAGGATAGTTCATCTAGCCACCAATTTTCATGGAACTGAAGCATCTACAGTAAAAAGGACAGAAAAAGATGGGGGTAAACTTGAAATTAATTGTCCTATAATTGTGTCCGACTACAATCGTAATATGGGAGCTGTTGACCATGCTGATCAATTACGTACAACTTACGGTATGAACAGGAAATCTAAAAGTGGTGGCACCGCCTAATGTGGGGATTCCTAGAAATTGCATTTGTCAATTCTTATATAATATACTCCCAAGCAAGAGAAAAAATTTCAACATTAGAATTTAGACGATCTGTTAGTCAAGGTTTGATAAATATGAATGCTAAAGTCACTAAAAGAAGCGCAATCTTGAAACCAATACAAAAACGGCGGAAATACAATTATAGTGTTTTGGACGACATTCGTTTGGGAAATCGAGGAAGTCATTGGGTTATATACGATAACAACAGAGGCCGGTGTGAATTCTGTAGCGCTCAAGGAATTCAGTCCCGTCCTCATAGCAAATGTATTTCTTGTGGGGTTTATCTATGCTGTAATGAAAAAAAAATTGTTTTGTTCTATACCATGAGATTAGTACGTAATATAAAAATGTTATATACTTTTTAATAAACATTTTAAATAAATTGTTTTTCTTTTGTCATAAGTAAACTCATTGCATAGTGTAACTATAAATCCTGACGGTACTTTAAAGACCAAAATTTTGTTTTTTTGAAAAACCGAATATATACGCAATTCTTTTATTTATAGCTTAAAAGAGTAGTTTGAACACAAAAATTTCTCCAAAAGTAACTTTTTTCAAATAATTCATACTTTGGGCAATAAATGGTTAATCGAATGCAGAGCTTCGATCTGTCATCTTTAGAGGATAAATTAAATTTTTTGAAAGATCAACTCATATCGGATGAAAATTATACAGAAGACCAAATTAAGAGTTTAAAAGGAAATTTTGCAAACTTTAAATCAAATATTCAGCGAAAATGTTCAAAAGCTCATAGGATAGAAGATGTTTCTCTCAAAAGTAATCATTCATGGCTAGAAGGAACGTTTGAGATACCCGCTACACCACTGCTTCGGCCTGGAAGAGCATCTAAATTATTTAAGGAATCAAGTGAGAGAACTAAGAGGCGGAAAACTGAAGAAGTACGGTATACTGTAGAAAAAGATATAATTATGCATGCTGCGCAGGTAGAATTGCGGGAAGCTGGAAAACGTGATGCTTCCCAAATACTCAAAGAAGTCATTAATAGTCCAACACGTGCAACTAAGTACAAAAAGGCTTTTGTAAAGCAAAGACCGAAAAAACTGATCCACTAACGCCAACACAAGCGTTGTCAATGTTCGTAGATGCTGATTTAAGTCGTCGGCAGTACGAAATAGTGAGACGTACTAATAAAAAGTTTTTTCCGTGTTATAGTTTATTACAAAAAGCGAAACAAGAATGCTATCCACCCCCGAATCATGCAGAGTAACAAGTACATGTGCCGAAACTGATTTACAGCCTTTGATGGACCACATAGTTAAACGCTTATCCATGTTCCTTGAAGATGTTATAATAACAGTAAAAGAACAAGAAAGAAACTGTTTGAAACTTATTTCAAAATGGGGTTGTGATGGGTCACATCAATCTCAATTTAAAAAAAAAAATTTAAATGATGTCGACTCGCATGTAAACATATTCCAAAGTTGTTTCGTCCCTTTACAATAGTTTCTGGTAGTGAAGGCAAAAACCTATTATGGCAAAATCCAGCACCATCTTCACCTCGATTTTGCCGTCCTATAAGATTTCGTTTTGTTAAAGAAAATACTGATGTTACTGAAGAAGAAATTAACTTTATAAAAAATTCCGCGATGTCACTAAACCCCACAGACATTAATTTAAATGGAAACAAGTTCTCAGTCAGTCATGTCTTCATCATGACAATGGTAGATGGCAAAGTATGCAACGCTGCCACTGGCACAAAATCCACCAGCCGTTGCTACATATGTGGTGCAACATCTAAGGACTTCAATAAAATTTATATTCGAAAGGAAATTAGTTCTGAACCTATCGATTTTGGCCTTTCAGTTTTACACGCCAGAATTAGACGTTTTGAAAGCATTCTCCATCTGGCTTACAAGTTGCCATTGAAAAATATAGAGAGCGGAAGACTGAAGCAGAGAAAAACATTGAACTGGAGAAAAAGCTCGAAATTCAGAGAGAAGATTTCGTGAAGAAACTGGTTTATTAGTAGACATACCAAAAGCACATCTTGGCAATACTAATGATGGTAACACCAGCAGGAGGTTTTTTGAAGACCCGAAATTAGCTTCTGACATAATAGGAATTAGTTACAACTTAATATATCGAATAAAAGTCATTCTTGAGACGATTTCAAGCCGACATTTCATTGATCCAGTTAAATACGACGAATATGCATTAGATACTGCTCGCTTATATGTTGACTTGTACCCGTGGTATTCAATGACTCCAGCAATGCATAAAATATTAATTCATGGTGCGGTTATCATAAAGAACGCATTATTGTCCATTGGCCAGCTTTCAGAGGAGGCCGCAGAAGCACGAAATAAACATTTCAGGCTATATCGCCAAGACTTCGAATATTTTCTAGGGAAGATTGCAACAAAGACATTTTTAACAGGCTTCTTTTAACGTCAGACCCTCTTATAAGTAGCATGAGGAACATAAAAGAAGAATACTAAACTCCTTTTTGCCTGAAACAATTGCTCTGCTCATGCCAGCGAACCCCAATGTTCGTGACTAATCTTCAGAGAGCGACGAAGATGAGAATTAATTTTTAAAAATATATTTCGGGTTTTCTTTAATAAACTGTGTTAATAAATTTAATAAACGTATTTTTCTTTAAATTGTTTCCTTTAGAATAGTTATGTAGCATAAAATAATTTTGGCCGCTTAGATAATCCAAATACACGTATGTGCAGTGGTGAACAACGCAGATATCAAGTAAACCTTAACACAAACCCACTACTAATGTAATACGCCGACGACCTGGCTCTAATAATAATAACAAGTAAACGAAGCCTAGGATAAACACTATTATCAATCAAGAAAGAAGCGGAAATTAGAGACCTGCGCATTAACCAGAAGACAAAGTACATGCTGAGTTTAAGGCAAGAAGGAGACAGAGTTAAAAGAAGAGGAATATACCCTTTGAGAAGTTAAGAGTTTTAGATACCTAGGAATAACAATCAAGGGAAGAAACGAAAGAAGTGTGGACATAAACGAGATGATCAAATCAGGGAGAAACCTCCACTGGGAATACTAAAAGTTACTGAAAGAGAAAACACTCAGCATGCAGAGGAAAATAAATCTATATAAAACAATGGAATGGTAATAACCCATGTAGCAGAAACGATGTGTCTTACACAAAAGAACGGAGGAAACCTACGAATACTAGAAAGATAAATCTTAATAAGAATAATGAAGACCAATGAAAATACAAAATGACTACACATCACTAATGACCCACGAGATAAGACAAGCGATAAAAGGAAAAGACATCGTAAGCTACAAAAAGGCTCAAAGGCTGATCTGGCTAGGACACATACAAAGAAGAGACCAAGATTCATTAATAAAGAAAGTTCTTAACTGGAAACCGTCAGCAGGAACACCAAGAGGTAGACCAAGGAGCAGGTGGGAAAACTAAGTCTGTGAAGGTATAAGAAAAATTAACGTCACCAACTGAAGAAAGAGGACGAAAGAAAGATGAGAATGGAAGAAAATGGTGAAAAAGACATGACATAAATCAACCTTTGAAAAAGGAAGCAGAAAAAGCAGAGAAAACGGATTGATCCAACGAACAGAATGCACAGAAGAACTCAAATATGAGCTTCCGATACTTTGTATTTAAAGTATATATATACGAGCTACGTTCAGAAAGTAAGTTCCGTTTCAATTTAACTCCGCTGCAGCGCTGCGATCGCAGTTCCGCACATGCGCGGTAGACGCTCTGTATCAAGGAGAAGAAACGTGCGCCATTTTGCGATCGCTGTCAGCCACGTACGCTTTGTTGTGCTTGTTTACAATGTCGGTGTTGATTGAAAATCCCGCCACTTGTGAAATCAGATCTGTGATTCGTTTTCTGAATGCTAGGAAAGTGAAACCAATTGAAATTTATCGGCAAATATGCGAAGTTTACGGACAAAATGCGATGAGTGATTCAATGGTGAGAAGATGGGTCCGACAGTTCAATGAAGGACGTAGTGAAGTGCACGATGAAGAACGAAGTGGGCGTCCATCTTTGGTTACAGAAGAACTGGTTCACGCGATTGATGACAAGATCCAGAAAAACCGCAAATTAGTGCTCTCGCTATAGAATTTCCCCAAATCTCACGATCACTAATTCATGAAATTGTTAGCGAAAAACTGAAATTTCGTAAACTTTGCTCACGTTGGATACCAAAGATTCTTACTGAGCAACACAAAACAATACGGATGGGTAGTGCACTTCAGTTTTCGACCCGTTATGATGAAGGCGGCGAAGAATTTCTGACACAGATAGTCATAGGAGATGAAACTTGGGTTTCTTACGACACCCCTGAAAGTAAGCGGCAATCAATGGAATGGAGGCACACTTCATCCCCAGCAAAGGTTAAGCCGAAACAAATCTTGACACCTCGAAAAATGATGTGCACAGTGTTCTGGGACTGGAAAGGCATCTTACTCATTGATTTCTTACCGCGTGGTCAAACAATCAAAGCAGATGTTTATTGCGAGACACTTAGGAAATTGCGCCGCGCAATACAGAATAAGCGCCGAGGATTGCTGTCAAAAGGTGATGTTTTTCTTCACAACAACGCACGACCACACACTGTCAATGTGACGAAAAACCTCCTACAGGAATTTGGCTGGGACGTGTTTGACCATCCTCCGTACAGCCCTGACCTCGCTCCTAGCGACTTTCATCTGTCCTTACATCTCAAGTCTTCCCTTGGCGGTCAACACTTCAACAATGACGAAGAGCTGAAAGAAAATGTTTCCAACTGGTTGAAGACACAGGCGGCAAACTTCTATGAAGACGGTATACAAAAACTTGTGCCACGCTATGACAAATGCCTGCAAAATTTCGGCAGTCATGTGGAAAAGTAGTTTAAGAGTTGTAGAATTTTGTGCAATAAATAATTTTTCTGTATCTGTACACAATTTAATTTTATTACCAAACGGAACTTACTTTCTGGACGTACCTCGTATAATAGGTACGTTTTATTCCTATTAGACTCAAAGCAAACATGCGAAGGTACGAAAATGAGAGACAAATAATTACAACATAGGCGCTTCTGGTAATATATCTAATACACGTCGATAGCACGGGCTTTCTTCCACTGAGCGAAGCTAGCTGCAAGAGATAAACATGGAATATCGTTATGTTGCTATAAGGACTTCTTTTGACAGATGACGTTACTCAGTTACTGGAATTATTCAACGATACAATAAGACAGCGGACTAACGAGGCTCATTTTGCACTAATTTGATTAATGGAAAAAAGAATCTTGTTGATCCGCTGTTTAGTTAGAATGTTACGAAATCAAATATTTGAGTGAGGTAAAATTTTCGCGCAGTATTGAAACTTCGCAACCAAATTTCCTCTCAAAAATGACGATTTTGTGTTTATAATAACAGCAGATCATCTTCATTCTTCTAATCGACGAATATGAAGGGCGAGTGATGAAGATGGAATAATGCCGTGTCAATATACCGACATTCTTCGATAGATGGCCTTTGTGTCACTGACATTATCCAATCTTCTAATTAGCCAGCGCACTGACGAAGTTAATTTTGCGTTTGTCAAAAGCGGTGCTTTCGATTAATGCAAAAGGAGAACCTTGTCGATACGCTCTTTAGTTATAATAAAATATTTCGAAATCAGAAATTCGGGTAAGGTAAAGTTTTCGTGTGCGCAATATTGAACATTTGCAACAAAATTTTGTGCTTTCCTCTCAAGAACGTTGATTTTGGGTTTATAATAAAAGCAAATGGTCTTCCTCCTTCTAATCGATGATAATGAACGGTGGAAGATAGATAAATAGATAGATAGATATTTTTATTTGTCAAAACTTGATACGTCATAATACAGTGCAAAACAATATAATCAGAGGCAATTCATCAATAAACTATACATAAAGCTTAAGATAGCCATTTATTCAAACATGTCACCTACCAAATATTCTTCAGTGGAGTAATAGCACTGTTTTATTAAATATTGCTTAATTTTTCGCTTAAATAAATTATGTGACATGTCTCTGAATCTCTCAGGTAGTCTGTTGTACACATTCAGTTGGATAGCATTCTTTTTGCATTTGGTCAATCTGTGAAACGGTTCATCCAAGTGACCGGCTGATCGTGTGGAGTAGTTGTGTATATCTCCACGCTTAATAAAAAAGTCTCTACTCTTGTGGATGGAGACCAGAGTCTGATAGATAAATATGCACGGTAATGACATAATGCCGTTATTTATAAAGTAGGGCTTGCAGTGTTCGTTATATGGTAACTTATTTAATACTCGTATTGCTCTTTTCTGTAAGATAAAAACCTTTTGGCATCTACCGAATTCCCACAAGCCAATACGGAGTAGCACATTCTTGCATGGAAAAGCAAAAAATACGATATTTTCACAGCCTCGAAGCCCACAGAATAGCTAATTTTTCGTAAAGCGAAAATGCTTTTAGATAAGTTTGTGCATAGATCACTTATATGAGCTTTCCAATTTAATTCTGCATCCAGCCAAACACCCAAAAACTTGACTGGTTGTCGCTCTTCCTTTGTTCTGACTCTAAATTCCAGTTTTTTTGTTTTTGTCGGATTCAGAGTCAACCGATTTGCTGCGAATCAATCCTCACCGTCCTGCTTAATTTTATCAATAATCTGATTCAAGTTGGCTTCATCCTTGCTAGCGGTCAAGAAAGTGGTATCGTCGGCAAACAAAATTGTTTTCCCATGTATGTTTAAGGGAAGATCATTTATATAAACTATAAATTAAATGTATATATATATATATTTCGTGACCTTTTTTATACTTATCTTATATGATAGAGATCTACCACTAATAGGTCAATAAAACAAGGCTGGTTTGAGCGATAGTTATATTTTCAGAACGTTTACAAACGTTTTCGGAACACCTTCGTCAGTGAAAATATAACTAGATAAATATATAAACAAACTTTTGTTTTTATTTGGGACTATCAACAAAATAACTAGTGACTAGGATTTCTTGATATAGAGGATGTATAACCAACTTTTATATATATATATAAATTATAAAAACTAAATTAATGTGTAAACATACATGCAAATTAAGTAAAACCTTATATCAAAAAATCTTTGTCGAAACCTTAACAATTCTGTTCAAGGACTAGGAAAACCAAATTCAAAACCTAGTTTTCGACCCGTTATGATGAAGGCGGCGAAGAATTTCTGACACAGATAGTCATAGGAGATGAAACTTGGGTTTCTTACGACACCCCCTGAAAGTAAGCGGCAATCAATGGAATGGAGGCACTCTTCATCCCCAGCAAAGGTTAAGCCGAAACAAATCTTGACACCTCGAAAATGATGTGCACAGTGTTCTGGGACTGGAAAGGCATCTTACTCATTGATTTCTTACCGCGTGGTCAAACAATCAAAGCAGATGTTTATTGCGAGACACTTAGGAAATTGCGCCGCGCAATACAGAATAAGCGCCGAGGATTGCTGTCAAAGGTGATGTTTTTCTTCACAACAACGCACGACCACACACTGTCAATGTGACGAAAAACCTCCTACAGGAATTTGGCTGGGACGTGTTTGACCATCCTCCGTACAGCCCTGACCTCGCTCCTAGCGACTTTCATCTGTCCTTACATCTCAAGTCTTCCCTTGGCGGTCAACACTTCAACAATGACGAAGAGCTGAAAGAAAATGTTTCCAACTGGTTGAAGACACAGGCGGGAAACTTCTATGAAGACGGTATACAAAAACTTGTGCCACGCTATGACAAATGCCTGCAAAATTTCGGCAGTCATGTGGAAAAGTAGTTTAAGGGTTGTAGAATTTTGTGCAATAAATAATTTTTCTGTATCTGTACACAATTTAATTTTATTACCAAACGGAACTTACTTTCTGGACGTACCTCGTATAATAGGTACGTTTTATTCCTATTAGACTCAAAGCAAACATGCGAAGGTACGAAAATGAGAGACAAATAATTACAACATAGGCGCTTCTGGTAATATATCTAATACACGTCGATAGCACGGGCTTTCTTCCACTGAGCGAAGCTAGCTGCAAGAGATAAACATGGAATATCGTTATGTTGCTATAAGGACTTCTTTTGACAGATGACGTTACTCAGTTACTGGAATTATTCAACGATACAATAAGACAGCGGACTAACGAGGCTCATTTTGCACTAATTTGATTAATGGAAAAAGAATCTTGTTGATCCGCTGTTTAGTTAGAATGTTACGAAATCAAATATTTGAGTGAGGTAAAATTTTCGCGCAGTATTGAAACTTCGCAACCAAATTTCCTCTCAAAAATGACGATTTTGTGTTTATAATAACAGCAGATCATCTTCATTCTTCTAATCGACGAATATGAAGGGCGAGTGATGAAGATGGAATAATGCCGTGTCAATATACCGACATTCTTCGATAGATGGCCTTTGTGTCACTGACATTATCCAATCTTCTAATTAGCCAGCGCACTGACGAAGTTAATTTTGCGTTTGTCAAAAGCGGTGCTTTCGATTAATGCAAAAAGGAGAACCTTGTCGATACGCTCTTTAGTTATAATAAAATATTTCGAAATCAGAAATTCGGGTAAGGTAAAGTTTTCGTGTGCGCAATATTGAACATTTGCAACAAAATTTTGTGCTTTCCTCTCAAGAACGTTGATTTTGGGTTTATAATAAAAGCAAATGGTCTTCCTCCTTCTAATCGATGATAATGAACGGTGGAAGATAGATAAATAGATAGATAGATATTTTTATTTGTCAAAACTTGATACGTCATAATACAGTGCAAAACAATATAATCAGAGGCAATTCATCAATAAACTATACATAAAGCTTAAGATAGCCATTTATTCAAACATGTCACCTACCAAATATTCTTCAGTGGAGTAATAGCACTGTTTTATTAAATATTGCTTAATTTTTCGCTTAAATAAATTATGTGACATGTCTCTGAATCTCTCAGGTAGTCTGTTGTACACATTCAGTTGGATAGCATTCTTTTTGCATTTGGTCAATCTGTGAAACGGTTCATCCAAGTGACCGGCTGATCGTGTGGAGTAGTTGTGTATATCTCCACGCTTAATAAAAAGTCTCTACTCTTGTGGATGGAGACCAGAGTCTGATAGATAAATATGCACGGTAATGACATAATGCCGTTATTTATAAAGTAGGGCTTGCAGTGTTCGTTATATGGTAACTTATTTAATACTCGTATTGCTCTTTTCTGTAAGATAAAAACCTTTTGGCATCTACCGAATTCCCACAAGCCAATACGGAGTAGCACATTCTTGCATGGAAAAGCAAAAATACGATATTTTCACAGCCTCGAAGCCCACAGAGTAGCTAATTTTTCGTAAAGCGAAAATGCTTTTAGATAAGTTTGTGCATAGATCACTTATATGAGGTTTCCAATTTAATTCTGCATCCAGCCAAACACCCAAAAACTTGACTGGTTGTCGCTCTTCCTTTGTTCTGACTCTAAATTCCAGTTTTTTTGTTTTTGTCGGATTCAGAGTCAACCGATTTGCTGCGAATCAATCCTCACCGTCCTGCTTAATTTTATCAATAATCTGATTCAAGTTGGCTTCATCCTTGCTAGCGGCCAAGAAAGTGGTATCGTCGGCAAACAAAATTGTT
The DNA here is from genome assembly GCA_038088585.1 of Chrysina gloriosa. Taxonomy (NCBI): domain Eukaryota; kingdom Metazoa; phylum Arthropoda; class Insecta; order Coleoptera; family Scarabaeidae; genus Chrysina; species Chrysina gloriosa. Next base: position 16,174,115 of record CM076087.1, on the reverse strand, counting down.
TTCCCATGTATGTTTAAGGGAAGATCATTTATATAAACTATAAATTAAATGTATATATATATATATTTCGTGACCTTTTATACTTATCTTATATGATAGAGATCTACCACTAATAGGTCAATAAAACAAGGCTGGTTTGAGCGATAGTTATATTTTCAGAACGTTTACAAACGTTTTCGGAACACCTTCGTCAGTGAAAATATAACTAGATAAATATATAAACAAACTTTTGTTTTTTATTTGGGACTATCAACAAAATAACTAGTGACTAGGATTTCTTGATATAGAGGATGTATAACCAACTTTTATATATATATATAAATTATAAAAACTAAATTAATGTGTAAACATACATGCAAATTAAGTAAAACCTTATATCAAAAAATCTTTGTCGAAACCTTAACAATTCTGTTCAAGGACTAGGGAAAACCAAATTCAAAAACCTAGCCAAAGGTTTCCTTCTTAAGAAATGCAAATGTCATTTTAACAAATTGCTATATACATTACTTAAATTTTGAATATCGGTCCTGAAATTAATAGTTTTAGTGTCTTTCTGTATATTTATCATTTCATATATTAGTCTTTTTTATAATTATTCTCTGTTTTAATATAATTGTGTTTTCAAAATCAAAGTAATGCCCAAGATCTTTGTAATGTTTTGTTACAGCGGTCATTGCACCAAAATCATTATTTAAAGAATACTTATGGCTATACAACCTTTTCTTTAAATATTGTTTCGTCTGACCGATGTAACAACCATCACAGTCTTTACAGTTTATTTTATAAACTACATTACTCTGATTTTGTTTAATTATTTTGGATTTAGTATTAGTAAAAAGAGATCTGTTACTATAATTTGGAATGAAAGTAATGTTTATGTTGTTTTTATTAAATTCTTTTTTATTTTTTCGCTTAAACCTTTTATAAGGAATAGCGCTATAACATTTATTGTTATTAATTTTAATTCCTCTATTATATAATTTGTTAATTCTATTTTTTATTATTTTTTCATAAAAACTATTTGGATAATTATTTTTATCTAAGATTTCTTTAACTTTGTTTAAATTCTTTTCCCTAAATTCAGGATTAGCTAATCTAACCGCTTGATCAACTAAACCGGTAACTACATTAATTTTATGTAATTTTGATGTTTCTGAAAAATAATTTTAAAAAGACTGTAAAGACTGTGATGGTTGTTACATCGGTCAGACGAAACAATATTTAAAGAAAAGGTTGTATAGCCATAAGTATTCTTTAAATAATGATTTTGGTGCAATGACCGCTGTAACAAAACATTACAAAGATCTTGGGCATTACTTTGATTTTGAAAACACAATTATATTAAAAACAGAGAATAATTATAAAAAAAGACTAATATATGAAATGATAAATATACAGAAAGACACTAAAACTATTAATTTCAGGACCGATATTCAAAATTTAAGTAATGTATATAGCAATTTGTTAAAATGACATTTGCATTTCTTAAGAAGGAAACCTTTGGCTAGGTTTTTGAATTTGGTTTTCCCTAGTCCTTGAACAGAATTGTTAAGGTTTCGACAAAGATTTTTTTATATAAGGTTTTACTTAATTTGCATGTATGTTTACACATTAATTTAGTTTTTATAATTTATATATATATAAAAGTTGGTTATACATCCTCTATATCAAGAAATCCTAGTCACTAGTTATTTTGTTGATAGTCCCAAATAAAAAACAAAAGTTTGTTTATATATTTATCTAGTTATATTTTCACTGACGAAGGTGTTCCGAAAACGTTTGTAAACGTTCTGAAAATATAACTATCGCTCAAACCAGCCTTGTTTTATTGACCTATTAGTGGTAGATCTCTATCATATAAGATAAACTATAAATAGAAGTGGTCCCAGTACGGATCCTTGCGCCACTCCACAGTTCACTCAGTGTAAAGTTGAAACTGACTCTTTCTATTTGTCAGAGACGACTCAATGATGCTCAATGAATTTCCCCTAAATCCGTAATACTCCAACTTTCGAACGAGAATGTTATGAGGCACGCAGTCGAAGGCCTTTGATAGATCACAGAACACGCCACAAGCTGCCTGTGACCTCTCGAATACGTCACATGATGAAGATAGTCACAGATGAAGATAGAATAATGTCGTGTCAATGTGCCAACATTCCTCGACAGATGGCGTTGGCGTCATTGGCATTATTGGTTCATTTTGCGTTTGTCAATAGCGACACTTTTAGTTAGTGGAAAAAGAACCATGTTGATCGGCTGTACGAAATCAGAAATTCGAGTAAAGTAAAACTTTCGTGTGCGCAGTATTCAAAATTTGCAACAAGATTTGACGATTTTGCGTTTATGATAAAAGCAAAGCAGCTCCCTCCTTCTAATCGACGAAAATGAAGGACGAAAGATAAAGACGGATAAATGCCGTGCCAATATACAGACAGATGTCGTTTGTGCCATAATACTTAAATTCCAATAAGATTTCTGTACCGCTGCTGTTAAGATACCGATATAAAACTGACACCGTAATAATTTGTACCTGGTTAATAAGTGAACTGGAAAAAATATTTGGCACTACGAAAAGCAAACTCGGAAAACGCTTTTGCTAGCAAAAGAGTTTTCTTTATTCTACTTTTTTACGTTTTCTAACATTCAATTGACGAGAAAAGAATATGATACCACTGAGCTGCCGACAATTAAACGTCTAGCAATAGACAATGAGATAGAAGCTGCTGGAACATATATAAAATCTAAGCAAATGGTAGTGCTGGCAATATACAGAAGGCCTAAGGGAAATTTTGACATCTTCTTGGGGCAAATAACCCAAATGTTAACCTACATTTCCAGAGCTTTTTGAATATCAGAATCATATTGGCTGGCGATTTTCTCTCCAACAAAAATAATAAACTGAACACAATACGTCACATTCTGTTGTCATTTGACTTAAGACTCTCTTTCAAGGAACCATCAAAAATCAGAGGTGACTCAGCCACATGTATCGACCAAGTTTTCACAAACGGCACCGGGGCAGATTTTGAAACGAAAACAGTGCAGCCTCATATATCTGATCATCTAGGACAAATTCTAAATATCAGAAATATAAATACAAATCCCAATTGAACACGATACTTGCAGATAAGGAGAATAAATGAAGTTAATACCTATACATTCATCGAAAAAATAAAAAGAGACAAGTGGGAAGATATACGACATTTGGATTTAAATCAGCAATTCTCCGCTTTCTACAAACGACTCACAAATTGTTTCGAAGACTCCTTCCCATCTGAATATGTACAGGAAAAAGAAAGAGTAACTTTAGCATTGCATGGTACACTGATGAACTAAAGCAGCTGAAAAACAAACTAGATGCGCTAGATGTGATAAATAAAGTGGTAAAAAATAATCAGTCTCAACGAATGTATAATACACTACGAAAACAATATAGGACTAAAGTGGAACAAACAAAAAATAAGGCAGTAACCACATATCTAAATAAAGCAGGAAAACAAAACAGAACTAGTGCAACTTGGGACGTAATAAAGGGTGAAACAAATAGAGGAAAAGAGTTTAATAATGAGAGTTGTAGTTTATCATCCGACGACTTCAATAAATATTATGTAAATGCGGGTATCGCACTTGCCAACCAAATGCCAGGGACCAACGCTATGTGCAAATACTCTCACAGAGAAGAAATAAACTTCAAGCCCCGTTTTCGATGTTTCTCACTCCAGCAACTGAGGCAGCAGTAGTAGTAGAAATTACACATAATCTAAAAAATAAAAATACAAGAGACATAGATGTGATATCAACGGTACTACTCAAACAAATAATTAATATGCTGAGTCAACACATAACACACCTAATAAATATCATGTTCACTACTGGTATATTCCCATACGAACTAAAAAGGGCGAAAGTTATACCTGTTTACAAAACTAGTGAACAGAATAATCCACGTAACTATCGACCCATTTCACCCCATTTCGAAGAAGTTCTGAAAATACGTTTAATAAAATACCTAGAAGAAAACCATTTGCTAGACGTGGCACAGCATGGATTTAGAAAAATAAATCTACAGTTACCGCCATGCTTGAACTAATGGATGCCGTGGCTGACGCTTTCGATAACAAAGAAGAACTAGAGATACTTTGCTGCGATCTATCGAAGGCCTTCGATTGTGTCAACCACGATATACTAATCAACAAGTTAGAACAGTATGGGATTCATGGAGTATCCGTACAACTACTGAGGAAGTACTTGGGTGATAGAGAGAAACAGGTATACTGGAGTGGGAATATGTCAGGAGTAGAGAAAACAAACAGAGGGGTCCCACAAGGTTCAATTTTAGGTCCATTACTTTTCGTTTTATATATGAACGATCTGCCTGCAAATATAAACTGCTACAAGACCATCCTATACGCGGATGACACGACTTTTTTATTAAGAGAAAGGGACTTACAAGGGACTCACGCTGCAGAAATGATAATGTCAGAGGCTGAAGAATGGTTCGCTGCTAACCAATTAAAACTGAATAATCAAAAAACGCAATCTTTGTTATTTTCTACCTGCCCGGGTAACAAAGGATCGGTAAAATTTCTAGGAGTCACTTTCGACTCAGGACTTACGTGGAAGGACCACGCTGTTGGTTTGCAGAAACAATTGGCTAGTTCGATATATGCAATTCGTAGAATTAGAAAGGTTGCTGGCGAAGAGGCTGCCCGAATTGCATATTACGCGGGTTTTCACAGTAGGGCTACTTATGGAATTCTCCTGTGGAGTGGATCGACATCGGGAAGAAGAATTTTCATCCAACAAAAAGAAGCAGTAAGAGCAATTGTTGGAACGAGCTCAAGATCAAGCTGCGGGGATTTTTTAAAAGCTAAAAATACCTACATTGCCATCCTGCTATATATTGGCAAACCTGTTTCACGTCCACTCATCGGATGAATACAGAAAAAATAAAGACAACCACGGTTATAATACCCGCAACAAGGACAATTATACTATCCCCTACCACCTACTATCCCTTACCACCGTCTGACCCGATCCCAGACTGGATCGAACTATCTGGCCCTTAAACTTTATAATCACCTTCCACTATTCCTGAAATCCATGCCAACACCAAAATTTAAAAATGTCATTACCAACATCTTACAGTCAAGCAGTATCTACTCCATGGAGGAATATTTCGCGGAAGACCTCAACCGTTTTGTGTAGCGTCCAATTTGTATGGTTTTATACTCTTTTATTTATTTATTTATTTATTTTTTACTTGTTTTGTCTCCATTGTTTTGACATTTTCTTTTACTGTACAATGTACACTATTTGTAAAAATAAAGTATCTATCTATCTATCTATCTATCTATCTAATTGTCATTTACTCGAAGAATTTCTTATAGAGATGGCAACATTTTTATACCCTTAGTTCGGCAATGAAAGTATTCCTTAAAATCAAGGTTGCTATTTCAAAAAAAATTTGACGTCATCACTCAAAAACAACTGAAAATCGCCTGTTAAGCAAAAATTTGTATTTTTACTTATTATTCGATAAAAAATGGTGCCTGAGCTTTTTATATGCAATTAAGAATCAGTAGCTTCGTCCGGTTTTAAACCCACGCCGCGGCGCGCCGTTTGGGTCTAGACACCGACATGCACTCCACTATACTACTGAGATCGATACTTCGAAATCCGTTTCTATGTATTGCCTTCTGGGTTCCAGTACTACTTCTGGACTAGGAAGTAGTCTATGATCGACTCTTTATTTCCGTTTCATTCTTCTCATGTAATTTTGTGAATGTCTTTGTGCTTCAGTTTCGTATTTGCTATAATAAAGTCGCTTTCGATGTAGGTTTCTATTATCCTCTCACCGTTGTTGTTTTTCGTTAGTTTCTCAGTTACCTCACTTCCTATTATTTTCTTTAATCGGATATTGCCGCTACCCACTCGTCCGTTCAAATCCCCCATTACAACAGTGTACTGATTTGCTTCGTAAATTATTTCTTGTAGTAATGTAAAATATTCGTCGTTGTCATCCTTCCTCATATCTTCATTCACTCCATATGCCCCCGCTATTGTACAGGCCTTTATTTGTTTTGCTTGGAACAAATGATTTTGCCCTTTCGGCGTTTTGATCCATTTTCTCTCTGTTTTCTGGAAATGGGCAACAGAATTTGATGTCAATAGTAAGAATTTTTTCTTTTTCCAGATTCTAATATTTCGGCGAATTTAGATTTAATAATAATAATAATAATAATAATAATAATAATTCAATGTCCACCTACCATATTCTTTCCTTTACATATTTTGCTCTTACAATATTTTTGGCCCAACTGAGTGCCACTATAAGCCCTACTCCCTGGCCGCATTTTCCCCTCTCGCACCCTCGACCTAAATGTCCAGTATCCCTTGCAAGTGTGTTCCACTTCTCTTCCTTTCTTTTTTGTTTCACATATTCCAAAGATATCCATTCTCCTTTTCCATTAACACTCCTCACATTCCAAATCCCCATCTTCATTATTTCTGTATCCTCACTTTTTATCTTGCTCACTTTTTATTTTGGTTTCTGTAGTATCTTCTCTCTTCCTATTTTTCCTTTCGTGCGATTATTTCTCTTCTCCTTGTCCATAGTCTGGTTCGTTGCCTTCGTTTATATCACCCGTCAGCTGTTTGAGGCATCGCCATTTCGGTCATCCACTTCTTTCACTTCACTCAATTCTCTGTCCAATTTCCACTCTTTGTTGTTTATGTACAGCTTGCCGTATCCTATTTTTGCGTGGTTTCCTTTACTTCTCTTTTTTGCCGTTTTGCGTTTAATTTTCTTCTGTTTTTCCATTTCTGTTTTTGTTAGTTCGTTATTTGACGTGGGTGTCCCTTCTCGGAATAACTTTTCCCTCCAGTAGCCAGCAACTTATGGCTCCGAGTTGTACAAGTGGAAGTTTTAGTTTGCATGAATAGAATTGAAGAAATCACGATTCATTGGGTAAGGTACGGTTTGAAGATGTTATCTTCGTTATTTGCGAAACAAGTGTCACCGGATTTAATAACAATTAAAAATAATTGTTTGGTGAAAGGTTTTCCGATGGGATATTGTGCTAGTCCTACTACACCATAGTCCTTATTTATCGTTATCAATTGACTTCGAGTTATATTTCCCATACAACTTTTAGAACGAGACGCGTACTAAAAACGATGAAATCTCGTCCTAAATATAAAGCGGTCGTCTCGGTTCAAGATCGAAAAATCAATGCATCGAATCCGCGCCCTCCAATCTGCATTTCCCACTTTAATTAAAAATATAATGGACGACCTTATTAAAAAGAATCAATGGCCGGGACACGACGACGTCGTTATTGCGCCGACTTGCCGGCCAATGGCAATTGTTTTTTCTAATTCCAATTTAGCGGATAGAAAGAGTTCTCGTGGCGCGAGTTAATTAATTTTTAAATCGTGACTTAAATTTTAAAATTCGCCGCCGCCGTTGCTCCGCTCCCATATCTTCGATCTCGATAGCGCCGACGAAGACGTCGGCGTTGGATATAAATATCGTCTAGAAACAGAAATAGATGTTTCGACAAATCGTTTTATCTAATGATGACGAGGACAACGGCGACAGTAACGGGGGTAAGAAGGAAAAATGCGAAAAATCGACACGATCATCGCGATTATGTATTTCGCGTTTATCTAGCGTTAATTTTGTCGAGTCAGTGGACAAGGGCAATTAAATTATTGGAGAGGTGGTATTATTACCAAAAGATTGTTGGAGCTGAGCTTTTAAGAAATCGGCCGTTGAAGAAAATTTGAATCCTTCGTCCAACTTTTTACGAATTCACGGTTGTTTCAGAGATTTTCTCCTACTTTTCCTGAAAGGCTAGAACCTACTCTATTTTCAGCTCATCAAATATCCCCAAAATAGGTTTTCCTAAAATTGAGATTATAGGTATTGACACGTCAGCGTTGTTTAGGGCTTATCAGTAAATCAAAATTAAACAATTGTATAAACTTAATGCCTTTATGTTGTTTGTGGCTTCAGAAAGCAGGGAACTAGGTGATGGCGAATTTTAGCAGTGTTTGCACTTCTTTGTCTAAATAAGACACATTCCAATTTCCTTCTTACTATCTGCAGTTTCCAACCAATTTTCTTTTTCAAATCTTATATTAATTGCGGTTTTTCTGCGAGGCTAGGAAACTTCTTTCTTTTAAAAACACTGTTTTATTTTTCATTAATCTTCTTGTATCTTAATTTGATGCATGAGTTGTTAAAAATCCTGTAGATCGTATACAGTACGCGCTTAAAGAATGGAAATTCAGTAAAAGTGAATTAAAACTTTGTTGGAAGAAGTCTTTGAATAGATTGATTTTATGCGATAAATATATACATTTCTGCACGATTTTCAACCATCAGTTATTTCTGAGCAATGACGTCATAATTTCCTTTTTTAAATAGCAATCCCAATTTTGCCGAACCGGCAGAAATATTGCCATCTTACATAACATAAACACGAATTTCTACATAGGTTTGGGTATTGTCAGGAAGTGGCTGAATGGCAATTCGAACACTTTTTTGAAATTTGTATTTGCTTAGTGAAGGATTTTAAAAAATTTTGTGTTAACAATAAGATTTACGTTTTGTAACATTCAATTATCTTTTATTCGAAGAGTTTCTTATGTAAGATGACGATGCCATTTCGGTAATAAAAAGATCTCCCAAAATTCAAAAAACAGACAAGCGGGTTGCTATTTATATATATATATATATATATATATATATATACCAGTCCTACAGGCCATGTAGGCCCATGACTTGTGCTCTATTCTTCTGCCATTTCCCTCACTATCTTTCTCTATTCCATTCTATTCTGTACCATTCGCTTCCAGTTTACAATTCCCCTTTCTCTCAAATCGCTCAAAACCGCTTCCATCCATTTTCTCCTTGGTCTTCCTCTTCTTCCTCTTCCTCCATGTCCCTCTGTAAGTACTTTCCTGCACTGCCTTTCCTGTCCCATCCTGCTAGCGTGTCCCAACCATCTTATTCTCTGAGTCTTGACGTGTTTTAGTATGCTACTATGTCAATATAGTTCCTTTAATTCCTGGTTTGTTCTTCGCCTCCAGATTCCATTCTCCATCTTCGTCCCTCCAAAGATTTTTCTGAGCATTTTTCTTTCCCATATCTCCAACTTATCTTCCATCTTTTTGTCAGAATCCATGCCTCACAGCCATAGGTTACTGTGGGTCTAACAATTGTCCTATAGGTCTTTATCTTTGCAGTTCTTGATATCTCTTTTGATTTAATCATTTTCTTCAGCATTCCCATTGCCTTACATCCTTTTAGAATTCTTCCTTCAATTTCGTCATCCTCTTTACACTTATTCGATATGACAACACCCAAGTATTTGAACTTGTTGACATTTTCAAACGAATACTTTGTTTTATCTGTTTGGAACTTTGAATATCTCTTGTCTATAGTTTGTTCCTGCCTCATAACCATATACTTCGTTTTTTGTTCATTTATTGCGAGACCAAATTTCCTTGCTTCTTGTTCCATTTTCCCAAAAACTTTCTCCAGCTCCTTCTTCGATCTTGTGATTATGGCTACATCATCCGCATAGGCCACGATTTGGTGCTTTTGATGGTATATATTTCTCTTGGTTTGGATGCCACTACCTCTAAATATTGCTTCCAGCACAAAGTTGAACAATATCGTCGATAACGGGTCTCCTTGTCTCAGACCTTCCCTACCCTCACAGCTGGTCGAAAGCTGTCCTTCTGCCATAACTTTGCTCTCTGTGTGTGTCAACGTCATTCTTACTAATGTCCTGAGTTTTCTGGGGATTCCAAGTCTCATCATGGCTTCGTAAAGTTTATCTCTACTAACTGTGTCATACGCTCTCTTGAAATCTATGAACAGGATATGTAGTCCCAAATTTTGTTCGTAACTGTTGTTCTGTATCATCCTCAATGTAAATATTTGATCTACAGTTGATCTGCCTTTCTTGAATCCTCCTTGGTATTCACCTACTAAGGTATTATGATACCTTTCTAATCTCTTCCCAATAATTCTTGCCAAGATTTTATACACTTGCTATTTAATAAGAAAATTATGACATCATACTCGACCTGTTTAAGGATTTCTTTCTTTCTCAACAAAAGCTTTATTTCGCTTTTACCGAATTTACTCCATACTTGAGGTGTGCACTGTACACAATATACAGGATTTTTCACAACTTATGCATCAAATTCGAATAGAAAAAGTTAATGAAAATAGATCAAAATTTTGAAGAATAGTTTCCTAGTATTGCAGTAAAGCCGCAATTAATATTTGAATCTGATTGGAAACTGCAGATGCTAAGGAGGAAATGCGAATGTATCTAAACAAAATGCAAACGCTAATCAAATTCGCCATATGTGTTAAGGAAGTTCAAGTGGATATTGGGTTTAAAATAATCAGTTTCAAACTGTGCATTAGTGGTGTAATACGTATTGTATACCTATGTGGGGATGGCGTACGTATGCAGTAATATCGAATTAGCGGATATGTTATTAATTTACGGAAAAGTTCAGCAGAACGCAAGAGCCGCTGTGAGACTTCATACAGAAAATTTCCCGGGGCGCTATCGCACAAATTACCATGCTTTTGTTCGTGTTGAGCAAAGGGCAAGAGATTCCGGAAATTTACAACCTCAGCGTACAAGGAACGGCGTTCTAGGTAGACCAAGGGTCCGTGATAGGTATCGAGGGGAAGTATTATAAATGTTGTCGAAGAAAAGAAAGAAAGAAAATCTAAGAGTAAGTACATCGACAATCGTTCGTCAGGTACCTATTACCAACCTATTCTCGATTTCGAATTTATTTTCATTAAATATGTGGACCGTAATAATCAACTTTGCCTTAACTTCTTGAACATTGTCTTTTCAATGTTAGACAACGTATGTGGTTTATGCACGATGGTGCGCCACCCCAATTTTAATACAAATTCCACAGCATTTAAATGAAAATTTTCTTGGAAGTTAGGTCATAGCGCTCCAATCGCATGGTCACAGTGTTCACCTGATTTAAATCCGATCGATTTTTACTTATATATTTTACTATTACTATTTATATTTACTATTATATTATATTTACTCATTAGTTTATATCATCGACGAAGTATAAAATCGTTTCAACCCTCCTTCTGTGTATCGACAATGGTGGAAATAATTTCGAACATCTGTTCTGATAAGTACATCAGTGCGCTGAAAACAAAACTTTTATTTGGCCAGTTTTTTTAAATATTATTTTTTGTTTCTTTAACACCGAATGTCTTATTTGTACTATTTATAATCCTATAAATAGCTTTAACAGCCAAGTTGTGAAAAAACCTGTATACGTCTGCATTTTTTCTATCTTTGCACTATATATGGCCGCCCTCTTTGACTATAGGCGAAATCAGATTATTATTGACATTCAACATCATATTAGAATCTTTAATATTACTAATCATTGTACGATTTCAGATTATCCATCGTCTGTTTAGCTTAGTTCTGGTACTCCAATTTTCTCCATTTTGCAATATTACTACAACAGGCTTTTCTTCCTCTTGTTAGGTTTTATCTGTTTCTACGTACTCTGAAAACCAATCGATATCCTCGCCCTCATGATACCCTAAAAGTCAGCCGATACTTTTATCCAAGAACAAATCGAGACATTCTGGAATGACAGTCCAAAGAACCAATCCAAATTTTCCTTTGGTGGCAATCGAAGCATTGGTAGGTATTTGTCTCTAATAATACTGCAAAAGCCAATTGGGGATCCGCGAAACCGTACTAAATGATAATCTAAAAGATCGTTTTCTTTTCTTAAGTACTTAAAAAATCAGCGGGTAATCTTTCCCTGAAAAGCTAGCCAACAACATTCTCTAATGATACTTAACTTAACTCAATAGTTGCTTCCAATAATACTATGACAACCATCCTAAATTAAATCCTACAAAAAAAAACAACTCACGTTCTCTTTCAATGATACTCCAATAAACCATACGAAATCATACTAAATGATACGCCAAAAGCATATGTTGAATACCATATTTCAAATTTGAATTTAAGCGCCACTATATTTTGGCGCGTCGATAATGTAGAGAATGTCAATAACGACGGAGATGTGTAAAAAATGTATGGAGATAAAATATATTGAGAAAATGTGTGAAATACAGTCCACTTTAATTAAAAATATATACGGCATGTCTTTTGAAAGATATCCCAAAACCACTTGATAGCCTTCCCCAATCTTACTCTAAAATCTAACCAACATCTTTTCCCACTGATACTCCAAAAATGAGCCGACAGTCCTAATGATATTCCGAAAACTACTCGTTGCTTCTAATAATAAATTTAATAATAATAAAAAAATCATCGAGATCTGTTACCTCCTTAAACCATATTCCCAAAAAGGCAATTGACGCTTATTTTCAATGATGCTCCACAAAGTTACACCAAACCGAATGATATCTCAATAACTTAACTCCTAACAATACCCTACAAACCTATGGCTATTTTTGCTAATGATATGCCAGGAAGTCACCCAACTTTTCTCCTGTTACCCCCAAAGGTAATCAAAACTCTTCCAAAACGTTAGACGATATTTGCTTCCAGAAATACTAGTCAAAATCTTGTGTAAGTGATATCCCAAGAAGTCAATTGATGGCGTCTCCCAATGATTCTACAAAAAAAAAGCTACGCAAAATCCTACCAAGTGATATTTACCTCCAAAAGTTTTAATTTTTCAAAGATACTCTGAAAATGAGTCGACATCTTTCCCTTAAAGCTACTCTACAAGCTAGCCAACATCTTTCTCTACTGATACAACAAAGATTAGCTGACGGCCCTCCCTAATGATATTTCGAAATCTAGTCGACACTTGTTGTCAAAAATAACCCCAGAACTTTTAAAAAGCAATCGACGTTCTACTCCGATACTTCAAAAAACTACAGAAAATCCTTCGCCAATAAGATTGTAGAAAGTCAGCCAATATCTTTCTTCAATGTTGCCCCAAAAGTTAGCCAACATTCTTCCCCAATGATTAGCCGATACTCTCCAGTAATACTTAAGAAGCTAGTCGAAACTTTCTTGAGTGATATCCCGAAAAGTCAATCGATGCTCTCTTACAATGATAGTCTAGTAAACTACGCAAAATTTTACCAAGTAATAACCCCAAAAGTCAGTCGTTTTCATTTCTTAAAGATACCCAAAAAATTAGTCAATGCTCTTTCCTAAAGTTACCTTAAAAGCGAGCTTACATATTTCTCTACTGATACCACAAAAATTAGTCGAAACCCGTCCCTGATGATATAACACAATCTAGGCGATACTCCCGCTAATAATTCAAAAACTTCGAAAAGCTAATCGATGGTAATTCAGAAAATTGCAGAAAATAGAATACACCGAAAACTAGTAGATATCTTTCGCTAATGATATGCCAGAAAGGCAGCCAACGCCTTTCTCCTATGTTACCCCAAAAGTTAGACGACGTTGTTCTCTAATTACTTTCCGATAGTTGCTTCCAATAATACTCAAACAACTAGTCTAGACTCTCTTGAATCATATTCCAAAGAGCACATCTACGTTCTGTTCCAATGATACTCCAGAAAAACTTCCCGAAATCTTACTCTAAAAGATACTCTAAAAATTAGTCGATATTCTTCAGTAACAACCCAAAATCTCTCAAAGGCCAGTCGATGTTCTCCTCAAATTCCAAGAAACTACACAAAAACCTACCAAATGATGCCTAAGAAGCTAGTCCGTATCTTTTTCAAAGGATTCCCTAAGAACTAGTAATTAGTCTCCCTAATGATAGCCTAAAAGCCAGTCGATACTCTTCCCCAGCAATATCTTAGAAACTGGGTTACATTTTTGCTTCATAATGTTCCAAAAAACTAGTCGATACTTGGTCCCAGTAATAGATATACCTAAAAAATAGTCCTGAGTAGTGCTCCAAGCAGTTAATCGATGCTCTCCTCCAATGATACTGCAAAAAGTTAAACGAAAGCCTACCAAATAATACTCCGAAAGCTTGTCGTCACCAATGATCTTGATGGTCAAAATGTAGTCGACGTTCTAACCAATATTGGATATTACCCAAACGTTAGGCAGATGATGATGACAATGATATCACAAAAGCGCGTTAAACTTTAATCAATCTAAGTGTCAAGGTGGTATTTAACGGAAAGGAAAAGATTTTTTCCGGCTCTTAGAGACATAGAAATTAGTTCTCGACAATGCATCTTGGAAATTATCCGAGTAAACGATTCGAGACGTTATTGTGGCAAAAGGTCTTTCGACCGCGCGCCCGTCCACTAATTTAATTTAGCCGAATGGGAAACTTGATTAAACGTCCCGACCCGACGGTTTCGCCGGCCGCGAAGGTCGTCGGTAGCGATTCAAATTGCGCCTGAGAGGGCGGGCGGTAATTAATGGCCGGAATTATAACGGACGTCGGAAGGCCAGGTCGACCCCCTTGACTGATACACCTCCCCAATACTCACTCGTCTCCAGCAGGGTTATGCGCGTCGTCGCGGTGCTGGAAGAAACGGACGTCGAAGTCGAGGCGATCGTCGGCGTCGTGGCCGAGTCCCTGTGATGTCTGGACCGCTGTAACAAACAACGAATTTATTATTCCGGATCGCTACACGAGTTTCTTAAGCGTGAGCGACGCTTTGAATACGAAATTAAGGTAGACGATTTGAATATAATGTACGGGGTGTTGTTAAAATGTACGAAGACATATAAGTAGGTTGACTGAGGCGAGGTAATTATAAGACGAAAATCAAATCTTTTGGGTTATACGTAAAATTTATTAAATATCTTTTTCAGTATAATTCTGAAGGCTGGCGTTTACACCTCAAAATATACTCGGTTTTATACACATTTCGATACATTTTTGGGAACCAATTTCAAAGTTGAAAGAGTGGACGAATTTTTTTCGAATCATCTATGTTTATCTGTCTACTGACACAGCTACTTTTTTAATTTTTCTGTTTTAAAAACGTTTGGGCAATTAAAAACGTACAACTCGACTTAACATCAAACTTTTCAAGTAGTATTAACAGCAATATAAATATCGAAAATATTTCCACGTTGGTAGCTTGATATCACCACTCTGTTTCATATGCCACTTGTAAAATTTTTCCAAATTATCTATGAACTACGACATAATGTAACAAAATTATTATAATAATCGGCATTTTTCAAAATTTTAAAACATCATGTAGGCAACACAAATAGCTCACTAGGTTTTGAAAAATAAATCCATTATGCGTCATACTCATAAACAAAAGATAATAGATTTCATTTCGGGAAACGTTATGGACGAAATTCAACTGAAATAACCAAATGTAAATTATTATTTGAACTACTCTTGGAAAAGCTTTTGGCATATATACTTAGTAATATCATGAATAAATCAATTTATAGTATACAAAATTCTTGGGAATTAGTAGATTTTTATTTACGTACATATGTACCAAATATAAATGGCGTCGTAACCTACTAATCCATCAAAAGACCACAGCTTCTTGCTTCTAAGCCAGAAATTTCTTCAAACTGCGTGAATTCGCTGCTTTCATTTTGTATGCCGTACTGAGTTGCCGCAGATCCATAAAAGTCTTCATAAAGGAGAGCCTTTACTGTGTTCGTTGTTGATGTGGTTTTTCTTAGTTTTGCAACTTTACCAAAAGTGTATGCAGTTAATCGTTTGACTGTCATCGTCTTCCATAAAGTGTTGTCTCTTTGGCCTACAGTTAATTTTTGTATTTGTTCTGGATTTTCACTTTTCAATTTCTCAAGGAATGTTGCTTCTTTTTCTGAATAGGTCGCAATCTCCATACCGTCAACACTGGCATTTTCCCTGTAATCATTGTCATCATCAACAACATGAAATAACTTTTTTGGTCTTGTTCCTTGAATATTGGCACGCCGTTTGTAGTCCAAATTGCGAATTTTTTCAATACACACAATATTGTATATTTCCCTGGACTGCAACCAGCGAATAATTTCTGCACTTTATAATTTAATTCCCCGCTATTGTTAATAGAAGTAACTGCAGCTCCAAATCGTGCGGTATAAGACCCTCGTTGCAAATAATTTAATCTTTTTCCCGCTACATATTTTGCAACAATGGAGTTGAAAGTTTCCAAAATATTAGTGTCAACATCTTATATCAAGCTGTTCGCATGCATTGCTACTATATTAACCGTATTGACAATATCTTCATAAATTGAACTTGACGTAAACTCGGGGTATATATTATCTTCATTTTTTGTAACCGTTACAGAAATAGTTTGAACAATCAGAGTGTTCCCCAAAAATGTGTTGCGTGTAACCGTGTAACCGTTTAAAATGCCAAGTATATATGCTAACTGCACCAATAATAACTACGATGCAATACCGATTTTTGACCTTGGACTTTCTGAAGGACAGATTGCAGACTTTCCACATTCCAAAAGTCAGATTGTATAATGACATAACAAGTTTAATTGATGTGGTAGATAATTTGGTACTTTCTCCAATTAAAGAGAATATTCTGTATTATATTTCAGGATACATTTTAAACAAGATGAAAATGACATAAAAATTAACCGAGGGGGACAAATATAGGATATTAATTCTTTATTCCGGTTCCTCTTTCCTTCTTAGATTCTGCTTTTTCGTAAGCTACGTTCGTTTTAGTTTATCTAAGTTTCCAATGCTTTTCAGATATTCTTCGCTTGTCAAAACTTTCCCTTGCCGTCTATTTTCCGTCCTTTCCCAATTGTGGGCTTAGTATGCTCAATTTTGTCCAGCAATAAGTTCTCAAATGAGCGAGATGGTTGTTTGTTTTCATACAGCTCGAGTAGTACCACTTGTGACTCCATTTCCAATAATGACGATGAAACGCATTCTATGTTTTCATGTGGTGAATCTTTAAATGTGTTAAATCGATTCAGAATCAATTCTTCGGAACTTCGAATTCTATTATATCTGTCTAGTTTGACAGGATCTAGACGGTCTTTTGGGTAAATATTTTTATTTACGGAGACTATCCCCATTACTTTAAAAGAGTTTTTGATGACTTCTTGTGAAAAACCATCCCGCTAAATCTCGTACAAAATTACGATTTTGTGAGAGTTCGTTGATTTAGTTTTTGCCATTCAATGACGTCCTAATTCCATTTGTATTTAATCGGTCCAAAACAACTGCGACCCATTGATTGTAAGATGTCTGTACTATAAGCGGGTGATTTCAATAGAGCAACATTTTCGCGAATAACTAGCTCATTAGTAGCTTGATCCAGATGTGTTAGACAGTGTGACAGAAATTAGCAAACCCCTCATTGAAAACGCTGGACATCATCCACCCATTTTCTGAACAAGCATAAATCCTACCTGATATGTGGCTAGTACCTTTCCAAGAGCTGTAGAGGTTATGTCCTTTAAATATTATCAATGGCGGAAACACTACACTCGCGGCCGAAATACATCCTATTACTGGTGTATTTTCTTTTACCGGATCCCTGAAGAATGATTAAGTTGGAGGCATTTTGATAATATAGTGTCTTACTTTTACCCTCTGTACTGCCTTATTTTTCTTCCCTAAGGCGCGTCTTATATTTTCTCACGAAAACAAAACGTCTTCACAGGTCGGCATCGAGTTAAAGACGAAAACTACATCTCCCCAGCGCAAGCACACATCTTGCGGAGTGTAATACGGGGCGAGCGGGGTGCGTTCGAAGTGAATAAGATTCAGAAGTTCCTTGACGCAAAGATTTCGTGCCGATTTTTTCCCGATATTTGTAAAATTCTATAAAACACTTCTTTCAATTGAATTTTATGCTATTTAATTTTTATCTTATAAAATTAAAACTTTTTTATTTGTAGGTGCGACGTTCAGTTAGTTTATTCATTTCGTGGAATAACAAGGCTGTCTTATTTTTACCCAAAATATTGGGCTTGTCATTTATACCCCGCCTGACCCTACATTCTTCGAGTATTTTTACTTAAATGCACCTCAAGTTGTTTCTCTGAAACTTTTCTCTTTAAGTTTTTGCATTCGTCACGATTATTTTAAGTAAATAAAAATATTTATACCAAATTTTTGCACTGTTGTTTTTGAATTATCTCCTATTCTATTTGGAGGACTCTGGGACAATGGGGGATTTGAAACAAACTGTCAATAATATATCCATTTCTTTTCTTTTATTTAAAAAGAAAAATTAGAGTGTTTTTGAAAGAAAATATATATTTAATCATATTACATTTCATATGGATATTTACATTAGTCCAGTCATTCTATACAAAAATACGGCGAAGAAAGGAAAGTGAACCGGGAAAAGCCAAATTTCTTATGTGTTGTGAGGGATGCTCACAAAAGCTTAACTTGAGGTTTGAGACCAGGATTTCCTATGTGCATTTTCCGCCATCTTGGAAAAAGGGGTGAATTTTTGTTCTTACCATCACTCGGTTCCCCGTCGAGATACAGAATTTTTGTTTGGTGATCTTTTGTTCCTCTTTCGATGATCTACAATCTTGGTTCTATAAACTTTTCACCTATTATTGTTAGTTTTTTGCCGCCATCTTAAAAAAACAGTAAATTATGGTTTTCGCAATAACTCTGTTCTCCGTCGAGATACAGATTTGTTGTTTGGTTATTTTTTGTTTCTCTTCCGACGATCTACAATTGAAGTCCTATAAACTTTTCACCTATCATTTTTACTTGGTGAGATATATAACAAAATAGATACAAATTCAAAAGTTCGATCTGGTTTCTCGGGTTTTTCTCTTTTTCCTTAACACTTGTCGAAAAATGTATATTATCAAACTTGTAGAGGATATTCGTCCGAACAGTTTAATACTGTTGTTCTTTCTCTAGGGTAATAATTGCGGGTGCTAGCGTGTCACAAAGTTGACGGTAGATTTCTCATTGCCCTATAGGGCGGTGAGAAGTACAGCAAAAACATTATTACACTACGATATCAACACTACGCAAAATCTATCACCAAAAATAAGTTTAACCTATCACTCCCACCAATAAGAAGCGCAGCACGACAACACATATTCCGCACGTATCATCAGGTACAAACATGGCTTGGGTTTTACAAGGATCCGGAGGAATAGGGTTGGCGACGAATGAACCATGGGCTAGAGCCGATTATTAGCATGGCTGAACCTGCACCACCCGAGCTTTTGAAGCTAATATCTTGCAAAAGTAAGGAAAAATGCGGAACTATTTGTGGGTGCAGAAAGTCGACGTCCTGATATGTGACAACGAATTACATTCAAATGATTCAACAGTCGGAGAAAATATGGTCGAAGAATCTCCAGGTATCGAAAAGTATCCTCAACAGAGCGGTTGTAAACCAGGGCCGTCGAAGGGAAGAAAGATGTAGATACTTCTTCAACACGAAAGCATTCTTTTATAATAAATTCGATACGTGTGAAATATAATCTCACTGTGTTAGTACTTCGTTTCGAATTCATTACAACGTATCAACAACACCCCGCGAGTTATAAAATGAAAACTTCACACTGACTTGCCGACTTCCCGACACGATAGAACCCGCAATTATTACTCTACAGAAAGGCCAAAGTATTAAATTGTTCATACGAATATCCTCTACAAGCTTGATAATATACATTTTTTCGATAAGTGTTAAGGAAAAAGAGAAAACCCCGAAAAATCAGATTGAATCTTTGAATTTTTATCTATTTTGTTATATATCTCAACAAGTAACAATGATAGGTGAAAAGTTTATAGGACTTTAATTGTAGATCGTCGGAAGAGAAACAAGAAATAACCAAACAACAAATCTGTATCTCGACGGAGAACCGAGTTATTGCGAAAACCATAATTGACTATTTTTTAAGATGGCGGCGCGCTTACGGAAAAATCGAAACTTCGCACGAACTTGCCGGCTTCGCGGCGCGATAGAACACGCAATTATCATCCTAGAAAAAAAAACAAAGACACCAAATTGTTCGTACAAATACCCCCTATAAGTTTTATAATAGACATGTTTTTGATAAGTATTAAGGAAAAAGAGAATAACCGGAGAAACCAGATCAAATCTTTGAATTTTTGTCTATTTTGTCCGATACTTCAAGAACTAACAATAATAGGTGAAAAGTTTATAGAACTGAGATTGTAGATCATCGAAAGAGGAACAAGAAACCACCAAACAAAAATTCTGTATCTCGACGCGCAACCGAGTGATAGTAAAAACAAACATTCACCCCTTTTTCCAAGATGGCGGAAAATGCACATAGGAAATCCTGGTCTCAAATCTCTTACGCTTTTCTGAGCACCCCTCACAATATATAAAAAATTTGGCTTTCCCGGTTCACTTTCTTTTCCAAATGTACAGAATGACTGGACTACATATGAAATTTAGCTTTTAAATATTCTCTCCCCTGCCTCTTTCAGGTCAATCAAACAACAACTCTGGAGTTAATAGCTGTATTATGAGAACGTTAAATTAATGTTTTCGGATAACCTTTGTCGGTGAAAATATAACTATATACATGTATAAACAAATAATTGTTTTTAATTGGGCACTCGCAACAATATAACTAATGATAAGGATTTCTTGATATATTAGGGTCTGTAAAAAATTATACAACAAATGTTTTAATGTGAAACTACACATTTAAGCAAACCATTAGAACAAAAAAGAAACTTATATCAAAAACTCTTTGGTCGAAACTTCTGTTCGAGGACTAGCAAAAACCCAAAAGAAAATTCTAGCCCAGTGATGGCGAACCTTTTTGAGAAGTGGATCAAAGTTTATTCATTATTTTTTTTTAGTACTAGCTCGTGGGTCACTAAGTCAGGGGCGTCACTTAGAAAGGGCGAGGGTAGGACGGTTAATAACAATTTCGTGGTTTACATTTTCTAAATCTTCTAAAAAGTTTGCGTTTTTTTTGTTGTACAACTGTTGCAAGTGAAGAGCAAGAAATAAAGGTCGACGTCAAAAAGATTATATCAATGGGATGATATCATTAATTACCGCACCAGGTGTCACCATGTCCAGTCACCCCTGCGGTGAGTATTTGAATAAACAAAGGATACCGAAAATCACACATATATTATGAAATATTATTTATTAACAGATATAGTTACATAGTTACAGTTCGTTTATTTAGAGATTTTACCTACGCCTTCAACTTTTGTCCATAGATCTTTGTAGCTGAGACAACCGCAAATAGTGAAAACTTAAAATAGACAAAGTGTAAGTCTGAGTTTTTCAGAAATACGTTAAAAATCATTGAATTCTGGCGATTTTTCTGATATAATTTGAGAACAAGCAAGCATACAGGTTGAGAAATAATCTTTTTAGAATATACTCGTCCAAAGCTTCAATTTGATGGGTCTCGCAATGGATTTCCGGATGTTCTAATTTTTTGCAGAACTTTCAAGGGGTATCGATTTAAAAAATTGCACAAACTTAAATCCTTTCGCCTGTTAACGAAACTTCGTGTATTAATTATTTCAAGGATGTAGAACACGATTATGTACTTTAGATTAATGAAATAAGTTTGATTTACTCGTAATTTATGTTAAAACCACGAAAATCGGCAATTTTAACCATTGTTAAACGATTTCCTTGAAACTGTTTTAATCTCGACAAGTCTTCGATGATAAGTTGTGCATTAGAGATGTTAGAATGACAACATCCACCTAAATAATACAATTAAATACAGTTGGTTAGCGTAGTTTCATAAGTTTCTCAGAAATATATCAAAAATCATTGAATTTTCGTAATTTTTGGAATATAATTTGAGAACAAGCAAGTATACAGGTTTAGATATATATTTTTTAGAATCTCCTCGTTCAAAGCTTCAATTTGATGTGTCTCGCGATGGATTTCCGGATGTTCCAATTTTTGCAGAATTTTCAAGGGGTACCCCTTTGAAAAACTGCACAAATTTAAACCCTTTCGCTTCTTAACGAAACTTCGTGTATTTATCATATCAAGGATGAAGAACACGATTATGAACTTTAAATTGGTGAAATAGGTCCGACCTACCCGTAATTTATGTTAAAAACACAAAAAATCGGCAATTTTAGCGATTGTTAAACGATTTCCATGAAATGGTTCTAATCTCAAGAGCAACTTAGTATCTAAGAGCAAGTCTTAGGTGATAAGTTGTGCATTAGAGATGTTAGAATGACAAAATATACCCAAATAATACAATTAAATACAGTTGGTTAGCGTAGTTTCATAAGTTTCTCAGAAATATGTAAAAAATCATTGAATTTTCGTAATTTTTCGAATATAATTTGAGAACAAGCAAGTATACAGGTTCAGAAATATTTTTTTTAGAATCTCCTCGTTCAAAGCTTCAATGTGATGTGTGTCGCGATGGATTTCCGGATGTTCCGGATGTTTGCAGAATTTCCAAGGGGTACCCCTTTGAAAAATTGCACAAATTTAAACCCTTTCGCTTATCAGCGGAATTTCGTGTATTTATTATTTCAAGCATGTACAACACGATTATGAACTTTAAATTTGTGAAATATGTCTGGTTCACTCGTAATTTATGTTAAAAATACCTACCCCTTTAAATAAAAATGCTCTCGTAGTAATTACTTTTAATCTGCATAACTTAAATGTTCTTCTTGACAACGTTTCGGCAAAAAGCCATAAGAAAAACTTAATTCACGCGAACGCCGAAATAATCTTCCTATCGCCGACCAGAATGATATATTTTTTTATATCTCAACGATAATAGAGGCAACCCCGTAAAACGATGATGAATCCTATACACACACGCCGCCATTTCTCCCGTGAATTCCGACGTTAAACGGCTAACGTCGATATCAACCGCGTATTTTCGCGAACGTTTTTTCCCGGAAGTTATAAACGCGAACGCCCTCCTATATTTCTGAACGTGACAGCTGAGCGGGCAAAAAGATCCACCCCCAGAAGCCCCATATATCGACATTTACATTTCGTTTATTCGATATAATGTCGCACTCGAGTGGGCAACAAAATTTTACGACGAACTTTCCATTTTCCGCTTTACACATCTTTAGGATTTATGGGGACCCTTTTTCGAGCAGCGATTCGAAATTATACGACGCGATCTCTGGCCGTCACGACGCAGCGAAAAAATTTTTAGAGCTGAAAGATGTTATCAAAAAAAAATATATACAGTAGAAGCCGCTTATTATAATCACGGTTAATGTTATCAAACGGTTATTGTTATCGAAAACCGTTGGTCCCAAAACACTCTATTTAAAACTCATTGAAAGAAAGCCGCATATTGTAATCAAAAGCCGCTTAATGTTATTAGTTATGAATAGTATCCTTTGTCGGAAAGTTTCTTCAGGCGACGGTGTCTGCAGCGCAACTCCTTTGAACGAGCCGCTTTTTCTCGCCGATTTCAATTAAAACTCTCATATCGCATATTACAATCTAACGAATTGTTATTTCTATATTATGAAGAGGTCATCTTTTTTTTGTACTTTATGTATAAAAGGTCCGTTCGTTTAAATGATATTCAGTTTCTCCTATACTCTTCTACGAATCTCACGTTCTACAGTCTTGTGTACGGGTAAATTATTGAAATTTCGCATAAACCACCGTGGTCATGGCAGAAGTGAATAAAAAACGTCGCGATCTATCGAACGAAGAAAAACGACAAATTCTCGATAACTTCGATAAACTTCCGAAAATGAGTCAAAGGAATGCTGCGGTACAATTAAAAATTTCGCAACCGCTGTTGTGTAAAATTTTAAAAAATCGTACAGAAATAGAAACGTGTGCGCGTTCGAATGAAAACATAAAACGAAAAAGGGAAAGATCTGGAAAGGATAATCAAGTTGAATCAGCTTTAAAAATTTGGTTTACAAATGTTCGCGAAAAAATGCCTCTGTGAATGGTCCTATCATGCGTCAAAAAGCAGAAGATATAGCCAAAACTATGGGGAAAGAAAATTTCATTGCAACAGACGGATGGTTCAATCGGTGGAAAAAGCGAGAAAACATCGTTTATAGACCTCTGCACGGTGAAGAAAAAGTGCTGATTCGTTAGCAGCCGCTGACTGGATGCGTTCGGAATGGCCAGAAATTATTGCAAAATATCCGCCTCGGGACATCTACAATGCAGATGAAACAGGACTCTACTTTCGCGCGATGCCTAATCATACTTATTTGTTCAAAAACGATAAAGTAAGAGGTTGCTTATCTTCGAAAGAACGAGTAACAGTGTTATGTTCTGTTAATATGGAAGGTGAAAAGGAAGAACTTCTAGTGATAGGAAAAAGTAAGAATCCTCGGTGTTTTAAAGGTGTTAAAACTTTGCCCGTGGAGTATTTTGCTAATGCGAATGCTTGGATGACAAGTGTCTTGTTCAGCGAGTGGTTACTCAGATGGGACAAAAAATTGAAACGCCAAATCGTCTTTTTAGTAGACAATTGTACTGCGCACAAAGTGAATGCAGTTTTGACGAACATCCAACTTATTTTCTTACCTGCGAACACTACGGCATTGATACAACCATGTGATCAAGGAATCATTCGAACATTCAAAGAATACTATCGAGGGCAAACTCGAGCCCAAATTATACAAGAACTTGATGAGAATCGAGATGCACCTACTGCAGATGCGATAGCAAAAAATCAGTCTTCTAGATGCGCTGCATTTGCTGGTGAAGTCATGGAGGCAAGTTCAACCAGAAACGATCCGAAACTGTTTTCGAAAAGGAGGTTTTTCCAAAACTGGTGATGAAGAACCTGATCTCCATGAAACGTGCGCTGACATTTTAGAAGGTATGAAAAAGAACTTGTTTTGTACATCTAACTAATATTTTTAATTTTTTGTAGTTCAAGGTCTGTCCAAAAGCGAATTTTCCGATTGGGTGGATATCGACAATGATGTTCAAACAGCTGCCACAATGACTATATCAGACATTTGTCGGGAAGTTGTGGATCAATCGTCCGAAGGAAGTAATCCTGAATTACCCGAAGTAGGAGAAGAAGAAGAAGAGGAAATGTCTGAAGAGCCGCCAACTAATGGCCAGATGCAAGAAGCGTTAAATATTCTCCGACGTGGTGTACAATTCCGAGAAAGTAATTTTGATAGATATTATGATTTTGAAATATACATACAAAATCTTATTAATAAAAATAAACGTCAAACGACGATCGACCAGTTTTTCGAATGAAATCGTAAAGTGTAAATAAATGTACCTACGTATTGTATCGATGATAAAAATAAACAAATTTGGTAAAATATTAAAAATTGTTGATTAATCGTTAATTTTTCCCTTGAATTTTATTTGTAAGTCGTTAAAGAATTTGATTACATACATACATATTTATTATTGACTACATCAGCATAGAAAAATACATTTATATTTACCTTCCGCTTACTGCTATCATTCGGTTAATGTTATCAAAAAGGGTTTGTTCCAAATTGATCACAATAAGCGGCTTCTACTGTATTAGAAATTGATCTAAAAGTGATAGGATCTTTTTTGTGTGTTTCGGTGTGTTATTAGTAGAGACCGGATTATGTACTCGAGATTTGACTAAAATATGATCAAGATATGTTGAAAATATTTCTAAAATGTCTAGAATTTGTAAAAATTTTCAGAATGTCGAATATATTTTGAAGTAACAAGGAAAAGAAACAAACACTAAGAAAATGTAAACAGGTTTTATTAAACAGATACCTATCACTTACATTTCTACATTAAACATTACATTCTTTGCTGTAAAAGCAATTAAAGGTGATTGCAAGGACTGTGGTGTAATTTACTGACACAAATATCACATCACATGGGAATGATTTAGAAATAAGATGGAATACTATTAAGGAATGTATCAATAAAGCAGCAGAAAAGTGTGTTGGAAAAAAGGGAAAGAAAAAACGCAATGAATGGTATAATGAATCGTGTCAGAAAAAGCTAGTAGCAAAGGTGGAAATGAGAAACAAATAGATAAGATCGGGAAGGAATGAGGACAGAGAAGAATATGAAAACGCGAGAAAAGATTGTAAAAAAACAATGCGAAAATGTAAGAGGGAATGGATAGAAAACGAGATGAAAAGTATAGAGGAAGAAAATAAGAAAACAAATACTAAAAGGTATTATCAAAAAATCAACGAACATAACAAACCATATAAACATAGAATGAGTGGCATAAGGGATAGTGGAGGCAGGGTAGTCGAAGGGGAGGAACAATATAAAGAAGTATGGGTAGAGGATTTCAAAGGCCTGCTTACAGATAGCCAATATAATGAAGAACCATTTGAGGAGGAGGATGATGAAATTGTAGTGCAAGAGCCAACACTGAAAGAAGTGAAAGAAATTATAAAAGCTAGTAGAAATGGAAAAGCACCAGGAAAAGATGGTATAAATAACGAATTATTCAAATGCGGGGGAGAGGGTCTGCAAGAATACATATACGAATTGATACGGAAAGTATGGAATGAAGAAACGATGCCAAAAGAATGGGAATCGGGGCAAATAGTGACATTACACAAGAAAGGAGACCAACGAAGTTGCAAAAACTATAGAGGAATCACGCTTTTAAGCACAACATATAAAATCCTATCATCAATAATACAGAGAAGATTAGCAAGTACAATGGAAAACTTTACGGGGCAATATCAATATGGTTTCAGAAGCGGAAAGTCCACTACGGATGCGGTGCATAACATAAAACAAATACTGAAAAAGGCATACCAATACAATATGGAATTGGAATTCTTGTTTATAGACTTTCAGCAAGCATTTGACAGTATTAGAAGGAGAGAGCTTATCTCGGCAATGAGAGAACTCAATGTGCCAGCGAAACTAAGAAGACTTACGAGGGAGGATTGATATTGAAGCTACCTAAGTAGGAAAAAAACATTTTTTTTTCGAAAACCATTTATTTCTCAACATAGTCTCCTTTTAGCTCAATACACTTAGTAAGACGATATTCCAACTTTTTTATACCATCTGAATAATACGATTTTGAGAACTCCTCAAAATACGCGTTAGTTTCAGTAATCACTTCTTCGTTTGAGATGAATCTTTTTCCTGCGAGCCATTTTTTCAAGTTTGGAAACAGGAAAAAGTCACTAGGAACTAAATCTGGACTATAAGGTGGATGATCAACCAATTCGAAGTGTATTTCACGTAATTTTAGCATCGTATCTAATGCTGTGTGAACCGGTGCGTTGTCTTGAAGAAAGAGCACTCTTTTCTTCTTTAAATGTGGTCGTTTTTTCTTGATTGCGTCAATCAATTGATCCAATAATGCACGATAATACTTTCCTGTGATTGTGGATCCTTTTTCAAGGTAATCGATGAGCAATATTCCGTGTGCATCCCAAAATACAGTGGCCATAACCTTGCCAGCCGATTTCACTGTCTTCGCCTTCTTCGGAGCACTTCCACCAGCTTCCACCCATTGTTTCGATTGATTTTTGGTTTCAGGTGTGTAATGGTGGACCCACGTTTCATCAACAGTTATTAATCGACGCCAAAAATCAACAGGATTACGCTTTATCATGTCCAAACACCGCTGTGAAATGGTCTGTCGAACTCGTTTTTGTTCGACACTTAACAAACGCGGCACCCATCTTGCCGATAGCTTTTTCATATGCAAATGTTCATGCAAAATGTTGAATACACGTTCATATGATATGTTTACCATTTCAACAATCTCACGTAACTTGACTCGGCGATCATTCATAACGATATCGAGGATTTTCTTGATATTTTCTTCAGTAACCACCTCTTTTGGCCTTCCTGTTGATGGTATTGTTGCAGTGCTTGTTCGGCCGCGTTTAAATTCAGCAATCCAATATTTTACCATGTAATCTGAAGGGGCAGACTCACCGTAATGTTTATCGAGCTTTTCTTTTGTCTCTTTCGCCGTTTTCCCTTTCAAATAATAGTGTTTAATCACTGCACGAAATTCACTTTTTTCCATTTTTCAAGAAACACAAAAGTTGCTTAGTTCAAACGACTACAACAACTAAACTAATAGATGAATTTGGGTGAAATTTTAACAGCTGACGTTTGACAGATCGCAATTTCTAAAAAAAGTTTTTGTGTTTGTGCTGCCATGTAGCGCTAGGTAGCTTCATTATCAATCCGCCCTCGTATAGTAATGACATTAAAAACAACAAACGTTAGTGTGAAAACATCGAAAGGAGAAACGAACGAATTCGAAACAAATAACGGTGTTAGGCAGGGTGACAATTTAGTATTGGAACATGTGACAAAAAATATAAACAAAGGCACATTGAGAACAAGAGGAAGCCAAATAGTAGCATATGCGGATGACGTGGTGGTCATAACGAAAAGAAGAAAGATAATGGTTAAGATACTGCAAGAAATAATTAAAGAAGGGGAGAAACTGGGTCTGAAAATCAATGAAACAAAAACGAAATTGATGAGAGTTGGAAAAAGGGCAAAGAAAACAAAAAATTTAAAGTAGAAAACCTTACATTTGAAGAGGTTGATAAATTCAAATACCTGGGTATTATGGTATCAAATGATGGAAGTAGAGAAGCCGAAATAAAAGAAAAATTATGGCAGCAAACAGAGCCTTTTATGCCCACAGGAAATTGTTAAAAAACGTAAATCTCTCTAAAAAAATAAAATAAAAATATACAACACAATCATAAGGCCGGTGCTTATGTATTCAGCGGAAACGATGACAATGACTAAGAGAGATGAAGAAAATCTAAGAATACTCGAGCGGAAAATATTAAGAACCATAATGGGGCCAATTAAACTAACAGACAATGAATTCAGAATAAGAACGAATGAAGAACTACAAGAGGAAATTGGGGGAGAAGATATGGTAAAAAAATAAAGCGGCAAAGAATAAAATGGTTGGGGCATGTATGGAGGGCAGGGGAGGAATCCATAATCAGGATGTTGCTGGAATGGAAGCCGGGGGCAAGAGGAGAAGAGGAAGACCGAGGTCCAGATGGCTGGAAGAGGTGTTGGAGGATCTAAGGGGAGCAGGCGTTAATAACTGGCAGAAAAAAACCACGGATAGAAGAATCTGGAAAGAAATAAGCCAGAAGATATGAAAACATAGGATGGGGACCGATCCACCCCGGAAATTATGGATTTAGAAATCTTTTAAAGCGGTGAAGCCCCGATGGGGTGTTTTAACCACTGTATATATAATATCACATCGGTAAACTCCTCACCACACAATTGTTTATAATAAAATCGGTGACACGTGTTTCGCTAGCTCGAGGCAAGCATCTTCAACAACCGTAATTTGGCGATTCCCTAGAACTTTCCTCCGAATTTTTTATAATTTCCTCAAACTTACTTCCGGAAAGAATTCGTAATTGTCTGAAACTAGCCTCTAAAACAATTATGCTACTTTATCCAAGAAATCACCAGAAACGCTTCAAAACGTTCAAGAAGAAAAAGCAATTCGATTTAATAAGCGCTAACTAAACAGGCGATTGTTTGAACGATTATTATGAAATTAATTGAATTGAATTATTATTATTATGAAAATAAGGTAAAGTTAAGCTTGTAAATGAAATGTTGTAAATCAAAATTATAATATAAATATTATTATTATTATTATTATATAATAAATTAAAATTTCTTCAGTAATCATAGCAACATATTTAGAGAAAAGCTAGCGCATTGTACTCAAAGGATACCATAGAATTAAAATATATAAAAATATACAGCGTGTCCCAAAAGTGCTGGGACATAGATCTACCATGTATTGCAGAGGTCAAAATAAGTCGAATGGACGCAATTTACATATATACCAGAATGTATCGTTTGTGAAGAGTTCACAGTTTACTTTAAAAATCACGTTTTTATACGCTGCTCAGAAATGCGCGAAACAAATTTAATGAAATTTGTGACAATACATTCTAGAGGATTAGCCTACTTTCAGTAATCAAGGAAACCGAAAGGAAATTGTAGAAGGGTTAAAACTACCCTCACCCCTGGTAATTTTTTTAAATTCTTAGGGGTGGTAATACGGTTCTAAGCCGTTTTTAACGGAAAGGCTTATTCATCATCTTCATTCTTTTACTTTTCTAAAAACTCCGCATTTCGCATAGTTTCGAAGGAAAAGAATGTTTTCTCAAATACTGATCACTAAAGGCTGGATAATATGCAGTTTGCATAAATTTGCATATTTGCATAATATATGCATTTTGTATATTATTTGCATATTTTGTAGTAATTCAGCATATTTGAAGTATCCGAGTGTTATTTATTTATTGGATATAATTTATTATAGGATAGGCATTACTAAAAATATGTCGTGGTTGTAACAAACAAAGAGTTAGGCAGCCCTCTTTAAATTGAAAATAGCATTCTATGAAGCCTCTCCTCGATATCTTTCCGATAAGCGATTCCAAAAATTTATTAATGCTGTTCCCATACATCTAGACCCGGTCAGAATTCAAGGAAAAGCTAATTCCCTGAAACTTCTAAATAAAATACAAAAATACATTTTACCAGAAAATTAGGAGCACAGGTGTTTCTTTGTTATTCGGAGAAATTTATTCCCATATTCGAAAGCAATCTTATTTATTTTAAACGCATTTTACGTTAGTTTTTCGAAGTGTAAACTTGTGGGTTGTTATTGATTATAATTGCAAAAATGCCGAAAATAGCGACTGTGCCTGGATGGATTGCACCTTATTCAGAATTGGGTATGGATGGAGAAAAAGTATTTTGCGTAGCATGCAGCAAGATTGTAAGTAAAATTTAAGTTTATTTCCTCTTACTAATCTATAGTTTTTAAACGATGTTTAACAAAATCACCAATACAACGCTTCGACAAATAATTTTATTTTAAAATTTTATTTTAAGATGAGTAAAATGAGATGTATATTTCATGCGTATTTTTCGCATATCATCAGCACAATACGGAATATCTGATATTCCGTATTCTGCTGATGATTTTTAAATAAAAATCATTTTAAAATAAAATTATTTATCGAAGCGTTGTGTTGGTTATTTTATTAAATGTCGTTTATTCCGATTACTTCGCAAACTCTTTACACATTAGTTTTTTATTACTCCTTTATCTTTTACTAACACTTATTTTATAAGAAAACAACTAATAATGTGATATTTTTTATGCAGGTTACAAGTGAGAGAAAGTTCCAAGTCGACCAGCATATTAAAACTCCATCTCATGCTGCAAAACTATCAAAGATGAAATTGGCGAAGAAGGGTCAGCAAACATTACGGCAATGTTTGCCATCAACCTCCAAAAATCGGAACAAGAACAATTTAATGAAGATTTGTGCCTAATGTTTGTGTCGGCAGATATTCCACTACATAAAATAAACAATTTAAATGTCAAGTTATTTTTGCAAAAGTACACCAGCAAATATAACATTCCCGACGAGACCACCTTAATAAAAAAATATATTCACCGTATCTATGCAGAAACATTGAGTAGCATTCAGAAGGCTGTCAAACCTTTACATATGCGCAGATGAAACTACTGATAGTATGGGCCGATACATAGTTCATTTAATGATAGGTATCCTTAACGTATCGGTTCCAGCAAAATCTTATTTAATTTCATCCAAACAGTTGGAAAAGGCAAATAATTTGACAATAACAAGTTTTATACAGGAAGAACTGGCAACCTTTTTCTTACCGAAATCGATTCCAACAGAAAAAATTCTATTGTTTTTAACGGATGCCGCACCATACATGGTGAAGGCAGCTTGCAACTTGTAATATATAATAAATAAATAATTTACCCAAATTTAATTCACACAACTTGCTTGGCGCACGGACTAAATCGTGTTGCAGAAGAAGTAAGAAACCATTTTCCCTTGGTAAATACTTTAATTAATAGTGTTAAGAAAGTGTTTTTAAAGGCTCCATTAAGAGTTCAGTTTTACAAACAACATCTACCCGGTATTCAGCTTCTTCCTCAACCAGTAATCACACGATGGCAAACGTGGTTGGAAGCTGCCAATTTTCATGCAAATCATTATGAAGAAATAAAGACAATTATTATGGATCTTGATAGCGATACACAATCTGTGCTAGACGCCCAAAAGGTGTATTCGAGTAAAGAAATACCTCAATAGTTGGCGTTTATTAAAGCCAACTACAGTTTTATTTCCACTTCTATATTGCAATTAGAAAAACAATTTATGTTGCTAATTGAGAGCGTTGAAATAATAAACAAATTTGGAAAGTTATGTTTTGATGTTAAAGGAAGGGTGGGAAAATGCGTGTATGAAAAATTTTTAAGTGTAATAGAAAGAAATGAGGGTTTTAAAAAGCTAAAGTATATTGCTAAAATTTTGTGTGGTGAGTGAGTAGAAAATATTGAGTTGACAATAGAGGATATTTCTAATTTGAAATATGCTCCTATAACAAGCATGGACGTAGAACGAACCTTTTCAATATATAAATACATGTTATCAGACGAGCGCCACAATTTTTCTATGGAAAACTTTGAGAGATATGTAATTGTAAATTGTTTTCATAGTTAATTATGTTGTAAAATGTTATAAATAAACTTGTAGTAAACATAATGGAATATTTTTTCTATAGTATTATATTTTCTAGCATTACTCCTATTTTTTTATCTGCATATTTTTCATAAGAAAGTGCATATTTAGGCCAAAACATCTGCATATTTATGTGCATATTTCCACTTTTTTTGCATATAATGCGGCCTCTACTGATCACGTACATTCTTAGTACAAGTTTAATAAAATTGTAACACAAAATTTACTTGGCGGTGGATACAAAGACAAAACTTTTGTTACAACATGTGGTCAATGTGACCTCCACCTTCATTAATGCAGAGGTCAATTCAGCGTAAAAATATAGCGTCTAACTTAAATTTGAAAAGCTGACATAATATTGAGTTAACCCTTAAATGCATGAATTTCTGAATAGTGTTTAGAAAGGATTCCAGGGGATTTTCAAACTTTTTATTCATAGAAAATTATGTAATAATACAGAGGTTGAATTTTTTTTAAATCTAACTAACGAAAAGGATTTGTTGTGGCTAACTTTCAAAATTATGCATTACATTATGGCATCGAATGATAATTTTGGAAACTGTTATTTTTCTTATTGCCACTTAAATGTGATAGTCTGCGCAAATCCAGTGCAGTTCGGCCTTTCACAACGATTACGAGATTCTGTCTAATTCATCAAGTGGACAATTTGATAAACCGTATATATCCTGCGGAGCATGTTGAGTAAGACCTCGTCTTTTGTTCTCCTTCATTTGGAATTTGATTGAAATTTTACTTGGGTGTCCAAAAGAGGACACCCATCCTGTTCGACAACATTTAGCAAGTAGATAGAAATTACTTTTCCTAAATTCCTAAAAAGTGGTATTTGAGTTTCAAGAATGGTTATCCTCCAAGATTGCTTTATATAAAATCCAGTTGTTGGTAAGTGTCATATCTATAAAATGATGAAAGATTCGCATGTATCACTTCTTGCTTTCATTTTTTGTTCATTTGTTAATCTACAATTTATAATTCCAATATGCCAATAATTTTAGTGTATTGAAGTAGTTATAAAAACATCTTTGTAATTCGCAACAACTACATTTGCACTACATTTGCACCTGCCCTGATTTAAATCAGGTTCATTCTCTATTCTGGAATCGCCGTGTCTTTGGTTGGAATATACCACAAACCTATAAGCAATCCCATCGGTCCCGTACGGCATAAACATCTTAAAACCCCATTCACGGGGCTTCATGGGTACTGCTTCATGTAGTGCCTAACTTTAGTTGAACACAACTGCTCATCAATTGAAAGTTTCTCCTCCAGGCGTACTTTTCTAAATCGTGTGTTCAAATGATCCATTATAGGTCATGCGTTCTTTAATTTTATCAACTCCAACATCAGATGACCAGTGGTTATCTTGTATTGGGTAAACGCACAATCGATGTATGTATTCTAATATATATTTGTAATTCTTGTGGAGACAGAGACATTGGTTTGTTTATATGCTTTTAACTGGTATATAAATTTGATTTAGCCGCAACATTTCCCATAAACGTTTCTGTGAAAAACAAAGAAAAACATTCATATGGTGCATCTATCTTTAGAATTCGAGAACGTGAGATTAGAATTTCAAAGAAATTTTACTTGGTCTTCATCTATGAGTAGATTGTTCTTGTTCCATATCATATCTTTTTTCATCCTGAACTTTAATGATCTTGACATCGAAAGTGTATCCATTCGGTTCATTTCTAGCGGCAAATTCTTCAATTTGCATTGTTCGATCGTCATCATCATCGGCAAGACCATTGGAATCAAGAACCTATAATATATTCCAATTCTGCTTAGGTTAAATTTCCTTTTATCCAGTCTACAAGGAAAAAGCGTAAATTTAGAAAATAATAATCGTTAGTACATAGCATGTGAATAGATGGTGGGGCAAATCTACAACCTAGTAAACACTAGTAACTCACTACTTGATGTTGCAGATTATTACCAGAGTTATTCATGCGAGCCAAAATTGTCAAGTTTCCTAGTGGTACATGCAGCGATCCAGATTTACTGGCGGCGGATCTTCGAACTAAACACGTTTAATTTCCTTAATTTCAAATTCGTTAATTCCTAACATTACAGAGTTCTTAATATCGTTTCGTTGTACGATAGCGTTCCTCGTTCCATCTAATTAATTGTGGTGAATTTAGTTGCTTCAGGTTTTGCGTTCTTACTGGATATTTCGTTAATAAAAGTTCCAATTTTTAAACACAGTCCGTTTGAACTTATTTCCGTTTTGGAAAATTTCCAGACGCGAGGCTTTTAGCTTGAAAATCTATACATTACTACTTAAATTAGAAAGCACGGAATGTAGCATTTCTGTCTATTGTCTGTTCTGTCTATTGGGTAATAGATTTAATGGTTAACGTATTGACAAAACAAATGCGTATTCAATAAACCGAAGTGTACGTGTGCTTTAATTAAAAGATAAATATTATAGAGTTATGAAATTTCTTCCTTTATCGTGACCGAACTGTGTGTTTGCCATGCAACAAATCGATTGTTCATTTCGTTTCTGAGCGCGAATTAATTCAATCGGGTACCATTCCCAGACCTTCCCTGTGTAATATAGTTTTTAATCGTTATATGAGATGAAATAATCAGCAATACTCCATCAGTTCGAAATCCGACCATAACGACGTTATTTATTTTATTTAATTCGGTGCGGATTGCCGTAACTGATCGGAAAACCTTTTCACGTTTTATTTTTATTTCGGTTACAATTTCCATATATTAAAAAGTAAAGTTAAACTACACATTAATATTTGCTTTTAACAAAATTGCGACCGCAAAATCAGAATTTATTTATTAGTTTTATTTATTTTACAACTGATTCGATTAAATCTGAATTATTACCATTTGCTCGATTGGATTTGGCGCCGAAATTAAACTTTTAATCATTGTTTATAGAGGACGAACGTGGTAAATGTATCAGAGCGAGTCAATAATGTTCATATTACCGCTTATATGACATTGGTTCGTTTTAATTAATAATAATTCGAATAATGTATAAATTAGGTTTTGATTTTATCGACGGAATTTCGAGGTCCAAAAGGGAAATATATTCAAGTTCCCTTTTTTTGTGTAGATGCCATTTTATTTAACGACCTCGGAGTTAGGGGGATATCTGGCGCGATTGTCCCTTTGAAAAATTTATTTCCGAGATAATAGGAAAAACATGTCTTTTCCCCGACCTACTTTTATCTTTGCTTTCCTCACGTTTCCGTAGCGATCGACTTTTTCTTCGCCCGTTTACGACCATGAAGATTCTCGGAGTTTCTTCCCGGGAAAACTCAACTCGTCGATAATTTTTCTACATACTACAGTTACGTTGTTTGGAGGAAAAGGCAAGATTTTTCTGCGATCTTTGTTGATGGATTTAAAGCGAATTTAAAAAGTAAAAGTGCGATGTCGAATGTGAATTTATATCTGAGATTTATTGGTTTAACGAACAAGTAATACTTTTACAAAAATTTGATCGCAATTTTTTCGTGAAATAAAATGCCTTTATTCAATATTGTTGTAAATTTTTATCCACGATCTTTTGTTATTTTCTGCAAGCACCATAATTCCTGGTTGATAAAACTTATTTTTATCTGTGAAAGTGTGAACGAATCGTGTTTTAACATCATCAACGTTACTTCACCTTAGAGATTGTGAATAATGAGTGTAAACACGAAAATGTATGTACGAGGGCGATTCGTAAAGTAAGTTGCGTTTTCGCCTAGTAAGCAGGGTAGTGGGGATATATGCGTGATCACACCGTTGTGGGTAGTTTGGTTCAATGTGAGTCTGGC
Source organism: Chrysina gloriosa (assembly GCA_038088585.1). Classification (NCBI taxonomy): domain Eukaryota; kingdom Metazoa; phylum Arthropoda; class Insecta; order Coleoptera; family Scarabaeidae; genus Chrysina; species Chrysina gloriosa. The sequence goes on along the minus strand of CM076087.1, from coordinate 16,137,826 downwards.
AGTGCTAGCGAGGGAATCGTTCGCACATTCGTGCTATTTTGGTAGTTGCTGCTGCTGCATTTGAAAATACCGCCGAGTATGAACTGCGTGCTGTTATCCGATTTGTATGTGTTCAAGGAACATGAAGACTACTAAGCATTCATCATGAACTTTCTGTTTATGGTGAAAATGTCAGGAGTAACAACTTGGTTAGAAGATGGTGTCGTATGTTTCGAGCAGGACGAACTAATTTCCAGGATGAAGAACAGAGTCCAAGACCAACTGGTATAACGGACGAACTTTTGGGTAATGTTGAAGAGAAAATTTTGTGAAAATCGGCGATTACCAGTTACACAACTGAGGACCTTTTCCCGTCAAATATCAGGTACGGTTTTGTACGAGGTTGTTGCTGAATATTTAGGTTACTACAAATTTTGTAAACGCACGATGCCAAAACTTCTTATCGGAGACCATAAAGCAATGAGAATGGGGTTGCAACTAACTTTTCTCACGCGTTACGATGTGAAAGGTGGAGGCGCAGTGGGGGCGCCTTCACGTATAAAGTGCCCTCAAACATTTTCTGCGAGAAAGTCTTTTGGGACAAGGTCAAAATCTGTTCATTCCAGTTTAACTAACGACCGTGAAAGCGAACAATACACGTCCTACCAGAACAAGCACTTAATCGTGCTTGATATATGACCCGGATTTTACTAGCGTTTATATTTCTTTGTGTAACTTGTAAACATTCACCTTTAATCTTCAATCACATGTTCGAAGAGTGTTGACAGGTATATTTTGCAGGAACGAACACGGTATGCGCAGAATTTTACTACCATTTAGATTTCCACGTTTACATAATAAACATCCTACTTCATCGCATGCCGTCAGTGGTGATCCAAATGTTGTTTGTGGAACTGCCAAAGTTTAAAAATAATTGCATAAGTTGTGAAAGACAGTATATGAAAGTACAGGCGTGGTTTAAGTTCAAAAGTTGAAGGAAACTTAGATTTAGTTGTTATGCGAACAGCACAACTTTTTGTTTCTTTTATTGGCGTAGAGCACGTATCTGTATTTCGATGTTGTTGTCATATATCACATGTTTCATAAACTAATTGTTAAAAGAGTAGGGAAAGATGAGCCCTTCACGACCCGCTTCCCGCCTCCCGTCTCACGCTATCTGTGACGTCAACATGATTAACGAAGACGATTGTTTTAATCCAATTGACATAACCTGAGGGCCGCGCTCACTCAAAAGTTTTTAAATAACACTTATGCGGGTGTGACCCTCTCAAAAAGCATCAACAGGGGCAGTTTCCGTTTGGGTGTGGAATGGTTTTATTTCCCAACAACCTTATATCTGTGACGTCAACAGTGGGCCCGCTACGTTGAACCCGGTTTAACCATTTTTCTATATTTGCTTACATTATGTATGATGATTTTGAAGTAATGTTAAAGTAGTTGAACAGGGATCAAAAGTGTTACTTCAAAATCTCACCACCAGATGGCATCACAACCTTGGTTCCGAACCTTGCCACCAGGCGGCGCCACTGCGTTAGTTCCAAATTTCACCAGCAGACGGTGCGACCGCCGGAAGGCGGGCAATGAACCGCTCATCTTTCCGTACTTAAAAGTATCCACCATCAATTTCTTAAATATTTATCATTTAAACTTGAGCAACAATATTAAATATAATAAAATTCAAATCAGAGTTGTTCATCAATTGGTATAGTGTACTGAGAATTTAGTTAATTTCTTCAACAAAATTGCACCGGCCTAGCTCTTAATTAATGATATAAAAAGCATAAATTATAACAAATTATATTTATAAATTTTGAGAAATATTTAACATAAAATAGAGATAATTACCTAGTGTTGTGTGTGTGTGTGAGTGTAATTTCTTTTATTTGATGATGGTTCTTCCTATGTCTTCTCTATTGAATTCCTTCTTCGATGCAGCTCTATTTTCTATGGATCCTTCCCTCTCTTAACTTCGTTTTTCGGTGTGGCTCTATTTTCAATAGATTCTTCCCTTTTAAAATTCTTTCTACTCCGGTGTGGTGAGGTTCTTTTATTCACACCTACTTCCTTTTCAAACCCTCTTGGTCCAAAATATATTTTAAACTTTTTTGTTGACTTACCTATCTTGCCAATCTTTTTCGTTGTCAAACAAACTTTTTCATTTCTTTCCGGAAATCAGGACTGCACTGCATTATTTCTCCGTTGTCCACGAAACGGAAACTTCAATTCACCATGACTCCAGTTTATCCAAGGGATAAGGTTGTTATAGAAACCTGTATTGATCATGTCGATGTATCCTTGATTATTTATATCTAGTGGTTATTAAGAATTTTTTGTGATGTGAAAGTATTGCATGTATGTGTTTCAATGTTTATAATGCTTTTCTATCTTTTAATCGATGCTTTTTATAATAATTAATAATTTTATTTCTACTTAAAATTTTTTCTCCCATTAAACGTATCTGGCTGAATTAAAATAAGAAGCTAACACCCGTAGGGTAACAAAATGCTTAAAAGGTGGTGTGCGTGGTATTAAAAAGTATAAATAGAACTCAAAAATAAACCGAATGTCATTTGAAGATGAACATCCATAACGCCAACAGTTACTGTGAATTTTGATATATTGAATTGTAATAAATGATAAATTTTCTAATGCTAGTTAACAAGTGCATGGATACGACACCAGACGACAAAATGATCTGCGGATGCCGGCTTTCTCACTTCAACTATCAAACAAGTCGGTTGATTACAATGGTATCAAAATCTTTAACCATATTCCGGAATATATTCGAGCCACCACACCATTTGCCAAATTTAAAACTGAGCTAAAATATATATTTGCAAAAAGGTATATTTTACTCTACGGACGAATGTTTTAAAGCGCATAGTTCTTCCTGAAAATACGTCAGAAACTATTATCTGTATTTTCCTTGCGTTTTCTCTGTGTTCTCTGTGTTTCCCCTTTTTCTTGACTTGTTCTTTGGAAAGTTATTTGAACCACAGGACTTAAAATTATTATTACTATTATTATTATTATTATCATTATAATTTCTCTGTGTACGGGTCGCATGGAAGATCGATTTTTAAGCGAATGCGATCATTTTTCTCCTATTGTAATTTTGTTTTATGATTTATGCATATGTACAATTTGGGGGAAATAAACGTACTATTATTATTATTATTACTTGAAATTAATCTTACTTACAGTGCTAAAACTGATAATCCTAATTTTCCATCGGCCAATATATTCTACTATGATTTCCGTCGAGCTAATTACGATGAACTTTGTAATTTAATTAGTAATACAGACTGGGCCTTTCTTCTGGAATATCATGATGTAAACAGAGCGGTTGATCAATTTTATATGCGCCTGAATGATGTCTTTCAAACATGTGTTCCTACAAAGCATATGTATTCACAAAATGCTGCATTTCCAATCTGGTTTTCATCGGAAATTAAACGTAATATTAAAATTAAAGCATTTCATCGACAGAAATGGATAAGTACCAAAAAGCCGACATACCTCAACGAATTCAAGAGGCTGCGTACTAGTGTAAAAGAACAGATAATGAGTGCCTATTCCAAATACTTGAATGAAGTTCAGCAAAAGATAAAATCTGACACATCTCTCTTATGGAAATATATTGACCAGAAACGTGGTAATACACGAATACCAGGCACTCTGAATGATAGTGATCAGCTTCTCAAAGATCCACAAGATATTGTCAACTCCTTTGCTAAGTTTTTTCTGAAGCGCATGTTGCGGACAATGTCGGTGTATCCCACGATCTATTACTTACAAATATCCCTATAGTACAACCTGACTTTGTTACCGAGAATAGCCTCCTATTTATGATGTCTCGTTTTAGTAACAAATTTACTGCTGGTGACGATCATATACCAGCCTGTGTGGTGAAGCATTGCCGCAAAGCCTTCGCTAAACCTCTCACAACCTTGATAAATCTTAGCTTGCGAACTAATATATTTCCTACCAAGTGGAAAAGAGCTAGGATCATTCCTGCTTACAAGAGAGGTAATAAAGACCAACTGCGCAATTATCGACCAATCTCCATACTGTCGAATTTCGCTAAGTTATACGAACAAGTATTATATAACTTCATTTACGCTGGTGTCCATATGTATTTGTCGCCATTACAACATGGATTTATGTCTGGTCGTTCCACAATAACGAACTTATCCACTATCACACAATATATTAGTGACTTTTTGGATAATCGTGGCCAGGTAGATGTAATCTACACTGATATATCTCGTGCTTTTGACACAATAAACCACCTTATACTTATTAACAAAATGGACTCGTTTGGATTTTCTTCTTCTTTATTAGCTTTGATGAGCTCATACTTGTCAAATAGAATGGCATATGTGTATTATAACGGATTTACGTCACAGGAGTATTGTGTGTCCTCAGGGGTACCTCAAGGGTCCAATCGAGGACCATTACTCTTCCTACTATATTTGGACGATTTACTTGGAACTCTAACATGTCCAGCTCTCGCTTATGCTGACGACTTAAAAATTTATTCTGTGATCACTGGACCGGATGACGCTGCGCTTCTTTAAAGTAACTTGGACATCATTGATAAGTGGTGTGAACGAAATAAACTTCACTTGAATATTTACAAGTGTTGTAAAGTAACCTACACTAGAAAAACTAACCCGCTGGATTACACCTATTATTTGTGTGGTACATCACTATTAAGCCCTGACAGCTTTCTTGATCTCGGAGTTCTTTTGATGCGTCATTTACTTTTGTTCCACATATTAATCAACTGATAAAGTCTGCATCTAAATCGTTGGGATTTATAATGAGAACGTGTCGGGATTTTACGGATATTACGGTTATTAAGTTATTGTACTTTGCATTTGTCGTCAGCAAGATGGAATATGGAAACTTGATTTGGTATCCAATCTATACAACACACTTGCATGCTTTGGAACACATACAACGAAGATTTTTAAAATTTGCAAACTTTAAAACAACTGGAAATTACCCTGAACGTGGTTGCAACCTAGATGACATTATGAGTCAATTAAACATACATTCACTTGCGAATAGAAGGGAGTATCAAAGTGCGTGATTCTTGAGTAAACTATTAACTAATAACATTGACTGTCCATATTTACTTTCACGGATTTGTATCAACGTGCCTAGGTTTACAACGCGCTCTGCTTCTGAATTTTATCTGCCGACTGCCCGTACAAATGTTTTGCTGCGCTCAACTATTTACAACATGTGCCGAAATGGGAATAAACATTTTGCAGAAGTAGTGCCTTGTGTTTAGATTTCATTACATATGTATGTATACTTTTTAATTTTTACATACTACTTCAATTGAATATATTTTTATTTTATTTTTTTCCTTGTATGGATTACTGTTATGGGTATATACCAACATATTTCTACTTTACTTTTATTAATTTTTGTCCTGTTAATGGATCACCTGTTGGACAATAAAGTTTATTATTATTATTATTATTATTATTATTATTAACCATTCGAGTATTACTATAGTACAATAGTCATCAATGACTTAGTTTCGGAGTCAATGGAACTATTGGGAAACCGAAACGGTAAACAAAAAGTTTTCCAAACTGTTAAAATTGGATTACTTGAGTCGAACGTAATCCGAGAAGAAAAACAAAGATTACACCCTCCTTTTAGTTACGGCAACGAACGTTCCTACAAGGCGTCTTCTCGACCATTTCCATACGAAATACCTCGGGATGCCAGGCATTTAAGATAAGGAGACCCCAAGGACTGCATTAATATCAGGACGAAGGTGATATAATTTAAGGCGGAGTATCAGGAATCCTAACGTCGCGCGTCGTCCCGCGTTAATAAAGGGGAGAGGTTCAATTACAACCCGGGTAACGTAATCAGAGATTAATGACCGAAGAAAAAGCGAGATGGGGCCTCGAAAAGCCCGTTTTGCCCCCCTCCCCGCCCCCTCGCCGATCGGTAACTAACGCTCCTCCCCTCAAACTCCGGGAATATACCGAAATTAATTTATCGGTTTTAATATTACGACGGGATCTGGTTTTCTCTCTTCCCTCGATGAAACGGTTAGGGTAAACCGCCGACTCACCGCGACTACGTATAATGAATTCATCTTTGTTTTAATTTGGTATCCGAACGGTTGATTCCGTCGTAAGTTCGGATCGAACAATTTAATTTCGCAGGAACGAATCCAACGGCGGTGCTTTAATGGATCATCATCGCTCTTTTTCCAAAATTCGACCTTGTTATCTATAAGGCCGGAGGTAGAAATTGAATTTCTTCGCGTGCGTCGACCAGGAATCAAAGGGAAAGATGGTAATAATAAGATTTTAAAAGTAAAACAGAAATACTGCTGGGCTAAAAGTGCGCTCGCTTTAAAACTGTATAAGCTAAACTGATGTTTGCGATTTATCTACTTACTTGCCCTCGTACCTATAGCAAGTTTTACTTCATTTAAGATCTCAAATTGAATACACCCTAGTACAGCGGTGGCGAAACTATGCCACGTGTGTCAGACGCAGACCCACGCAGCCTTTTTAAATGACCCACGCGTTGATTTTTACAAACCTACTTTTGATATCATAAAAGAGGGAACAGACCATCAACAACATTAAAAAAGTAAAGTATATATATCTAGTGCAGAATTTATAAAAAAAGTCCAAGTGGACGTTGGCTAGCTGAAGAATTCGAATGAAAAAAGCAATAGTTTTGACGAATTTTCAAATATAGATTGGTTAAATGATGTAATGTTCCTATGCGTCATCGCCCACCAATGAATTGAATAAAAACTTCAAGGGAATGGACAAATTCCTTTAATGACCTTTGAAAATATTAAAACATTTTTGACGAAACTTTACTAAGGAGTTGGAAATGAAAACCACAAAATATTTTGATAGTTACAAAAACTTTTTCTGAAATACGCTTGACATTCACGAAAATGCATTAAAAATATTTCATGATTATACTGGAAATAAAATGTGCTTTTAAGGAGAGATCTAATCGATTTTAAGGTTTGGAAAATACATTTCATTATTATTGCATATCCATACAAAACGGAATTCGAAACAATGGAGTTAACCGAATTTATGTGGTTAGTGTAGTATAGTATTACTCGAATGGCTAATTACCATTAGAAAATTTATCATTTATTACAATTCAATATATATCAAAATTCACAGTAAATGTTGGAGTTATGGATATTTATATTCAAATGACATTCCGTTTATTTTGGGTTCTATTTATACTTTTTGGATACCACGCACACCACCTTTTAAGCATTTTATTACCCTATGGGTGTTGTTTCAACAATGAACTTTTTCCAATGCACTACAATGTATTTAGATGTGATCGTGATCCCCGTACCACCGGTAAATCACTGGGTGGTGGAGTACTTGCTGCTATCTCAAGTTCTCTTGCTTGTTCTTCTGTTGATGCCACAATGTTTAAAGAGCTTGTACCTCTCATCGATTTATTGATTTTGAACATTACCTTGAATGTTGCATATATTTATATTATTCTTCTCTATATACCTCCAGATCTTTATTTGAAGAATTCTTTGAATTACTTGAGATATTTGTCTCAGATCTCGTTGATCCTAAACTAAATTTTTTCTACTGTTTCAAACATCCCTAAATCTTACACAATTCAATCACATTTTAAATGATAATGGTCGGATGCTTGATGTGATTTTGTCTAATTGTGATTATTTGTTTGAAATTGAACACGACTCGGTTCTACTGGTTTTGGAGGATTTACGTCATCCAGCCTTGAGTATGTATTTCACTTTTAAACCAACGTGTACATCTCTACCTTTTCCTTCCAATGTAAACAAAAGATATAATTTCTACAAGGCAAATTATAATAAACTTTATTCGGATTTGTTGCTTGTTGATTGGTCTTTTTGCATAACTATACTGATATAAATGAAGTAGTTTATGAATTCTATGTAATACTATTCGAAATTCTTGAGCTGTCTGTGCCTTTGGCGGCAGCTGAAAATTCTTCGAGGTATCCTTTATGGTTCACGGTAGATATAAAGAACGAATTAACAATAAAGAAATACTATTATAGAAAATGGAAAACAACTGGTAGCATGCATTTTAGGCGTGAGTTTCAGAGGCTACGGAAATCTGTCAAAACTAAGATCTCCACAGCTTACCATATCTACAATCAAAATATACAACATAAATTATCGCTTGACTCCCGTTCCTTCTGGAATTACATTAGATCGAAGAAATGTTCGAGTAGAATTCCTAGCAAGCTTTCTGATTCTAACCAGGAATATAATACACCAGAAAGCATTGTAGATGCTTTCGCGTCTGTTTTCTCGGATGCCTTTTTGCAGAGTGACAGAATTAATGGTTTATCTGATTTGCCATCAAACCATCCATTGGTGCACATCCGCTCCATCACCACTGACGATGTAGTACGGCATATTAAGAGACTGAAAAATAAATTCTCTGCTGGTCATGACAACATAGCTTGTTTTGTGGTGAGAGATTGTGCTTCGATTTTCGCTGAACCGTTATGCGTGATTTTTAACAAAGCTCTGCGCACGTGCGTCTTTCCAGATGCCTGGAAGGTAGCAAGAATTTGTCCGGTGTTTAAGAGAGGCGATGCCAGCAATCCTAAAAACTACCGTTCCATCGCAATTATTTCTGCATTTACGAAGGTATTCGAGTCGTTGATTTATGAACAAGTCGCATTTGTCACTAAATCCTCTATGTCCTTCTGTCAGCATGGATTTACCTCACGAAGATCAACCGTCACCAATTTGTGCACTATAGCGCAGGTTATAGCTGAGACATTGGATTTGGGTGGGCAACATGACGTAATATATACTGACTTTTCTAGAGCTATTGATAGTATTGACCACAAAATACTACTTCACAAACTAAGCTCGTTTAACTTCGATAACCCATTGTTAGCCTTGTTGTAACAAACCGCCAGAATTACGTTTATTACAATGGATTCAGATCTAAATATTACGTATCAGCCTCAGGAGTCCCTCAGGGTTCGAACCTTGGTCCACTTTTGTTTAACCTGTTCATAAATGATCTCATTATATCGATTCAATGCCCTGTCTTGGCTTACGCCGACGATCTCAAAATCTATCATAACATACTTTCTTATTCGGATGTTGATCTTCTACAGCAAAATTTAAACTTAATTTTTCTTGATGCTCTGATAACAAGCTCAGTCTAAATATCGAAAAATGCTGCTTTGTTAGATATACTAGGAAATTAAGCATAATAAACTCAGCTTATTATATCGACAATATACCTTGCTTTTCATCCGTCAGAGACTTAGGTGTCACTTTTGATTCGGTGTTGACATTTTCTGAGCATATACATATCTGCCGTTACTGTTTCTGCATATAAAACACTGGGTTTCATTATTCGAACATGTAAGGATTTTACCAATTTGAGTAGAATATGTTCACTGTTCTACGCTCTGGTTATCAGCAGATTGGAATATGCGTCTACGGCCTGGTTTCCGATATACAGTGTTCATTTCAATGCAGTAGAACGAATGCAGAGACGATTTTTGAAGTATCTATCGTACAAGCAGGACGATTTTTACCCGATTCAAAATACTGATTATAATGATTTATTCTGAAGACATGGTTTTCAATCAATGGCTCAGCGCAGAGTTGACATCAGTGCCTCCTTTATGGTCAATTTGATTTATAGTAAGCTGGATGCCCTGGAATTACTGTCAAGTGTCAACTTTCTGGTGGCACGCCTTGAATCAAGATCGAGTGACTTAATCATGGTTCCTACGCCAAGAACCAATATTCTTCTTAAAGCCCCTTTATTTCATTCCGCTAAGAATTTCAATATTCAATATACATAATGCTGTAATCTTTGTTTTGAGATGTTTTATTTTTTCATTGTACTCTTTTTTTGTATTGCCCCTTGTTGGATTTATTCTGTTGGATAATAAATAAATATTATTATTATTATTATTATTATTATTATTATTATTATTATTATCTTATTTTAACTCCAGCCGGACACGTTTAATGGGAGAAAAGAAAGTAACTAGAAATAAAATTAATAATTATCATAAAAAGCATCGATTAAAACGTAGAAAATGATTGTAAACATTCAGACACATACATACAACATTTTTACATTACAAGAATTCATAATAACTACCGGATAAATAACCAAGGATACATCGACATTCAATACAGGTTTCTATAACAACATATTATGCCTAGGATGAACTGGAATCAAGGTGAATTAAAGCTTTCGTTTCATAGACAACGGGGAAATGAGGTCCTGGAGTCCTGGTTTCCGGAATAAAAAATGTTTGTTTGGTTAATGACGCACAAAAATTGACAAGATAGATAAGTCAACAAAAAAGTTTATAAATATATTTTAAATAAAAGAGTTTTAAGAAGAAGTACCAGTGAATAAAAGCACCTCACCATACCGGACAAGATAGAATTTAAAAAGGAAAGAATCCATAAAAAAGTGCCACACCGAAAAGGAAGTTAAGAGAGGGAAGAATCCATAGAGAATAGAGCTGCATCGAGAAAAGAAGTTAAGAGAGGTGACATAGGAAGAACCATCATCGAATAAAAGAAATTACAGTCACACACACAACACTAGGTAATTATCTCGATTTTATGTTAAATATTTCTCAAACTTTATAAATATAATCTGTTATAATTTATGCTTCTTATATCATTAATTAAGGGCTAGGCCGGTGCAATATCGTTTAAGAAATTAACTAAATTCTCAGTACATTAGGTATCCATGACTTAGAAATGAAATTCGGCAATAGAAGAAATGTCTGGAAGTAATGCAGATAATAATGATCCCACACTAAAAAAAAACAAAAGAAACACGAAGGAGAAATCTCTCTAGTACCGAATCCCCGACATCACGCGGGTTACACACGCTATACCAAAAGTAAGTCTGGACATATTTCTCGCTTGGAATGACCTATTAAAAAATCACAAAGGCCGAGATTTTCAACGAGGAATTCAATGGTGATTAGATTTCACGATGAAATGAGTTTTAAGGCCACTTCGAAATAAACTTTCTTTTTCTTAATGGAAACCCGAATTTTTGGCTTCGGAAATCAAAAGCCCAGGAAACTCCTAACAAGAATTGCAAAATGATTTGATGGGCGATTTGGGCTAACTCTACTAGTTTTCTTTAAACCACTTGAAAATAATTAAATTTAAAGTTTCCATGAGGTGAACTTTTCCAAAGTAAAAAGATTTCTGGTACTTGTTACTTATTTGGATGCAAAATTTCCCCGTTTTGCGATCTTTAAAGCCATAAAACATATGGGTTGCATTAAGAGTCTGTATCTTAATGTGGGGGTATTAAGGTACAGCCTGCATATGATAAGATACAAGAAAAATATTCTTGAGTAATACCGGAAAAGGGATTGCAGTCGTAGACACGACTTTCGTACACGTTGGTTCTTATCAGTACGGCACAGCTTGGATAAAACCGAATCCCCCACGTTCGGAGACCGACCAAACCAATTCTGCGATCCAGGTTTGGGGACATTGAATGCCAAAGAAGAAAGTACAATAAGCAACAATAGAGAACTCGATGATGGAACAATGAAGTTAAGTAAAACAAAAGAAAACAGTATGGAAAACCCTCTTACATGCAAATACATCAAAATACAAAAAGGTATACAACGTAAAGAGACGAGAAATAAAACAAGCAGTAAAGAGGGCAAATATCTTGGTAGCGTAGTGACGAACGATGGAATGTTGGATGCACAAATAGCAAATAGAGGAAGACAATATTGGGATACAGAAAAAAAAATAAATAGGGAAGTAAAGCGGCAGATCTACAACAAGGCAATTACCAATCCTGACATACGCCAGTGAAAACTGAACGATAAACAAAAAACGGGACAAAGACCAATATATTGGATATGTAACAGATTAGAAAAATGGGCAGCGGTAACCAAACTGTACGGTACAAGAGATAATGAAATTAGGAAAACCAGCAAATTAGGAAAGATCAAAACAAATCAATTAAACTGGTACGGGCATAACCCCAGGATAACCCCACATACATACTGGTATAGAAAATATTTGATAGCGGAGGCCCCAGAAAAGGAAGACCTACAAGGATATGAATGGACCAGATCGAAGAATATGGAAAGGACCCATAGAAGACATAAAAAGACTAGCAACAGATATGATAGGGTGGAAGAAATGGACAAGAGTAGAAGCGAATTCCCAATCCGACGCTTGAAGGGACACTAAGGATCGGATAAAGAGAAAGAAGAACAAGTGCTAGTTACAGCAAGAAATTTCTCGCGACAACGACAATCAATTACACGCGACACGAACTCGTAAATCCGCGGATAATTGGCCGAAACGCTTAATTAAATCACGCCGCCTCGCGATGACGGCATAAATAGCGTTATCGATTTCGCCACCTCAAAGTACCCGAACCCCGGGGATACATAGTCCTTTAGGACTGAAGACCTCGCGCATTACTACCCCATCGAACTAATAGACGGCGGAAATTAAAAGGAGACAGCCCTTTAGTATACGTACGAAACGAGGCGTGATGTTAAGGGCGACGAAACAAAGAGGGAGTGAGAGAGGACACCTGTGGGTTTTGATCTCGCCACGGAGGAAAGGGGCGGCTTGCGGATCGCTATTAAGGTGAAATTTATGCCGAAAATTAGAAGTGTGTGCGGTCGCTTTTATTATCTACGTGCGGATAACGGTAGCAACGTGTCCCCAATAAATAAGCCCGACTTAAATGGTAGACAGAAACCGCCTCCGGCGACCGTTACGTTAACGGGTGCAGGATCCGCTTAAACGGTTTTTGGGGAGTGGATAGCGCTTACATATGTATATATGTATATCGTAGTACGTGCATGCGGTGAATATTTTGCCTTCCCCGGTTTGTGCTGGTCCAAACATCTAGCAGTTTGAATTGGGACTCGTAAGGGTGAGGCTTGTTGCTTGGGAGCTTCGGAATTAAAAGCATGTGGATAGGGCTTGAAAATTTAGGAAAAATCCGAATCCCGTCCAATCGGCTTGAAGATTTATGTAGTTGGAGAAAAGGAGTCTGAAATGAAAACTAACAAAATTTTGAGTTAATTTCGTTTCCATGCCTGGTTCTATACTTTGCTAGTAGAATTTTGTTACGTTTTTCTTTGTTTGTTATTTTCTCTGCGTAATTTCCATCGCTACAATTATCGTTTTATTTAATCTTTGTTCGTGGCCTTGGGAGTCATCTTGCGGTCGATATCCTTATAAATAGCTCAACGATTTTCACGCTAGAACCTACATGCACATTTAATTTCCGTTTTCCGTTTGATGTATCTTCGGGTTTAGGTCAGAAGGTCGTAGACTTTGGCAGAGTAAACACGTTGTTTCATGAAGTGAATTTTCTTCCAAGAGGTTTGTTCGTTTGAACTTTCGACGTTTCGTTGGATATTAGGGAAAAATGCTTCGCCATTCCGTTGCCTTATTCTCGTCTTTGGATCGCCAAACCAGCGTTGGGTTTTGATTACGGCCCGGAAGGACCGACTAATCTCAGACTTATTGAAGCACGTGTGACATCACTAGCCATGTTGAGTGTTTTGCTCCGTTCTAGCGGCAAGAGGTTCATTCTATCCTAATCGTATTCTTAGAATTTTCTGTTTCTTTAGGGGTTTGAGCATTGGGCCATTTTAGTAGTGGGCCGTTTTTAGTATTGAGCCGTTTCTAGTTTTGGGGCCGTTTTTATTCCAATCCGTCTTAGCGGTGATAGTGGTCTTAGCTGTATCAATCCTGCCCGGTGCTCGTCCGGTTAATCAACTCCCGGGCCGTTCTAATTTTACCTAGGAAGAACGAGAGACGGCAGAACGCAGAGATCTGTAGATGTTGATTAATTAATAACGTAGATGCTCTGGAATTTATACTAATTTATGTTATTTTAGTTATTTTATACAATTAGTTCATTAGTTACGTATTTCCATTCGTAAAAATTTGTTATTTTTTTATCCGTTCTGCTTATGTATTAAAGACTCGTCAACGTTATTAAATAATCAACATCTACCGATGCCCCTGACTAAGAATTTTTGGCGCCCAACGTGGGGCCATAGAAAAAAACTATCTCAGAGTGTCACCTGCTGTACACTTCTCTGTGTAGCCCTGGAAAAGCAGGAACCCTGACGGTGTTCCAAAAATTCCGGTTAAAATTTGGTTGGCAGTAATAAAAAGGGGAAAATCCAATAAGAACAAAAAACACCAATAACGCTGACGAATGTTTAATACATAGGCAGAACAGATAAAAAGAACTTTTTACGAAGGGAAATACGTCACTAATGAACTAATTACATAAAATAAGTAAAATAACAAAAAATACTAATGATTCTAGAGCATCTACGTTATTAAATAATCAACATTTATCGATGCTCCTGGCCAAGGATTTCGTTTACAGTACGGCGGTATGGGATCGTCTCTCCGTTCTCCCGTCTCTCGTTCTTCCTAGGTAAAGTTAGAACGGCACGGAAGTTGTTTAATCGGACGAGCACCGGGCACGATTGATGCAGCCAAGACTACTACTACCACTCACAAGGAGAAGGTAAGGTCATCGGATTTTTGTAATTTTTTATATTTATGCTACGTGTAGTTTGGACCTTAAATAAGAATATTTTGAAGTAGTTCGACGCAACGTTCATAAATTACCGAGATAATCGATGTTGAAGTTTCACCCACCATTTAAATCCACTAGATATAATACGATTGTCAAATTGACTCGTGGCCTAGTCGATAGCGTTTTGGTGCGGTACTTACGAGATCGCTAGTACCGGTCTCGTCACGGGACGTTTCCTTTTCTTCCATTCAAAACGCACCATATGTTTTTCATTCTTCTTCTCATATCAAAAATTATGAACAAACGAAATATATGAACTATATGCAGGAACATTCTTCAAGTACATCATTAAAATGCACAATCGATTGATAAACAATATTCATTTTGAATTAACTTAACAATAAGGTAACAATAAAAAAATTTTGCTTTCCATGTTTCTATGATAACTACCATTCTGGCTCGTGCCACACTGCGTAAAATGTCGCATTTCCTACCTGACTCCGTTCGTTCTTTTTTTTTTGAAAAAACCTTATTGTTAATTCAAAATGAATATTGTTTATCAACCGATTGTGCATTTTAATGATGTACTTGAAGAATGTTCCTGCATATAGTTCATATATTTCGTTTATTCATAATATTTGATATGAGAAGAAGAATGAAAAACATATGGTGCGTTTTGAACGGAAGAAAAGAAATGTCCCGTGACGAGACCGGAACCAGCGATCTCGTGAGTGTCGCACCAAAACGCTATCGACTAGGCCACGAGTCCATTTGACAATCGTATTATATCTAGTGGATTTAACTGGTGACGGAAACTTCAACATCGATTATCTCGGTAATTTATGAACGTTGCGTCGAACTACTCCAAAATATTCTTATTTAAGGTCCAAACTACACGTACCATAAATATCAAAAATTACAAAAATCCGATTACCTTGCCTTCTCCTTGTCAGACGGATTGGAATAGAAACGGCCCCAAAACTAGTAACGGCCCAATACTAAAAACAACCCACTACTAAAATGGCCCAATGCTCAAACCCCTAAGGAAACAAAAAATTCTAAGAATACGATTAGGATAGAATGAACCTCTTGTTGTTAGAACGGGGCAGAACACCTAAAATGGCTACGGATGTCACACGTGCTTCAATAAATCCGAGATTAATCGGTCCTTCCGAGCCGTAATCAAAACTCAACGCCTGTTTGGCGATCCAAAAGCTCACCAATTTCGCTCCAGGAGTGACGTTCGCTATCACCCAGGGTGCCAGCCAGCTGGTCGGCGAGGGAGAAGGTGAACTAAACTCCAAGAACTGTGTATTAGGGTGCTACCTGTTTTACACTTAGGGCCGATTTCATAATCGGGTACTTAAACCTCCGTTAACTAATGGAGGTTTAACTTTAATTGTAGATTTAGAGGTACATTAAATTGTGGCAGTTTCATAATCGTTTGACATGCGCACGTTAAGTAACGACGGTTTAAGTAAGCATTTGAACCAATTAGGACAAATGTGCAAAGAAGAACAAGAAGTATGCTATCATCAGCTGTTATTTCGTTCAAAATATAACCTAAGTTAGAAAGCAGCAACGGCAAGAAACAAAGAATGGACATTTTAGAAACAAATAGTTCTTTATCTGATAATGATTATGTATTTATACGGAGGAAAAAAGGTTTATAAAAGATCTACCAATTCCGTTGAAGAAATATGAAGAAGTGAATTTTTGGTTTGCCGGTTGCATTTCTTAAAATTCTCTATTACTAAATTTACGAAAAACTACCGCAAGTTAATAGAAATTCACCGTGCGAAAAATACAAATATCATTCAAACGTTTCTCAATAAATATTTATAGGTTAACTTGCTTACATAAAGAAGTACCGGTACGCATGCGCGGGCCCAGTTAATGCTACCATTAACGTTATAATGGACCAAATATTAGCCATTAGCTTAAACGTCCATTAACGCCACCCGTTACCTTAAATAATGATTATGAAATTCATTTTTAATTTAATGCCGGCATTAACATTTAATGAAGGATTAATTTTGATTATGAAATCGGCCCTTACCCTGTCAAGCCGTGGATAAACAGGAATCCTTGTAGTTGGTCAAATCTCCCGGGTGAAAAAGAATGGGTTGCGATATTAAAAGGGAAAAACCAAAACAAACAAGCAACCATGAGAGTTGACGAGTCTTTAATAATTATGGAGTCAAAGAAAGAAAATTACAAAAGAAAAAGCAAATCGTAAAAAAAAGAAAGTACTATTCCAGGTATTCTAAGTATTCTAATTTGCTAAACAAGGAACCAACCGATTACCTTGGACAACGTTATCGTTTACAGTGGTTTCAATTAAGATTGGAATAACAAATTTACTTATTTAAGATATGTGATGCTTTAAATATTGACGAGAAATTTACAATGGTTTTAATTAAAATTCAAATAATAAATTTACTTATTTAAGATGTGATACATTAAATTTTGAAAAAACTAAACCAAAGTTGTCAAAAGGGTGCGACTTAGATGTATGTTCTGTCGGGAATGTGCGGCGAGGTGGGATCGTAACTCCAGCAGTGGGCCAAATGACAGCGCTGTCACATTGGAGCGACCAAAAATTAAACGGCCCAGGCTGAAACCCGTAAAGAAACAGAAAATCCTAAGAATGCGATTGCCGAAAAGTATAAAGTGAACCTCTTACCGTTAGAACGGGGTTTCCATCGAGAAAAGAACATTTGACCTTGAAACTTACTTCGAAATATTATTTCATGGTAGAATATATTATTATAGAATAAATTCGTGGGTGATTAATGTAATTTTTTAACAGGTCACACCCAGCGAAATATTGAGGTGTCTCCATACTTCCGGTACACCTGTATATTGTGACTTATATATTGAAATATGAGTTCTAAATTAAAATTTTGTCGTTGATTGACCAAGAAAGGTGATGAAGATAATCCCGAAGATAAGTAGCAAGTAATTACGAAGCTACATAAATCCTTGTGAGATTGAAAATCGTAATTAATTAGATGAAGATATTTGTTTGACTACTGACATCTCACCTATTCCAACATCATTTTTTTGGAGAAACAATCTTCAGAATCCTCTCCCAATCTCTGGAAGTTTTGAAGAAAATTGAAGGGTGACTTTAAAAGTGCATATGTGCATTCTGATGTACTTCCAGTAATTACCAAAAGAGAGGGTAGATTGAACAGTTTCCGGAATGACATTGAAAATAAAATAATACTGATTCCCGACCGTTTATCCTGAATTGCTGCTTTCAATTTGGCCACTAGCAGTTTTCCCTTTTCAAGATAACAAATTAACAGAATTCCTTTTGCAATGGTGTTGCAAATGTGAAATGGTCTTTACCTTCTTCAGAACCGATTCACCGCGTGTAATCAACTGTTTTGATTGCATTTTTATTTCTGGTGTGTAGTGATGAATCCAGGTCTCATCCATGCTCACAAATCGTCTCTTGAAATCCGTTGGATTCCTCGTAAATACTTCCAAACAATCGGTTGAGGTTCGAGCTCAAATGCGTTTTTGGTTCAAATTGAGCAAATGCGGCACCCATCGCGCAGAAATCTTTCTTAAATCCAATTCATTATGTAAAATACGAACTACTCGTTCACAAGAGATGTCCACGCATTCACCAATTTGACATCCCTTTTTTCGGTGATCTGCCAAAACCATACCATAGATTTTTGCCACAATTTCTGCCGTGGTAGTTGTTTCCGAACATCATGAACGTGGTTCATGCGTTCATGCCTGCGACCACGCTTGAATTCCGAAACCCAAAAACTCACGGTGGAGAATGAAGGTGATGAATCCTCAAGAATAGCATCTAACCTTAATTTGATTCTCGTTGTCGATTTTTCCAAATAGAAAAAAATTGATGACCGCTCGAACTTCGTTTTTATCCATAATTGAAAAGCATACATAGGACAGTCGAGACGCGCAATAGCTACACGATTCAAAGAAGATGTGGCACATTATCGCTACGGCAGGATAGACTCGTCAAGTATCGCGAAACATATACACGACACGGGGCACGACATAAAAATGGAAAATTTAAAATTGATAAGACAGGTTGATTTACCGCGAGAACTTGATGCGTATGAAGCGATACACATACACAAATATACAAATGTTCTATATCGAGATGGCGGGCTGATTCAATTTAGTTTATTCCGGCTATTATAATTAACGAAATAATTAAGTGATATTGCTCATGGAAAGGTAACTAGCATTTTGATTTTAATTTTCTTCGGGAAATTAACCAAATTATTCACAGAACGATACTTGTAATTTTTTAATGTTCAAACTTATTCGAATTAGCAGGTCCTTTTCCCTTGACCGTACACTTGGTATGGTATGTAGGAAAGGGCGTTTACGGGGGCAGGCGTCGTAGCCGCCTCCGAGCGAAAAATATTTGTTTACAACACACACGGATACAGTAAAAAAGTGGGGTAAAAATGCAGCCTTAGAACTTTAAGGAAAGAATTTTTTGCTCAGTTCGGTTTATATGGTTGTGATAATGATTGCCTGCAGCTAGTGAAACACATGTCACCGAATTTATTATGAAACGATTGTGTGGTGAGGAGTTTACCGAAATGATTTAGTGTCATTCTAATTCTTCTCAAATTCTAGTTGAAAGTTTATTAAATTATCATAGTTTTAAAATTTCCCAGTGGTCAAGTTCAGTATATAGCAGAGGAGCGGCAGTCATCGGAAGCCTGCGCGTTGGAAGAACGACAAGAAAGATTTTAAAATCAAATATCTTCAGAGGTATCTTAATTTTATCGCGAAAAATATAATTTAGGGTGAAAGGTGGTAGGTGTAATGGTGTAAATTAGCTCATTGAAACTGCCGCTTTATATGAGAGCATTATTTCTTCAGAATGTAGAAATGACGAAAAAAGGGTGAATTTCCTAAAGTTTTGGTGAAGTTGTGGTAAGAGGCAGTCCCGTTTTGGACGTTCAATATTTTCTTATAAATCCCCTCATATCTGACGTGGAATCCAAATTTGACTGAAGATTCGTCGGATTGTATCGGGTACCATGGGAACGACTCAACGAAACATCTCCTGTTTAATTTAATTCGTTTTTGGCTGCAATCATTGTTAGGTACTCCAAATCATTTCTGTTTCAATTCTTGCATCCAGAGGAAATCAATAAAACAGTTTCCTTTTTCTCGAAGAGATATTAAATAGGAGAAGTGAGATTTAAATGCTTCTTGAAATGGAACTAAGTTGTTAAAGGAGAAACCTCGACCGAATTTTGACCTTGCTCCAATGAGTATTTAAATTTCTAATTATAACAATCTTCATTCTGCGGCCTATGCGACGGAACGATCAAGACGTTCGATTACACTGAGTTTTAAACTGCAAGGCTCACAACCTCGACAATAGTTTAATCGGCAAGGAATCGCAATCTTACCACTTCAAAAGAAATTACGTGGTCGATAGTTGATCAAATCGAAAACAACAACAATATAAGTACAATTTGTTCAAGTTGTCAAAAATCTCTCAATCAGTTTCACGCGCTTTTGTAGTTGGATCTATGGTAACACTTTGTTACCAGTGACATCCATTTCTCTTCTGTTCCAGGTTCTTCGTTGCAGTTGGTACCAATCTTGGAGTTCATTGGAGTTTGTAAGTGCTAAAACCGGGTGGTGGTGGTGGTGGTGGTGGTGGTGGTGGTGGTGGTGTAAGGGTCTGGCGAAAGCGTTTAAAAATATGTTTTAACTTTTACAATACGGTGGTCCATGCAATGTGTGACGGTATCTATTGTCTGTCGTGTTGACTATAGCTTTTACGCCACGTAATAGACCGTATACTAAGTACATCAAGGTTATTAGCCTGCTTTTCTGTACACAACTAAGAACAAACTGACGTTGAAGTATTGTAAATTCGTGTATAAAGTTGAGAATGTCAAGAAATTACGTATTATGGCTCTAGTTAGAGCTTTCTTTAAATATGTATCTGCATTATGATCTGGAAAAAATTTGACTGATCCACACTGAGTGCCTACATACTTATTTTTCCACCTCGTCCTGCCTCGTGTATGTATGTTCCCGTTCCGGTATTTGCCTCAGATCTCTTTGACAGACGAATACCGAATCCGAAAGACAAAACAGTTCCGGAACAACGGTCGGGTTGTTAATTGTAGTGAATGCGGTAAAGCATATATAGGACAGTCGAGACGCGCAATAGCTACACGATTTAAAGAACATGTGACACATTATCGCTACGGCAGGATAGACTCGTCAAGTATCGCGAAACATATGCATGACACGGGACACGACATAAAAATGGAAAATTTAAAATTGATAAGACAGGTCGATTCACCGCGAGAACTCGATGCATTTGAAGC
The DNA here is from genome assembly GCA_038088585.1 of Chrysina gloriosa. Classification (NCBI taxonomy): domain Eukaryota; kingdom Metazoa; phylum Arthropoda; class Insecta; order Coleoptera; family Scarabaeidae; genus Chrysina; species Chrysina gloriosa. The sequence continues at coordinate 16,116,861 of CM076087.1, read as the reverse complement.
CATACACATACACAAAAATATAAATCTTCTAAATCGAGACGCGGGACCGATTCAATACAGTTTATTCCGATTATTATGATCAAATGAAAGAATTTTAACTATAATTTAATTTCTTCGGGCATTAACCAATTCACACAATGTACTTGTAAATCTTTAACGTTCAAACTTCGGGTTTAGCAGGTACTTTTTCCCTTGGCCGTCCATTTGACTTAGTATGGGAATTTGCGGGGCTGAAAGGCGTCCGAGCCGTCGCCGAGAGGAAGAATATTTGTGCATGCACACACATGGTCACAGTAAAAAGTGGGGTAAAAATGCATGTTGTAGAATTTTCAATGTTAGAAATTTGTCACTTCGGTTTATACGGTTGTTGAAGGTGCTTGCCTCGAGCTAGCGAAACACGTGTCACCGATTTTATTATAAACAATTGTGTGGTGAGGAGTTTACCGATGTGATATTTGTGTCAGTAAATTACACCACAGTCCTTGCAATCACCTTTATTCAGACTATTTGACAGATCGATTTAACATTTCCATTCAAATGATATGAAAGAGTTGCCAACACAACGGCATAAAGTATTCGGAAAAACTTATTAATCTACTCTCGTACCACTAATAATGGTACATGTAAATTGCATACCTGTGAAATTTCAAATTTTATTTAAGATAGGAATCCCTCCCGCGCCCCTCCTAACCAGAAACGCAGACACGGCACGTTTTCTCAAATTATATTTTGATACGCGCAGATCCCGCTGTGTTTTTAATTGAAATATATTTCAGCGCAATATAAATATTAATAAAACCATAAAATAATTGAATTTAAAATTAAAAATATTTCCACAAAAATACATACGTAGGCAGCAGGAATTTTCTAATTAAAGCGCGATAAATTTTATCAACTGGAACCGTTCGAAATTTAAAACGTATACCGTATAAATGCATGTATTTTAATAATTTGGAACGCGTGAAACAACGAACGATAAAGTAATGTAAAACCCGAATTGGGAAAAAGGGCTTAAAAGTAAATAGCGAAAAGCGACTTAAAAATAAATATACACGGTCGATTTTATAACTTGACAGCAGTGGTAAATGGCATAAGGTTTACGTGCACGCACGCAATGCATTCTCATATTTATTTCAATTACCCCATATGAACGTAAAGTACCTCTTCGGGCGAGGGAAAATAAATCTTCCCGTGTAGTGTATATTGTGAAAGTTTTGAAAGTTCACTTCAAGAAGTTGATGATTTATTTCCAGAAGTTTAGGGGAGGTTGGTTCGATTGTTATTTATGTGCGTGTTAATGGCGAAGAAATCGCAAAGTTTAAAGGAAAATAGAAAAGATTTGAATATATTTCGCACGGGGTCCTGTTTCAATTCCAAAAGTTCTTCGATGACGTTGAAATTAGAATTGGTAATGTCGCGTGATCGTGCTGTTTATATTTATGCTAGCCACTTTCGATTCAAAATCCGATTGTGTTGGAATGTTGAACCTTCAAGGTCGTTAGCAATGGAAGGGTACTAAACTGGCTTCAGACGAAATTCGGTTTAAATAAAACTATGTCGATATTAATTATAATCGATAAAAATCCTACGCCGCCGTTGAGTTCGCCTCGTCAAGACGCGTTGATTGATGTAGGATGGAACCTCCGAAGTACCACGGATATGCGATTTTGGCTATTTTTAGCGATTTTCTTTCTCGAGAACGTTTGGATTCTAATTGCCAAAATCGGATAGATATATTTTGAACGCGATTGGACGCACAAAGTGTTGTTGTCCATGAACATTTCTACCTCCAAGCATAGAAATTTTGTTAACTTTTCGAGAACGCATACTTTCGATAGAGCTAGCTATTTCAATCTCGGTAAGCTTAAAGTACTCGAGGAACTGCTTCAAATGGAACAAACCGGAGGTCGCTAGGTCTCACCCTTCCGAAGATATAGTACTTTGAAATTTGAAATAATGTCCTACCAAGAATTTCCATAATTTCGTCCTAGCGCGAAAACTATTAGAGATACTGTATTTGTTCTTATCCCATTCGATTTTTAGTCAAAATCTGCTTCTAGGAAGGTCTACTCGATCGCCATTGGGCCATAAATAAAGTAGCAAGAACGATTTGAAATTTGGCTCGAAATGAAAGTCTAGATTTTGAACAGAAGTTTCGTCAAATCGATGTTATTTCTCGTCAGAATATACATAAGGGGGCGGCAATTACGTAAAACATATCGGTGCGAACTTGGAATGCATAGGTTTTGAGAAAAGGCGTGAATTAGACCGACTCTAGGGGTGAATATATGGCAAAAATTGACAAACTTCAAGGGCTCGTATCGCCTAAATTATCAATGATAAGAAGTTGACCTGGGGATGATTTTGACTCTGAAAAATGAGCTCTTTCGAACGGTGTAGGAAGGAATGTCGTAACTGGAGAAATATTCCTTTCGGGGGTGCAATTTAGCGATTTTTTGCGTTCCTTTTGCGATTTTGTCGGTAACCGTTGGAGTAACGTAAAGGAATCCTACGCCGTTGAATTCGGCGCATCGAGACGCGTCGATTCATGTAGGATTGAACCTCCTAAGTCCCATAGGAGTATGGGTATGCGACTTTAGCGAGTTTAGCGATTTTAGCAATTTTTTGCGATTTTTTGCTGGTTTTTTTGCGATTTTTGCGGTTTTTCACCACAAAGTAGACGGGGGTGTCATTTCCCGTTTCCCGTTTTTGGGGTTTTATTCGCATTTCTGTTATGCATATTAATGACTAGGAAACAGAAAGAACAAACAACTCGCATCAACAACTATTTCATAAATATGCTAGTGCATTGCGAACGTTATAGAATAGCATCAAACTTGAATTCTCAAAATGACAAATCATCTCCCATTGTACATGGACTCGGATGTATCGAATGTGTTACATGCATTACAGAAAAGGTGAAAACGATTTAAGGAGCAACACGGAAGCAAAGAAATTGTTTGATGGGCATTTTGTTAAAAAATCGAGTATCCTCTACGAGAGGGCCAAATTCATTTCAGACAATACAGAAAGAGGGAAAATCTTGTATAGAATATGTTGTTAACATAATTACAAAAGCTATGCAACGTGTAATTTCGGGCCAGTAACTGTTGAACTTATTAAAGATAGGTTTGATGAAGTCCGAAGTGTCAAAACCATCAAAAGAGCACCGAACTTTCTCGTCCTGCCCGGAAACGATGCCATCATCAATGAAGAATATCTTTTACTGGCTGTCGGTGATAGATTTGGTTGTGGTATCATCTTGCAAGTAGGCACAGTCAGTTGAGTCGTATTACATGACTTATTTAAGTTGTTCCGTTTAACGATAAAAGTTTGCCTAGAATTTGGTCAAATTCGAAAGCAAATTTCAATTGACGCAATAAACGTGTAGCAGCGTGTGCAGCCACCACATTAAATAAAGTAGGCAACAATAGATGCAAGACGTGTTAAGACGATGTAAGAAACTCAGCTGTAATTGTCGATGTTGTTGCTAATGCTAGCCACGGTTCGGTTTTCAGGAAATCAAAGAGTAGACTAAACGTTTGCGATTGGTGGAAAAGAATCACAGATATTTTGCAAACCGAATTAGTAGCTGCCAGGTTTTGTCGTGGTCGGTTACTAAAACTGGACGCTTCTTTGCCCATGCTGTCAGCTTCTGTAGAGTTCTCTAAAGACTGTCTTCAGATAACTTCTGAAGAAGCTGATAGCATGAGTAGCAAAACATCAACGTTTAATAAACGACCAGGGCAAAACGCGGAAGCCACTATTTTATGGAACAACGGCCGTGAAAACCCACACTCAACGAGTTTGCAAACCATTATTATAAAACCTAATCGGTGCTAACTGATTTCTGCTAAAAAAAAACACACGAAGGTGATCATATTAACGGAATTTACATCGCCAAGTTATATTAGAACGCGATGACGTTTCCCGTACTCCATCATTCCTCGTCGTTTCCGAAACAACAGGAAAACGCAAAAAAGTTGAAGAGTCATCGAAAACGCAAGTCACGTCTAATACGATTCCACGCATTCGCGACTTGAACGTATTCAACTCGTCGAGATTTATGCCTAAAACGAAGATTTTACGGGCGGGCGTTCATTAAAATTTATCGACCCACTTCCGGATGTCGCTTTTGTTCCGCGGCCTATAAATCATTAGCGCGCCGATGTTCTAAAGTGGAAATGAATGGATGGATGCGCGTTTCGTCGACGTGTGACCTCATTAACTGCCGCACAGAATCTTGTCGTTTCGACGACGGAGAGGACTGACGTGGATTCTGAATATTTCACGTATGTACTGTGCTGTGTCAGCAGCCTTGGTATTGTCGATCGATACTCTCTCCATATATGCAATTCATATGTAGTGTCAAGACCTAAATATCGCTGCGATATTTCACCTGATTTTGCGGCAGAAATTTTTCATATCTGATATGAAGAATTTCGTGATCAACAGTACTTTGACACGGATGAATCCCACGAAGACCAATACAAAAATAAAATATAAAAACCGCGGTTTTTTGTTAAAATAATAGAGAAAATTCTTTGGTGTTTTATTGTTCGTGCTACCAGTTATTGGAGAACTTAGAGAGAACAAGCTTCACATCGATTTCGAAACGTAGTTGTTGGGATCCTACTACATTTGCTACTTTTGATTGGGATTCCTCACAGTATGGTCGTAAGATCTTACCTCTATGTAATAACTAAAATGTAGACTAGGGAAAGCTGCATTTGCTAGTGCTACTGTAAGCAAGAATTTTTAATCAAGAAATATATTGCAAACCAGCACAGAAACCGTTTAACTGAAGAATATTCAGAAGTGTACACCTGTATGTAAAGTAGACGTCCAAGGAAACCATTAAACTATTTTGAAGTTTTTAACCCTCAACTAGTTTCGTTATTTTTGGGCAACATTAGTGCTTTCATGGGATAAATATTGACTCCTTTACAACCTTTTATAATTGGAAAAGTAACAAACGGTTTAATTAAGCAAAAACGTCTCTCACCAGAAACTTTATTCAAAAGAATTATTCAATCCTCTTTCTTAATAAAACTTGGAATATATTTAAGATAACCTCCATATTTCATATCTTAAATCAGGTATGGGCAACCTCCGGCCCGCGGGCCACATGCGGTCCTCGATTAAGGTTTGTCCGGCCCGTTACTGAATTCTTTCGTTGCATATTAGCACGGCCCGTCTAAACTTAATTCATAATGAATCATAAGAATACTACAAAAATGTATATTTTTCAAGATTACTCACAGCATAAAACTTCTACAAAAAAGGTTGCCCATGCCTGTCTTAAATCATAGTTTTTTCTATGGTATGTGAAAAAATTGAACTAAAAATCAAAACAAAATAAAATTATATACGTTCTGAGCACAAGAAAAGATTAGACAAATTAAAAATTAAATCGCAGTTCACTTTCATGCTTCTAAAAAAATGTTGATATAGGATAAATGGCAGACAAGTTATTACTCGTGTATTTCTCTAAAGCCACCGTTACTTTCTCATTGGTTTGATGATAAAATATAATTTCATCTCTAATCAGCCCAGATTAACGGTGAAGCCGGTAGGCAAACAATCCGCCACATTGTTAAGGACTGTTCACTGAGAGCCTACTCCGGTGACTCGTTTGACTTCCAGATAGCCATCGAGGAATCAATTGAATATTGTGAACTTAACTAACCTTCTACATATAATGTTGCTACAATACAATAATCTTGTAAGTCGTTCGTTGTCAAAATTTTAAAGTAACAGCATCCAAGATTTTGAATTGTAAAATTCTAAGAGTTTCTTGAAGGTATCATTTTAGGGCGCAAGTTCCTTGTGGAATATTAATCTAAGGCCTTCGTGAATCGTAAAATTGGGCCAGCTTGTACCGAGTAATATTGTAAGGAGTTCTTTGTCGAAATCTTAAAGTAACAGCATCCAAGATTTTTAATTGTAAAATTGGAAGTGATTCCTTAAGGTATACTTTTGGGACGCACCTTCCTTGTGGAATTTTAATCCAAGGCCTTCATAAATCGTAAAATTTGACGAGTTTTTACAGAGTCATATTGTAAGAAATTCTTTGTCAACATTTTAGAGTAGCAACATCCAAGACTTCAAATTGTAAAATTGCAAGAGATTCTTCAAGGTATCGCTTTAGACCGCACTTGGAATCTTAATCCAAGGCATTCGTAAATCGTCAAACCGAATCAGCCCCTGCAGAGTAACATTGTAAGGCGTTCTTGGTCGAAATCTTAGAGGAACAGCATTCAAGATTTTAAATCGTAAAATTGCAGGAGATTCTTCAAAATATCGTTTTAGGGGGCAGGTTCCTTTTGGAATCTTAATCTAAAACCTTCGTAAATCGTTAAATTGGATCAGCTCCTGCATAGTCACGTTCTAAGGCGTTCTTTGTTGCAATTTTAAAGTAACAGCATTCAAGATTTTGAATTGTAAAATTGCACGAGATCCTTGAAAATATCGTTTTACGACGCACTTTTCTCATGGAATCTTAATCCAAGGCCTTCGTAAATCGTAAAACTGGATCAGCTCCTTCAGAGTAACATTCTAAGGCGTTCTTTGTTCCAATTTTAAAGTAACAGCACCAAGATTTTAAATTGTAAAATTGCACGAGATTCTTCAAAGTATCATTTTAGAACAAACGTTCCTTGTGGAATTTTAATCCAAAGCCTTGGTAAAATTGGATCAGCTTCTACACTGTGTTATTAGAAGGCGTTCTTTATCGAAATTATAAACCAACACATCCAAGGTTTTAAATTGTAAAATTACAATTCTTCAGAGTAACATTTTGCGGGAAATTTAATCCAAGGTCTTCGTGAATAGTAAAATTATTTAAAATTCTGCAGGGTAACATTTTAAAACTTAAAGAAGAAGGTTTAAAACTTTCGACGTTCTTTGTGAAAATTTTAAAGTAGTAACATTTAAGATTATTCAAATTGTATAATTGATGGAGATTGTTGAAGATGCTATTTTAATACGAAAGTGTTTTTTTTGCAAATTCTAATCCAAGGCATTAAATTGTAAAATTAGATTTCTTTGTAGAAATGCAATCATTCATGGTCTTCCTAAATACCAAATTTAAATGGAATTTTGCGGGATAGTATCTTATAATCTGCGTTCTTTGTCGACATTTTGCTTACACACTTACCTCGAATACACACTTTTCCAACTTTACTCTAGTTGTTATTATTGAAATATCATCCGCATATATTTACCTGGAAGTCAGATATAAACTATACTGCATCATCGTGTAATTATGGACATACGAGGGTTGCCTTTTATATTTCGGGATTAGAGAACAAAAACAAATATTAATCATCGAAAATCACTTTATTGGTTTTCAAAATATTCCCCATGAAGATCTATACACTTTTGCATGCGTTTGAACCAATTGTCGAAGCACTTTTGCTACTCTGATTGAGGTATCTCCAAAACATGCATTCTGAATGCCGCAACCGCTTCTTCAGGTGTCGAAAAACGTTGACCTCTCAGTTTGTTTTTTACGTACGGGAATAAAAGAAGTCATTCGGTGCCAAGTCAGGACTATACGGCGGATGACTCATCAAATCGATGTTTTGGGTGCTCAAAAATGCAGTTGTTTGAGTCGATGTGTGAGAGCTCGCATTGTCGTGGTGAAGAGTGATCCGCCTTCGGCGGTTGGTTTTCCTGATTTCTTGGAAGACAACTGGCAAACAAATGGTTGTGTACCACTCAGAATTGACTGTTCTGCGTTGTTCTAGTGGTACGGTTGCGACATGTCTAGTTTTTCCGAAAAACAGGCGACCATTTGCTTGGAAGTGCTTCGTGCGCGAACAACTTTTGTTGGATTTGGCTCATCTTGAAACACCCATACAGTCGACTGCTGTTTACTTTCGGGCTCATACGCGTAAATCCACGATTCATCACCTGTCACGATGTCATAGACGTGTTTCGAAGCACCGTGATCGTATTTCTTGAGCATTTCCTTCGACCAATCGACACGAGCCTTTTTTGAGCGATTGACAAATTGTGTGGGATCCAACGCGAACAAATTTTTTTGACAGTCAAATGTTTATGCAATATTGAATGTATGCTGGTCCCACTAATGCCTAAGGTTGTCTCAATCTCACGATAGGTCACATGACGATCTTGCAATATTAGTTCGCGCACAGCATCAATGGTTTTCGGAACAACAACTGATTTTGGACGACCTTCACGAAATTCGTCTTGGAGTGAACTACGACCACGATTGAATTCACCATACCGTCGATGGTATGGTCCTTGATGGAGCTTCATCGCCAAAAATTGAATTAAGTTCATCCATGCACTGTTGCTGAGTTAATCCACGTCGAAAGTTGTAAAAAATAATCGCACGAAAATGTTCACGATTTAATTCTATTTTTGGGCCGAGATGAATCTTTTAAGTTACTGTAAACAACACAAATAGCGCTCGTATGTCAAAACGTTCTGAGTACTTATAACCTCAAAATGTCCAACTTTACGATAGAGCTGTCAGTTGCCAGATTGCAACACTAGGGTTGCCAAATCCCGAAACATAAAAGGCAACCCTCGTATTAGATCTACTAACTGGCATACTTTGCATAATGCCACATCATCAAACAAAGGTATCCATTGAGAACTAAATCATTAATGCTTTTTATTGTCTTCATTTTCTTATGTCCAAAGTAGAAATTCCTTGTAACATTTAGGTACTACTATACCGTTTTCATTCCAAAATTTGTATTTGCTAGTGGCTCTAGTCCCCGAGCATCCTCAGACAATTGTAAGTTCTTTGTTTTTTAATTATGTAATACAATTGAATAATGTACTGAGAATTTGGTTAAATTTCTTAAACAAAATTGCACCGGCCTAGCTCTTAATTAATGATATAAAAACCATAAATTATAACAGATTATATTTATAAATTTTGAGAAATAGTTAACATAAAATCAAGATAATTACCTAGTGTTGTGTGTGTGTGTGTGTGAGTGTAATTTCCTTTATTCGATGATGATTCTTCCTATATCTCCTCCCTTAAGTTCTATTCTCGATGCACCTTTAATATCTATGGATTCTTCCCCGTCTTAGATTCTATCTCCTCGTGTATGGTGAGGTTCTTTTATTCACTGGTACTTCTGCTTAATACCCTTTTATTCCAAATATATTTATTTACTTATTTGTTGACTTATCTATCTTGTCAATTTTCTTCGTCGTTCACCAAACCGGTTTTTTATTATTTTTTTCGGAAACCAGGACTACACTGCTTTATTTCTGAGTTGTCCACGAAACGGAAACTTTAATTCATCTTGACTCCAGTTCATCCGGGTATATCGCTGTTATAGAAACCGGTATTCAATGTCGATATATCCTTGGTTATTTATCCAGTAATTTTTTATGAATTCTTGTAATGTATAAGTGCTGTAGGTATGTATTTGAATGTTTACAGTACTTTTCTATCTTTTAATCGATGCTTTTTATAATAATTAATAATTTTATTTCTAGTTACATTTGTTTCTCCCATTAAACGTCTCTGGCTGGACTTAAAAAAGGAAGCTAACACCCGTAGGGTAATAAAATGCTCAAAGGGTGGTGGGCGTGGTGTCGAATAGGTATAAATAGAACCCCAAAATTAACCGTATGACAATTGAAGACCATAACCCCAACATTAACTCTGAATTTTGATATAGTTAATTATAATAAATGATGAATTTTCTAATGATAATTAGCCATTCGAGTATTACTATACTACAATAAGCATCAAATGTTCCAGCTATTCATAATAACATGCTTTATCTTGATACAGATCGGTAAATTCCTCATCATAAAATTGTTTAATAAAATTCGATTCGTGTTTCGCTAGTACGAGGCAAGCATTATTAAAACCGTATAAACCGGAACTGAGCAATTCTGTAATCTGTAATCGTGTCTGGGGCAAAAATTTTTTTGGAGACGGTCCCCCACAATGCCCGTCCGTTGTGACCCTAATTCTAATTTACTCCTTTTCCCATACAAATATTTTATGTCATTCTTAAGCCCAAAATCTTTGCGCACAGTAAACTGTGCATTTTCGGATTGCTAACAATTTTTCGAAACATGAACTTTTATAAATTCGGGGAAAATCATTTTTATCCTTTTCCAAATAATGTTTCCCTAAATTTATAGAAGTTAATGTTTCGAAAAATTGTTAGCAATTCGAAAGTGTTATAAACTGTGCGAAATGGTCTCGGCTTAAGAATAAAAGCAGATTGTTGTATGGTAAAAGGAGTAAATTAGAATTAAAGTCGGGCTGTCTCCGAAAAATAGTTTTTCGTCTCCCACAGGATTACAGTGGGGGTGCACGTTTAGAATTTAAAGAAAATTACTCGCTTCGATTTCATACGGCTTTGATAATGCTTGCGTCGTGCTAACGAAAAACGTGTCACCGAGCTTTATCAAACAATGTAATGAGGAGTTTACTAATGTGACAGTGTCAGTAACCATACCACAGATTTTAAAATCACTATCATTCATCATCGAAGCTGCAACTTTTGAGTTGTCCCAGTATTTCCTTTTCTACTTCAGTTTCGCACGTGCAACAATAAATGTTTCCTGTCATTTCTAAAAGTTCGTACTTACATATCTACGTAGTACGTATTTACATTTATATTCGCGAGTTATGTCGAAAAAGCAAAAGCGCGCGCCTTTCGCCGGCAGAATGACAAATGTATTCTGCAATCGGTTACGATTTCCGCCTTATTTGTTGCTTTCGTCGTCTTTTCGATTGCGAAACGCGGCCGGCAACTTCTTCGATCTCGACGGCGCGGCGCGGCACGACGGCGAAAGTTTGCCGAGAACGACGCGCGGAAAGTTCGCCGCTATTCCTTTGTTCGCGGATTTTCGAGTAAATATATCCGGCGTCATTCAATAAAAACGCGTCTTTTTCCAATTTCAACTTCGCCGAAATATAAATCATCGGTAGCCTCGGATTTCTGTAAGGGATTCCTCGGCCGAAATGGAAAAAGTATTAGATTATCGAAGTCAATATTTTTTGCGCGCGCGATAGATCTCCGATGTGTACCCGGAATACGTTATTTTTAACTCGAAACGTAGCAAATATTGCGGAAAACTTCCGCGGCCCAAACTTTCTCGGCTAATATGTAGAATGAAAGAGAGAAAGTCGCGGAAAGCAAGATTTACAAGCTTCGCTAGACAGTGAAAATTGTAACGGCGGTCCTTATGGATGATCGATGTGGAATCCCTATTTCAGCAACAAAGTTATCATCCTCAGGGGAGAATTACAACGTTACAAATTAGCGCCCCGTTATTTAATTTACTCAATAAAACTTAATAAATACATATGCTTACAGTTACACGATTTTCTTAGAAAACTGATACTGAAATTACCGTAGCGTTGTGTGAATAGGATGACTTTCACACACGACTTTCACATACAACTTTGGAACAGTGGAACAGCCTAAGTAATAGACATAGAATGTTAATATTCGAGAGCGATTCATCAAGTAAGCAGAGGACTGGGTATACCGGCGTGATCGCAGCGCTATGGTGTAGTCTGCTTCAATGTGACTCTGGCAGTGCTATATAGAAAATCGTTCGGACATTCTTGTGTGCTATTCTGGTCGTTTAAAATAGTCGTGCTGTTATTCGATTTCTGCGTGTAAAGAACATGAACGCTGCTGAGATTCATTATGAACTTTGTTTTATTTATGGTGATAATATCATTAGTGACAGTAGAAGATGGTGTCGACCAGAAAAGTCGAGAAAATTGCCGATTCACAATCACAGAACTGAGTATCGTTTTCCTCAAATTTCAGGTACAATTTTGTTGAATGTCTTTTGGGACAACAAAGGCGTCCTTCTTGCAAACATTATGGAAAGAGGGGCCATAATAAACGCTGAGATGTGCTATAAAACTATGAACAAACTCAAAAGAGCTATTATAACTAGAATAGTCTTTTGTATTCCTTTCGCGTAAGAAATTTCTGTCATATCCGATTTTATTTAATTTCAAAACTTTTGCCGTATAAAATTAATTGAAGGACCTGCTTGTACCTTCTACACTGCCTTTTATCGCATAAGGTAATTTTATAAGTAGCCAGTCACCAATCTTGATGTCTACCCTACTGACAGAGTTAATAGGCCACTGCGAAAACATATCTTTGCAACAATTTGTAACATACAGTACATCACCAGTCGCCGCTGATCTTCAGTGAAGAAATGACCGAGATAAATTGGCATCGGCGAGGATTAACTTGGCTTTCCTTCACGTTTCACGCACTGAAGATGACAAGGCGTTTATCGAAATACGTAATTAAAATACTGCTCATTCGCTTTTCTTTGCACTTGAATAGTTTCTTTTTTTGGTCTCCTTACATATATGGGTACGATAACTATAGACTAGGATGAATCATGAGGTATTTCTTCTTATTATTTTTTTAACAAAACTCCAAACAGAAATTACAATTTTATTGTATATGATATTTAATCAAAAGTAACCTTCTACTTGCCAAAAAAGCGCCCCTCAGGTGCGATTACTCGTTGTTACATAACCAATCAGAAACAATCATTTTATGTGATAGCTAATCGAGAATAACCATTCGTTCGTAAAGCCAATCGGAAACGAGCATCTCCTATTGCAACCAATTAACGACGACTGTTTTATACGTCAGCCGATCACAACACGCAACGACAATTTTGGCGGTAAATTTAAAGTTTACTTTCTTATTTTGTACTATTATATGTTAATACAGAGTGCCATTACAGTCGACGTGAAACGGTAATTGCCTAAAGAAAGATATTTAAAAAGATTCTTTTAAATTTCGCAAAGCTGGACAATTTATATACGAGCCAATGCGATTTAAAGTAAAATTTCGGTTTTGTACTGTCAAATACTGATGTAGTGCGGTCGTCTTAGCAACTGCCAATGGCAACCTCTATGTTCAAATGGTTACCCGCTCTTACTGAACCAATCGGAAAGAATCATTTTATGTCATAGCCAATCGGGAATAACCATTCGTTCTTAAAGTCAATCGGAAAGGAACATCTCCTATCGCAACCAATTAACAACGATTAATTTATAGGCGATCCAATCACAACACTCAACGAAAATTTCCGCCATTGATTTAAAGTTTACTTTCCCAGTTTGTAGAGTTTGTTTCCTTAGAGAAGAGCACATTACGTCATGAAAATATGCGCGAAGTGTGACGTTTCACTAACTTTCGCTACTAGGTTGCCATGGTAACGTATAAAGAACACCAAATTTGGTTCATTGCGCCGCTGACGTAATGTGCTTTTCTCTAAGAAAACAAAGTCTACTGTCACATGTCAATACAGAGTGCCATTATAGTCTAAGTAAAACGGCATTTGCCTAAATACAGGGCAATAAAAGAAATTTCTTTTTAAATATCGAAGTGGAAGGGACGACGCGAAACAATGGTTGTGGTAATCAACCAAAACTGTACGTATACGAGCCAATGAGGTTTAAAGTTAAATTTCAATTTTGTACTCTCAAATGTTGACGTAATGCGGTCGTCTTAGCAACTTCCAATGGCAACCCCTATGTTCAGATGGTGGTTGATCTGCAAAAGTTTCCCCTTCTCACCCCTTCCTAAGGTAACGTCCTCAGTCGATACACTGCGGCTGTCATACAATCAGCTCAGTCAGACAATCTAGGGACATTTTACTACTAAGTGTTTAATAATAGAAGAAACTATAAAATTAGAAATATTTACTTGGAAACACAGAAATTGGAATTATTGGTTTATAATTGCAAAAATCATCAAAATTAGGAACATTTCTTCGGTAACCATCTTCAATAAAAGTTCTAATCTTTCATATAAATCGGGAGATTAAAAATTGTGTGTTGGTATGTCAGTGAAGTTGGTAGTAAGTTTAAAATTGACTGCTAATTTCACTGTTGATGCCCGCAACTAAGTAAATCTAAGTCGACAAATTGTCGATGCGACTAATCACGCAATCAGGTCGGCCAGTCAATCTAGGACCATTTTAAAACCAAATTCCATTTAAATATTGTTAGACAAGCAATATATAATAATATCTATTAAAGGGGTAATCCTACTCGCTGCATGTAAGTAATTTTTCTGCAATACTTTTTTCTTGTGTTTCACTACTATTTGATCGCCTTGTTTCTTAACATTTCCATTTTTGATATATAAGATTCTGTTTTATCGCGCATTGTCTTATACTGTAAGCATTAATGACATACTTTTTTGCCTCTAGAATTATATCTGGAATATGTTTTTGTAAGGTTCTCCGCTAACTTAGGTTTATAATACTTAGATATTTTTACGTATTGGTCCTATTGCCTTCAGTTCTTGATGCTATCTTGATCGTATTGATCCCAGCCATTGATTCTATTAAGGCGAAGAAAGCTAAAGTGCAGCGAATTAGATATATTTTTCCAGATTATTTTTGCATACAAATGAACTGACAGTATTTCATGTGCCTTAATTACTAACTTGTTTTAGTCACGAATACTAATTCGGTACCTTGAATGTATGTATCTTAAGTTCTGAGTTTCAGACACCCACTAAATCAACTGACTAACAACGTTTTTGGTTATGTGTTGCTTTTCAACACTACCAACTGCTGGTGACGAAATATTACCAACCTTTGTGTGACTATGATAAATATAATGAGATTAATGAGTCAATCAAAGCCAAGTGGAAAGGATTTGATGACATATTTAGATGTAATTTTTATAAAGAAATTCCTACTTTTCGATCCTATTCATTCTTAATAGGTCGACAGATAAGGAGAGAGAGAGGTGGTCATTTATATATTTTTCTTTAGAACTAATAATTCATGCGTGCTCCCGACATCTCGTCCAGGGAACGATTTCGACCGGCAGACATGCTCGGAGAACCTTCTGTGTATGTGTATGTTATGTATGTGAGCACGTCGATATGATCTTACCGCCTGCCCTCAAAGCTTTACGAGCAAGCAGAGCACAATTGAGGAGGGCGAAAACGGAACAAGCGTATCTACCAGCTTATGGTAGTGAAAGGTTCGGCTTTCTATGGCGCCGGACGCCAGAACTAGACCGTGAATAGCGAAAGATAAGATTTTATTCGGGCGATATATCACGAATTATACGTAAATCACGCGGTATAGCTGTACAGTTTTGGAACGGTCGACGTTTCGGGAAAGATAAATCCGTAAAATATACTACCTATTATTAATGGGAAGGTAAGGTTGTATCCTCAAATCGCTCTTCAGTACTTGCTTAGGTATTGCAGATAATTATCGTAAATTATCGTTATCGTTGAGTGAAAAAGAAAAATTGGCGGGGTTAGTTAGAAAGCGGAGGTAAATAAAGACGAGACTTGGAAGATATTCAACTTCCAGTTAAATTGGGGAAAATCAATGATTCTAGTCCACCTAGCAAGAATGTGAAATAATCATGCAATAAGACCTAATGAGTAAGAGACTAGATGTACATACTCAAAAGGATATTCCGTCAGTAAGCTGATATTCTGTAAGTACGTAGCTAAAAGTTCCCAAATTTCAAAATTATAATGGGAAGAAGAAGACAAGGAACAAAAAATTTAGGCCATCGAGGATTGAGTTAATCCCCTCCTTAATCGCAACCATCACACATAAATAGATTAGAGCGATCTAGGTGGCCAAAAGTCGATTTTCCAAAAGTGCAATAGAGACGAAAAATTAGTACCTTACTAGGTGGACCCGTTTCAGGGGCAATACCCAATCCCTTCCATGTCTTCTTGGTACACGCAAAATTCACTTCAAGTAGTTAAAAAGTCAATAGTCGCACAAGGTGTACGCATCTGTTCTCGGGGCGCTCTTTGTAAACCGCATTTGAAAGTGTTATGCTTTTATTTTCAAGTCAGTTGAAGAAGTTACAGCGATGAATATTAGTTCTTTTAGGAACATTGTTAAATATTTACTTCAATTTTAATATTATTTACTTCCTTGTTCGTCCCAGCTGTAATTTAATTTGGACTACGTAGGCTAGTTTACTTGTCCAGTTTTCTGTTTTTCCAATTAACAGCCAGGGAAAAATTCAATGTGAAAATTTGAAAAGATAAAAATTTCGATTTCTGTCCACTACAATTTTATTTTTTTGAAGTGAATGCTTCTTCTGTAAACGTAAACATAAAACATAAAGAAAAGATTTTCTACAACCTAACTGATTTCCAAATCTACAAAAACACGTGCAACGAAAAAGCCATGACCTCCAAGTAAGAAGTACGACACTTAATTGGTATTCACTTCGGACGTGCGTAAGCCACACAAGCCAACATTTATTATTCTGCGAAGAACATCGAAATGGTCGGAAGTACGACTTATTACACATCAAACTAAAGCTCCTCTAGTGCAGATTAGGGATAAAATAATTTCGGGTACGTCCAAAGACTTCAGAGCATATAAAGATGGGTTTTAAGTAACGAAGCATTGGTGAAGCAGGTGCATATCTGTTAAAGAAATATGAATAAAGTAAATTTATGTCATAATTTTTATATGTTACGGCGGAAGTATTCCCTCTCATTCTCGTAAATTTCTTTTTGTAGCCTTAGCCAGCCATAATAAAGGAGTTGGTAGCTCTCTTGAGCTATAAAGACAAAGAAAAATTGTATCTAGGTGGCAGCTGCAACCTTCCACTAAAAGAACCAACGAGTTTAAATTATGACTTTAACAAGTGGCATTACTTCAGAACGCAATTAGATTTAATTTCCAATTTACAAAACCGCACCAACTCTTCTGATTACCTGATAGTAATAATCGATTTAGACATATCAACTCGATTTGACGATGAAGTTCACAGGAGCCCATTTGTTTATTACACTGCTCATCGACAGCTGCTAATAGCCTTCATGCAACTTCGCCGAACGATTCGCCGAGATATCTGTCGAAATGCGGCATTGCCATTATTTATAATTAATTTGTGGGGCACGAATGGTAATTCAGCAAACTGATGCCATCCTAACGTAATACTAAATTTACATATGTCCAACTGCACCTTGGGTTTAACAATAGACAAGTTCTTGCCAATCAGTTAACTGTACTGCTAGGATACTACCCAGTTTCCCGATTGAGTTTTGCAATATTAACAATTCTTAACACTACTTTTGCGTGCGACTCGCCTAATGTAGTTCACTTGTATCGTCCAGGAAGTAATTCGTAATAAATTCGAAATTTGGGGAAAACGTATCCTCTCAAATTTCATGAAGGGATATTTTAATATATCGTGTTTTATAGTATATCTCCAACGATGGTCTTGACGGTAACATACCAGTCTGAATCTCAAAATACATATCGGCTGAAAGTAGTTAGTTTCAACAAGTTCAAATAAAATTTATTTAAACCCGAAGCTTTTGAATATTAACTAACTCCGAATCAAAGTTCAAAAACGTAGACGAGAGCAAATTTTATTGGTCTTACGTGTTATTCCAAGCACCACTGCTGAATATTTAAATTCTTCATTGCATTCATGCAATACTTCGATTATGTATTATTCATCGCTGACGATCCCGACAGGCAATTAATTTGTAAAGCAGCAAACAAAAATGCTCCCATTTTCCTATTTTTAACCCCATCAAACCATATTTATTAATATTAACCTAAAAGGCTGATGCAAAGTGCACAAACAACTTAATATGCATAAAGTAAACCTACATCGCTAGGTATTTTGCAAAATTTATTGCAAGTTTTGAATAATTACATCTCTAATTTAGAACATATTAATTGTTTGCTGATTTTTCAAAGGGGTACCCCTTAAAACTTTGAAGAAAATCGAAATGGTCGGAAATACGACTTACTACCCATCAAATTAAAGCTCTTCTCGTGCAGATTAGGGATAAAATAATTTCGGGTACGAGAAACGGTTCATTAAGGAAATATTCAATGAGAAAGTGAAGAATGGTTTTTGACGAATCGCTTTGATACGCTCTAACACACAAACGAAGCAAGTTTCACGAGTTTTGGCGTCAAGGTCGTATTCTACATCTTCGGAAACATCTGTACACAGAATTTCGTTTAATTTAGAACATATTCATTTTTTCTAAAGTTTCAAAGGGAAATTTTGGAGAAAACCGAAATGGTCGCAGCTACGACTTATTACGCATCAAATTAAAGTTCATCTAGTGCAGATTAAGGATAAAATAATTTCGGGTACGAGAAACGGTTCATTAACCTTCCTATACTCACGTCAAAATGAAAGACGTATACTATACTATATAAGTCGGTCTCACAGACCGTATGCGTGAGTATAGGAAGGTTAAGGAAATATTCAATGAGAAAGTGAAGAATGGTTCTTGACGAATCGCTTTGGTACGCTCTAGCACCCAAACGAAGCAAATTTCACCAGTTTTGACGTCAAAGTAGTATACTACACCTTCGAAAACATCTGTACACTGAATTTCGTCTAATTTAGAACATATTAATCTTTTTCTGATTTTTCAAAGAGGTACCCCTTGAAATTTTGAAGAAAATCGAAATGGTCGGAACTTCGACTTACTACACATCAAATTAAAGCTCTTCTAGTGCAGATTAAGGATAAAATAATTTCGGGTACGAGAAACGGTTCAATTAAGGAAATATTCAATGAGAAAGTGAAAAATGGTTCTTGACGAATCGCTTTGGTACGCTCTAGCACCCAAAGGAAGCAAATTTCACGGGCTTTGACGTCAAAGTCGTATTCTACACTTTCGAGAACTTCTGTACACAGAATTTCGTCTAATTGCCTAATACTTCTTGAAGAAAAGATTTACGATTTATTGTATTAGAACAGTACAATAATAGTAACGCGTCTTGTTTTCATAGAGAGACACCGGTAAGCAGTAAAATTTGCCAGTATCTAGCAACCATGTGCACACCATTGCTCACATATACACATTTTCGTTTTTAAGTATGCAACAGCCACTTCTTACTATTTTTTTAATTTTGACATTGATAAGTAGGAGTAGGAAGTTGTATAGGAGTAGGAAATTGTATATATCATGGATACGGATGAATACAGCTCGGAAGATAGGAAGAGAAAAGGAAAAAGAGGAGAGGAACAACAAGGTAGAGACAGAGAGGAATGCTAACACGATGACGACCACAGCTATGAACATGGAAAATGGAAAGATACGCGTTGGAACGTGGAACATAACTTCCCTAACGGGAAAAGAATGCGAACTAGCAGAAGAAATGAACAAGTACCAAATTCAAATACTGGGAATAAGTGAAACAAAGAAAGCCGGAGCAGGAAGAATAGGGGTAGGAAGTCAATATTTTCTGTACTATTCAGGAGTGAGGCCGGATCAAAGGAAAAAAGAGGGAGTAGGGATATTGTTAACAAAGGAACTGGATAGAAGAGTAACTATACATCAATCACTCTCATCAAGGTTGATGCGCTTGAGAATAGAATTGGAGAAGGAATCGGTTGACATCATACAGATGTATGCACCAGTAGAAGGAACAGATGGAAGTACAACGGAGGAGTTCTATGAAAAACTGCAGGAACTGCTGGATGAAATAAGAGAAACAAACTCAAAAGTAATATTAATGGGGGACTGGAATGGTAGAGTGGGTAATGATACAAATAAGGGACTGGGCTGCTTGGGAGCATATGGAGAAGAAACGTTAAACGGAAATGGTTGGAAAATGATTGATTTTTGTATACGTAATGATCTCCTAATAGGGAACGGTTTCTGGGAGCAACCACTGGAAGAGAGATACACCTTTGTCGCGGAAGAGAGAAACGCGAAGAGTATAATAGACATATAGTCTACACCTATACCCAAAGTATGAAAACTAATATACGAAACATAAAGACACAAAAAGAGGCTGAAATGGGAACTCAACACAGATTGCTAACGGCAGAACTCCAAGAACAAATTAACACAGAACAACAAATAGCTGAGTATCATAAAATAGCAAATTAAGAAACGAGAAGAAAAGAGCAGAATACCAACAGAAAACGAATGATTTACTAAAGAGACATGGCCAGGAAGAAATGACACTAGTGGAGAATTTTCAAGGAAATTATTTATAATTCTGCACTAGAAGTATGTGGTCAAATCAGATACAGGAGAAAACAGAAAAGAACAAAATGGAGGACTAAGGAAATACAAAAGGAAGTCAAAAAGAAAAAAGATGAGTGGAGAAAATATGTTTGAACAAAGGAACAGCAATACAAAGAACAATATGTTAAAATAAGAAACGAAGTTAAGAAGAGAATCAAAGAAGCGAAAAAGAAAAGCTGGGAAGATTTTGGAAATGATATTAATGAGACATATAAAACAAATAACAGGAAATTTTGGAACCTAATAAGATCAATGAATGGAAAGAAAAAGAAAGAAATAAAACCAATTAGGAATACCGCGAATGAACTAAAAACAAGAACAGAAGATATATTTGAAATATGGAAAGAATTCTTCACGAAAAATTCACAGATGCAGGAGATCATACAGATTTATTGCCAGAATCAGGAACACGAAATGAATATAATGAAGAACTTGAAGAGATAGATATGGAAGAGGTAGAGAAAGCCCTAAAAAGAATAAAAACAGGAAAAGACTGCGGTGCGGATAATATAGAACCGGAAATGGTAAAATGGCTCGGACAGGTGGGAAAGGAGTGGATCCTTGACATATTTTATAAGGCATAGCGAACGAACACAATTCCTGCGGATTGGGAAAATAACCTCATCACTCCCATATATAATAAAGGCGATCAAAGTCAGTGCGAAAACTATAGGGCAATATGCCTATCGACAGTATGTTTTAAGGTCTATACCAAAATAATAGCGGAACGACTTACACATTTAGTAGGAGACAAACTGGGAGAAGAACAAGCAGCCTATAGAAAAGGGAAACAAACGAACGATAATATCCACATAATTAAAAACATCATTGAACGTAAAATCGAGACAGGGGAGGAAATCTACTTCAATTTCATAGACTTGCGAGCAGCCTTCGATACAGTAGAT
This sequence comes from Chrysina gloriosa, assembly GCA_038088585.1. Classification (NCBI taxonomy): domain Eukaryota; kingdom Metazoa; phylum Arthropoda; class Insecta; order Coleoptera; family Scarabaeidae; genus Chrysina; species Chrysina gloriosa. The sequence continues at coordinate 16,095,920 of CM076087.1, read as the reverse complement.
AGAGGGACTATAGATATCTGTCTAGAGAAACTAGAGGTTCCAAGAAAAATGCGCCAAATAATCAATAGTCTACATTGTCAGGTTAGGGGATAGTACAAGTGAATGGAAAAGATCAGCAGATTTTGAAATGCAAGTGGGAATAAAACAAGGAGACAGCTTAAGTCCATTAATATTTATTATAGTAATGGACAGAATCCTGCAAAATACGAGGAAACGCACCGAAACTGTGAAGACACTGTTAGGATATAACAGACTGGAACCTGTAGCTGTGGATGCATTACTGTACGCCGATGATCTGGCACTAATAGCTGACAGTTATGTGAAAATGGAAAAATTAACAAAAATATGGACAGAAGAAATAGAAAACATGAAGATGGAAATAAACGTAGAAAAAGCAAACTAATGGTGATAAATAATAAAGAGCCAGCCAGTAATCTAATAATTAAAATAAACGATAAACAAGAAGAAATTGTCGACGCATACGAATATTTAGGTACTATTATATCGAAGGATGGAAAAATTGATCTAGACATAGCAAAAAGAGGACGGAAAGCCACAAACATATACTATGCTCTGAATCAAACCATCTTTGGAAAAAAGAAATAGAACCCAAGATCAAACAGATAGTATACAATGCAGTAGTAGCACCCACAATAATGTACGCAAGTGAGTCCTGGACAATACAGCAAAAACAAGAAAGCAAAATAACAGCTATGGAAATGAAATTTTTGAGAAAGATCGTGGGAAAAACAAAAATGGACAGAATAGAAAACGAACAGATAAGGAATATGATAAATCAAGAAGATACACTAAAAAGAATTGAAAAATGTCAACTGAATTGGTACGGCCACATAATTAGAATGGAACAAAAGAGTATAACAAAGAAAATAATAGAAGCCAAAAATAACGGGAGAAGAAAAAAGGGAAGACCAAGGAAAAAATGGATTGACAGAGTCAACGAAATGGGACGAAAGCGAGGGAAAACCATAGCAGAAATGAGAAGTAAGAGTGCAGACCGGACACGATGGAAAGAATGGATTAAATCGTCGTAAGATCCAAAAATAATCCGACGCTGAAAGGCATAAGGATTGACGAGAAGAAGAAGAAGAAGACATTGATAAGGCTAGCGAGAGTTCGCTCAAGAAAGAAATTAGGCAATTTTATGATCCTCGCGAAAACAACAGCAATCATATGGGAGAAACATACTGCCGTTTGCAGTAGATTACAGCCAAGCATTTATTCGTAAGTCGTTTTCCATCTTTTCCTTGTCGCAAGTTAAACGCTGTAATGCCAAATAACCTACAATTATTTAAAAATTTGAATCTGAGTGGGATGGAGGGTATATACGATTTGAATCTCCACGAACATATAGAATTAGAGCTTAGATTAGATACAATTGTTACCCCCAAAACTGCGTTACTACTAGCAATAATTGAGGGGAACAATTGGCTAGAGTGCACAAGATGACAGGAACAAAACAGGAAGCGGTACATACGCTTGTCGCAACAGGCTAGCCAATGCCGTGCTCAGCTCAGTGGGAGGTCGTGTCGGTTCTTTTTCAAGCTCTAAATAACGGTCGTTGAATACAACAGGTCTTGTCAGGGAAAAAGATAGTATGGGCGCCAACCATGAAATTTGGGTCAAAGGTAATAAGAACTTACCAGATATATTTTCATGGTCAAATAATCGGTACCTTTATATCGATCGAAGAACTGTCTGACGTCAGGAGCGACCAAGATCAGCTGGAAAATGCACGTTGATTCTATATGCTTAGATTCTGTTACGAAAACAATAAAATCCTACTTGAAAAACTACACCCGGTTATTCAAGAACTTGTGTATTTACCCTTTAGTTAGAATTCATTAAAAACATTGAAAAACTACATAAAATTTGAGATAAAATTAGCTAAATAATGCGAACAGTGCGGTAACCGTAAGTCAACATTAGACGTTTTATCTAAATTTTCACAATATAAACTACAAAATGCGTGATGTTAATTGTTACTGTGAGTTATGCAAAATACGATACAGATCTAGTAGGAATTTCGATATATATATATGAATATTAATGAATTTAATAAGAAAATACGGCCATCTAGATAATAATGATTTTACAAGCTACTGAATATTAACGTTGAATTTAGTTGAAATGATTGATACGATATACGAAATATTTGAAACAGAGAGAAAAAGTTTAAGACATATAGAATGAATGCTTAGCTGTCGTGGCTTCCGAGTGATGTCCTCGCATAAGGTTCTACCCTTTGTCTGCCTCGGATGTTGAAAATGGTCTTTCGGATTTGTCCGACGGATTAGACGATCGGTTTTCCTTCGTTTAATACCTTGATGGGGAGGTATAAAGACAATAATGTTCCATTAGTCACGACGAGGTGTAGGAGGGTTCGATCTCGGGTTTCTTTTCCTAGGCGAACGGGAGATGTACTTGAACAATACACTAGAGGATTTTCTGGCGAATTCCCCCTACAGGGTAATTACTTTCTTGATGATAATTCGATAAACGATACACACACTTAAATTTTCTCAGTCATAACCTCTTCCGATCTCGTCACCGGTCTTTTACCACTCGCTACCTAATACCTAATTCCCTCTTTTTTTTTGTTACTACGCCGAAGCTAAGATTCGCTTCGCGTTCTTGTGATTGGACGAATTCGAAAACTTCAAGGGCAACTAACACTCTGCGATATGATGGGTTCAACGGGTATATCGTTAAGCGATATTAGGAAATAACTATTGTCCGAAAGGAGTAAAATTTGAACCTATATTTCTAACAAGTTAAATGAAATACGGAACTGAACTAACAATAAATGAAATTTGTGCACGTAACACAATACGTGGACTTTGGGACAAATATGATCAAATTGTTTGTTCCGTTCAACGCCAGTCGTTTCAATTAAACTCGCCCGCCAATTAAATCCACCACACAAAACAATTACTTTCGCAACTAAGTACTTAATTAATCACAATGAGATGGTGGTAGTGGTGGTGGTGGTGGTGGTGGCGACGGCGACGTCAACGGCTTCGTTTACACTTTATTAACTACATATATACGCGCGCGCATTTAATTCTAAACAATTCGTTCGGCGCCTTAATTACACAAATCGCACGTAATCCGGTTCTGACGAAACAAAAGCGAATATCCCGCTCGCTCGTCCTCGAAAGGGGAGATCGTACGGGCGGTATCGGCGGTAAAGGAACGAAAACACACGCCCACACGTAAATGCGAAATCGGAATTGCCTCCTGCGGCCGATTCCGAAGACGGAGGTATTTTCGACGGAAGCCTCGCACGTCTTCTCAATTTCGACTTATCTCGGGAAAGCCGACGTTTATTGCGAAAGCACCGAAGACAGGAGTGGATTAGCGCCTTTTTCAACGGAGAAGCTTGCGTCGTAAAGGGATGCGGTTTTTGATAAGGTTTTTGAAAAGTTCTTACATTGAATATCGGCATCATCGTTTTCGGTGGATAATTTTAGAAGAAAAAAACTGGTTCGATTTGATTTATTTCAAAGTCAATGCTTATGGAGAAAGGACTCAAAACAGGAGCGGATTGGCGGCTTTTCAAGGAAGAAGTTTTCGTAAAGAGATGTGGTTCTTGATAGGATTTCTTGAGAAGTTTTTACATTACATATGAGAAATGTGATCTTCATTGGGTGTTCCTAAGAGAAGGAACTGGTTCGATTTGCCCTTGTATTTGAAAAGCACCGATTGTTTCGTAAGAGGTCGGTAAGGAATTTATTTCGAAGCCAACGTTTATCGTGAAAGGACCCAAGACGAGAATAGATTAGCGCCTTTTTCAACAAAAATGCTTTCGTAAAAGGATGTGGTTCTTGATAAGGTTTCTTGAGAAGTTCTTTAAGGTGAATGAGGGCAACGTTGTCCTCACTGGGTAATTTTAAGAGAAGAAACTGGTTCCATTTGATTTATTTCGAAGACACCGTTTATTGCAAAAATACCTAAGACATGAGTGGATTAGAGCTTTTTGCAAGAAAGAATCTTACGTAAAGGAATGTGGTTCTTGATAGGCTTTCTTGAGAAGTTGTTTGCGGTGAATACGGGGTACGCCATCTCTACTGGGTAATTTTGGAAGAAGAAACTGTTTGGATTTGGGTTTGTGTTTGAGAGGTGCCGATTGTTCCGTGTGATGTCTGTTAAAGCCGTAATAGACGATCACAACTAACATGTAATTTTCATGAATTTATTCAAAAAGTTTGAATTTGATCGTGTACTGTCAGCGTGTATTTCCACATGAATTTTTACACGCAATATTTCAGATTTAGACGATGTTATATTTTTGAAGGTCATTGTTGTGAATTTTTACATGTAATATTTCATATATTTTACATGGAAAAATTTGTACGTGTATTGCCTGCTTTAGGAATCCTTTTTCAGAGCTAACGCTTATTACGGCGGGACCCACAAACCCGAACTACCGTCTTTTTTAAGGAAAAGGCTTTCGTAAAGGGATGTGGTTCCTGATAAGGTTTCTTGAGAAGTTTTTAAAGTGAATATGGTGAAAGTCGTCTTCAATGGATAATTTTAAGAGAAGAAACTGCTTCGATTTTGCCTTGTGTTTGGAAGGTACCGCTTGTTCCGTAAGATGTCAGTGACGAATATGCTTTGAGGTTGGTAATTTGAAGGAACAATGATCGAACTTTATTGGTATGAAATTTCACAGGAGAGATTGTTATTGTAGAGGTGTTGATGGATTTGAAAAAATCCGAGGGAATGTGATGTGCGATAAATTACGTTGACATAATTTTGACGTGGTTAGATCTGAGTCTTCAATTGTTTTAAACTACTTCTTGTTAATGAAAGCGTGGTTTAATCGCAACTATCACATTTAGGGAATATAGGCAGTTTTAGAGGATTTTGAAGGTTTTGGTTTGTTTCTCTTTTCCCAAACCAGTTTCTATAGTAGATTGCCACTTCTACATATAAGCACAGAAAATACTAGAAAATTTCTGGAACACCAACATTCTGCAAAATAAGTTGAGCAAAATAGCGCCATCTAGTTTGCGTAGGGAAAGTATTAGTTTTTGGCGACATATTTAAATGTAATTGCGTTTTTCGCATAATCCCTATTTTATATAAAAACATGTTTCCAAATTCCCATTGGATTTGGAAGAAGGACGCATTGATTGTAGTTTGATATCCAACTTTTATTGTGTTAAATATGAATCTAAGATGCTTGAATAACTTAAAAAAATTTAATCAGGCATAATAAAATACACTACTTGCTGAAATACCCTGGAATTCCATATTTTCCGTCAATTTAATCCATTCCATAAACATGTGCTCGCACTTCTTAGGATTAGGAAAACATTTCTTTCGCACCGGACAGGTTTGCACAGCACTTTTCCGATGTGATGATTTTTTCTATTAAATAGGATAGGTTAGAATATTCACATGAACCTGAAGAAAGTATAGGTACGTGAAAGTTTGTGTAGTAAAATATAAAAAAATAACTCTAATTGTGAAACTGTTAAAAATCAATTTTAACAAGGCGCAGTAAATACAGAATCCAGACAATTAATTGTAAAACAGCAATGGAAATTGCAGACCGCGAAGATATTAACTTCAACCAAGAAAGAAATATAATAATAATAATAATAATAATAATAATAATAATAATAATAATAATAATAATAATCTTTATTGCTTTCTGATCACTTACAGGAAGCAGAAGAAAAACGTCATCAAAAAATGCATACAATGTAGATACAACATATATGTGTAAAAGAAAACACAAAAAAATAAAAAATAAAAAAACCATATCTTATTGGTAATAGCTAATAAAATCGTTTACTGAATAGCTGTTAATTTGAAGCAAGCAACTCTTTAATTTTTGTTTAAATTTATGCAGTGGATGACAACTCCTCAACTCGATAGGCAATAAGTTATACAATTTGCATCCCATAAAATTCACACTTTTCTGAAATGTGTCTGTTTTGTGAGCAGGAGGTAAAATATACGCTCTTTCGAATGGTGTAAGAGAGAATGTCGTAACTAGAAAAAATCCACCGTTAGGGTGAAATTTAGTGATTTTTGCGATTTTTTGCAGTTTTTTGCGATTTTCTCGGTAACCGTTGGAGTAAAGTAAAAAAATCACACGGCGTTGAATTCGCCTCGTCAAGACGCATCGATTGGTGTAGGATTGAACGTCCTAAGTCCGACATTAGTGAAAAAGAGGTATGTCATTTTAGCACTTTTTGCGATTTTTTGCATTTTCTCGGCAACCGTTTGAAATAATCTAAATAAATTATATACCGTTGAAATCAGCGCGTCAAGACGCGTCGATTGGTATATGAATGAACGCGCTAGGACGAAGGAAACTTAAATCGTCCATATCTCCGTAACGGTTGGAGCTAGAGCGTTTGTAATGCCATATTTGGAATCTACTCGTCGAGAGCTATCCGATAGGTCCATTTCGAACGCAGTCGGACGAAGTCTTCTTTGGCTCGAGAACGGTAAGAGATAGAGCGTCGGGGATGGAAGATTTGGAATCTACGGGTCAAAATTAGTCGGATAGGCATATTTTGGACGCGATTGGATGTAAAAAAATTTGTCATAGGCATGACACGTGCTGAAATCAAAAGTGTTACGGTGTTCATGTACATAACACACCATCTCCAGAACATACAAATCGTAAACAGTCAGTATACTGTTACTCCTAAAAGTTCCTCTACACGAGTCAAACCGCCCCAAACCAAACATTGTTCTGACCGTCCTTTTCTGCAGTATAAATACGCGACCCACATCAACACCCATGCCCCAATAAATAATCCCCATAATGCATTCTACTAAAGAAATCTGAGTAATAAAAAGCTTTGAGTGCATAAATGTCACATGATTTCCTAAGCTGGAAAAGGGCGTAGCCAGACTTGGCAACCCTAGAACACAGTTGATCTATGTGATTTAACGACTTGAGTCTACCATTATCAACCAATTCAACTCTTGAATTACCCAAAACCAGATCAGAGACGTTATCTTTTTCTTATTATAAAATAACATACATTGTGTCTTTTCACTGTTGATTATAAGTCTGTTGACTTCCATCCAATCACTTATTCCACAAAAAACCGACCCCGCAGTGTCGAGTAGCTTATTAATGGTATTTGATGATACTATTAAGTTGATATCATCCGCATATAAAGTAACATCCGCGATATCATGAAGACAACAAGGAAGATCGTTAATAAAAATTAAGAATAACCGGTGCTTACCGACCCTTGGTCTACCCTATTCACTCTCTAGAGGGGGAGTTTCAAGATTTCCCCCACTTTCCCACAGCCGCGAGCAGCACACTAAGCCCTTAATCTTGTAGCGCGTTAATTTACTAGCTAGTACGGGTAAACTAGCTGCTCGGTATATTTATTTACAAAAGTAACTATTTTGGCACTCGGGAGCAGCAAGGCATCGATGATTTTGACGTATTTGGTCAATACGTGACATAACGTGTGTAGGGTCACCCACGTTATGGCCCTCCCGGAACAAGTAGTACGTAGTAGTAGAATGCTAGTAAGTACAAAAGAAATATGCCATGGGGTTGTAGAGGGAAAAGTTTAGTTTGCATGAACTCAAGAAATCGTTGTTCATTCGGTAAGATACGATTTGAAGATGCTAGCCTTATTGCTAACGAAACACATCTCATCCGATTTAATTAAATAATTGTGTAGTGAGGAGTTTACCGATGTGATATAGTGTCAGTTGGTGCAGAGAGGACTGAAATTTGGAACATCAACTGGTTCAAGAGTGTTTAACGGAAAAAGGTGGTTCATAATAACGACATGCTGTAATATGATCACAAATTCCATATAGGAATAGAAATACACCACATGGCCACAGCTCAATCGATGCACAATTGATGCAAAGTCTATACGTGAAAATCAGCCTTTAGATGAGTTTCTATTTGAAGTCGTTGTGTTTGAGCAAGTCGATCGTTTTCTAGGGTATTTCGAGAAGATATTCGATCTAGTGTTAGATTTTTGATCATTTGTAATTTCGAGTAATTTTGAGAAGAGCTTCAATTAAGGAAGAGATATCCATCGTTTCGTGGCATATTCATTTCAGTTCGTTATAAACAAGGGTCTCGTACACTTCTTAATTACGTAATCGCACACTACTTACACATACACGCATTTTCATCCGATCATTAATGATCTCGAGAAGCTCGCGAAAGGAAAAACAATTTTTATCCTTCGAACGTGCTCGATTAATCTTCCGGTTGATCCGACCCTGACTGATAGAAGCGATCTCGAAGCTTAAGCGAGTCGAGCGAAAACGTGCGCAGGGAACGAACAGGGAAAAGCGGGACGAAACGAAAGGGAGAAACGGAGACGGAGAGAAATTCCCCCGTACTAGTTCAATCCGCGTATATCGAGCTATTGCTTCCTTCCTTCCGAGGAAACTATGAATTGCGATTGGGCGATTTTTCATCGACGCTTCCGGACCGCAATAGCGTTTCGGGATCGAGAGTTCGGCGGAAAAAACTTCATTAAAATTCGGGCTGAATATGCAATTGATACGGTTTTGTGGGTTGGTATTTTTATGCGTTTGTGTGGAACCGTGTGAGTAAGAAACGATCTAAAATGTAGATTTTTGCGAACGAATCTGAACAAAAATATTGTTTGTTAAAAAAATGGGTTTTAGACTTTTTCTATTTAACGCTCCGAGTAACATAACATCAAAAAAGATTCGCGAAAATTATTAGTATTTGCTATGGAATTTTTTGTCTCTCGAAATATCTGCTCATATCTCAAATTTGAGCATTGTTAACAATTTACATTAAGTTAGGTTTTATCCCCATACAATAGGGGAACTGCGAAGTTATGTATATTCTTTAAAACAATCAAAATTTTCTGAACTTGATAATATTACATTGGCCATACGAGAGAATACAACTTAGTAGTTAAATTGTATTTTTCGTTTTTCTCTGCAACTCATTTTTGTTGGTTCATACCATTACCTATTTGTTTTATTTATGTCATTTTTTTATTTAGGCTATTTAGTTGTTAACATACGATACCTATATATTATATTTTTTGTAATATATAATAAACAGAAAACAGCATGGTCCATAATTATTATGTTACCGTGCATACTGGTTGGAGGACCTTGAAGTTGGTGAATATTTATCGCAAAAATGCAGGTGTGCTTCCAATACACCTGCAAAACGCTAATGAAATCAAAAATCTCTTCTCGTCTGTTTCTGGATTTGATGTGGCGGCTGACATTGATGTTGTCAACTTTTATAATAACCATACCAGGCCTGGTGTCGGTAAATTTCAATTTAATTTAGTATCAGAAAAGGATATTGAATCAGCCATTAACGAGATTTCCTCTAATGCAGCCGGTATCGATTGTATTAATCTTAAAATGATTGTTTTGTGCTGTCCTGTTATACTTCCTCATATAACTCATATAGTAAACATTTATCTTGGTGACAGTTTATTTCCATCTTGTTGGAAGGATGCTCATGTAGTTCCACTTTCAAAGGTTTCTAAACCGGAAACTTATTCAGATTTAAGGCCTATTAGCATTTTACATTTTCTAAAATATTGGAAAGGGTTGTTGCACTTCAACTGAGGGCTCATATTACAAAGTATACCATTCTTCCTTCGTTTCAGTCTGGATTTCGACCTGGATTTGACTGTGCAACTGCTTTGTCTAAAATATCAGATGACATCATTTCTGCAACTGACTGCGGACACATTACTGTTTTAATCCTTTTGGACTTCTCTAAGGCCTTTTATAGGCTTTCGCATCAGGTTCTGCTGGCTATTCTTCATTATATTGGCATTAATCGCAGCGAATTGTCGTTCTTTGTTAATTATTTCAGTGGCAGGAGACGAAGAATTGTAATAAACAACAATTTTTCAGAATTTGCTGACTTGAAATCGGGTATTCCTCAAGGATCTATATTGGGACCGCTGCTCTTCACTATTTACACTTCACAATTGTTGTTGTTCGGGAACTTTTCTTCTACCTTTCACTTTTATGCTGATGATACCCAGTTGTACTCTTCCTTTGGTGTGAATAATGTTGACGCAGCTATTAGATCCATTAACGCAGATTTGGAGAGTTTTGTGGAAATTGTCCGACGACATAGTTTGCAAATTAATGAGGCCAAATGTTGTTACATTGTATTTGGTAGTAAGGCCAACAGGAAACGTATCGATGACATTGTACATCTATCCATTAACAAGATTGAGCTTGCGCGCAAAATTTGGGTTTGTTTATGGATGAAGATTTAAGATTCAAAATTAATACCGATAATTTAATAAGGCGTGCTTATTGCAATTTAAAAATGATTTATCCACACATACAATACCCATATTAAGTGCTTACTAGCTGATACTCTCGTGTTATCACATTTTAATTATTGTGACTATGTGTATGGCCCTTGTTTGGATAGTGTCGATGTCAGACGGATTCAGGTGGCGCAGAACTCCTGCTTACGTTTTGTCTTTGGCATTAGAAGAGGGCGCCGAATTTCTCATAAATTGTTAGAGGTTGGTTGGCTGAATATGTACGATCGTAGGTATTTACACTTTGCCTGCTTTGTGCACAAAATTATCTCACACTGTATACCACCTGTATACGATTAAGTTTAGAACAGACGTCCACAATATCAATATTAGAAGGAGAGACTTAATTGACACGCCCTGCCATCCACTGCTCAGTTTAAGAGGTCCCTCAGTTACACCTGTGGACGTATAATGAATGAGCTACCTGTTCACATTAAACAATTATCGACCATTTCTTTTAAATTTAGCTTGAGGCGATATCTTCTTTCTGGTGATCTGGTCTTGGCTTCAGAGCGCTAATTTAAATATTAAGTTTTGACTGTACTGTTACTGTCTTCTTTGCAATATTGTTATTGTTCAGTTTTGGCTTGCATGCGTTGCATTATTATTATTATCATCTTTTTTTTTATTTTCATGAGGCACATCTGGAAGAGCAGGACGCCGAATTGGCTTAACTGAAGGTGTTGCCTATTGGTTCACTCTTTGTTGTATATATATATATTTTTGTTAGCTTCTACACTGTTACTGTGAACCAATAAATTATTATTATTATTATTATTAAACCAAAGAACAGAGACAATGTGTGCCCAATTGATGTTGATAAGGTGAATACCTTTTTCCTGCAATGTTGGGGATCACATAATGGGCAAGGTTGATAGGATTTCAGCCGGTAAAGTTGGTTGCGTACGTAGCGACAGCGTGTCATCATCTTTCTTTTTGAATCCAGTTGGCGAAACTCAAGTGCGTAACAGCGTGGATGGTATGAGTAACGGTAAATCACCAGATTATTACGATTTGAATAGTGCTTCTTTGAACCTTGGTAAGGATGTGCTAATAACACATTTGACGTATTTCATAAACTTTTGTTTTGAAAAGGGCCAATTCCCAGACTGTTTAAAACTGTGCAAGGTAATACCAGTTTATAAAAAGGGTGATAAGTCTATACCAGATAACTATAGACCTATATCTATTGTACCCGTTCAATCAAAATTATTGGAGATTACTTTTAAAAATAGATTGGTACATTGTAAATGCTTGGCACGAACGGATGAGCTGAACATACAATTACTTTACTCACTCACAATGTATTGAGACGCCAACTTAATCCACTTAATCTGCTTTTATGCAATCAATATTGTGCCACAAAATTTTTGTCCGTTTCTCGAACGTATTTACTATAATAATATGTCATTACTTGATGTGGTTGACGTATATCACGTTGCGTGTGTCATTCTGATTACAGATGGCTCGATACCTGTCACTTAGGCTGATTTACAATATGTATTATATGCAATATGTTACAGACTCTCACCTGCGTTCCACTGCACGTATCGCGATGAAACATACGTTCGACAAATCTGCATTGTAATACGAAAGCAACGATATATGTACCATCGCGATACATGGAGGGAACGCTCTAAAATATGTACGAGAAGACGACCCATTGCGTATTAATATATAGATGACATGTGCAAACAAGTGTATTCTTTTCTCACGGACGAAAAAAAAATTCATAAATTGTCCTGTAAATGGATCTGTGGGGCAAATTAAATTTTTATTATTATACCAATGATGGCAGATTACTGCTGAATGTTACAACGCGATAATGTAGGGAAAATACTATACCCAGTTTTCATACAAAACGTAAAAGTTATTCAGTTGGACAGAAAATAAAAGCACATATAATATTTTTGGAAACATATGTCCATTTGTATTTTATGCAATAAATAATAAAATAATAAAAATAACTTATAAAAACATCTTAGGTGATATATAAAGATGAAAAAGAAATTCGCGATGAGGGCCCCGAAATTGCATAAAATTAGTAGCAGTAAAAATCAAAACATTTTTCAAAAAGTTTCTTTTTATAGACCTGTTTTATTAGATCACGCAATAAGGATTACATTATTGTTATTATTATCTCTATTTTCCTTTATTTCGGTTTAGTTTTGAAGAAAATCCTTTATCTATGATATTACGCGATAGCCTTTTAATTCGAAGTTCGCGACGTTAATCGCATTTCAGAGGCTTGTTAGGGAAACGCTGAATTGAGTAAATGCAATTAGACGTAATTCGATTAAGTCGAGTTTAGCTATTTCCCCGTCTTCCGTTCATTTCCATTCTAATTTCGTTACAGTTTTGCATCGTATCGTCGGTTAATTACACTTTTAGTTACTTGCACCTCTTATCTTAGCAGCAAAAAAGGTGAAAATCTTCAATTTAGTTCAAAAGAAATAAGTAGGGTTAGAAAGTGAATTCTCCATCTTTTAATAGAGAATAAATAGACCGGCTTTCGTGCTTCAACTTCGCGAATAAATTTGAGAATTTGCAACCATTTATATCCCAAACGTAATAGTTCCTTAAATTCGTAATATTCAAATTTTGTCGTTCTAATACCTGGCCGAATGGTCGAAAATTGTCTGGGACATTCGAGTTGGTCCAATGTGTTTGTTGTCTAAAATTCGATATTATCGAGTATTATTTTTTTCGTACAGATATCCATCGGGAAAAAAAATGGGCGGATGCCCAACCAAAGCATGCATTTCTGGTTTTGTTATTCATTATGTAAGGTTGGAAGCAAAAAATTTGAATTTTCTGGATCTGTATCGGATCGTTTTGCTTTTCCTCCATTCTCGTACTTTTACCAATTGCTGCATTCAGGCTTCCTACAGCATTCCTTTTGTTTGCAGTCCTTGAAGATATATTGCAGGTGACGATTACTTTTCTATGGAAAGTCATGAACTACTCAAAAGATGACCTTTACTTCCCCGTAGAAATTGCCGTTTGTATCTATGAGAGAATTGATTTAAGAAATTTTCCTATTATGTAACTTAATTATGGATTTTTGCAGGTATTTGTTTCTATGAAAGTGGACAACTTACGTTGCCACTGACTGCTGTAGGTGTTGCAGGCCGCTATTCGGCAAACCCGCCATGTACAAATTGAAAATAGAAATCTTTAGTTACATCACTCGCAAAGCCGCACTTACGATCGGTATAACCGTGAAACGCGTTGCGGTTGGTGAGGGTAGAAAAAGTTTTTCTTTCTCATCTGCTTAGAATAGCCTCTTCCGTTTTGTTCACTGTCCATGTTTCTGTTGCATTATGTTTTTGCCTTTCTGGATACATATACCAGGTCTAGTAGTATGAAACCGGAATTTTTGTAAAAATAAAACGATTGTTATTCAAAAGTGATAAAAATATTTTATTCAAAATAACTTCCAGTGGATTGTACACATTTTTCCCACCTCTCCGGCAATTTATGGATGCCTTGCCAAAAAACTTTTCTTCTTTCGAAGCGAACCAATTATCAAGCCATTTTTGTACATTTTCGTACGAATTGAAGCGTTGGTTAGCGAGAGCGTGACCCATCGATGCGAATAAGTGATAGTCGGATGGAGCCAAGTCTGGGAAATAAGCCGCATGCGGTAGTAATTCCCAATTGAACGATTCAATTGTTTCCCTGACCGGTTTTGCTGTATGAGATGGGGCGTTATCATGCAGCAAAATCACTTTGTGCTGCCTTTTTGCATAATCCGGTCGTTTTTCAGTTATTGCTCGGCTTAAATTTATCATTTGCTGTTGGTAGCGTTGAGTGTTGACGGTTTGACCAGGTTTCAGCAGCTCATAATAAATAACACCCTTTTGGTCCCACCAAATACAGAGCATCGTCTTCTTTCCAAAGCGATTCGGTCTTGCAGTTGATGGTTCGGTTGGATTCAGCCATGATCTACGACGCTTAGGATTTTCAAAATAAATCCATTTTTCATCACCTGTCACGATTCGATGGAGAAATGATTTTCTATTGAACCGGTTAAACAGCATTTCATAGGTGGTTCTTCGGTTTTCTTGCTGTCTTTCGTTCAATTCATGCGGAACCCATTTTTCCACTTTTTGAATTTTTCCCATAGCTTTTAAACGATTGCAGATAGCTTTCTGCGATACATTTAATTGATCCGCGAGTTTTTGTTGAGTTTGAGCATCGTCTTCATCCAATAAGGCTTGTAACTCTTTGTCTTCAAACTTTTTTGGTGGTTTTCCACGTTCTTTGTTACTAACCTCAAAATCATCATTTTCGAATCTTTTGAACCACTCGAAGCACTGTGTTTTACCGAGAGCATGTTCACCGCATGCTTCGACAAGCATTCTATGCGACTCTGCAGCAGTTTTCTTTAAATGGTAACAAAAAATTAATGCTATTCGCAAATCGTAGTTATTAAGCTCGAAACTTGACATGTTTGAGGTTATAAAAATATACTAGTGTACGGAACGTGGGTTAATGTTTGTTGACACTCTTCGTCAGCTGTTAGAAGAAGACGATGGCTATGTAACAGGGGCCTTACGGTGATTAAACTGAACGCTGGCACCATCTATAGGGGAATTCCGGTTTCATACTACTAGACCTGGTATACTTGGAGCTCATCAGTGACTTAAAGCTGCCAAATTTTTGATTTCCTTTCATTATTCTTGTTCTGATTTCCTGCTCTTCGTTGGCTTTCCTTTTTATCAGAACCCCCAAGAATATAAACCTGATTCACCCTCTCGAAATTATATTCTTTCTTTCCCTGTATTCTCACAATCAGACTTTCGGTTTTCTCTTCTGTGCTTTCCGTCACCATGTATTTTGTTTTTTCTATGGTTAATTTCCAATCCGTATCCTCTTGCTTCCTTTATCAGTTGCCCCGCGATTTTTCTCAGCTCTTTTTCTTTTATTTTTAGTTTACGATTTCTTACCATGTTTTTCTACCACAACATTGAAAAGTATCGAAGATAACGGATCGCCTGGCTTAAGACCGCGTTCTACTAGAATTTCTTGATTTAAATCCCTTCCATATTACTTCATATTCCTTCCAGGATCATTCTTATTAATCGTATTAATCTCTTTGGTATTTCCATTTCGATCATTGCTTGGTACATTTTCTCTCTGCTCATTGAATCGTATGCCTATTTGAAGTCTACGAATAGGGCATATTGTATTCCATGTTGGCCATGGCCCACTGTTGATCTGTCCTTTCTAAAATCTGCCTGATACTCTCCCAAAATCCCCCTTATGATCTCCTTTCTAAGGTTTTTGCAAATACTTTGTAGTATGAGTCCAGGAGAGCGGTTCGCCTGCTATTATCCTGTACCATTCTATCCCATTTTTATATATTGTATTATACTTACCCAGTCTCCTCATTTCTGGCATTCTTTCCTCTCTACATATCCGCTTCGCCAGATCCATCATTTCTTCATATTCAAGTTTTCTCGACGACCTAGTAGGAACATCTATACCGTTTACGATAACGATATTTTTCACTAAAATGCTTCGAAGCCATTGATGACATGATCCCGCAGAATAAACCACATTCTTCACTCTTCATATTAAATTCTACTCTATTTCTAACTCTATTTCAAGGTTTAACACTTCTATGTTGAACCAACTTATACCTCAGCATTTTCAAGCGTAATAACGAAACACGTGTTCTGCCACTATAGTTATGAGTAAAGGCCGGATAATATGTAGATTGCATACATTTCCATATTTGCATAATATATACATTTTGCATATTATTTGCATATTTTGTAGTAATTCAGCATATTTGAAGTATTCGAGTTTTATTTATTTATTGGATGTAATTTATTATAGGATAGGCATTGCTAAAAATATGTCGTGGTTGTAACAAACAAAGAGTTAAACAGCCCTCTTTAAATTAAAAATAGCATTCTATGAAGCCTCTTCACGATACTTTTCCGATAAGCGCTTCCAAAAATTTATTAATACTCTTCCCACACATCTAGACCGGGACAGAGTTCAAGGAAAAGCTAACTCCTTGAAACTTCTTAATAAATACAAAAATACATTTTACCAGAAAATTAGAAGCACAGCGCAATGTTTGCCATCAACCTCCAAAAATCGGAACAAGAACAATTTAATGTAGATTTGTGCCTAATGTTTGTGTCGGCAGATATTCCACTACATCAAAAAAAAAGAATTTAAATGTCAAGTTATTTTTGCAAAAGTACACCAGCAAATATAAAATTCCCGACGAGAGCACCTTAAGAAAAATTATATTCACCGTATCTATGCAGAAACATTGAATAGCATTGAGAAGGCTGTGTCAAACAATTACCTTTAGATATGCGCAGATGAAACTACTGATAGTGTGGGCCGATACATAGTTCATTTAATGATAGGTATCCTTAACGTATCGGTTCCAGCAAAATCTTATTTAATTTCATCCAAACAGTTGGAAAAGGCAAATAATTTGACAATAACAAGGTTTATACAGGAAGAACTGGCACTCTTTTTCTTACCGGAATCGATTCCAACAGAAAAATTCTATTGTTTTTAACGGATGCCGCACCATACATGGTGAAGGCAGCTTGCAACTTGAAAATCTTTTACCCAAATTTAATTCACACAACTTCCTTGGCGCACGGACTAAATCGTGTTGCAGAAGAAGTAAGAAACCATTTTTCCTAGGTAAATACTTTAATTAGTAGTGACAACATCTACCCGGTATTCCGCTTCCTCCTCAACCAGTAATCACACGATGGGAAACGTGGTTGGAAGCTGCTATTTTCCATGCAAATCATTATGAAGAAATAAAGACAATTATTATGGATCTTGATAGCGATACACAATCTATGCTAGACGCCCAAAAGGTGTATTCGAGTAAAGAAATACCTCAACAGTTGGCGTTTATTAAAGCCAACTACAGTTTCATTTCCATTTCTGTATTGCAATTGGAAAAACAATTTATGTCGCTAATTGAGAGCGTTGAAATAATAAACAAATTTGAAAAGTTATGTTTTGATGTTAAAGGAAGGGTGGGAAAATCCGTGTATGAAAAATTTTTAAGTGTAATAGAAAAATGAGGGTTTTAAAAAGCTAAAGGATATTGCTAAAATCTTGTGTGGTGAGTCAGTAGATAATATTGAGTTCACAATAGAGGATATTTCTAATTTGAAATGTGCTCCTATAACAAGCGTGGACGTAGAATGAACCTTTTCAATATATAATTACATGTTATCAGACAAGCGCCACAATTTTTCTATTGAAAACTTTGAGAAATATGTAATTGTAAATTGTTTTCATAGTTGATTATATTGTAAAATGTTATAAATAAAGTTGTAGTAAACATAATAGAATCTTTTTGTTTTCTATAGTATTATATTTTCTAGCATTACTCCTATTTTTTTATCTGTATATTTTTCATAAGAAAATGCATATTTAGGCCAAAACATCTGCATATTTATACGCATATTTCCACCTTTTTTTTTTGCATATAATCCGGCCTCTAGTTATGAGAATTTACTTTATGGATATAATTATGATTCACTTGAAGTTCGTCGCGTACGAGCAGAAATTTTATTTATTCATAAACTAATTCATGGTATTATATCCGATGGGAACTTGCTTTCCAATTAGCTTTTTATTTGCCTCGGTTAAATAGTAGAACACGACAAATTCTTTATATCCCATCTTATAATACTCATCATCATTCTAATGTGCCATTGATATCAATGTGCAGAAGTGTCAATATGTATTGTGCTGATGCGCATTTGTTTAATAAAACATATGTTGCTTAAAGATTTTTTGAAGAATATGTTAGCTTCATCTTGTAATAATTTTTTAAAAATTGTATTCTTTTTAAGTTATTGTACATTAGTTTAAAGACCCTCGCGTGTACATATATGTCGCATTAAAAGAAAATTATCCTGTTATTAGCTTTAGCTGTTGGATAATAAATAATAATTATTATAATTACTATTAATCTATGATATGAGGAGTGAGGAGAGAAATTACAGAAATTACAGTGATTTTCCAAATATGTTTGAAATTTACATAACATTTTTCTCCATTAATTAAAAAGAAAACAAACCTATCACGAGTTACTCCCGAAAACGTCCTATCCTGCGAACGGAAGACATAAATTTCCTTCGGAAAGTGCTGTTTTCGCACGCAACCCGTGCGTACGAATTAGCCGGTGAAAGAGAGAACAAATAACTTTCTGTTCTGGTATTTGATTTATGTAAGAGTATCGCGTAATGAAGGGGTGTTGCTGTTCCGTTTTTTGTTTTATGGCGGAAGTTATTTCTGGGCGAACGCCGTCGCGACTGCGAATAAATACCAAATAAAAAGCCGGACAAAGAGCGAAAGCTAAAAATAGAAAATCGATGCGGATGGAGGAATGTTTGTTTAGAGACGGTAACGGATGCCCAAATATGTTTGCAAGGCACGTGACCGCATAATATACATATGCAACCAAGATTGTATTGTTGCCTCTTAAGCCCACTTTACACTATCAATAATTATAGTTATAAATCTGACCATAATTAGGTATAACAATAGTATTTTGTCTATAAATAGGAACACAATAATCGACAATAGCATATCGTGTGTTACATGGGCAACATTTGCAACCATAATATCCATAGTAAAATGCGCAAAACTAATGCGTACATTACATTTTTGAAGATTATTGACAATTGATAAGCAAATTTCACGTGTTGTGTTAGTTATTTAGGCGTATTTTTTAAATTCTTCGTTTAATTGAAAACATGAAAAATGGCTGAAAATATGTTCTGTGCAACAGTTGCCATGTATTTGAGAAGTTTAATTGTACTTAAAATGAAAAGCCGCAGAAAACGGAAAACATGAACAAAGCTTTGGCACAACCGAAGAAATGAAGGCAAATCATATAGAAACTTTACAAGATTAAAGAGTGATCAATTTAATTACTTATTAAAACTTATAAAGCCCCTTATTGAGAAACAAGACATTTTGTTGAGACAATGTGTTTATAAAAACTGATGGTCGCATTACTTTTAATTCATCTTTTATCGTACCCAGTGATGCGTTTCTTGCATGTTTACTTTTAAAGGCTACATCTGTACTAACGTAAAGGTGTTGTTTGTAAAACTGAACTCTTAATGGAGCCTTTAAAAACACTTTCTTAACACTACTAATTAAAGTATTTACCAAGGGAAAATGGTTTCGTACTTCTTCTGCAACACGATTTAGTCCGTGCGCCAAGCAGGTTGTGTGAATTAAATTTGAGTAAAAGATTTTCAAGTTGCAAACTGCCTTCACCATGTATGGTGCGGCATCCGTTAAAAACAATAGAATTTTTTCTGTTGGAATCGATTCCGGTAAGAAAAAGGTTCCCAGTTCTTCCTGTATAAACCTTGTTATTGTCAAATTATTTGCCTTTTCCAACTGTTTGGATGAAATTAAATAAGATTTTGCTGGAACCGATACGTTAAGGATACCTATCATTAAATGAACTACACCTATGTATCGGCCCACACTATCAGTAGTTTCATCTGCGCATATGTAAAGGTAATTGTTTGACACAGCCTTCTTAATGCTACTCAATGTGTCTGTATAGATACGGTGAATATAATTTTTCTTAAGGTGCTCCCGTCGGGAATATTATATTTGCTGGTGTACTTTTGCAAAAATAACTTGACATTTAAATTGTTTATTTTATGTAGTGGAATATCTGCCGACACAAACATTAGGCACAAATCTACATTAAATTGTTCTTGTTCCGATTTTTTGGAGGTTGATGGCAAGCATCGAGGCAATGTGCGCTGACCCTTCTTCGCCAATTTCATCTTTGATAGTTTTGCAGCATGAGATGGAGTTTTGATATGCTGGTCGACTTGAAACTTTCTCTCACTTGTAACCTGCATAAAAAATATCACATCATCAGCTGTTTTCTTATAAAATAAGTGTTAGTAAAAGATAAAGGAATAATAAAAAACTATTGTGTAAAGAGTTTGCGAAGCAATCGGAATAAACGACATTTAATAAAATAACCAACACAACGCTTCGACAAATAATTTTATTTTAAAATGATTTTTATTTAAAAATCATCAGCAGAATACGAAATATCAGATATTCCGTATTGTGCTGATGATATGCGAAAAATACGCATGAAATATACATCTCATTTTACTCATTTTAAAATAAAATTATTTGTCGAAGCGTTGTATTGGTGATGTTGTTAAACATCGTTTAAAAACTATAGATTAATAAGAGGAAATATACTTAAATTTTACTTACAATCCTGCTGCATTCTACGCAAAATACTTTTTCTCCATCCATACACAATTCTGAATAAGGGGTAATCCATCCAAGCACAGTCGCTATTTTCGGCATTTTTGCTATTATAATTAATAACAACCCACAAGTTTACACTTCGAAAAACCAACGTAAAATGACGTTTAAAATAAATAAGATTGCTTCCGAATATGGGAATAAATTTCTCCGAATAACAAAGAAACGCCCGTGCTCCTGCATTTCTGGTAAAATGTATTTTTGTATTTATTTAGAAGTATCAGGGGATTAGCATTTCCTTGAATTCTGTCCCGGTCTAGATGTATGGGAACAGCATTAATAAATTTTTGGAAGGGCTTATCGGAAAAGTATTGAGAAGAAGCTTTATAGAACAATGGTATTTTTAATTTAAAGAGGGCTGTTTAACTCTTTGTTTGTTACAACCACGACATATTTTTAGTAATGCCTATCCTATAATAAATTATATCCAATAAATAAATAAAACTCGGATACTTCAAATATGCTGAATTACTACAAAATATGCAAATAATATACAAAATGCATATATTATGCAAATATGCAAATTTATGTAAACTGCATATTATCCGGCCTTTAGTTATAATTATGGTCAGATTTATAACTATAATTATTAATAGTGTAAAGTGGGCTTTACTGTTTTAGTAAAAGTCCCGGCCATTTTATTTTAATTTCGTTTATAACTTAGTAACTATAATATGATTTAACCTATAAATTTGACATTTCCTAGTAGGTTGGGGAGTGCTACCAATCTATAAGTTATGCAACCAATTTGACCGAAGTCGTGTGCCTTTGCAAACAATCTTGAATTTATTGCAGAAATTACTTAAAGAAAGTTTATGAGACCCTTCTAAAATCTTAAAGAAAACATTCCGGAATGACAATGAATGGAAATTATATTTTATTTTTCAATATAATTCCCTCGAAGCTCAACACACTTGGTCCAACGTTTCCCTAGCCTCTGGATTCCCTTCCGGAAGTGACTTTCTTCGAGGTTTCCAAAATAATGGTTTATAGCGTCTATCAGTTTTTCATTCGACCAAAATTTCTTTCCACCTAGAAATATTTTGAGTTTCGGGAACAGGCAGAAGTCTGGCGGAGCCATGAAAGTACGAAACTTCGAGGTTAATAATTAGAGCTAATCCCAACAAATGTGTGTTAAAGAAAACTTCGTTTCAACGGTAACTTAAGAATTTATGATATAATGGAAGGTATATTCCGCGTATTATGAATATGAACAATAACTTCTTTCTAATTTACAGTGGGCTTCAAAATAAACTCCATTTTCTTTTGCATGGCAGAATGTTGGGCATTAGGAATTAGACAGGACTAACTATACCTAGTGATGGGCATTCAATCCTCGTTCTTGCGAGTATTCGATCAACTCGGTACCCCTTTGACATTTTGCGAAAAAATCAAATACTGGAAATTGTACCGTGTTACACATGAAATTAAAGCTAGTGCTTAGTAGATGATGATTTAAACATTTTGAACGAAGAAATGGCGTTAGATCGTGAATTATCGGGCGGGCAAAGTTGTCGATTGTCTCTAGCTATACCCTCATCCTCCTATTTCCCCCAAACAAATCATTTCTTACCTATTCTAACTTCAGTTTCGCGTTCTACGACATCAAAAGTATGAGTATACACACTTTCCCCTAACTTTTTCCCTAACCATTCCCGAGCGTTGTTCCTAAATTGCTTATTTCATTCTGTCCAAAAGTGTTGAGTGATATTGGCCAGTAATAGCATTGCCTTTTCTAATAAAACCAATTCGAAAAATTCCTTTTGCGTTCCAAAAATCCGATGCCATCACCTTTCGAGCTGAGTGAATGGTTTCCGCCTTCTTCGGAATCGATTCACCGTGGGCAATCCACTGTTTTGATTGCATTTTTGTTTCTGCTGTGTAGTAATGAATCTAGGTGTCAGCCATGGTCACCAATTGTATCTTGAAATCCATCGAATTCCTCGTAAACACTTCCAAACAGTCGGCGGAGGTTCGAGCTCGAATGCGTTTCCGCTCCGCATTGAGCAAACGCGGCACTCATCTCGCAGAAAGTTTTCTTAGGTCCAGTTCATTATGTAAGATACGAACTGCTCGTTCATAAAAGGTGCCCCCACGGCTTCCGCAATTTCACGCACTTTTATTCGGCGATCTGTCAACAACCATGTAATGGCTTTTTTCCACAATTTCTTGCGTGGTGGCCGTGTTCGCACGTCCTGAACGTGGTTCATTACTTCCGAAACCCAAAAACTCACGATAGAAAATGAAGGTAATGAATCCTTAAAAATGGCATCTAACCTTGATTTGATTTTTGTTCACCGTTTTTCCTTCCAAATAGAAAAAATTGATGACAACTCGAACTTTGTTTTTATCCATAATTGAAAACATACACAGGAACTTGACTTAAATACTTATCACAAACCAGATTATTTGACAGATTGATTTAACATTTGCAGTCAATTGATATGAAAGACTTGCCAACGCAACGACGTAAAGTATTTGGAATTATAGGAATCCCCTAGCAACGATTCCACGGACTTTTTATATAATTTTTACGTAATTGGAATCTGGGCGTTTTGAAATTTTGAACCAGTATATCTGCTTCGATTTGACTCATAAGAAACGCTAGACTTTCGCTCCTCCTTGTAAAATTTTAAGGTAATACTTTGAAGGAAATTAATCCAGTACACCGCCCGTAATCACCACTTCTATTTCATCGATTTCGTTACGTCCCCCAACGTTCGTCCTCGAATCCTCTTTGCATTCGAAATGCGCCTTCGACGTCCCCGACAGATCCAATTTTGATATTTAAACGGGACGCGGACGTGTACAATTTGTATTAACCGTAAACCGTCCACGTACGTACGTACGCCGAACTCGGTGCGCCAAACTTTAATGGATAAAGGTAGCCCATTAAGTATAAATGCATTATATGTAGGTACATAAAGGGATCGGATTAAATGAAATACGGGCGCGTATGAATCGCATTAAACGAGGGGGTGTTCTTTTATTTCGTTTTAATGGCAACAAAGTTGCGCTTTATCGGTGGAAGTGGATGCGAACTAGTTTTCTCGCTAACCAAACTTTTCGGAGCTGTTTACGTAGACGCTAACTAGAGGTTTATATGCATGTATGTGTATCAGATCTGTTTTTGGTGATTTAGCCCTAATATGAAATGTTGGAAAGTAAACTACAAGTAGTAAAAGTCATATACCTCAGAAGAGTATTGGGGGTTAACCTTCCTATATTCACGTCAAAATGGAAGACGTATACTATACTATATAAATCGGTCTCACAGACCGTATGCGTGAGTATAGGAAGGTTAAAGGAATAAGCAAACAAAGGAATGAACGTACGAATATAAGGAAATAACTAGGGGTAAAATTTGTTAAAAGACATTTAAAACAGAAGAAGTTATACGCAAATCTGTTCGGTGTTGAAAATGATAAACAGGTGAATAATATATGGGAGATAAAGATCCCTGGCTAAAGGAGGCGAACAAGACCAAGAGTAACCTGGAATGGAAGTGTTCGAGGAATAATAGATAAGAGAACAAAGAAGAATACATTATCAATTGTTTTAGTAAATTAAAAGCAGAATTGTGCCTGCCATTATTTTGAGAAGTTCTAAATTCAGTTCAAAATTATTTGGGAAGATTTCCAGGTTCGATGGTATGGGGAATTGATTTTCAAAAAGTTGGAGGCTTTATTGGAATGTCATGAGTTGGAGCGGTGGAAACGTCAACAGTTTTTTATGATTTAGCCATAATATTAAATGTAGAAGAGTAAGCTACAAACAGTAAAATTGATTCCTGGCAAGAGGAGACGAGGAAGACCAAGAGTAATATGAAATGGAACTATATCATAGAAGAGGGAACAAATGGTAATGCATTATCCATTGTTTTAGGAAATTAAATGCAGAATTGGGAGCTTTAGGTGAAACTACTGTGTCTGGAGCATTGGGATGTGGCGTATTTTGAAGAATTTCAAGTCTGGGATTGCCATGATTTAGAAGCAGAGGGATATGGTGCCTGCGTTTATTTTGAGAAGTTTAAGGCGAAAAATTGGTGCAATTTGGGACTATAGTGTTTTAAGGTATCAATTATTTGAGCAGATTTCCAGGTTCAAGATATGAGGAATTGATTTTCGTAAATTTGACGGCTTGTTTTGAATGTCTTGACTTTGGGGCGTTGAGAATGTCATCAGTTTTTGATGATTTAGCCTTAATATGAAATGTAGAAGAGTAAGCTGCAAGCAGTAAAAATGTTATACTTAAGAAGACTACTGGGAATTAAAAGAACTGGCAAGCAAAAAGATTAACGTATAAGGAAACAACTAGGGATCAAACCTGTTAAAAGAGATTTGGAACAGGACAAGCTGTACTAATTTGGACATCTGCTCAGTATGGAAAAATGATAAACAAGTAAGTAATATACAGAAGATGGGTGATTTCTGGCAAGACGAGGCGAGGAAGACCAAGAATAGTCTAGAATGGAAGTGTGCGAGGAATCATAGAAGAGGAAACAAACGGGAATACATTATCCATTGTTTTAGCAAATTAGAAGCAGAATTGGGAGCTTTAGGTGAAACTCTTGTGTCTAGAGTATTGGGATATGGCGTATTTTGAAGAATTTTATGTCTAGGAATAGCGTGATTTACGAAACAGACAGACATCGTCCCTGCGACTAGTTTGAAAACTACTAAGTGAGAAAATGGTACGACTTGAGACCACATCGTTCTAAAATATCGATCATTTGAAAAGATTTCGAGGTTCGAAGGTATGTGGATTTGATTTTCGGAAAGTTGAAGGCGCTATTTGAACCTCTTAAATTTGGAGCGGGCGAATGTCATCAGTTTTTGCGATTTAGCAAAAAGCAAAAGGGTAACATACAAGGAAACGATTAGGGATGAAACATGAAGAGAAGAAATTTGGAACAGGACAAGCTGTTCTAGTTTGGACATATCTTCAGTATGGGAAAATGATAAACATGTGAGTAATATACAGGATATGGATGATTCCTGGCGAGAGGAGGCGAGGAAAACCAGAAGTAACATGAAATGGAAGTGTTGGAAGAATAATAGAAGAGAAAGCAAACGGAAATATATTATATTAGGAACCTAGAAGCAGAATTCGGAGCTTTATTTGAAACTCTTGCGCCTGAAGTAGTGGAATGTGGCGCATTTCGAAGAATTTCAAGTCTAAGACTGACCTGATTTGGAATCAAACAGATATCATGACTGCAATTATTTTGGAAAGGTGCGATTTGAGACTGCGTTTTAAAGTATAGATTATTCGAGAAGATTTGAAGGTTCGAAAGTATGAGGCATTGATTTTCGAAAAGTGGAAGGCTTCATTTGAATTTCCTGAGTTTGGGGTGGTGAAAATGTCACCAGTCTTTGATGATTTAGCCATAATATAAAATGTAGAACAATAAGCTACAAGCAGTAAAAACGTTATATCGTAGTGGGGGTTAAAAGGAAACAACTAGAAGTGAAACCTGTTAAAAGACATTTGGAACAGAAGAAGTTGTACTCGTTTGAACACTGGCTCTGAACAACCTAACACAATTAAAACTAATTATCCAATTAACGATTAATTTCGATTTTTTTAATATCTTGAATTTGGAGCGGTGGGAATGACATCAGCTTTTGGGCATTTGAAGCCTATTTAAAACCCAATCGATGTTGTAGCTTCGATTATTCCAAGAGATTTAGGTCGATAAAGTTGTTTTAGTTTTAATGCTTGCAAGTATCAACCGTTTAACAAGTTTTTACGCGAAGGGATCTATTCGATTGGGGCTTCTTAAATTTATTAGGAAATTGTTGACGTTTTTCTTCTTCTTTTTCCTTCCTTGTGGTCATCTAAGATGGATGTAAGTAGAGTATTGAGACGTATTTCTTTGCACTTGTTTTATTGTAATAACAGTACCTTCCACAATTGTCCCTTTCAAAATTACTGCCTTGGGAAGTCACATAGCTCTGGAGCTCATTCTTCCACTCCTCATAGCAGTGCTGGAATTCAGATACGGGAATTGCCTTCAGACGATCGGTTACAACCGTTTATAATTAATGTTGTCCAGTTCCCTAAAAGGACATTCCTTGTGTTTTCGTTTCAATTTCTTGAAGAGTCAAAAGTAATAGGGTCTCAAGTCCGGCGAGTAAGGAGGCTGAGGAGGGAATGTTCTTACTGGCCAGAAAGCGATTTACTGAAAGTGCGCGTTATCGTGATACAACAGCTATGGTTGGTCCCATACCCACGACCATCTTTCGAAGTCTACCCTTTCGTTAAAAGTGTTAATTAACCCCTTGCCTGGAGGCATTCCTTGTGAACGATTCCCTGGCTATCAAAAAGCAAATCAGCATGCTATTGATTTTTGATTAGCTGATTCTTGACTCCTTTTGGCCTTGGAGAACTTGGAGTGTGCCATTCCATGGTCAGGTGCTATTACCAATGTTGCACCATCGAACACTACGCCACCAGTCTCATTACTTTATTCATACACCTCGTATAGGACGACCAAGTCTATATTTTCCGATGTGATATTTGTGTCTATATTTTGTGTTAACCATAAACTCATTTCTTCTATGTCTTCTCCGATTCTTCTCTACTTCTTTCGTTTCGATTAGCGTTTTTCCTTTTTCGTTTCCTACTTTCGGTATTTGTTCGATCCATGTCTTTCTTGGTCTTCCTTTCGTCTACTTATTGCTCTTTGTACCTCTTTATTAGTTTGTTGTTGATTATTAGCCTTTATTGATTTTTGTTTCGAAGGTTGTACTGTAGTGCAATCAGCAGTAACGTAACGCTCTTAAAGGTCAAACAGCAGTAGCTAGGGGTGGTAAATGGTTGGCAAACAAGCATTACTACGGCTCGGTATCCCGTCGATACTCTTAACGGTGAGACAAGGTAAATGAGAAACCGGGAGAGGGGATTCTTATTTCATTCACTTCATTCCGATTTATTTGCAAAGATGGGACTGATTACCCGATAAAGTTATATGTGTTTTTAAACTTAATTTTCTACAGATATTTACTGAGTTAAACATATTAAATATTATTCTCAAAACCATGAAGATGTATACAAATTGTTGTTTAAAAATATTAACTTTTACTAGATGATTCGCTTTTCGCCACTATATACGAGGGCAAGTCAATATATAAGTCGCAAACGTCAGTTTACCTTATACCGTTTTAAATTACGAGCACATCCGACGCTGAAAGTCATAAGGATTGACGAGAAGAAGAAGAAGAAGAAATTACGAGCACATTTTCTACCAGCAGGTGGCACTATATGTACGCTTGTCGTATAGGCTGCCAGGAAGCTACTTTGATTATTATTGCCTCTATACAGTTTTGCAACTTATTTATTGACTTATGCTCGTATAAATAAAAGAACAGCAGCACGGAAAAGTAGATGCCCCAATACAAATTCAAAAGAAGACTTTGAGAAATACAATGCAAAGACAAAGGGGGCAATTGTAAAGGAGGATGTAAAGAAAGGTTTCTTACACGTTTTCCAGCGTTTAAGTAGATTTTCATCCTTAAAATTTACTCTTTGTTTATGCTTTGTAGTTTCTAGCGCCTCCGCCTTGTAAAAGAAATTTTTGTTCGGATCGTTTAATCAAATATTGACGAAAATTCCAAATCCACATTTCACAATATCTAATTGAATTAACATCGACATTTCCAGCCAGCTGATACATTACGTAGGCAATTTATATTCCATAATTAGAAACCGGCCCTTAATAGAGTAATTCGATGAATAATTTATTATGAAAGGTATACCCGCTCGGTCTAATACCTTTGTTATGTGTCGAGTTGAATTTTAACGCGGATCCATAATACATAACCGAGTATACGTGTAATCATCTAATAACCCAATCCATAACCGAATATAATAATAGTCTTTAGACCGGAACTCTCGATTATCTATTCCGGGAGACACGGAAAGACCATTAACGGTCGAGTAGATCCTAATCGTATGTCAATTTAGATTGGTACAAGTGGTTTAACAGCTACTATGTGTCAGAATAACCTTTTGATGTAAATCGTAGGTTTAATAGCACGCGGTTAAATGTGTTTATCGTTTTACCCGGAAAACTTCGTTGTACTAACAAACGAAACGTATCTGCGTAAATTTCCAAATAAAATTTTATCTTTGGGAGAATCTCCATTACTTTTCTTTTAGGTCAATGAAAGATAAAATTGACCTAAAAACGTAATGGAGATTCTCGAAGAGATAACTATTTAGGTCATCATTTCTATATGCATTTAATTAAAAACTTTTACCACAATATTCGTGATTATTCCTCGCCACGTCGCACAGTGGTTCAGGTGCGGAAAAAATCATTTTGGGAAGGTTTGAATCTGTTGACATTTGTGATCTTATTAAACAGTTAAATAGTTAATCTGCCTGAAAAATAGAATTAGTCCATGATTGCGACCAATTTAACATGAAACATCGTCACCTAAAGTGGGACTAATCGCAAACGGAAAATTTAGTCTATGTTACTGTTGAACATTCAAAGTACTCCCGTTCTGTAAATTATTATTCAATTGATAATGTTAATATTATGTTAGATGTAATAGTAATTAGAGTGTATGGGTCATTCCATGTCAAGTGGACCAGTTTTGAAAATCGTTCCTACTGGACCATCTCCAATTTGGCTGAAAATGCGGATTAACATATATGTTTGAAACGAGGTTCTGCAAAGTTTTAGCTCTATGTATCATATACCTGGAGCACCACAGCCCTTTCCGTGGAGGTTTCACCAACCCCGCGATGTCAACCACGAAGATTTTTGCAAAGTTTGACATGTGGCCATTGCAGAACTATGGTAGCTGGGATGCTGAAATTCAACATACTAGCTCAACTTGTACCTGTGAACATGAAAAATTTAGTATCAACATCCACAAAACAATATATATATAGATCGCAGTTTAAGCTCAAAGTGGTTTCAAAATTACGTCGCGTAGTGCACAAGCCAAATTTTGACACTGTACAACTCAAAAACAAAAACAATTGGTACGTTCTGCTTTTACCAGTACATTACCCACCGGCAAGACAATATATTGCTGCAATATTAGCACAAAGGCTCGCATACTTGTGTAGATATTAACACACAAACATGGTACAAGACATTTAAGAGCCAAATCTAACCTACTTCCAAAGTTAAATATCTCAATGTGGAAACTATCCACATTCATTTATTTCTATACTGGAAAGAGCAGGATTTTTTGTACGAGAATCATATTTTCCTATTTTAGTGTAGTATTTTTTAGATATGGAGTATTTGCAAAGTTTGTCATGACGATATTAAGATACCACAGTAACTGTGATGTTGAAATTTCACATACTGGCTCAATTTGTGCCAGTGAACAAAAAAGGTTTACTGTCAAGATTCGCAGAACAATATATGAATCACAATTTGAGCTCAAAGTGGCTTCAAAATTACGTCGCATAATGCGGCAACTAATATTCAACCTACAGGTACCTGATCCGCCAATTTGGCGGGACCAAGCCAAAATTTTTTGATTTGGGAGGACTAAACCAGCTGCATGCCTGCATGTACTATGAATTTTGATAAATTCTAATAACAATATTGCACCGGCTAGCTCTTAATTAACGATAAAATTGAGAATTGGTAATAGTAGAGCCACCATGGGCCAACGCAAAGGTTTCACTAATGAAATTATCGTTCGTTGGACTAGATGAAAAGCACCATATTCGTGGATATTTTTATGCTTTAATCCAAAAGACATCAGAAAGGCACTTACAATAGATCCTATAGAAAAAAACATGCTCTTTCAAATGGCACCAAAATAAATCAAATTAAATGGTACCCTTTTAGAGATACTTGATCTGAAAATAGGTTAGATTTGGCTTTTAAACGTTTTTCAGGTTGCATCATGTTTGCGTGTAAATATATATGTATCTCCACAAGTATGTGAGCCTTTGTTCTGACATTACAGTAATACAATGTCGTGCAGCTGGTTAGTGGACTGGTGAAAGCACAACCTACCAACTCTTTCCCGTTTTTAGTTTTACACTGTCAAAGTATGGATTGTGCATTACGCGATGTAATTTTGAAACCAGTTTGAGCTGAAATTGTGATTCACATATTGTTCTGCGAGTGTTGACAGTAAACTTTTCTTGTTCACTTGCACAAATTGAACTAGTATGTTAAATTTCAACATAAAAGTTACTGTGGTACCTTAATAGCGTCATGACAACCTTTGCAAAATCTCCATATCTAAAAAGTGCTGTAATTAATGTTGATTTCGCGAAAGAAATAGCACCATATTCAAAGAGATTTTTCTTCCTTAAACCAAAAAACACTAAAATAGAAAAATATGATTCTGGTAGAAAAACGTTCTGCTCTGTACAGTGATATAGAAATAAATGAATTAGGAGTGTTCCCACATTGAGATATTTGATTTTGGAAATAGGTTAGATTTGGCTTTCAAGTGTTTTGTACCATGTTTGTGTATTAATATCTCCACAAATATGCGAGCCTTTGTTCTAATATTGCAGCAATATATTGTCTTGCTAGTGGGTAGTGTACTGGTAAAAGCAGAACCTACCAACTGTTTTTGTTTTTGAGTTGTACAGTGTCAAAATTTGGCTTGTGCATTACGCGTCGTAATTTTGAAGCCACTTTGAGCTTAAACTGCGATCTATATATTGTTTTGTGGATGGTGATACTAAATTTTTCATGTTCACAGGCACAATTTGAGCTAGTTCGTTGAATATCAGCATCACAGCTACCATAGATCTGCAATGGCCACATGTCAAACTTTGCAAAAATCTTCGTGGTTGACGAAGATAAATATTCATGACTTCGCAGAAATTTACACACTTATTCCCACATGTTTTCTGTTCACTATTTTTTTCTTCTAAAATAGAACAGTTAAACTTCTATTTATTATAATGTTTAAAACATAAATATATATTCTCATTACAGTAAAAATGGCAAGTTATAATTTTCACGAATTAATAAAGTTACAGATCCTTTTTCCGCAAAAACGGGATTCTGAACCGCTGTGCGCCGTATGGAGAGATCTCTCGATCTTCATCGCCGCTCAATATCGGTAAAATCATCTTTACAATCTTTACATTTATATTAAAATCGTAAAACGGAACCGGCGAATAAGCCGGGGGATCTTTGCTTGAAGAGATAGCGACGACGTTCGCCGGTTATCTGAGATGTTTTGCATGAAATCTCGAGGAATGAAGCTACCGGAAGTCGTCCAGGACTCGATCGTAATCCGGAATTCAATTTTCGGAACAACCGAGTCGCTCATCTTTTCTCGCGAGCGGTGCTACCAGAGTTCATCTTGTTTGCGAATAGCTCGTCGGTTTTAACGCGCTAACGAACGAAGGCGTCATTTTCGTAAAAATTCAGGACGAAAATGCGAAAGAAGGTATGAATAAATTAGGCGCGTTGTTTTTAAATAATTTCTGAGGAAGGGGATGAGGTTTCGTTTGTTAGCGTTATACGGAAGATGTGGGGAATTGTATCTATTTTCGGGTGAAAATTACTTTTTGATAACGAAATTCTCGAGGAAGAAAGAATTTTATCTGTAAAATAACGGAAAATATGATCATAGAAAATTTTTTCCGAAAGCCAAAATACTAATTTAAAAAAGAATCTGGACTACTCTCCACAATATAACCTTATTAGGTCTGTTGTTGGAGTTCGCAAAGTAGCTGTGCGCTAGCTTCTTAAGCGATGCTATTTTGTGGGGAGTTATCTGCATTCTTCTTTGAAAGAAGATTTTGGTTCTTGTAAGTTGTTTTCTATCAATTCGTTCCAGTTTGCAATATGACGGCGTATGCCAATGCTTCTTCTCTGCCCGAGATGGAGCCTCATCTCAGGTAAAATCCATCTCTATGAATAATCCGCATATCTACTAGCCTAAAATGTTTTAGTAACCGCCAATCGGTAAGCAAACGTTTGTCATAGCTTTCACCGTGATAATTTCTGGCGTTCCTCAGGGCTCGAATCTTGGACCGCAATTATTTGTTTTGTTTGTTAATGACCTTCTATCTTCCTTACCTTGCCATTCACTTGCATATGCTGATGACGTCAAATTGTTTGCCCGAGTATCTAACCTGGCTGATGCTGATAGATTGCAAGAAGCCATCAATTCTCTAGTTGGATGGTCGGAAGTCAACAAACTTAAGCTCAATTTTGACAAATGCCTCACTGTGAGATTTAGCCGAAGATTGAATCCTATTGTAAGGTTATACAGCATGTCCCAAAATTGTTGGGACATAGAGCTACTACGTATTGTAGAGGTCAAAATAAGTCGAATGGATGCAATTTATATATATATACCAAAATGTATCGTTTGTCCGTGAGAAGAGTTCAAAGTTTACTTAAAAAATAACGTTTTTGTACGCTGTTTAGAAATGTGCAAAACAAATTTAATGAAATTTGGGAAAAGTACATTTTAGAGGATTACCCTACTTTCAGTAATCAAACAAACCGAAAGGAAATTGTAGAAGGGTGAAACCACCCTCACCCCCTGATAATGTTTTAAAATTATTTCTTGGGGGTGGTAATACGGTTCTAAGCCTTCTTTTAGCGGGAAGGCTTATTTATCATCTTCATTTTTTGACTCTTATAAAAACTCCGTGTTTTGCATAGTTTCGACGGGAAAAAATGTTTTCTCAAATACTGATCACCTACATTCTTGGTACAAGTTTAATAAAATTATAATACAAAATTTACTTGGCGGTCATGATTTTGAGAGGAAACAAATTCATAATCGTCCCAGTTTATTGTTGACAGTAAGTAATTTCAATAATTTGTTCACTTTCAGTTGCTTTTGTATTGTTTTTTATCGCGATCACCGTTATTGCTTTAATTGCTATTTCTGTTGTTGCAATTACTTTGACAGCTGTCAAATATGGATTTCCCTTTTAATGAGCAGACAGACCTGCTATTAGTTCTTGGATACTGTCAATGTAACCGCCGCGAAAGTGTCGGGCGTGTATCAAGAGAGGTGTCCAAACCGGAGAATTCCAAATCACAAAACTTTTGCCCGAATCGAAAGACGTGTTCGAGAAACAGGAATGTTGAAGCCAGTCAGAATTAACGCTGGAAGATCTCGACAAGCCCGAACACCCATTGCGGAAGAAACTGTTCTTCAAATGATTGATAATAATCCTGAGACTAGTACCAGAACATTGCAACGATAGACTGGGATTTCAAATAGCACTGTAAGACGAATTTTAACGATCAAATAATTCGTCCATTCCACATCCAACTCTTGCAAGAATTATTACCACTTGATTAGGGTTCACGTTTAAATTTTTCACAAATTGTTCGGTAGCGCTGAGTAATCGACCACGGATTCCACACTAATATCTTGTTTACTGATGAGTCTTGTTTTACACGTCGTGGCATGACGAACCTACACAATGAGCATATTTATGCAGATGAAAATCCACATACTATTAAAGGTAGATATTATCAATGAGAATTGAAAATTAATGTCTGGGTCGGAATTATTGACAATTTTTTGGTTGGACCGTTCCGATTGCCTGATCGTTTAAATGGCGCTAATTACATTCGTTTCCTTCAAGAAATTTTGCCAGAAGACTTGTCCCTTAATTTGCGTCGAAACATGTTCTTCATGCACGACAGTGCAGTCATTTTGCACGTGCCGTAAGAGAATATCTTAATGAACTATTTGCTGGTAGAAGCATTGGTAGGAGGAGAAGAAGCACCCTTTCAATGGCCTCCGCGGTCTCCAGATTTAAATCCTTACGACTTCTTCATCTGGGAAGCGTTAAAAACACAAGTGTACCAAGTTCAAATTAATAATTCCGAACAACTGTGGGACAGAATACAAAATGCTGGAAACGCACTAGGTGATAACGACGATATTTTAAGAAGGGTGCATTTCAATTTTTTACGCCGAATTGACCTCTGTATTAACGAAGATGGCGGTCACATTGAACACCTGTTGTAAATGAACAATTTGCTGGTAGATGGATTGGTAGGGGACAAGAAGCACCCATTCAATGGCCTCCGCGGTCTCCAGATTTAAATCCTTACGACTTCTTCATCTGGGGAGCGTTAAAAACACAAGTGTACCAAGTTGAAATTAATAATTCCAAACAACTGTGGGACAGAATTCAAAGTGCTGGAAACGCACTAGGAGATAACGACGATATTTTAAGAAGGGTGCATTTCAATTTTTACGCCGAATTGACCTCTGCATTAACGAAGATGGAGGTCCCATTGAACACCTGTTGTAACAAAAGTTTTGTCTTTGTGTCCACCGCCAAGTAAATTTTGTATTATAATTTTATTAAACTTGTACTAAGAATGTAGGTGATCAGTATTTGAGAAAATATTTTTCCTTCGAAACTATGCGAAATATGGAGTTTTTATAAGAGTCAAAAAATGAAGATCATGAATAAGCCCTCCCGCTAAAAGAAGGCTTAGAACCGTATTACCACCCCTAAGAAATAATTTAAAAACATAATAATAATAATAACTTTTTATTGTCCAACAGTTCGCACCAATTACAGGACAATTTCAAATATTACATAAAATAATCAAATGTATATGTGCATATGCATATATAAATCAATTAATAAACTTAGTAATAATTATAACTAAATAATGAATAAAACAGAGAAACACACAGAAATGGCTCATAACATCGTTAAGAAAGTTTTGGTAACATTCGTTGACACTTCGATGCTTGCTTGGATGCCCGTGATTAACTATTTATTTATTTATTTTATTTATTTCCTTTATTTCCAACGGGTGAACACCCACATACAGGAAATACATTAATACAAAAATACATAAAAAGTAATAGATGTAGAGGAAATACATATATAAAATAAAGATAATTATATTCGAAATATATATACATACCATGCACATCCCAGAAAGCACATGTATGTCATCCCACAAACCTACAAATATGACTCATTGTGTCATAATATATGGCGCACAATTCGTCTATGACATTGAAATTATTGCACATCGAATAAATAGGTGACGTGTACATAATATTTGTTCTACCTCTATTTGTTTATAGGGCAATAAAATAAATTCCGTTGACGTGAATTTAATCTAGGCACATTAAAGTTAATTTTGCTTAGAATGAAAGATGAGTCTACATTAATATTCAAAACGTTATATAAAAATTTTACACTAGAAATTAAACGCCTATCCCGAAGAGATGTAAAATTAAAGT
This sequence comes from Chrysina gloriosa, assembly GCA_038088585.1. Classification (NCBI taxonomy): domain Eukaryota; kingdom Metazoa; phylum Arthropoda; class Insecta; order Coleoptera; family Scarabaeidae; genus Chrysina; species Chrysina gloriosa. The sequence continues at coordinate 16,060,063 of CM076087.1, read as the reverse complement.
GGTTAAGTAAAAGTGAATGGTCGTAACCTCTTTCGGGATAAGAGCCATTAGTCTTGGACATGAGGTACTTTAAAAACCTTCTCTGAACAGATTCGATATTCCCTTCATGCACAAGGTACAGAGGATACCAGATCAATGAGCCATACTCCAGTTTAGATCTAACAAAAGCATAATATAAGGTCGTTAAGCATCTAACATTTTGAAAGTCTTTACAGTTCCTATAAATGAAACCATAGGATTTGTATGCGCTTGCTACTGTAAAGTTAATATGATCAATAAAGTTTAATTTAAAATCGAAAGTAATGCCTATATCCTTAATAGTTTTACAGCGATTCAATGGCGTGTCGTCAATTTTGTAAATATTTTCGATAGTAGTATTTTTCTGTGAGAACGACAAAACATTGCATTTATTGATGTTCAGTGATAGACGATTCACATTACACCATTCATCAACATTATTTAAATCGCGTTCAGCAAGGTACAATCTTCTGTGGATTCTATCCTGTAGAAGATCTTCATATCATCAGCAAAGAGTAAACTGTTACAGGAAAGTGATGATGTAATATCATTAATAAATATAAGAAAAAGTAGAGGTCCTAGATTCGATCCCTGCGGAACGCCTGATGTTGGTGTAAATGCGGTGGACTTAGTATTACGGAATTCCACGTGTTGCAATCTTCCAATTAAATATGACTTAAATAACTGCATTAATTTAGGTGAAAAACCTATTCGTGACAGCTTTGCAAGCAATATGTAATGATCTATTTGGTCGAATGCTTTTTGAAAATCAGTATATATTACATCAACCTGACCTTGTCTGTCCAGAGCTTCAGACACATATTGTGTAAAACACGTTAAGTTGAATAATTAACGCTTTTGGCCGTTACTTTGTAATATTCCATGGTTCAAATAAATAAAACACACTTTTTACTTTGTAACAATATAACTATATTTCACTTATTTGTGACTGCAGTTTCGACATACCATGTCATTATCAAACTGTACAATATTTCTTGCTAGCGACTAATAGAAAGGTAACCTTAATTAGGGGAAATTTTACATCAGCTATTTACACAGCATTCGAAAAGGGGGGAATATAATAGGTCAGTTTGTTCATTAAGAAGGTTGTCGGACTTTCTAATAGCTTTATGAATTTCTAATGACTCTAAACATAATGTTTAACGCTAAAGATAATTTAGACCCTCTTAAAAAATCCGGCATTTATCAATTACAGTGTAAAGATTGTAAAGGTATATATATATAGGTCAGACAGGCAGAAATTTTGATATTAGACAAAAGGAACATATTAGATCTTTTAATTTGGAAAAAAACAGATTCAACATTTGCAAACCATTTAATAGAATACAATCATAATTTTTCAGATGACGGCCTACAAATTTTACATGTACCCGAAAAAGATTAAAATTAAACCTATTAGAGTCATTAGAAATGCATAAAGCTATTAGAAAGTCCGACAACCTTCTTAACATTCCTATACTCACGCATACGGTCTGTGAGACCGACTTATATAGTATAGTATACGTCTTTCATTTTGACGTGAGTATAGGAAGGTTAATGAAAAAACTGACCTATTATATACCCCCTTTTCGAATGCTGTGTAAATAGCTGATGTAAAATTTCCCTAATTAAGGTTACCTTTATATTAGTCGCTAGCAAGAAATATTGTACAGTTTGATAATGACATGGTATGTCGAAACTGCAGTCACAAATAAGTGAAATATAGCGATATTGTTACAAAGTAAAAAGTGTGTTTTATTTATTTGCACGTTAAGTTGATAATAGTGGACCGCTTGTTCAAGAAACCATGTTGATCATCAAGTATGTAGTTCTTTATTGGACCAATAAAACGGTCATGAAGTATGCTCTCAAAAACTTTCACAAAATTACATAAAATAGATATAGGTCTGTAGTTCAGCACATTCGTAGAGTCACCCTTTTTAAACACCGGACGGATTCTAGATCATATATATATATATCCGGGAACTTGGAACTTTCGATGATTAAATTAAAAATGTGAAGAAGTGGTTTTACAAGTGTGCAAGCAGTGTCACGAATTAAAAAACTAGGAATTTTATCGATCCCGCTGAGCAAATTATTCTTGCATGATTTTAATTTATGTAAAATTTTCTGTTCCGATATCGAAAATATATTAATATCAGTACTGACATCAAGATCCAACCCAATATTATCACAGAATCTCTGATCTGATACCAGATATACACTGCTGAAATAATTATCAGGGGGCAAGGGTGGTTTTAACCCTTCTACAATTTCCTTTCGGTTTCTTTGATTACTGAAAGTAGGGTAATCCTCTAAAATGTACTTTTCCCAAATTTCATTAAATCTGTTTCGCGCATTTCTGAACAACGTACAAAAACGTGAATTTTTAATTAAACTTTGAACTCTTCTCACGGACAAACGATACATTTTGGTATATATATAAATTGCGTCCATTCGACTTATTTTGACCTCTACAATACGGGGTAGCTCTATGTCCCAGCAATTCTGGGACAGGCTGTATGTGTGGAGGACCACGCACTTAATGCCGTCAGGCCTCTAGACTTTTAGGCTTTATTATCAGAACCTCTAAGCATTTTAATGATGTGGCCATATTGCGAACGCTGTACTATGCATTTGCGGTGAGTAAATTAGAGTATGGATCTGTCGTTTGGTATCCTTTGTACTTGTCTCAACAACTTTGTGTTGAACGGGTTCAACGACGGTTCCTGAAATTTTTAACTTTTAAAACGACTGGTACTTATCCTGTACGCGGTTGCTCACATGACGAGTAATTAAGCCAACATAGTTTTGAATCGCTCATTAGCAGAAGAGAAAATGGTAGTGCTTATTTGTTGTATAAAATTATATCTAACATCGTTGATTGTCCTACGTTGCTATCCAGCGTAAATATTAACGTCCCACGTCTTTCGGCCAGGCATTCGGTTACGTTCAATATGGGTACCCCCAATCTAATGTTCTGGTGCAGGCACCTTTGTGGCAAATGTGTAAAGAAGCTGACGTTTACTACAGCGATATTTTTATTGGTAAACTAAACGAATTAAATGCACCATTTCTTTGTATATTGTGCATTATGGCACGTTGCCATGTCATTTTTTTCTGTATTGTTATTATGATCACTTTTATTTAGTGTATTTTGTAATCCGCTATTGGTTTTGGCATACTGTTGCATTAGGTTTAAGTTGTTGATTTTTATTTATGTTTTGTGTATCCTGTAATTCGGTTGTTGTACCTGTTTGGAAATTAAACGTTATTATTATTATTATTATTATTATTATTATTAATAGCCCAGGATTGCAGCAAATTAACCTGAAAGCAACGATTCTCATTTCCAGTTCACTTTCGTTGAACACAGAGACAGAGTCAGCGATGGAACCCTCGTCCGACCGTTAGAGTGTCCACTTTTCGGATAGTAATTTTTATACTAAAAACCTAACAAAACACTTGTGAATTTGCCCGGTTACGAGAGATGTCCGCCTATAAGAGCCGTTCACGAGAACTTTCACTGTATACTGTTAAGGAGCTGGTTTGCGGACCAATTCTGCGTCAACTATCGACAGTAGGCAAGCTTGAATCAATCCAGGAGCCTCGTTGAAACGTCCTTGGGTTGCAAAGAAACCAGAAATCTTCTAAATTTAAAATGACCTTACGTCAAGACTACAGCAGGTTTCCTTACCGTACCCTGGACGGTCAACATACCATCTGCATAATACCAGGCTCAATAGTGAGTCTCAATCCAGATTCTGTGGCGAAGTAGATGAAACTACTCACTTAATACGCAGCAGTGGCGCTCTAGTCAACAACAACCTTCTTTCTTTAGGAGATGTATATGTGAAGTCTGTGGATGTAAGACGTGTTCGGCCAGGATCGATTCACTCTTTTTTCCAAGAAACGGCTGTTGGGCTAGTCCGTCGATTTGAGCAGGTTAGCAGAATGAACTCCACAGAACCTGAATGCTGCTCTGTCAGCCGCTTCCCCGCAACTAACTAACCAATCTTATATCTCAAATTTCTAGAAATAAAACTACAACACCCTTTTATTATCTCCGATATTTATTTATTGATTCGTTCTATTGAAAAAATTGTAGATGAGTATCAATGCGATTTTAGAGGAGGTAGGTCAGTAACTGATCAGATATTTACCATTAACCTTCCTGTACTCACGCATACGGTCTGTGAGACCGATTTATATAGTATAGTATACGTCTTTCATTTTGACGTGAGTATAGGAAGGTTAAACAAATAATGGCTAATAGCGATGAACATAATATGGCCCTTCACATCCTCTTTATAGATTTTAAACAGGCATACGGTAGGATAAACAGGAACAAACTATACGACATAATGACTGAATTTAAAATACCGAAAAAATTGATATCACTAATACAGATGACACTAAGGAATACAAAATGTAGGGTTATGGTTAATGGACACAAGTCGGGGAAATTCGGAGTTGACCGAGGACTATGGCAGGGAGATCCTCTTTCGACTACTCTGTTTAACCTGGTTTTAGAAAAAGTATTGAGATATACAAGAATACATACCCAAGGTACAATTTATGATCACAGGCATCAGTGTATGGCATATACCGTTGATATAGTGCTAATTGCAAGGATCAAGAAAGAACTGCAAGAAATAACAAAACGTATACAAGCGGCGGCAAGAAGAGTGGGACTGGATATAAATGAGGATAAAACAAAGTATACGGTAATGAAGGGAACTAGTGAAAAAGGGCTTGCAATAAAGAGTACCATAGACGGAACAAGCTACATGTTTAATCCTGTCCAGAGTTTTTGTTATCTTGGTGTTACTCTTACAAATAATGTAGACGAAAGTGACGAAATAAGTGAAAGACTTACAAAGGGAAATAGGTGTGCAGGCGGATTGTTAAGAACATTAAAGTCGAAAAATGTGTCGCGAAGCGCTAAGACCGGTTGTTATGTATGGATGTGATGTGTGGGTTTTGAAAGAAAAGGACGAGGATCGTTTGGAAGTGTGGGAAAGAAAAATCCTAAGATGGATCTACGGTAGTAGAAAGAAAGGCGAGAAGTGGGAGAGAAGATCCAACCGTGAGGTATTGAACATGTATGGGCAACCCAGCATAACATCTGTGGTGAAGTCCCAACGTATCCGATGGTTGGGTTATGTAATGAGGCTCGCTGAAGGAAGAATACCGAAGACAGTGCTGCGGAGAGGGGTGAGTGGAAAGAAGAGAAGAGGGCGGCCATAGTCAAGATGGCTGGATGCGATGCAAGAGGACTTAAGAGAAATGAGCATTGGAGTCTGGGAAGAAAAGGCTGAAGATGGGATGAAATGGAGGGCAGTGACCGATCAAGCCTTGGGGCTATAGGGCCTGTCGTACTAAACATATACATATTGTACATATCCCAACTCATAGCATGTCAACAAAACATACAAAATATAAATAATAAATATTGGTTAAATAAAATATAGATTCATTTCGTAACAAATCGTGAGTGCAATCAACTTTTCGCTTCCTTCCCCTTGGAGTGAGGGTCTTTAGTCAATCGCAATGAAGTGAGCTTGGACCCCCAAATCAGTCTACTCCTTTAGGTCGAAGTCCTCATAGAAGCCTACCACCTTGCTAATCAAAGTTCATCTCTTCTTCTTCTGGTAAGTCGTTCTGTACTGCGTCACCTTTCTGATTTCCAAAAATCAGAGCGTGTGAGAATTTGCCATGAAACTTGAAATTTATTAAATGATGGCGGGCACCAAATTTCTTTTCTTAAATAGTGGCAGGTGGCGAAACTTATATTCCCTTTTCCGGCCTTCCTACCCGCCCAGATAGTCGTGTATGGATTCACAAATATGGGGACTCCTACAATGACTAAGAAGCAGCGAGCTATGGAAAGGGTTATGTATGCGGTATTCTTGAGAAGTACGGGCTTCGTAAATGATATTAAGCTAAATGTACAAAGGACGGTTACAGCTAAGTGGTACACTGAAAAATGTTTGCTTGAAATGTTCAACGGAGTTGAATGAATCGTCCCATATGGCAGTTTCAACTATCCAGTTTTTGGTTGAAAAAAATATATAAAAGTAAAAGAATACCCGTCGTATTCACCTGATTTAGCAATGTGTGACTTTTAGCTAATTTTTGGGTTTAAACGAAATTTGCAAGGTAGAAGGTTTTCGTCTGAAGAGATTGATATCGCAGTTCACGCTTATTTTGAAGGAATTTTGAAAGAACATTGATTGGAAGCTTGTAAACAGTGGAAAGAAAGAATGGTCAAGTGGATCATTGCACTTTAAGCATATTTCAAATAAAATCCTAGAAAATATCAACCATGTTTTTTATTCTTAATAATTTCAGCTTATCCCTCGTAATTAGTGTTATTATAAGTGTTATTAGACATACATCGCCTTCAAACTCTCAATTAGAAATTAAATTGCTCCAAATTCTGACCTGATCTTTTCACTATTTTTCCCGTAATCAGTACACTAAAATGTATAAGAATCGTTCCTCTAACTTTAAAAAGGTCATTTGCTGCAGACCTGTGTAATTATTGGCATATGCAATTTGTATTTGCTTGGTAAGTATTGCACGGCTACATTGCGAGCTTTTGAACAACGCACCTAATAAAGTTGTTTCGTAGAGAGTTAGTACAGATTCTCCTTTAAATGAATAATAATGATAATAATAGTAAATAAATAAATAAAACGACATAAATTTTCACTCACATCCTCTTCTTAAAAAAATACTGTTTAAATTCGAATAATTACAGAAGTTAATGTCATTATCTACCGTTTACGTTTGTATGTATGTATGATTGTATATCGTTCGGCAATTAAAGCCGTAAAGCTATAAAATTATTGCCAAAATTATCCCGGCGCATCGAACGCGAGTTTCCGGGTAATATGCATGTTGTTGCACTTGCGTCGTTGTATGCGCCCGTATCTGTTTAATTAATTCCGTTAATCGAGGCGCGTCGCGCCCCGGAATACGTTGCCTCGAAAGCTACAATCTCCACTTCCCATCACGGGCAATCTCGCCGACACGTAGTGCCGTAGAATTTCGCCTCCATCGCTCGCACAATTACCGAACGAACGACGGAGTCGCCTGTCTCGTTGTTCGCTTTTCCACGTAACCTGCAACGCGATTTGCCGCAGTTAAGGGACCGGAACGTCGCTAATGAAAATGCTTAGTTTATATGTTAAAATAGTTAGTTTATATGGGTTAGGATAGTGTAGTATAGTAATACTCGAATGGTTAATTACCATTAGAAAATTCATCATTTATTACAATTCAATATATCAAAATTCATAATTATTGTTGGGGCTATGGTCTTCAATTGTCATACGGTTTATTTTGGGGTTCTATTTATACCTTTTCGACACCACGCCCACCACCTTTTGAACATTTTATTACCCTACGGGTGTTAGCTTCTTATTTTAACTCCAGCCAGGGACATTTAACCTTCCTATACTCACGTAAAATGAAAGACGTATACTCTACTATATAAATTGGTCTCACAGACCGTATGCGTGGGTATAGGAAGGTGAATGGAAGAAAATAATGTAACTAGAAATAAAATTATTAATTTTTATAAAGAGCATATATTAATGGACAAAAAAGCATTGTTATCATCCAGACTCATACATACAACACTTATACATTACAAGAATTCATAAAAGATTACTGGAAATAACCAAGGATACATCGACATTCAATACAGGTTTCTATAACAGCGATATGCCTCGATGAACTTGAGTCAAGATGAATTAAAGTTTTCGTTTCGTGGACAACTTAGAAATAAAGCAGTGTAGTTCTGGTTTCCAAAAGAAATAAAAAGTTTGTTTGGTTAACGACGAAGAAAATTGACGAGACAGATAAGTCAACAAAGTTTTAAGGAGAACTACCAGTGAATAAAGGAACCTCACCATACCAGAGAAGATAGAATCTAACAAAAGGACGAATCCATAGAAATTAAAGGTGCATCGAGAATAGAAGTTAAGAGAGGAGTTATAGGAAGAACCATCATCGAAAAAGAAATTACACTCACACACACACACACACAACACTAGGTAATTATCTTGATTTTATGTTAAATATTTCTCAAAATTTATAAACATAATTCGTTATAATTTATGCTTTTTATATCATTAATTAAGAGCGAACCCCTAGTGGCTCAGTGGTAAAAATCACGCTTCACAATGAGTAGGTCTGGGTTCGAAACTCGACCGCGGCGGAAGCGTAGTAGTTTAAAATCCTAAAATGGATCTACAACCTTCAATACGCTGCAGGAAGAAAATGCCACTAGGCGGGCCAGGAGAGCGGTACGGTATACGTGCGTATACGGCTCGGTGGCTCCGAACCCTTACACCGAAAGGTAGAAAGGGTAAAAGATATATATATAATTAAGAGCTAGGCCGGTGCAATTTTGTTTAAGAAATTTAACTTAACCTTAAATGCTCAAGTGCCGCTTTTTTCTTTCTGATTCATGGTCTTGACAAAATGTTTCATGAGTTAGCGTGGCCAACGATTTAAATGTAACATTCTTTTGGGATACGTCACAACAACACTACATACAAATCGGTGAATTGTATGCCATAAAGCAGAAATGCAGAATAGAACTGCCACCATGAGGACAGCGCAAGAGGGTGTAAAGAGGACAACTATCACCACTACTGTTGAGTCTAGTATTGGACGATCTTATCAGGTCATTAAATGATCAAGCAATCAGCTGATGATATTGTTACCGTACCCATGAGAAAATTCCAGGACCCATGCGGAATGCATTGCGAACTGTAGCGGAATGGTGCCTAAGCGAAGGCCTGTCTATTAATCGACAAAAGAAGAAAGATGGTAGTTTTTACCAAAAAAATGAAACTCGAAGGCTTGGGCAGCATACAACTGTTCGACCAGAACCTAGAATTGATCAATAAGGCAAAGTATTAGGGTAGAACACTTCGTGCAAATCTGAATCCTTGTTCAAGTAACGAGCAGGGCCACACAACTGTTCTGTCGAAGCAGAAGAGTTTTTGGCAAGACCTGGGGATTAAAACCAAGAGAGGTACACTGGTTGTACACTGTGGTAATAAAGCTAATGATCACCATGGGAGCTATAATTTGATGGAGGAGGACAGAAGTGTCCTCAGTAAAGAAACTCAAGTGTCAGCGTTTGGTTTACGGATGGATCGCAATTCAATCGGGGCATGGAGCGTGGGGAAATATGCAAAAGTTTTTAAGGCTGAGGTGTTTGCAATAGCAGTCCGCACAAGGTAGAATAAACATTGTACCTATTCAAGCCTATTATCGGGTCAAAACTGGTAAAACATTGCGAAGAAGTTCTCAATGAAGTGGCATGGGACAACATTGTGTCGTTAACCCCTTGGCTTATAACCACGAGCGAAATTCGTGATGGGGGATGTGTGCTTTAAGCCAAAACCACGAGTCTGACACGTGCTAAAGAATTTGTGTCATAAGCCGAAACCACGAGTCTGACTCGTGGTGAGGAATTGATGCATAAAATGCGGCGTATTATTACTTCAACCACCGATTGGAGTTGTTTCACATCGAGTATCTTTCCTTGGAATGTAAGCATTCTGTTTGTTTGCATCAGCATTTTGTTTTTATCATTTGATTCTGACAAAATTGGATAATCTCTTTAGTTCAGCGGAAGGCTTCGAGACGTTCACACGTTTGAAATAGAATTCTCTAGACAGAAAAAAGTCTTACACCCATCATGCCAGCAACCAAAAATGTGATTACGCCCCAGACGTTTTAAAAAATTATTTGTCCCCAGACGTTGTTTATTATATCACAATTCCTTTTGTAGCCCCGAAATATGTCATAAGAAGTATACATCTTGCGCCAGTTCGGGCTCACGGCTGAACAGCTGAATGGCTCGGCGCGCGACCGAACTTCTTGTTTACTATGGCTCGTGCGATCGGCAGATACCGTGTAGACCAAGGGGTTAATGTGGATGCCAGGACATGAAGACATTAAAGGCAATCTATTTGCTGACGAATTAATCAAGAAAGACTCTAAAGGGAACTTTCTAGGACTGAAATCTCTATACGGGATAACGAAGGATTCTGCCAAACAGGAAATCTGGCTTTGGCTATGCGCTAGATACAAAATGTTTGTACTTTTTCCAAAACTTTTCGTAGGTCCCCTTTCCTTTACTTATACCGGGTTGATCTAAATTAGTTCGTTTTGTGCTAATTTTGTTCTTCAGGAAAACCTTTTTCAGCGTCTAGCCTAGCCAATTAAAATGTTTATTTTATTTTACCGAGTTTTTTATTAAATACATGAGATGATATTCTATACAAAAAGTGGTTAACACTATCCAATTTATTTCCATGATATCCCTCTAAATCTAAAAACAACCAATAGTGCCTGTAACATTACATTGTGGCGTCCTATTCGTGATGGCATCTACCACTAAATAATTTTTAAAAATACGCACTAGCAACATGTGCCGAAGAAATGAGAGACGGACCTGCACAAACAGAATAATATACATAATCATTAAGTTTTGATAAAGAGTGGATGACGTGTCATCATTAAGTAGTGTAAACCGGGCTAACGCCCTTACTGCTCCGAACTTTAATGTCGCGCCTTGCACGTAAGTGGAGACAAAGACCGGTTTACACTACTCAATAATGACACGTCATCCACTCTTTTATCAAACCTTTATGATCATTGATAGTCAGGTAACTATGAAGCGTAGTCAATGCTCCTATGATGAAGTCAAAACTGGTAAAGAAGTCACTTAATTGGCGAAAACGTTGTGTGCTTGATCTGGGTGCTAGGACGTGAGTACATAAAAGGCAACCTAATTAGCAAAGGACTCCGCCAGGCAGATCGGGTATTGACTGGAAAGAGAATATTCAAGTAGATGAAAATCGACTGAAGCCCAGTTCCACACGATACTGTTCGGTAGGCTATACTATATGCTAAATTATCCGCTAACCTAATTAGAAGAAGTAAAAAATACATGAAGATTGTTACTCCCCGTCCTCAGTCCCATCGGAAAAAGCATGTTGGTGTAAGAGCTGTGTACTGTAAGAGGAAACTAGTATGCATATTATCTGTGTTTGTGGGGAACTGAAGGGATTTAAGCCGAAGTATTTCAACAAGAAACGACTCGCCGAACAGATGCAGTAGCAAATTATGGCAACCTTGCAATGCAAATGTCCGACTCACACAGCATAAATCACATGTAAACATATCAAAATAATAACCTCATTTTGTATTTGACATAAATAAAAATTGCAAAATAAGTCCTAAATTAATTTTCTTATTTCTTCAAGTATGTTTTGTTGAATTAAATTATGCATCTCCAATATATAGAATTATATATAGTAAATAAAAAATACACAATGGTTTTAAGAAGGTCTATGTAATATATAAATACAAAATAAGGAAACAAATAATTAATATTTTTTTTTGGTACGTATTTATATAAGAAACCCCTCAGTGGCTGAGTGGTAAAACTCGCGCTTCACAGTGCGAAGGGCCGGCGTTCGAGACCCGGTAGCGGCAGAGCGTTGCAGTTTAAAATCCTAAAAAAAAGGGATCTGGACCTCTAATAAGCTGACAAATTGAAGGAAATGCCACTGGGTGGGCCAGGAGCGGTACGGTATATGCGTGTACATATACGGCTCGGTGGCTCCGAACCCTTACACCGAAAGGTAGAAAGGGTAAAAGATTAAGAAGAAGAAGATTTATATAAGAAACAATATCCTAAAAAATTAACTCACTGTACAAATAGGTATAATCAAAAATAATAAATTTTATACATGTTACAAAAATTTAATACAGTAAAGGAATTAATTATGACACACTAAAACCTTCTTAACATGTATCTTCTTCGCTATTAGATGATGTAGACGAATCATCATTAATTGTAATGATTAACGGCTCTATGTGTATATCTATGAGATTGTCAAGTTCCCACATTTCCTTCTCTGTTTGAATAACATATTTAATAGCATTTTGCCAATTTTCAACAGAAATATTGTCAATAGCTCGTTGAAATAATTCTTTCACGTCTGCCAATTTAAATGTGGTGTTATGTCTCGCAACATACCCCTTCACTTGTGCCCATATTAGTTCAATCGGGTTTAATTCACAGTGATAAGGGGGAGTCTAAGTACCTTTCTATTAGTGTTTTCTATTAATTCATTAACAGCATATTTCGGAGGGCCAGATAAATGTTCTTTAATTAAAGCTAACAATTCTGCTTTTACCATGTTTTCTTCATATGCAATACTATTTTCCCTCATCCAGTTTTCATTTCTAATTTGCGACTATTAGTTGTAGGTGGCTTATTCAATTTACGACTATGGTAGGGAGCATTGTCAAAAATTATAACGCAATTTTCTTTTAAATTGGGGAGAATACATCTCATCCACTCTTCAAACCTTTCTGCGTTCATGTCTTCATGATAATCTCCTGTTCTCTTTGATTCAAAGAGGAGTAAACCATTTTCTACAAATCCTTCATCCGAGCCAATGTGTGCAATTATAAATCTTTTGCCTTTGCCTGAAGGATTTTTAAGACCTGTACTTAAATCTTCTATAAATACTTGTCTTGCAGTGACAACAGACATATCTATCCATACTTTATTTACAGTATGTCCAGCATTTACCCAAGTTTCATCCAAGTAATATATCGGGGTACCATTTTCACGATATTTCTTAATTTCAAGAAGGTATTTCCGTCTCCAGGTAATAATGTCATCTTTTTCTTTTAAAATACTATTTCGAGCTCGCTTATTATAACTACAAACATAATTATCTTATGATTAGTATATAGAATTTAAAGTAATAAATATTTGTACCGAAAGTTTAGTTCCTTTAATAATGATCTGAGAGTCTGAGAGAATTAGGAATGTCATCTCTTTCATTTATCACTGTGAGAACTTTTTGAACTGTTGGAGGTTCATTTTTAAAAAAGAATGAATGTACAATTCTTCGTATAGCATTTTTCATTTCATCATCCACCATATCTAAAACAGCCCTTTTTCTATGATATTTTTTGGTGGTTGTAATTCGTGATTAGTGTTATATTCTTTCACAATATTGTAAACACTGCGTTCACTAATTCCTGTAAAAGATACTATAATAGTTACTATGATTTGGTTATCGTTTTTAGAAAGATACCTGCTGCTTTGGCTGTCATTTCAACACTAACAATTTTAGAAGTGCTAGGCTCTTCTTGAAATGTTTTAAATATATTCAAAACCTTCTGTTAATCTTCTACCGTAAAATGTTTTGAAACTCTCTTCTTAGGAGGTGAGTTTTCCATAATGTAAGTATATACGATAATATAGCAAGAAATAATGTATAACCTACAAAACAATAATGTATTATTGGTGCACTAGAACGATCGATAAATAGTCTTCAGAAACACTGGTTTATGAAATATAATAGATAATGGATCATTTACAAAGAAAGCTAATAAAATCTAATATTCCAAATGCAATATGGACTCGATTTTTATTCTATTGTAAGCGGCCACCCTGATCGACCAATTACAAACGTTATTGGTTATGTGACCTATTAAACATACATTGTTGCCATAATTTACTACTGCATTTGTTCGGCGAGTCGAGTATAGAACCTATAATAACACTCACGCTTCCATCGATCAAGGACACGAGGTTGTTAGAAAGGAAGTGAGAGTGTTATTTAAGATCGGTACCAAGAGCATATTACTCAACCCCCCAAAAAAGATGAATGAATGAATGAAAGCTCACTTTCATATGTACTACATGAGTTCTAGGCACAGATAGCATTAAATTAAAGACAGTAATCAGTAAGGTGGTAAGGATGGTTGTTAACCATCACCTTTAATTCTGTTGTATGTAGCTGTAAAAGCTGTTAGGATCTTTTGCCAGAAACAGTAACGAACCTAATTTCCTTCCGCTAAAAAACTCCATTATTATACAGCTGAGCACAAATTGCGAGCCGTTTTAAATGCTAACAATTCGTGACAGTCAATTGTTTGAATTTACACCGGTAAATTACCCGTATGTTTCCATTGTTAACCGACAAAAGCTCCAACTACATTACAACATTCGAACAACTATCGAATTTAACAAAACCCGCGTACGGTACGCTAATATAAAGCCAAACACATTTACCGCTCGCTCGTAGGATGAACTACGTATTCGCGTGTTTCTGGTACGAATGTATAAACGTGTGTTTGTATAAGTGCGTTCCTGATAGACTGCCTGCGTTATTTAGCCAACCAGCAGGTCGATCCGGACGAAATGTATCGTTCAGACGTAAATATACATGTACGTTTCGGGCGCGTCAATATGTATGTACCTACGGACGAACCCGGCGCGTCGCAGATATTTCAATTTTAACTGCCCGAAAGCTGACAGAAACTGGACGCGCCGGTGGCGGTGATCCGATCCGAAATCAATTTATGCGCGGATGAATGGCTCATAAGCGTCGTCCGTGTGCGAGGGACTAGACCGTGTCCGATGACGTTAACGCCAGCAGCGTTGTCTAAATAATTAAAAAACATGATTGTGCAGGACTAAAATGTTGGATTTAATTCTGGAACGATTTCGAACAAATCGATGTACATATTTCATTAATAAAGTTGATACTTCGGCGAGATTTCGAACCGGTTCCTGTGCCCATAAAATTCGAAATCTGTTCACATAATCCCTTTCCTATTTTTCGTCGAAATTCTTTTATAATAATAATAATAATAATAATAAAGTTTATTAGCCTAACAGAATTCTCCAATAACAGGACTTAACTTAAGATGTGTAATATATAATACATGGTACATCAACGTAATCTATAATACATAATAATATCAATATTAATAAGTGATACATAGCAAAATAAAAACAGAGTAACTTTACAGATGGCTATAAAATATGTCCTCATATATTTCATTTGCATCAATGGCACAGTGCACTAAAGGAGCCTTGAACAATATGTTGGTTCTTGCTGTGTCGATTGCAAACGTTGGCTGGTATCTCGCTGACAATCTGAGTACGCGAAAGTTGATCCGAGAAAGCAAAGATGGAGAGTCAATTCTATTATTAACAAGCCCGTAGATAAATGCAGCACCAGATAATTTCCTGCGTTCTGCCAGTGAAACAAAGTTGTATCGCTGTAGTAGATAGGTGTATGCGGTATCACGGGCAGGGTATACGCCATCAGATTTATAACAGAGGTGGTTCAGAAACTTCCGTTGTAGCTTTTCAAGCATTTGTTTATATATAGAATAAAATAGTTGCCATACAACCACTCCATATTCCAATTTAGACCTAACTAGGGAATTATAAAGTGATATCAAGCCGGGGTGCTGGTAAAGTCTCTCGACAAACGGAACATGAAGCCAAGAGATCTACTGGTAGAAGCGCAAACATCCGAAACATGTTGTGAGAAAGAGAGTTGCTCATCGAAAGTGATACCCAAATCTTTCACCATTGATTTGCGTATTATAGCAATCTAAGGGATGAGTGGTGCGCAAACCCGAGATGGTTACGGGATGGATCGCAAAAGTGGTACACAGATGGGTGCAAAACGCTCCACGGAGTGGGGGCAGGAATAGTGGCGCCTAGAACACACAGATCAATAACTTTGAGCAAGGACACCTCAATCTTCCAAGCGGAACTATACGCAATCTTGGAAACTGTAGGAATCCTATCCGAAAGGGGACACAGAGGAATACGAATCAAAATATTCTCGGATAGTCAATCAGTCCTTAAGGCCCTGAACAGTTGTACAATTACGTCCAAATTATTATTGGAATGCCGCAACATGCTTAATGGCCTGGCCACTCAGAACCAAATCACCCTGGTCTGGGTGCCAGGACATGGGGAGCACGGGGGAAATGAGATGGCAGACATTTGCGCAAAAAAGGGGCTGAGAGAAACTTTACTGGACCTACCCCACCTTTTGAGTTTAACAAAGGTCTCCTTAAAGGTGATATAAAGAAATGAACAGCGTCCATTACAATGAAACACTGGAATGAGACCAGCGGGCTGGAACATTCCAAAAAATTTCTGAGCTTCGACGCTAGGAGGGCGGACCTCGCCCTAAAACTGGACAGGGGAAGCTTAAAAACACTGACAGGGGCACTCACAGGCCACTATACCTGTAACAAGCACCTTCACAAAATGGGCTTATCCAACACGGACACTTGCAGATTCTGCGGTGAAGAAGAGGAGTCAATGGAACACTTGATCACTAACTGTGGGGCACTAGGTCACAGGAGATATAGACTACTACATGCATATACGCTGAGTAAGGACGACCTATTTACACTCCCATTGAAGGAGCTGATCCTGTTCCTAGACGTATTAAATAAATAAAAACAAAGGGGAAGCACAATAGATCAACGTGGTCGCAGTGCAAAGGGCCATTTTGGGCCAGACCCCACCTCATTACAATACAATACAATACAAATTATAGCAATCTCCTTAACAGTATAGCAAGAGTCTACCATATGGGACCTCCTAGCATAAGATACGACACTACACTTATCAATGTTCAGATTCAAACCATTTACGTCACACCACAATATGACTCTATCCGAACTGTTCTGCAAGATATTAACGTCACCTTCGCTGGATATAGAAGAGTATGTTTTTAAATCATCAGCACAAGCTAATGCAGAACAAGGAATGGAAGAGACTAGATCGTTACTGAAAATGTTGAAGAATAATGGCCCCAAATTAGAACCCTGGGGTACGCCAGAGGTCGATATGTAGGTAGTAGATCTATGGCCGTTGCAGCAAACGTAGTTAGGTCGATCACACAAATAGTTAGACAAAAGCTGTAAAAGAGGTGTGACAAAACCAAATGCACTAAGCTTCTGAAGGAGTACCGAATGATCAATGCTATCAAACGCTTTGGCGAAATAAGTGTAAATGACACCCAACTGGCCTCCGCGATCCAATGTTTCCGCAATGTCCTGAGTTACAATGGCAAGATTCGTGATGGTAGATCGCCCAGTCATAAAACCATGTTGTCGAGGTGATATATATGCGCGTACCTGGCCCATGATTACACCATAAAGTAGTTGTTCGAATATTTTGGAAAAGTTAGTGAGGATGGATATAGGCCTGTAATTTCTAACGTCTGCTGAATCGCCCTTCTTAAATACCGGAGAGATCCTTGCCGTCTTCCACACTGTTGGGTATTTTGATGTTTCGATTGATAAGTTGAATAACTTGCTCAACGGCAAAGAAAACACACAAGCGCAATCCTTCACCAAGAAGCTGGGAATGCCATCGTCACCAGCCGTAAATTTATTCGGCAATTTCCGAGCATAGGAAAAAACTTCTTCAGCACCAATACGAGAGACGGAGACGGGTGGGACATTACTTGATATATCTGGTAATTCAGAGGTATCGCTTGATGGCCGATATACGGATGAAAACATAGTTGCAAAGGCATTAACTATCTCCTGGGGTGCAGTGTATTCCATATCGTTGAAGTGAACTTTACCGGGTATTCTGGTGGACCCCTGTTTTGACTGAACAAACTGACAAAAAGCTTTCGGTTCTTCGGATATTCTGTCTTGTACAGCAATCACATAGTTCCTGTATGCAGTCTGAATATCAAATTTTAACTGCCTGCGTAAGTCTTCAAATTTAGTTTTATTTAGTTATTTTTTACCGGAAATGCAGAGTATTTCCGGTAGATTTCCATTTATAATGATATTGCACGTTTAATTTCAGATTTTGTTTTATTTTATGCGTGAACCAGGAAGGAAACTTTACTGTCTTACTGCAAAATTTTAAAGGAATGCTCCTATCGAAAGTTAAGAAAATTTTTGTATAAAACTCATATATCGCAAAGTCTACATTGTAATGGTTATCGATAAATGCCCAGTCTAGCGCAACCAACTGGGCATATAACTGGTAATAATTCGTTTTTCTAAAATCGTAGTGACGATTATCGTTGCAAGGAAACAAAGACGGTTTCATAGAATATCTGATTTCACACTCCGCATGTAAGGAAGGATGATGATAGTCCTGAGAAACAAGAGGTTGCTGGTTCCGCTGCACAATTAAATTAGAATTTAGATTACATAGTACTAAATCCAGCAGTATATCATTGCGATTAAGCACAGTACTACATTGAAAGAGCCCAGTGGAGTTTAAAATGTTTACAAATAACAGGTATTTTGCATCAAAGACAGGTGGGTGGTCATTGACATATTCTGGCAAATTGAAATCTCCAAATACAAGCACAGATCTGTTTAAAATAAGCAATTCCATATGTTCCAATAATATTTCAAAATCATGGGAGTTAAAATTGGGTGGTATATATAATAACATAATGGAGAAATATGACCCAAAAATAGCGCATTTTATTGCCTTTTTTCCGAAATTTTGTACTTGTTTTTCTATGCGTTGCTGTATTATCTTTCTCCGAGTTGTTTTACACCACTATCTCGCCGGAATAGCGACAATTGGTGGAGGGGTACAATTGGCTAGGGTGCGCAACCCAATAAGAACAAATAATAAATAATAAGCGATACATACGCTTGTCCCAACAGGCTAGCCAATGCCGTGCTCAGCTCGGTGGGAGGCCGTGTAGGTTCCTTTTTAACCGACTTCCAAAAAGGAGGAGGTTATCAAGTCGTCATGTATGTTTTTTTCTTTTTTATGTTCGTTCGCGCACAACTACTCAACGGGTTGACCGATTCTGGGTGCATTTAATAGAGTGTACATCCAGAATGGTCTCATTTCATCTAGAGCCGATATCGAATTAGTGCTGGGCTAATATTAACAAGAAACCAACAATAACCGACTTATTATACGTGTGATATATCGGTGTTGGCAGCCCAACTAGCAGGCGTGCCCGAAGGGAAGAATTCATTCATCATTTAATCTGTGATCGGAGGTCACATAAAGTAACCTACAGGGGAAAATATGTTCGCTAGCATTACGAAAACAGAGCCGATTTAAAAAGAAGTAGTTTCAAATATATTTCATGTAAAAGTTGTTGTTTGTACATTAAATAAATCGACGTTTCGGGGAGAAAAATAAAAAATGTATACTTTGATTTTAGTGAATGCATAATCGTAATTTGAATATTGGTAATCCTATTTAGTCAAAGAAAAAGATTAATACAGAAATTGACGTTTACGACAGGCGAATCGGTGTTATTATTTTTCCTGTTCTAATTATAAAACGTGTTCAATTCAAAATTGGTCTCTAATTTATGCATAGGTTATGCAAAAACTAAATAAGTGTTGGTTGTGGCCTTTAATTGGAAGTCGGTTTAATTTCTTTTTTTCAAAAATTTTTTATCAAAATACAATAATCATGGCCAAATGGCGAAAGCCGAAGCCAAAGGATATCCTAAACGGAAGGAACAAAATATAATAACGGCCGTTGAAGTCAGAAGATCTGTTCAGGAGAAAAAGATAATATGGGCGCCAACCATGAAGTTTGGGTCAAAGGTAATATGAGCTTACCAGATGTATTCTCATGGTCAAATATATTCGGTACCTATTATTGATTGAAATACTATCTGAAATTAGGAGTAACTGAGATCACCTGGTATGGTGCATGTATATGAACGTTGATTCTATATGCTTTTACTATTCACGTAAACAAGAAACTTCCACTTTAAAAACTACACGCGGCTGTTCAAGAAGTTGTATATTTAGCCTTTAGATGGAATTCATTAATAAAATTCAGAAACTACATAATATTTGAGATTAACTAGTTAAATAATACGAACAATGCGGTAACGATAAGTCAGTATAAAACGTTTTATCGTAGACTTTCACAAGATAAAATACAAAATACGTGGTAATAAGTTGTGCTGTGAAATCATGCAAATGCGATACATGTCTATTCTGTTGACCTCTATATATGAATATCCATGAATTTAACCTTCCTATACTCACGCATACGGTCTGTGAGACCGACTTATATAGTATAGTAAACGTCTTTCATTTTGACGTGAATATAGAAAGGTTAATAAGAATACGGCAACTTAGTGAATAATTACTCTACAAGTCTATGAATATTAACGGTGATAATTTAGTTGAAAGTACTAATGCAAAATATTAGATATTCGAAAGAAAGGTCTAAAACATATAGAATTATAAATAGCTTAGCTGTGGTGTCATGGCGGTCTTCCGGATGATGTTATCACGCGAATTATTAAGTGTCGTCTGGCTCGTTTGTTGGAAAAGATGGACTTGAAGAATTGTCCGACGATTGAGACTATAAAGTCCGAGTCTACCAATTCCTTTTGGTTGTATAACGGGCAAAGCGTTCAATTTGGTTCGAAGTGACTTATTGAGGGCTCGATAATGGTTTACTTCCTCCCGAACGGGAGCTGTACTTAGTTAAAAGATACAACTGAGAGCCTGCTGAATAATCCCGCTACTTCAGGGTAAAACAATATCTTTTCGATATTTCGAGAAAACGACAACACAAACTACAATTCACTCACAATCAGCAAAAACTCTCCCGATATCCCGACCTATTGTCTAGTAGTCTTACTTGAGATGAAGATTGGCTTCCCGTCCTCGTGATTGGATAAATTGAAAAAATTCAAGGGCACCTACTCAACGCTGCGATATGATTGGTTCACCGGGAGTACCGTTAATAAACACTAGGAAAGAAAAGTCTGCCTAACGGGAATAAAATTAGGGCGTATATTTGTACCATGTTAAGCGAAATATTTCCGAAACGGAAGGAATGAAATTTGTGCACGTAACAGTTGTATTGATTGTACCTAATGTCTGACTACTATTACTTCAGTGGAAGACGCTCTTGGATTGCGTATTATTCTGTATTTGCGAGGGCTGTTCTCTTTCCACTTAGCGTCTCTAGAAACTGTATTTGAAAAGTCTCAACCTTATTACTACAGTTTGGTAAAAAGTTGGTGCCGGATGGCAGTAGCGTAGCCGTGGGAGCGTGGGTTGGGATAGTTTTCGACTCGTCGTCGATCTCGACAGTACCGCGAGAGAGTTCAAAGCGACAGTATATTGCACGCTACGCGCTAAATAAGTATGTTTATTATTGCTTTATTAATTTTATTATTAATTTGATACGATCTTACGAACCCCTGCAAATTAATAATAATAATAATAATAATAACAATAATAATAATAATAACGATTCATTATCCAACAGCTTAAACTAAACTAATTACAGGATAATTAATGGGAAATATATATGAGAGGGTCTCTAAACTAATATGCACTAACTTAAAGAGAGAGAATTTAAAAAAATAATAATAAATAATAATAATAATTTTATTACAAGAATCAAAGTAACTTATTTTGCAAAAGACTCTTTAAGACAATATATGTTGTGTTAAAGAAGTCCACATCAGCACAGTACATATTCACACTTCTGCACATTGATATCAGTGGGGCATTTGAATGGTGAAGCGTATTAGAAGACGGAATATAAAAAGTTTGTCGTGTTCTGCTATTTGACCTAGGCAGATAAAAAGCTAATTGGGACAGCAAGTTAGCATCTGATACAGTACCTTGAATTAATTTATAAATAAATAAAATTTGTGCTCGTACACGACGAATTTCAAGTGAATCATAATTATTTTCATGAAGTAAGATCTCATAACTATAGTCGTGAGGTAAGAAAGTTTTATACCTACGGAAGTGCAAAATTTTTAAAAATTTACGTTGGACTTTTTCAATCATGGTCTTATATGTACTGTATACAGGACTCCAGACCACAGAGGCATACTCAAGTTTGGGCACAATGAAAGCATTGTAAAACTAATTAACGCATCATTACCACTAAATTGCTTAGTGTTGCGTGTAAGAAAACCAAGCAACTGTAAGGCATCAGCACAAATGCTCACAACATGAGGGTTAAAGGTGAGTTTCTGATCAGACAATACCCCAAGATCCCTAATACATTCACAACGTTCCAAGGAAGCATTGTTGATAGTATAATTAAAGCTTATATAACGAGGTTTACGACAATAGGTTACAATTTTACATTTATCAATATTTAATTTTAAAGAATTTCTTTGACTCCACAAAACAATTGCATCAAGGTCCTTTTGTAAGAGAACACAATCATTATGAGTTTCAATAGACCTAAACAATTTTCAGTCGTCTGCATAAATAAGTGATTTCGAGTCAATAGCTGAGGAAACATCATTGATAAATATATTAAATAAAAGTGGTCCAAGGACAGAGCCTTGAGGCACACCGCTACCACAAGTATATGTAAATGAACGAAATCCATTATATTCGACAAAGTTCCTCCTCTCTGTCAGATATGAATGGAGTAAAGAAATCAAATCGTTAGACAATCCAAAACCATGCATTTTACGAAGAATAAGTGAATGCGGCACATGATCAAAGGCCTAACAAATGTGCATAAATTCGTAACTGTCGATTTTCCCCTAATGAAACCATGCTGAGTGATGGACAACTTGTTAGAGACATGATTAGAGATGTATTTAAATAACATTGTTTCAAATATTTTAGAGAAATTTGATATTATCGATATGGGTCGGTAATTTAATATGTTATTTTTACCACCAGATTTATAAACAGGTGTAATTCGAGAAAGTTTCCAGAGATTAGGAAAAGTTTTAGATTTTAGTGCTAAGTTGTAAATATGCAGCAAAGGTGTAATCAAAACATTTCGGCAATCCTTAATTAAAAAGCTGGTATCGAGTCTGCACCCATTGCGAAAGAATTTTTAAAAAGTTAATAGCACAGAGCACATCCGCTTCATCAAAAGCCCTGAGTACCAAGTGTGGATAATCAATCGACGAGGACACGCCAGGAGAGCTCTGTATGTTGGAGTCTGAGAAAACAGATCGAAAATGAGAAGCAAATTACCACGGTAGCCACCTGGCAAGAGTTGATGGGATTGTGACATTCCGCCATCAATAACACTACGCAACAAATTAAATAGTTTTCTTTTTCACTAGGTATACAATATGTAATAATGATGCCTCCCCTCTAAGTCAATTAAGATTTCTACATAGAATAGTCACATCACGTTAGGTTTCATAGAGAAGGGTGTTTATTGAGTTTTGAAAAATTATACGACATTACCGATACAACATTTTATATTTCTTTAAAAAACTATTTTCTTTTGATTGGCTTTCTTCTTATAATCAATTCTGGCGGTATCCCTTTGAAAACACCGACAGAAGTCTGCAAGCATGGCTGGTTCATATCTGCCCTGATAACGCTTCTCAAATTCTGTTATAATTTATACCTACTTTATATTTTTGTTTAGTTACCAATAAAATAATAAAAACTTTGTTTTTCTTAACACAACTTTGGGAATTAAAATTTAAATTTATAGACGTAATATCGATAGTAAAAACTGGTGCCTAGAAAGCGTCGCGCAACCTCTTACGTACCTCCAGTTAGCGCGAGCATTTACAGGTTAAAATATTAATGGTTCTTGGAGGGTGGCTCAGCGGAAAAGGAACATACCTCGTATTAGCGAAGCAGACGTTCCGAATTCATTACTACGTTATTACGCCATTTATAGCAATTAAATTTCGTGTAAATTGCATTGACCATTTGGTTTAGCATTTTTTCAAATTTTAAAAGTTCCGACTTTTATAGACGACATTTAGCGCTTATCGCCAAATAAAATTAGACTCGATGTTAACCAATTTCGGTTTCCGAGCCCGAGGTAACGCGACGTCTTGCGGCAACTCGGGGGCGAAGGAAACGAGGGGGAGGCGGGGCGACCCAATCCGGAAAATATAAATTACACCTTTTCCCTTCCCTCGCCGCCTTCCTCAATTTCCTTTTTAGAGACCGGAGTCGAGGGAAGATACGCTGCAAATTACCGTTGCACTAGTAGTAAGTAGTAACAGCAGAGGTGGTGGTAGCAGTACGTAGTAGTCGGTGTGGTGTTGATGTTGTTCCTGTTTTATCGAGGAAGAGAAATTGCAATCGTCTGGCGATGTTCGTCGGTGTATTTGAGGAATTTATGACGACAGCTTTATTTTACAACGGCGCGCCGCTGTCTTAAAAAGGAATGATGGTCTCATCATTCAAATACAAATTCGAACTTGTACTATAAGAAACAAAAATTAAGGGAAAGAAGGGCATTATGGCATATGTTAAGAGTAAAATTCTGTAGAAAAAAAAAACGGAATTAAAATTTTTTATCCTTTTCGGATGTATGATCGTAAATTCATCGTTCTTCTATATTTAGCGGAAAAAAGGGACGAGTTTATTGTACTGAGAATTTAGTTAAATTTCTTAAACAAAATTGTACCGGTCTAGCTCTTAATTAATGATATGAAAAGCATAAATTATAACAAATTATATTTACAAATTTTGAGAAATATTTAACATGAAATCAAGATAATTACCTAGTGTTGTGTGTGTGTGTGAGTGTAATTTCTTTTTCGATGATGGTTCTTCCTATATTTCCTCTCTTAACTTCTATTCTCGATGCACCTTTAAATTTAATGTATTCTTCCCCTTCTTAGATTCTATCTTCTCCGGTATGGTGAGGTTCTTTTATTCACTGGTGTTTCTTCTTAAAATCCTTTTATTCCAAATATATTTATTGACTTATTTGTTGACTTATCTATCTTGTCAATTTTCTTCGTCGTTAACCAAACAAACTTTTTATTTCTTTTGGAAACCAGGACTACACTGCTTCATTTCTAAGTTGTCAACGAAACAAAAACTTTAATTCACCTGAAATCCAGTTCATCCAGGTATATCGCTGTTATAGAAACCTGTATTGAATGTCGATGTATTCTTGGTTATTTCCAGCATCTTTTTATGAATTTTTGTAATGTAAAAGTGTTGTATCAAATAAGAAGCGAACCATAGGGTAATAAAGTGCTCAAAAGGTGGTGGGCGTGGTATCAAAGAGGTTTAAATAGAACGACAAAATAAACCGAATGACAATTGAAAACCATAATCCCAACATTAATTGTGAATTTTGATATACTACTGAATTTTTTTGAACGTTTATTAAAATTCTGAAAAAGAAATGTAATGAGCCGCAATATCCGACCGCCTTGGCCATACTGGCCCATGAACTTTATATTGGAACAGAACAATTCGCAGCTCCAATGTTTAAAGAATTATAACTAAATACATTTTTCTTAAAATTAAGTTATACCATCATCCACATCACGCCTGTAAAAGCTTACGCTAGGATTTAGTTTTGCCGAACAATTTTGATCTAACAAGGAGAAGGCAAGGTATTTTTTTCGGATTTTTGTAATTTTTTATATTTATGGTACGTGTATTTTGGACCTTAAATAAGAATATCTTGGAGTAATTTGACGCAACGTTCACAAATTACCGAGATAATCGATGTTGAAGTTTCACCTACCAGTTAAATCCACTAGATATACTACGATTGTCAACTGGACTCGTGGCCTAGTCGACAGCGTTTTGGTGTGATACTCACGAGATCGCTGGTTTGAGTCTCGTCACGGGACATTTCTTTTTCTTCCATTCAAAACGCACCATATGTTTATTTCATTCTTCTTCTCATATCAAAAATTATGAAGAAACGAAATATATGAACTATATGCACGAACATTCTTCAACTACATCATTAAAATGCACGATCGGTTGATAAACAATATTCATTTTGAATTAACTTAACAATAAGGTAATAATAAAAAAATGTTGCTTCCCATGTTTCTATGATAAGTACCATTCTGGCTCGTGCCACACTGCGTAAAATACGTATGCGTATGCGTCGCATACTAAATATAATAATAATAGCTTTATTGTCCAACGGCTAACCATTTACAGGACAAATTATATATAGAATAACATACATACATTATTAAAGATTCATAATTAGAAATATTACTATGTACGTGGAAATGAAATGAAATATAATTCAAAAAGAAAAAGTAAAACTAATAAAATTGATTAATTGTGTTGTAGAAAATATCAGAATATAGCAAATCTGCAATACGACCCATTGCTGTGATAGGAGATGAATGTAGTAACAAATTCGTTCTAGGGAAGGGTAATGCAAATGTATGCGAGGAACGAGAGGAAAAATACGAGGTACAAGGAAATTAATACGGGAAAGTAAATCAGGGAGTCAATTAAGCCGTGAACAAGTCTCCACATAAATCTGGCACTATGAATTTCTCTGCGCTGTCCCAAGGACCGGACACCATGTCTTTGCAAAAGGAGTCCATAATCCATGCCACGCTCCGGGTAAATCCCATCCATTTTAAAGGATAAGTGTTTCAAGAATCGCCTTTGTATCTTCTCTAAGGATAATTGCAGGTAAATATAGGGTGGCGACCAGACAGGCGAAGCATATTCCAACTTTGTTACAACAAAAGCGAAGAACATAGTCTTAAGTAAAGATGTATTACGAAAAACTTGCAGGTGCGTAAAACAAATCCCAAAGCCTTTGACGCAGAAACGCAAATGTTATTAATATGAGTAGCAAAGATTAAGCGGGAATCAAAGAAGACGCCAAGATCTTTAACAATATCAACTTTTAAGAATGGAGTTATTAATATTATAAGTAGAATTAATGAAATTATTTTTTCTTGTAAACGAAACAACGCAGCACTTATTGACATTCAATTTTATTTTATGCGTAGAACACCACCGAGCAATCAAATCCAAATCATGTTGCAGGCGATTGACATCATCCCAAGTTGCAATAGGCAGATATATTTTCAGGTCATCCGCATAAGCCAGTACCGGACAAGTTATAGATGTTAACAAATCGTTAATAAATAATATGAATAAGAGAGGTCCCAAATGTGATCCCTGCGGAACTCCTGATGTGGGCAGAAATTCGAATGATTTAAATCCATTATAAAAAACATACTGAGATCTGTTGCTTAAATAACATTTTATAAGCAATAATAAGGAAGTGCTCAAGCCTAAAGACGATAATTTGGCAAGTAGAATTCCGTGGTCGATAATATCAAAGGCACTACTAAAGTCCGTGTAAATGACGTCGACTTGGCCACGAGCATCAAGTACCTCGCCAATATGTTGACAAATCGACACAAGGTTCGTAACTGTAGATCTCCCAGGAACAAATACATGCTGATAATGTGAGATGTATGATTTAGTGTTGTAACATACACATGAGTATATGATACTTTAAAAATTTTAGCAAAGTTAGACAATATAGATATAGGTCTATAATTATCCACGTGTGTATTATCGCCCTTTTTAAATACGGGGCTTATTCTTGCACGCTTCCAAGCGGTCGGAAAAGTAGAAGTTTTAATTGCTAAGTTTATAATGAAAGTCAATGGTCTTCCAAATGCAATCCTTGCATCGTGCAAAAGAAAGCTCGGAATTAAATCATCGCCGGAAATATGTCTCTGTGGAAACCCAGCCATTAACTTGACCACCTCCTCCTCCGTAACAGGTAATAATGTAAAAGGAACATGATTGGAATGTTCATTATTAAAACAAGAATCAGTGCTGATAATATGTATAGACGAGAACACATTGGCAAATGCATCAACTATGCCTTGGGGTGATTCCAGACGGGTACCATTACGAAATAAAACTTTAGGAATGCGTGTAGTCCCTTGCTTGGCATGAATATATTGAAATACATTTTTTGGGTCGATTTTTATAAATTCCTCAACCTGTGCGAGATAAGTGGAGTAGGCCAAAGCAATATCAGTTTTGCAAATACTTCTAACTCTTCTAAATTCATTATAAAAGTAATTATTATGTGTAGATTTCCATTTACGCCTATAGTATTCCTTCAATTTCAAGTTGGTAATTATATTATTAGAAAACCACACTGGATATTTAGACTTTCTGGAGGTGGATGAAAATTAATATATATATATATATATATATATATATATATATATATATTATAATATAAAATAATAGAAATTTTCATTTCCTACCTGACTTCATTTGTGTTTTTTTTTTTTTTGAAGAAACCTTATTGTTAATTGAAAATGAATATTGTTTATCAACCGATTTTAATGAAGTAGTTGAAGAATGTTCCTGCATATAGTTCATATATTTCGTTTGTTCATAATTTTTGATATGAGAAGAAGAATGAAAAAAACATATGGTGCGTTTTGAATGGAAGACAAAGAAATGTCCCGTGACGAGACCGGAACTAGCGATCTCGTTAGTATCGCACCAAAACGCTGTCGACTAGGCCACGAGTCCAGTTGACAATCGTATTATATCTAGTGGATTTAATTGGTGGGTGAAACTTCAACATCGATTATCTCGGTAATTTACGAACGTTGCGTCGAACTACTCCAAAATATTCTTATTTAAGGTCCAAACTACACGTATCATAAATATCAAAAATTACAAAAATTCGATTACCTTGCCTTCTCCTTGTAAGTCCTCCATTACCAGGTTTGCGATAACTGCTAATAATGGAGAACCTATTGCAGTCCCGAGAATTTGTTTTTACGGCAACAAACCTTTATATAACGGTCAATACTGATTCTTTTTTGGTGGCAGTTATTGCCACGTTTCACCATACTAAATATAAGGGAAAAGACATGCTAATTTCGGGTAAACATACAATTACAAAAAATTGCGATTGATGAATAAATTCTGATGACGTTGATATCACAGCAGTAAACTCCTCATCACACAATTGTTTATAATAAAATCGGTGACACGTGTTTCGCTACCTCGAGGCAAGCATTTTCATTACAATCGTATAAACCGAAGTGGTTCATACGGTTTATGCGGTTGCTGAAGATGCTTGCCTCGAGCTAGCGAAACACGTGTCACCGATTTTATTATAAACAATTGTGTGGTGAGGAGTTTGCCGATATGATAATTGTGTCAGTAAATTACACCACAGTCCTTGCAATCACCTTTAAATTCTGATGGCATATTCGGATTTAGGAGGCAAAATTAGATGAGAATCAGTCAGAACTGTTGCTGTAACAAAATCGTTGTATGCTGGTGTTATCGGCGATTTCCTCACAAATGCATAGTAAATTTTCAATTTCGTCCTCGTCGAATTACATCGGGAGCTTACCGTTTTTTTGCGCTCGAAATCTATATAGTCGAGGGCCCACGGTCGGAAGGAATAAACATTAACCGTAATCGCTCGCGAAATATGTAGTAGACCTTCGTCACACGCGAAAATTAAAACTAAACTGGAAGCTCGCGTATAATTTCCGCCTTTAAGCCGGAATTAAAACGGGGGCACGCCGGTCGTTCTCCATTAAGTTTTCATGCGACAAAAAACGCGGAGATAAAGCCCCCGGAACGTTACATATGCAATCGAGGGACAAACATTGGAATTATGCCATCGATCCGACTCGAGCTGAATCGACCCGGTTAGGGACGTTGCGATATACAACGACCGCAAATGCTACACGTCCAACGGCCAACGTCTGTTGGCTCTCTCGGCTGGTTCGTTGATCGGTCGTTCGGGATTTCTTGCGTCGTCGACCGTAATACCGCCTTCGACGAAGACTATAACGTCTAGTCCGTTATTTCTGGGTAAATAAAGCATCTCGGGGAGATCGATCGGTTTCCTCGTCGTGTTTTTCTTCGTCGATGTAGTTTTGTTTTTCTTCGTTTCTTTTTTATGGATGATGTTATTCAATTGTTGCGTCGTCACTGTTTACTCATTTTTCCATCGGTAATATATGCGATGTTTTGAAAAGAACGTCGGTACATATCGCAGGCAATATTCCAAATTGGTTTTCGAAGATGATATTTAGGGGAACGAAGGGTATCGTGCTCATGGCAGCTATTGTGGCCCACCCATTAAAAAAACGGGCGTCCTATAAAATTACGATTTAAGGCCCAGGTATGGGCAACCTTTTTTGTAGAAGTTTTATCCTGCGAGTAATCTTGAAAAATATACATTTTTGTAGTATCCTTATGATTCATTATGAATTAAGTTTAGACGGGCCGTGCTAATATGCAACGAAAGAATTCAGTAGCGGGCCGGGAAAATCTTACTCGAGGGACGCATGTGGCCCGCGGGCCGGAGGTTGCTCATACCATATTTAAGCGAAAATACAATCTGTCGGTAAAAACCTATATATTTGTGCAAAAGTATTTTGACCCCTTTCGATGTAAGCATCGTTGGCACTTTGAAATTTAATTTTTAAGCTAAGATTGAATGTAAAATTTTTGGTGAAGTGAAATATCAGTAATTCCAACGTTTTTCTATTATAAATGTTTTTTTCGATCTGAGAATGATTATTATTTTTTTTTATTTATTTAGCAACTTCTATTTACATAATCCAATTATAAACAATTTTATAACTTATTTAGGTTCTAGTATTTATCATATGCGTATTTATAGACTAATTGCCTAAAATTATTTATACTATTACTATCCTTAATAAAATTCGGTAACTCATTATATAGTCTAATGCCACCAATAAAAACACTTTTTCTCGTGCGTTCTGCGTTGTAAGTTTTTATATAATAATTATGTCGGCTTCTTGTATGATAGTTGCGGACCTCATCCGCATACGTTAGCCTTTCCCTCAAATAAATGGGTACTTTACCTAATTTAATTTTATATATCAAAATTAGTGTCCTACATATTACAGTCTGTTTCACATTCGTAATATGTAAAGTATTTAACATTAATTTAATTGGTGTATACTTATTACTAAAGGCCGGATAATATGCAGTTTGTATAAATTTGCATATTTGCATAATATATGCATTTTGTATATTATTTGCATATTTTGTAGTAATTCAGCATATTTGAAGTATCCGAGTTTTATTTATTTATTGGATGTAATTTATTATAGGATAGGCATTACTAAAAATATGTCGTGGTTGTAACAAACAAAGAGTTAAACAGCCCTCTTTAAATTAAAAATAGCATTCTATGAAGCCTCTTCTCGATACTGTTCCGATAAGCGCTTCCAAAAATTTATTAATGCTGTTCCTATACATCTAGACCGAGACAGAATTCGAGGAAAAGCTAATTCCCTGAAACTTCTAAATAGATACAAAAATACATTTTACCAGAAAATTAGGAGCACAGGTGCTTCTTTGTTATTCGGAGAAACTTATTCCCATATTCGAAAGCAATCTTATTTATTTTAAACGTCATTTTACGTTGGTTTTTCGAAGTGTAAACTTGTGGGTTGTTATTAATTATAATAGCAAAAATGCCGAAAATAGCGACTGTGCCTGGATGGATTGCGCCTTATTCAGAATTGCGTATGGATGGAGAAAAAGTATTTTGCGTAGCATGCCGCAAGATTGTAAGTAAAATTTAAGTTTATTTCCTCTTATTAATCTATAACTTTTAAACGATGTTTAACAAAATCACCAATACAACGCTTCGACAAATAATTTTATTTTAAAATTTTATTTTAAAATGAGTAAAATGAGATGTATATTTTATGCGTATTTTTCGCATATCATCAGCACAATACGGAATATCTGATATTCCGTATTCTGCTGATGATTTTTAAATAAAAATCATTTTAAAATAAAATTATTTGTCGAATCATTGTGTTGGTTATTTTATTAACTGTCGTTTATTCCGATTGCTTCGCAAACTCTTTACACATTAGGTTTTTATTACTCCTTTATCTTTTACTAACACTTATTTTATAAGAAAACAACTGATGATGCGATATTTCTTATGCAGGTTACAAGTGAGAGAAAGTTTCAAGTCGACCAGCATATTAGAACTCCATCTCATGCTGCAAAACTATCAAAGATGAAATTGGCGAAGAAGGGTCAGCAAACATTACCGCAATGTTTGCCATCAACCTCCAAACAATCGGAACAAGAACAATTTAATGAAGATTTGTGCCTAATGTTTATGTCGGCAGATATTTCACTACATAAAATAAACAATTTAAATGTCAAGTTATTTTTGCAAAAGTACACCAGCAAATATAATATTCCCGACGGGAGCACATTAAGAAAAATTATATTCACCGTATCTATGCAGAAACATTGAGTAGCATTAAGAAGGCTGTGTCAAACAATTACTTTTACATATGCGCAGATGAAACTACTGATAGTGTGGGCCGATACATAGTTCATTTAATGATAGGTATCCTTAACGTATCGGTTCCAGCAAAATCTTATTTAATTTCATCCAAACAGTTGGAAAAGGCAAATGATTTGACAATAACAAGGTTTATACAGGAAGAACTGGCAACCTTTTTCTTACCGGACTCGATTCCAACAGAAAAAATTCTATTGTTTTTAACGGATGTCGCACCATACATGGTGAAGGCAGCTTGCAACTTGAAAATCTTTTACCCAAATTTAATTCACACAACTTGCTTGGCGCACGGACTAAATCGTCTTGCAGAAGAAGTAAGAAACCATTTTCCTTTGGTAAATACTTTAATTAGTAGTGTTAAGAAAGTGTTTTTAAAGGCTCCATTAAGAGTTCAGTTTTACAAACATCTACCCGGTATTCCGCTTCCTCCTCAACCAGTAATCGCACGATGGGGAACGTGGTTGGAAGCTGCTATTTTTCATGCAAATCATTATGAAGAAATAAAAACAATTATTATTGATCTTGATAGCGATACACAATATGTGCTAGACGCCCAAAAGGTGTATTCGAGTAAGGAAATACCTCAACAGTTGGCGCTTATTAAAGCCAACTACAGTTTTATTTCCACTTCTATATTGCAATTGGAAAAACAATTTATGTCGCTAATTGGGAGCGTTGAAATAATAACCAAATTTGAAAAGTTATGTTTTGATGTTAAAGGAAGAGTGGGAAAATCCGTGTATGAAAAATTTTTAGGTGTACTAGAAAAAATGAGGAATTTAAGAAGTAAAAGGATATTGCTAAAATCTTGTGTGGTGAGTCAGTAGAAAATATTGAGTTGACAACAGAGGATATTTCTAATTTGAAATATGCTCTATAACAAGCGTGGACGTAGAACGAACCTTTTCAATATATAAATACATGTTATTAGACAAGCGCCACAATTTTTCTATTGAAAACTTTGAGAAATATGTAATTGTAAACTGTTTTCAAAGTTAATTATGTTGCAAAATGTTTTAAATAAACTTGTAGTAAACATAATAGAATATTTTTTTCTATAGTATTATATTTTCTAGCATTACTGCTATTTTTTTATCTGCATATTTTTCATAAGAAAATGCATATTTAGGCCAAAACATCTGTATATTTATGCGCATATTTCCACTTCTTTTTGCATATAACCCGGCCTCTACTTATTACATTTTAAGATCACTCGCATAGCTCTGTTTTACGCCTTCTGTAACTGTTCAAGTTCAGTTTGGTTTAAACCTAGCAGCACAAATGAGCAAAAATTTACATGAGGAACAATGAGAGATTTATACAATCTAAACATTACGTAAACGGATAACTCTTTCCTTATTCTATACAGAAAACTTATCTTTTTATTCATTTTGTTTGTTATATATTTTACATCTTCCTCAAGAAGTTTCTCAAGATGTTTATCTATAACAACTTCCAAATATTTTATCTTGTCTACTTGCTCTATTTCTGTCCCATTTATTTTTATTTTATGCTTCCGAACTTATATTTACTTCCAATACACATAAACTTCGTTTTCATTAAGTTAACCTTCCTATACTCACGTCAAAATGAAAGACGTATACTATACTATATAAATCGGTCTCACAGACCGTATGCGTGAGTATAGGAAGGTTAATACAAAGACTATTTCTACAAAGCCATTCAAACAAGTTTTGTAATTCTTCATTTAATATTTTCACCATATTTTCAACGTTCATACCACTGATGTATATCATTGTATCATCGGCAAACATTTTAATGTCACACTTACTTATAATAGGTACTATATCGTTAACGTACATATTAAATAATATTGGTCCCAATACAGTCCCTTGTGGCACCCCATATTTTGTTTTTATATCTCGTGATACACATCCATTAAATTTCACTTTTTGATATCGATTTTCTAAATACGTTGAAAACCACTTTTTTACAGTTTCATTAACTCCCATCGATTCCAACTTCGTCACTAGTAATTCTCTGTCTATTGTTTCAAAAGCTCTTTTAAAGTCTATAAATACTGCAACGACTATCTTTCCATCATCTATTTTTAACCACGCATCAAAAATGTCCGCGATTACAGTTGCACGCGAATGTTCTTGTGTAAACCCGACTGACTATTATACCATTTCTATCACAGTAATCTCTACCTGTCTTTTAACAACAGTTTCCAACACTTTCTCATTAACCGGTACTGTATTAATTGATCTGTATTATTTCTCACACTTTCTTGTCCCACCTATTTTCTGGTACTGGTATGATATATGAAGTCTTCCATTCGCTGAGGAATTCTCCTGAATGCAAGGACGCATTTATTATATCTAATAATCTATTAGCTGTTACAAGACATGCATCCTTTATTTTACCGGTATCGATTCCATTTCGTACCACATCCCCCGGATTTTAGTCTTTTCAATATATCTTTTAATTCAGTCATTGGGACACTTTGAAACTTAGTAAAGGTACATCTATTTACTCTATAGCATAGCAATCTTGATCACCACTATTTAGTGTGGGTATTCTATTAACAATGTCTTCTATACTGTCAACAAAATACTCGCTAAACTTGGATGCTATCTCCATTTGATCATTTATCTCTTTTTCTCCAAAATTGATTGTTTTGGCTTACGTTGATTACTATTAGGTAGAACTTTTTTAGATTTCTCCAAAGTTCGGTATTATTACTTTTATTGTCATCTAACAATTTTACAAAATACTTTTCTTTTTCAGTTCTTATTAATTTAACCACCTTATTTCTGGATATTTTGTACTCATTCCAGTCCTCTTCTCTCTTTGTTAATATTGCAACTTTATATTTATTATCCCTTTCATTCATATCATCAAGAATATTTTTGTTCATCCATTTATTTATTGTCTTAATATGGTTTATATATTTTTGTAATAATTGGACACATTTCTTGTATGGCCGTTTCTAGTGAATGAATCCAGACATTAGCTAATTTGTTGACATTTGTTGTTTCATTATTCCAAGAAATCTTAAGTATTTCGTTTCGTAACCGATCAACACTGTAATTCTTAAAAGATCGAACATTTACTACATCTACTTCATCTACATAACCATCAATATGAACTGTCATGATGCAGTGATCACTGATTTTCGATGTTTTGTGTACTTTATATTTAGTGTTCTTAATATTACCATAGTGATAATGTAATCGAATGATGGTTTCACTATTATTTGTAATTCTGGTCGGCTCAGATACGATTTGGTATAAGGCATATTTATAAACCAAATGTTTTACTTTTTTACAATAAAATGTATTCTTACTGTAATCTATGTTGAAATCACCAGCCAACACAATATTTCCAACAAAATAAATATTAATAAATATAATCTTCAATGTATCAATTTCTACACTTATTAACCACAGATAGTAGTCGACAAAAACAAGATTTACATTGTAATGAATGTTTTTCTTCGTATACAGTGACACTCCTCCAGTTCTTCTGTTGTTAGTAGTTGCTTTCATTACTTCATATCCTGTAATTGATATTTCTGTGTCACTTATCTCGTAATCAATGTGTGTTTCCACTAATCCAACTACCAATGGATCCCATGGGGCTGTTTTAGTAAATGTAGGCTACTCGTCTCCTAAAACTATTTGCACTTACAAACTATAGAGTGCGCAAGGTGTGCAGATACAACGAGAGGTGGTGATATTATCAACCGATCATGACGTAATTGACAGCATAATAATTTGAATTTCTTTGGAATTTTTTGAGCAAGGTGAAATTGTTAATACGTTTTCATAATTATTGTGCATCTTATTGTGTTAATATAATAATAATAATTTTTGGTATTTGAAGTAGTAGATATTTACTGGTAAGTGCTATACCAATATATCTGTATTTAACTCGTGGCATGGAATGTAAATCCAAAAAAAAATAGTCTAATATATGTATATTTTATATTACCAAATTATGTTTTAATTTGCTTGTAGATCATTACTTATTAACTGTTCAGTTCTTGGGTGCGATGATAAAACATCTATTACTCATCGTTTTCTGAATCCAAAAAATAATACGGAATTATATAACTTGTGGTTGTCAATAATTGGAAATCCTGTGCTATATACATTAGATCCATTAGTGGTGAACACTAATCGGAAAATTTGCCACCAACACTTTGAAAACAAATATATCAATGTCGGATCAAATAGAATCCATAAAACTGCGATAACTGCTTTACGTATTCTTGATGAGTAGAAAATAAATTACGGTAAGTTTTTTAATATCATACATAAATTTCATATTACAGCCACAGATGACGTAGAAAATATGAGTGACCAGAAGGAAAATGTGCCTCTACCTAAAAATCAGTTAACAGAAATGTCTACAGTGACAGGTATACTTCTTCATTATTAATCATTGAATTTAATCTAATACTCAAAAAACTATATTTGTTGTTTACATCACACATCAGATTTTTTATACTTTTTATTGCTTGTAGTTTTGGAGTATAACAAAACATGCATGACTGCTGGGGCAATAAACCAAAAAGATTGATCTCCAAAAGCTAGAATACTGCATTCAGAAATACAAAAGTTGGAAATAAAAATGAAAAGGGAGAAAAGTTCTACATTCTATGAGGTGTATTGATTTTACACTTCAATTCCTCCTAGCTTTAAGAATTGAACTTTTACTCTTGGAAGATCTGTGGAAATATTTTCAAAAACAGGGATTTCACTTCTTATTGTTAATACCACGAAACCTAAATCAAGATCCCCTGGAAAACTTCTTTTGCTCCATCAGAAGCAATGGAGTTACAAATATAAATCCTTCATGGTCTGGATTTGTGGGTGCATACAAATCACAGATAATTAATAATCTAGTCAATACACACTCTATTGGCTATAATTGCGAGGAAGACGACTCAGGAGAAGCTCTTGACAATTTGCAAGCTTTAATTTCTTTGAATGTAGACCATACACCACCACCACTGAGAGATGATTTTGACACTCAACAAAATACAGTAATTTCTGAACGAGAAGCATGTAATACAAGTTTATAAATTCGTATGTGGCAGGATTTATTTTAAAGAAAATCAAAAAACTGTCAAGATATGTGCAGAATGTGAAAGTGTGTGCTTTTCGAACTCAATTTTAGAAGAACATGCTTTGATACAAGTCAGAGAAAAAGATGGGGCATGGAAACGTCTAAAGTATCCTTCCAAAAACATGATCGACACTTTGTATGACATACATCAATGTATCCAAAGTGTTTTGCAAACAGACTGTGAGAAATTAGATTTTGGTAATATTTTACAAAATAAAATTTTACGATCTGTTAAATTTGAATGAATGCACGACTTACATAGAGCAGATTTGAAAGAACTAATTATAAAGTTATCTATTAGAGTTCTAGTACATTCTTGGTGTAGTCAAATAAACAAAGTGCTCTGTGGTAAAAGAACTGTTAGTGAACAGTCAAAAGATATAATAAAGAAGATTGCTTTCAAAAAATTAAAAAGGGTTTAAAACGAAGGACTATGATGTTTTTTTATACATGTATAAATATGTACATATATGGTAAGATAAAATGTCAACACGAAATTTCTTATTTTATTTCGATTTTGGTTAATTTAATACAGTGAGATCCAAAATGACTGTCTGTGCCGCTTCCGTTAAAAAATATAATTTTCTCAAAATGCCGCCATACTTATATTGTGGTTAGAATTATGTCAGTGGCGTGTACATAGATATACATGTGGGCGCGTACTAATAACAAGATATGACAGCGCGATCATAACCGTTTGCGATACAAATCTTTTCGTGTTTGACATTTCAGTCAATTATTACAAGTTACATATAAGTGTTATGTAGCATAAACTAATAT
Organism: Chrysina gloriosa; assembly: GCA_038088585.1. Lineage (NCBI taxonomy): Eukaryota > Metazoa > Arthropoda > Insecta > Coleoptera > Scarabaeidae > Chrysina > Chrysina gloriosa. The sequence continues at coordinate 16,022,232 of CM076087.1, read as the reverse complement.
ACACATTAAGTAAAATGTAATTTTATTTTTATTTATTTCACACATTATTTAGTCAAAAAATAAACATCATATTTCCTTTAAAAATTGTGTTCAAAGTGTCCACCATTATTGTTTATGCAAGCGTCTACCCTTCTTTTCCAATTTTCAAAAACACTATGCAGCTGCTCAAGTATGATGCTTTGGACGGCATCTATAATTGCACCTCTCAATTCCTCAATGGTGTGCATCTGATTTCTAAACACTCTGGATTTCAAATATCCAAAGAGGAAAAATCCAAAGGTGTAAGATCAGGTGATCTTGGGGGCCAACATTGTGCACCTACGACCCTATCACCATGAATGTTTTGAAGATATTCGCGTGTTGTTTGAGCTGTGTGTGCTGTTGCGTTATCGTGTTGAAAATATCCTCTTTCTAATTCATTAGCTTGCAGTTCTTGTATAAATAAAGCCAACATTTGTTGATAGCCATCTGCATTGACGGTTTCTTAAAAAAGATTGGTCCTATTAGTCTTCTCGAAATAGCGACCCAAACGCAACTTTTAAAGGATGTAATGGTGTTTCATGAAATATGTGAGGGTTTTCAGCAGACCAAACACGATAATTCTGGGAATTAATGTAACCTGTTAAATGAAACCAAGCTTCATCTGAGAAGAAACTATTGTCCAATATGTCATTATCTCTCAGGTTATCATTAAACCAATGACAGAATTGTAATCTTTTATCAAAATCCAGTGGCAATAATTCTTGTACAACAGAAATTTTATAGGCATGCAGATGCAACTTCCTTTTACAGCTCTTTGACAAGATCCGTAGCTTGATCCTGTAATAAAATCCTATTTTAATAAAATAAATGTGTTTAGATTGTACAAATATACCTGTTTGTTGTGCCAGCTGTCGCAATGGTTTGGTAGGACTCAACTCAAGGCTTGTTCGTACATTTTCCACGTTATCTTCAGTAAGAACTGATGGTCGTCCAGGCGACTTGCCTTTGTAACACTTCCTATGTCTCGAAAACGAGTTACTATTCTGCTAATATGAAGTCTTAAATTTTCGTAATTATATTCTTCATTTGAAAACTGTTCCCCAAACTCTTCGATACTTATATTAACAGAATATATGCATTAACCATTCTCATTGCGGTGTCTATTCCTAAAATAACCCTCTAAGAGAAATTTGTCCTGTTCCAGAGTGTACGGCATTGTGCTAACAGTCTGAAATGAATGTTGAAACACCTGATATCGATCACTAAAAGAATAAATTAATTTTCTCGAAGCAAACAACAACAAAGTAACAAAAATAGGAAGGTAATAGTAACACGAAAAATAATAACACAAAAGACTAATCAGCAAGCGTACGCCAATGACAAAAATAATGAGAAATGTCAAAACATTTGGTGATATTACAAAAATATAATCAGTTGCTATGTTCACTCAGAACTTCGGAAATAAATATTGATATTACCCTCTGCGGAAAACAGTATTTTTCGGACAATCATTTTGGATCTCTCTGTATTAAGAATTGTACCTATATATATATATATACAAAAATTCCAAATTTACTGCTACTTACAAAACAGAGATGGCGCTGAAAACTGTTCAAGTTTGTATAAAAGTCGTTGGCTATCTTAATATGTATGTAAGTATATGGTTTGTGATCCCATCTATCAAACAAATCTAAAATAGCATCTCTGTAGTTAAAAGATCATTGACAATTAAATATAGCAATGAGATTCTTATTATATAGATCATTTAATTGCTATATACATATATTTTACTTTCGATTTCAAAGATTCTACAATTCTCTTGTAATTCTGACAGTTCCTGTCAAATACAGTGTGATTAACATCAATATCTACTTTTTAACAATTTAAAACATTATGAAATAACGTTGGCGGGGATTGTGGCTCGCTTAGACATTCGAAGTGTCGGCTAATGTGGCTCACATCAAACGTACATACCTAACACAATACGACGCACAGCACCTGTAACTTTTTAATTCTCTTTTTTCTGCAGTGGTCGTAACGGCGCATTTAATTCGATTTCCCCCTTTTTTCCATTCGATCCGAAGACACCATTAATGCCATTTTATACTCCTCATGTTCCTTTTACTTCGCCTCTTTCAACTTTTCCGTTTTCCGCTCCGGCGAAAGACATTAGTAAAACAAAAATGGGATTTCAAACTTTTCGAATTATTTTCGTCCCCCTTTCGCCGGCCCCCTAACGATTCCAAATCCCCGTGAAAAGTCTAATAGAAATCGAATTATAACCCCGTCGATGGGTGAAGACGGAGGAAAAGAGGGAAATGGACCCGATCGCTTTAATAAAACTTCCTCCTCTTCCTCCCGCTTTTTTCTCGAAGATCGACTTCGTGACTGACCTCTTTTCCATCGATAGGTTTCCTTAGTTCTCGCCCGGTAATCCGGAGACAATAAAAACGAGTTTCTTTTCGTGTCCTGTTTTCGCATTGCGATTATTTTTAATTAGCGTTCGATTTTTTCTTACTTCCGTTTATCCGACGCGATGCGGACATCCTTAATTGTAAAGGGAGGGGAAAAAGGGAAAACGGAGGAGAAAAAGGTGCACGGCAAACGACACTCGGGTAGGAGCAAAAAAGTAAAACCTTAAGGTCGTTAATTCTTGACCTGACACTGAAATATTGGACAGGGGGAAGGAAATAAACCAAGAGCGCTCCCGAGGGAAGCGGTGTGTAGCGAAGCGGCCGAGTAGAAGAGAAGAAGAAGAAGGAAAGGGAGAGTGCGTGTAGACGACGGTGATTAGAATTCGCAAAGTGGAAAATGTCATCGACAAGAAGGAGTTAAGGGATAAGCGGCTTAATCTTGGATTGCTCGTGTTCGGTCGAGCGGTTAATCTTCATAATCTATAACTTTGGCTTACTTGTCAGAGTCGAGCTGTCTTCTCGTGTATATTCTAGGTTTCTCGTTCGCTGGTTTGGAAAAATATTGATTGACGGAAATGGCTGTATCCCTATACTGATAAGAACAATTTAAAGATTTAACCTTGCGGCAAGCCCGTCAGTGTACAATGTACCTACACGCGTATTAGTTTTATGACAGGAATGCAAGTTGAAACTCAATTAATAGTCACAATTTTCAGAAATATTGTTTCAGTAATATTTATTTTTCCATATATGCGGTTAGAGTTTTTATTTAACAGAAAATCACACCTAGCCCCTTTGTCTTGCAATATGGGGATCCTGGTGTGGAAGCCAGAGAACACGAACCAGCTGCAGATGTAAAGCGGGGCAAATGCAAATTTTGTAAAAACACCAACGCAACAAAAACATCTTGGAAGTCCACTAGGTTTGTTTGGACGATCCGGAAACATTCTGTGAATATTACATGTGTAATTTTCCAGAGTTGGCAAGCTGCAGAATGGGACACCGATTCATCACAATTTATTTCTGTAATAATTACTTACATTAAGCAATAACAATCAACTTAATAATAAACTCCCTTTGTGCATATTGATACTTTCTTTTCCAAACATTCTTGGTATTATACTACTGTGTACTTTATACACCATACGTTCGTTCACAATAAAAGTATGCGTACCCGCCGGAAGGTTAAGAATGAAACAACTGCGAATACAAAACTGATTTGACGTCTGTTCTTTCCTTCGTTTCAAACTATTTTTCCCTTTTTCTTTCCTCCGCAGGTGTTTTTCTTACGTACGTTACTTATATTTCAACTTATATGATAGATCTCTACCACTAATAGGTCAATAAAACAAGGCTGGTTTGAACGATAGTTATACTTTCAGAACGTTTACAAACGTTTTCGGAACACCTTCTTCAGTGAAGACCAGCCTTGTTTTATTGAACTATTAGTGGTAGAGATCTATCATATAAGATAAGTATCAAAAAGTCACGAAATATACTGTGTGTCTAGCTAAGTTCGCGGCAAATGGAAAACTTTTTTATTCTTGGGTTTATGAAAAAAGTTATTCTTTATAAAAAGTCCTGCTTCATCCAAAACTTAAATTCAAATTGTTAGATTTTAATATTGAATCACATTCACTTACATTTAGTTTTTTTAATTCTTACACTTTTCTCAACTACAAAGTCAACAGTTTGATGTACACATTTTTAATCTTAATCTAGAATACTCTGATAAACAATGTTTGACTAAATCTGTCACTATCATCGTTTACGCTTGTCAAAATACAATAAGTAGAAATGCCTGTAATATTAAGTAAAGAAGATAAAATTGAAATCGTCTTAATAGTGGGCGATAATTACAAAACTTTCAGGGAAGCAGCAACTATTTTTAATCAGCGGCATCCTGACAAGAATATTCACCAAGAGACGGTAAGACAACTTTTAAGAAAATTTAAGACTTTCGGAAATGTCGAAAACAGATTTAACAACAAACGCCAAAACCATGTTGCTGATAACGAAATGGAACTAGAAGTGATGCTATCAGCAATAGAACAACCGCGGTGTTCGTTGCGGAAAAGAGCATTGTTGATGTCAAACACTATAAGCAAAGATTCGGTAGCTAAAATTCTAAAAAAAAACAAATTTCATCCCTACAAGCCTACATTTGTACACACTCTAAGACCAGGTGATAATGACAGACGATTGGAGTTTTGTGCCGACATTCAAGCAATATTAGCAGATAATCCTTTTGTGTCGAGACAAATTTTATTTTCCGATGAAGCAACATTTACATCGAACGGAACTGTATCGAGTCAAAACTGCCGTTGGTGGACAGATGCCAACCCACATTTTACAATAAAAACTCGAAGTCAATAGGCGTTCAAGACAAATGTATGGTGCGGAATCTACAAAAGTTATGTAATTGGACCTTTCTTATTTCACCAATCTTTGAATGCCGACCGGTATCTAAATTTTTTGCAAAGTGAAATTAGTAATTTTATCGACAATCTTCCATTGCTGGAACGCCAACATATTTGGTTTCAACAGGATGGTGCACCTTGTCATAGCAGGTTGGACGTAAGGCAATATGTTGAAGATTGTTTCAACGAAAGGGTTATACACCGCTTTTCCACAATACGTTGGCCACCTCGGTCTCCAGATCTGACCCCACTTGATTTTTTCATGTGGGGTTAGTTAAAAGAACATGTTTATATTCAAGCGCCGTTTACGGATGTAGGCCATCTAGAACGTGTTATTAGAGAAGAAATCCGTAAAATAACTCCACAAACAATTAGAAGGGTTTTAAGGCATTTTTGTGATAGAACCGTTACATGTATGGAACGAGAAGGCGGATATGTTGAAGCATTTGTGTAACATTTTCAATGCTTTCTTTTGTGTAAATGCTGTATTTAAATTGTATAATTTCCAATTCTGAACGACTATTCCTTATAACATTTTAAGTATTATTGAAAATAAAGGTACTTTACTCTTTTACTAATTTCATATTTTTTGTCATATCTCGTATATGACTAACAAATATTAAAATCTGACAATTTGAATCTAAGTTTTGGATGAAGCAGGACTTTTTATAAAGAATAACTTTTTTCATAAACCCAAGAATAAAAAAGTTTTCCATTTGTCGCGAACTTAGCTAGACACACAGTATATATATATATATATATATATACATTTAAATTTCAACAGTCGATTCCAGGTAAACATTTCTTTCTGGCAGACGATACACTCCTCGATTTTTCTAAAAGAAACCCGAATGAATATGTGTAAAACCTTTCCTGGATGAACGTAGATAAACCGTATAAATCTCACCTCGAACTATCGAAGTTATTATTTCTCCACTCGCCAACTTTCCAGCATTCTCCCCTGTTATTCGCGTGAAACGGCTTGGAAAATCGATTTCGACAATTTTCACACTATTTCCAACAAAATGATATGAGAAAAAGTTGGAAAACGCGAAACAAATCTTCAATGTCGAAAAGGAAATCGTAGGCTGATAGCACTTTAGTACTACTTGGCATTATTATGATTTATAACAAAACCCTAAGACTTTTACGAAATATTTCGTCATTTTCGGTTCCAAAAGTGATATATAAAGATGTATAATTTCGCCGGCACTCGTTCGGCGGTGTTACACTTACACAAGCACTTTTGTCCAGGAATTCCACTACTACCTAAACCTATATTAACCATTTAGGGTGCCTGGCTTGAAATAGTATCATTTCCAGACTCTAAAATCTTTTAATTTAACGTTGAAATCACAAGATTCTGGAGCTGTTCAAAGAGGCCAAGAACTGTTTTCGGATCAACTTGCAGCAGATACAGCGGGAGCTTTGCGAAAAATACCCTGTTGTTGGAGAATCTCTTGAACAATTGCAAAATAGCAGATTATCCTTATCGGAATTACGGAACATAGTCGTCAATATGATAACGGACTTGGCAAACTTGACGGATAATAAAGTCGTCATTCACGTAGCTGAGAAAGTTACTACCGTTCTAAATAAAAATCCAGATTTGCTGAACTTGCGATTCACAAGCCAACGCACGGAAGTGCCACACCTGAATGTAAAATCTACCAGAAGGAACATGTTAAATACGCAAATATTACTTCAATAGACCTTGAGCGGTCATGCTCCAAGCGCAAACTGTATTTTTGCCACGAGGGGTAAGTTAATTTTTAATAGAATCTATAATAATGCAGTAATTCTATACCAATTATTTAGAATGCGATGCTCCATGGTTGATGTGCAAGATTTCTAAGTAGGCACCATCCCAGTAAACTTCTTGTCTACGATCCTGAAGATAGACCGATTCGATAAGACCAGTAGTATTAATAATAATAATAAAATTTATTGAAAAAACGGCAGAGTGTGTAATAGCAACAAGTCAAGTAGAAACTAATAATAATAGCAACAACAGTTGTAGTAATAATAATAACTATACATCATTCCAAATAAGAAAGGAGCATTATTATAGATAGGGTTTAAAATTAAACGCGTGTGGTTCAAATCTATTGCACGTTTACACACAAAAATATACGCATGGTATTTGTTAAAATAGCATGAATGTCAGAAAGGTTATATTGTGGTTATGTTTATGTGGGTATTGTTGGTTTTCTATTGCGATTGTTGTCTTGTAAACTTATCATGCAAAATAGTTCTTTTTAGAGTTCCTGAATTGTAATATTCATTTATTGAAGGTATTATTTAACTGTTTTGCTTGAATTTTCTTGTTTAGGCAACTTATGTTTTTGATAAAGGTGAATACGTGAAATATATAATTATGGACAAGGCTGCTGTCGCAGGTCCCTCCAAAAACCTTAGGGGCAGGCATGTAAAAAGTGGGCAAAGGTTGCAGCGAATGACGTTGGGATTAGCAAAAATACACTATTTAACATCATCAGAGATATGGAGTCAACTGGTAATGTACATTCCCCACCAAAGAAACGGATATGCCAAACAAAATATGATAAATTGGACGAAGCACAAAAGAGGACAATTAGAAGACATGTCCATTCTTTCTTTTTGAGAAACGAGTTACCAATCTGTACAAAAATATTTGAGGTACATTTCAATTATTGATATTTGTGCTGTTCTAACTTATTTTTTATAGGCGATTTGTGCTGATGATAGTTTACCTATTGTAAAACGAACTTCACTTTGGAGAATCCTCAAGAAACTAAGGTTTAAATGGGAAAAGCGAACACGAAACAATATTTTAATTGAACGAGAGGATATTGTTTTATAGAGGCGCCGCTATTTAAGTAATATAAGAAAATTTCGCGCAGAGGGTAGAAAAATATATTATCTAGACGAAACTTGGCTGAATGCAGGTCATACCAAAAGCAAGATATGGAAAGATATCACTGTAATTAGTCGAAGACAAGCCTTTGTTGAAGCTCTTTCGACAGGTTTAAAGGATCCATCGGTGAAAGGAAAGCGTCTCATTGTGCTTCACATTGGCAGTGAAACTGGATTCGTTGAAGGTGGGCTCTTATTATTTGAGTCCACGAAAACTGGAGACTATCATGAAGAGATGAATAGTACTTTATTCACAGGGTGGATTCAAAGTACATTACATCTTCTAGAGCCTGGTTGTGTGACAGTCATAGATAATGCACCTTATCATTCATCTAAAACAGAAAAATCTCGTACTTTATCTTGGAAGGAAAATCTGTTGATTGAATGGCTTCTAACAAAAGGAATTAATGTTGAAGATAATTTACTCAAGGTCCAATTACTGGAACTTGTAAGACAATATACCATCAGTCATTCAGTTCAATATATTGTGGATGAAATAGTAAGTGAAAGTGGTCGTACACTTTTACGTTTACCACCTTATCATTGTAACCTGAATCCCATAGAACTTGTTTGTGCTCAAGTTAAACACCATGTAGCTGCAAATAACACAACATTAAGTTAGACGAGGTGAGAAATTTACTGTTGGAAGGAATAAATCTTGTCGATAGTGATGCATAGAAAAATAATGTCCAACATGCCATAAAAGAAGAAGATAAAATGTACGATGTGGATAACATTGTTGAGGAAGTTGTAGACAATTTAATTTTTGATGTTAATACTGAATCATCATCAGAATTTTCATTCGATTCAGATTCTGATCTTAATTTTGAGTGAGTTTGCTAAATATTAATTTAAAATGTTCTTATAAAAAGTACAATGTGACTAATTTTTAGTATCTGTTAATGGCATGTAATGGTAAATGTAAATATTTAAAGAACATATACTGCATTATGTTTATAATGGTATTTACATATTATAAGTACATCTTACAAGAAATTTTTATGAAACTATCGTTCACAACTTTTTATAAACTGATTAAATAAATAAATACCCTTTGTTCTATTATTTTCATTACAATAAGCCTGAAAGAATAAAATATAATTCGAAAAGGAATCTAAACATTCATAAAGCACTAAATAGTAACTTTAAACAAGGAAGACCCTCCTTCAATTTATTCAGCGTTTGTTTTCTAACAAATTGCCTAAACTAAAAATATTAGTTAATAATTACATATTTAGATAATCTAGAGAATAACAATTAAGAGAAAAAGTAAATAACGCTTTTGGCCGTTACTTTGTGATATTCCATGGTTCAAATAAATAAGACACTTTTTACTTTGTAACAATATCACTATATTTCACTTATTTGTGACTGCAGTTTCGACATACCATGTCATTATCAAACTGTTTGATACTAGATTTAAATTTATTGAAAACGGTTTCATTTCTAATGGTAATTTGTTAAAGAGTTTAAAACCCATGAAATAAAGACTTTTTTAAATAAAGCCGTTTTTATGTAGAGGTGGAAGAAGATAATTAGCGTTCTTTGTAGAATTCGTAGAGCTGGATTCGATATGATACTCAGGCCTATATTTAAAAACAGAACAAAGTACTTCCAGTATATTGTACTGAGAATTTAGTTAAATTTCTTAAACAAAATTGCACCGGCCTACCTCTTAATTAATGATATAAAAAGCATAAATTATATTTATAAATTTGGAGAAATATTTAACATAAAATCAAGATAATTACCTAGTGTTGTGTGTGTGTGTGTCTGTGTGTGAGTGTAATTTCTTTATCGATGATGGTTCTTCCTATAACTCCTCTCTTACCTTTTATTCTCGATGTACCTTTAATTTCTATGGATTCTTCCCGTTCTTAGATTCTATCTTCTCCGGTATGGTGAGGTTCTTTTATTCACTGGTACTTCCTCTTAAAACCCTTTTTATTCCAAATATATTTATAGACTTATTTGTTGAGTTGCCTATCTTGTCAATATTCTTCGTCGTTAACCAAACAAACTTTTTATTTCTTTCGGAAACCAGGACTACACTGCTTTATTTATAAGTTGTTCACGGAACGAAAACTTTAATTCACCTTGACTCCAGTTCATCCAGGTATATCGCTGTTATAGAGACCTGTATTGAATGTCGATGTATCCTTGGCTATTTCCAGTAATTTTTTATGAATTCTTGTAATGTAAAAATGTTCTGAGTATCAACCGATGCTTTTTATAATAATTAATAATTTTATTTCTAGTGACATTTGTTTCTCCCATTAAACGTCTCTGACTGAAGTTAAAATAAGAAGCTAACACCCGTAGGGTAATAAAATGCTCAAAAGCTGGTGGGCGTGGTGTCGAAAAGGTGTAAATAGAACCCCAAAATAAACCGAATATCAATTGAAGACCATAACCCCAACATTAACTGTGAATTTTGATATACTACAAAATACACGTCGTAAAAAGTTAAAAATTTTAAAATTTTAAATGCTTCATTACAACCATCACGCCGATTCATATCGAGCATGATTCTAAGTGCTCTTTGCTGTAATAAAAATACACGTTGCACCGAAGTACCATCTATCCCAGTATATATGCCATATCTTAAAATTGAATAAAAATTTGAATAATAATAAGTTTTTACAGTATTAAAATTGCAACTACGTTTTAAATTGTATAAAGCAAAAGATCTGCTTGAAAGATGTAGTTTACATATGATATCGATGTGAAAGGACCATTTAAATCCCCATCAATTATTATACCTAACAATCTGCAAAAGCTATTAAAATTTACAAAAGTATCATTTAGGAATTTCTGAAAAATTATAATTACGATCATTCCTAAAAAGTAGGCAATTAGTCTTATCAAAATTAATTATTAGCATCGAAGTTATACGTTCCTAATTTTTTCAAAAGAATAGAGTGTGGGACACAGTCGGAGGATTCACTTAAGCCTCCAAACACTTTTCCAAACAATGCATCGTTATTTATATGAACTCTATGATAGCAAGGGATGTAGACTTATTGTTCTGGATCAAAACTGATTTTTACATAATAGCGAGTTACTCCCTAAATCACTCAACAATTAGAACACAGACTCAATATACAAGGCGAGCGAACTAAGTTAGGTATGCTAGTGTGTGTGTACCGGGTAGTGCTACTGACAATTAATACCGGCAAAACTATCTATCTCTAGCGATATGCGGATTTTAATAAACATTTATATCGTCTATTATGTCAGTTTTAACTGACGTATGGGTATTGGCCGAAAAAGCCCTAAAAATTTCATACGATGAATAAAAACGGACGAACGCGTGCGTCGATGATCGTTCATCATTCCAGCGTGACAAATCAACATCTCCCGGCCTGAATTATTTAATAAAGTTCGTCCCTCGAATTTGCATGTGTTATTTGAACGCTCGGCGGCGGCTGCCAAAAGCTCGACTATCGCTGACCGATGTGTACCATTCACTGGCTAATTTATTTGCCCGGCTACTGTAAATAACGCCAATTCCAATTCGAACGCGCCCTAATGAATGTTGCAATTTTTTAAATTCTACTCCTAAACACACGATGTGATAAAGGGAGAATTTTTGAAGGGAATTTTGGTATTTTGGTTTGAGCGAAAGTTGAGTCAGACGAGCATGCTTTGTGGTTTCATTTTCGTTAGGAACGATAGGGCATACACATGATTTTTATTTATAATTTAATAAGATACTTTAACATTAACAATTACTGATATCATTGTCAATTATGTAAAAAATACATGATTTCTGGTATAAAATTATTGAAAAATGTTATTTTGAATTCCCGGCAAAACAAATGAGACGTGGGAGTAAATACATTTAGTGACGTTACCGGACTCGCCGAACATACTCGGAAGGACTTGGGTGTTGGTCGGAGACATTACACTAATTTGAATTTTAATTAAGAGATATAAAATATTTCGTGCCTTGTTATTATATAGCAAATAGATATCTAATTATTTAATTGTTTCAATAAAAATATATTTCGGTGTGAAGCTCAGACTTCCGTATACCCTGAACAATTTTATATACTATATGATCACCCAGTAAAAGTTTATACAATGTGGAATATAGGTTGGAATGAAATCAATAAAGTCTGTAAATAGTTGTAATGGGATGCCTATTGAAATTATTTTTTTCCTTTTCTTGCTTTTTTCTTCAAAGCGAAACCCGCATATTTAGCTATCCCCCGCTCCTGAAAAATCACTAGAAAGTGTCCAAAAATAACAACCGAAGAAGTCCACCCTGAAAGCTGCGACTACACCACCAATAGGAGTACCATTCATTAAAAAAGTTAAATAGTAAATAAGATCGTTTAGATGTATAGATCCATACCTGTGCAATATATGTATAGATCTGAACGGAAACTCCTTAATAGAGTACAATACAGCAGGAAAATATATTCACAAACGAGCCCGAAATTTTAACCACCACCGAATACATGGGTAGTATTTATTACCTTGCTATATACATATGTAAATTGAGCTTTTCGTAATGTTGTTGAAATTAAAGTTATGCATATGTAACTACTTGTATTTCTGTCCGTTGTACAAAGTACGATCGAGAGCTCTATTCATCAGTTAAAAATATAGTTTAATCGTTATCATTAATCGCGTCCTAGCCCACTAAACATTTTTTGCCAATTAGAAAACAGTAAAGCCCGTTTTACATTGTACCAAACAATTGAATACTATTTTATAGTACAGTGTAAAATGCGCTACCAGTCTTTTGTACAAGATTATTGTATGAATTTAGACTCCATCATTCATCAACGCTATTACATATGTATTATGAACTTTTACACGCCATGTTACATCCTAGTTTCAAATTGTACACCAGTAACACACAGTATTTACAAATATTTCTGATAACCTCCAAAAAGATTAATTTTATGCTTAGCTAATAACACATACTTTTAGTAAAAACGCTCAATAAAAACATTTGCTGTCACGCCCAGAGTATAATGTATAAATCCACGTTTATTTTATACTGTAACAGGACTGGACAAGACGTAAACATAAGAAAATGAGATTAGATTCAATCTAATATCGAATACGTGCAATGCAGACTTGTGAGCAGGCGCAAGTCAAAGCATTTAGTATGAAAATAGGGCAGGTTCTAATTTCATATAATGATTTTGCACAGAAAAATAGTACAGTGTTTTATATCCTATTATAAAATAGTATTCCATTTTTACGTACAATTTAATATGATAATGTAAAATGGGCTTAACACTAATTTGTCGTGGTTTACAACTGGTTTACGACGTTGATTTTAAGAGGTAGTGGATGGGTAGTGGCAGTAGTGATACTTGTTCAGCGTTCCTTCGTTAAATAATAAGATATCATGGACTTCATTCTGAATAGTTTACGTATTTGTATTAAAGACATTAGGAGTACTTGATTTAGTTAATTTGTTTTGTTTTTATTTCGATGTATTTTATTAGTTTGTACTTTGTTGAAATTGCAGTGTAAGCAGTTGCTTTAATATCATTCATCATAACGGATAAGTTGTGATTTCATTATTTATATTTGATATTAATGACCTATTTTTTAGGAAAGTAATTGGTGACAAATAGCTTCGTATTGTACATTGTATAGGAAATGTAATAATGAGACCAAATTCAGGCCACTCAACCCAATCATGTATGTACATCGTCTTGACCTTTTTTAAATTAGTTTCCAAAGAAAACATTTATAATGCAGTAAGAGTATGTAAATTACATTTTAAAGATCATGATTTGGTACGTGATTTTAATAGAATGCAATTAAAATGGGATGCAATACCTATCATACCACAAAGACAATGTAGTGTACCAAATGAAGGTAAACTAAGTTGAAAGTATCTACTAACAAATTTCAAATTGCAGATGCTATTAATATCAATTCTGAACCATCAACATCTCAGGTCTCTGGAGTGCATAGCATTACAGGTAATTTGACTTTATTTTTTTTTTAAATATTTGCATGTTCAATTTGTAGGGCATGTTCCTCTTGACATGAACGTTGAGAGACTTAGTACCTCACAATTTAATAATAATAATAATAATTTCTTTATTGTCCAACAGAAAAACCAGTTAAAGGACAAAACAAAAAAAAACGAAAATACCAGAAAAAGAAAAGAAATGTGCAGTGCATACAATCAAGTAAAGTAAAAACTTATCCTATGTACAAAATACTCATTGGCAAATTATAACGAATCTTAAGCCAAACTTAGCCAAAGTTATAAAGTAACAATAATCGGTGTACTATCAATATAAAACAAAAGACAAAACATTAAAAAATATTACAAAAGAATTATTCTTAAAAATAAGCAGAATAATAATAATAATAATAAACAAAACTGATTAATTAGATGTAAAAGGGATCTACATATAGATCATTAGCATTTGTACACATATGAGTTAACGGCGCCTTTACAAGAATATTAGTTCTAGCTCTAGGCATACAGAAAGTATTGGTAGAACGCGTGATGCACCAGGGGATGGTAAAATTGACCAAGGATAATAATGTCGGGGAGTCAACAGCATTATTCACCAATCTCAACAAGAACATCGCACTAGCCCGATTTCTACGAAGCGATAAAGCAGAAATATTATGTCGAAAGAGTAACGATTCGTAATCAATACCTCGTTCGGGGTAAACACCATCAAGCTTAAATGACAGATACTTCAAAAATCTCTTCTGGACCCTCTCTAAGGTAAGCTGTAGAAAGAGATAACAGGGAAACCAGACCAGCGACGCATATTCCAGCCTAGAACGAACCAAGGAATAGAACAATATTTTAATGGTAGACAAATTGGTGAAACCTCTGCATGACCGAATCACAAAACCGAGAGTGCGAAAAGCGGAGTTTGTAATAAATGTTATATGATCCGTAAATTGAAGGCGTATATCAATCAAAACACCAAGGTCAAAAATATTAGACAATCTTTGAATATGAACCCCCTCGATCATGTAATTGTAGACAACGGGGCTATTAGATCTAGAATAGCTAACAATAGAACACTTACTGATATTGAACGATATTTTGTTAAGCTGGCACCAATTGCGAATAATGTCTAAATTTACTTGAAGGCAAATGCAATCAGTAATGGTCGTTACTCTGGCAAATATTTTCAAATCGTCAGCGTAGGCTAAAGCATTGCAGTTCAACAGAAGTAACACGTCGTTCACGTTAATTAGAAATAAAAGCGGTCCTAAGTTGGAACCTTGCGGTACTCCAGAAGGGGCAAAATAAGAGGACGAAATATACCCATTATAAGAGACATAGCAGCACCTGCCACTAAGGTATAAGGGCAACAACTTAGAAATAGCAGTAGAGAAACCAAAAGCAGACACTTTGGACACAAGTATGTTGTGGTCGAGAGTATCGAACGCTTTGGCAAAATCAGTATAAATAACGTCAGCCCGCTTTCGCTCATCCAGTCACTGACTAATAAATTGTGTTATTTCTACCAAATTAGTAGTGGTTGATCTCCCAGCTACGAAACCATGCTGTTTAGTTGATAAATATGGCTTCGCATACCAGTACAACTGAGAGTATAGCACAGATTCAAACACTTTAGCGCATCCAAACAATATACTAATGGGACGATAATTACAAACCATTGAACGGTCACCCTTTTTGAGAATGGGCGTAATTCTGCTTATTTTCCAGAATTCAGGAAAGATGGAGGTTTGAAGGATCAGGTTATAAATCCGTAACAATGGATCGCATAAAGTGGAAGCACAGTTTTTAAGAAAGATGTTAGGAAGCCCATCATGTCCAGCAGTTGAATTAGAACTAGCAGAAAGTTTCCTATAGTATAGGATCACCAACTACCCGAGAAACAAAAGCGTTAGAAAACACTTCCGCAAAAGCATTAACTATATCGGTAGGCTCGATAAATCAATACCATCGGAAGTCATACATCCCGGAATTCTAGATCTACCACTTTTCTGATTAATGAAACGCCAGAAGCACCTGGGATCATCCAGAATATCATCCTCAACAGATGATAAGTAGTTACTGTAGTCGCCGTTTATCCGGCGTTTGACCATGCCCCGCAGCCTGACAAAATCCACATGAAACGAGATAGAACAAGTACGTCTCCATTTCCTCAAATAATATTCCTTGAGCTTTATCAGTTGTCTCAGTTCCTTGGAATACCATGCAGGAAAACGGGACCTAAAGAGTGGTAATTTAGGAACATGCTTTTCAATGATGGTGTACAGATTATTGTAGAATATATTTACAGCCATATCAACATTTGAGGTTCTCGCCAAGTCAGACCAGTCCATAGTAGAGAGACAATTTGTATCTGTCCCGGGTATTTCAGGTAAAAATAATAATATTTATTTAAAGCAGTAAAAGATATTAATTCTATTTTAAATAACAAAGAGGATCAAAAGAAGAAAATAGCAAACTCAATAAACCTGCTGCGATAAAGTTAAATCAATTAAAGAAAAGGCGACTTTAAATTATTCTGTATAAAGCTATATTCTTTATTTTTATTGCTTATGTTTTTATCTCATTAATATTTTAATTAAACAAATGACTTGTATTTGGAGCTTTATTTCCTATGCCCTATTATTCACTTATTAGTCTATGACTCGGTTCTAAATGGAAAAATGTAAATTTTTCCGTACAGAAGCCTGCTTTATAAAACTATAAATTATTTATTCTCCTTCAAAATCGACCAATTTCAAAGTTTTAATACAAACAGGATATGCATAATAGATCTTGTCTGTATTAGAACTTATAGCAACACAAGACACAGTATGATATCGGTAAACTGCTCACCACACTATTGTTTCATAATAAAATTGGTGACCCGTGTTTCGTTAGCTCGAGGCAAGTCACTTCGTTTTATACGGTTATTGAAAATGCTTGTCTCGAGCTAGCGAAACATGTGTCACCGATTTTATTATAAAACAATTGTATGGTAAGAAGTTTACTGATGTGATATTGTGTCAATAAATTACACCACAGTCCTTGCAATCACCTTCGGCAACACAAGACAGTAAATAATTTGTAGTTTTTAAAGTAAGCTATTGAATGGAAAAATTTATATTGCTCCATTGAGAACCAACCAACAATATAATTACCAAACATGGCAACTATAAATACTACAATGTATTGTTGGCTGTCTATATATTAAGTAGTTAAAAGAGTTTCCAATATGCACTGCTGTATTATTGGTAATATATACATACAAGATGTCCCTCTTATGTCTGCCGATTGTCTTAGTCTGACCACCAAACATGATAGGAGGTATCTCGATTGTATTCACTTGGACATCTATTTGTGTGTGATGTGTTATTGTACGCAACCCCACATTTACGTTTTGTCTAACATGTTACACTGATAACGTGGATGTGATGTGATGTGATGTCATTCTACCACACTCAAATTCGTCTCTGGAGAGTGGTGGAACAGCGTTCAGAAAGGGAGTATTGGTTGAGCGGTAGCTAAAGTGCTGTTGGTTTCACTTCACCAGCAGTTGACAGATTCCTTTAACACTCGTACTCTTCGCATATCTCCGTAAGGACGCATTTCCGGATATGAGTTTTTTATGCCAAAAGCTTTCTATTAACACCCTCTGTCATCTCTGCAAATTTTGAAATGTTATTTTGACTCACCCTGTATAAGCAATTAGTGGAAAAATCTTATTGTATAACACCCAGTTGATCTTGCGAAAGATATGTCCGAATGTTAATACTTTTTATATTTCTACGTTTAAACTAAGAACAAAAGAAAAACTGGGGGTCTCGCAACAATCCCATGTGATTTCCTTCTGAAACTTTCCGAGTTTAATTTCGACTTTCCTATGATAGTAGGAAAATTATTTCTTTCATAATTTTGTTTTACTTTGCTTGAACTTCCTTCAGTTTTGATGCTAGGAAAAGCTGTGTATTGAGAAACTACATTGTAAGTTGATTAACGAAATAAAATAAATTATAGCCGAATTCATAAAACCTTGAAAACGTCCCTCGTATAATCGATCTATGAGTTTCTCAAACTTTACATCTTTCGGACGTTTATACGGCTTGTCATAAACGTGTCACATTATGTAAAGATCGGTTTTATGTTCCCGCAAGAAAAATCAACCTTAAAGAAGCCGGGCTTTGTTTGAGACATTTATTTAGGCTAACGCCTGTCACGTCAATATCGACAAGCGTCGACATCCTCGTAGGAAGGCGAACAAAAAAGTGTGGAAACGAGATCGTTTCGGGGTGGCCGACACTTTCTTCGGCGTGATATCGCGTTAGCGATAAGAGGAAGCCGGACGTGTTTATCGGAAATCGGGTTTCTATAAATAGGGAAACCGCGAACCCGCTTCCAACCGCAAAAGGACCGGGACATTATCGGCGCTCGGACGACCGCGTCTGCGGTTTCTTCTCCCCTTCTTCTTCATCTGCTTCTACTTCAATTCCGTGCTCGTACGTCCCCGACCCTGCCGTCGTTACTTTAACCGTGACTGTGACTGACTGACTGACTCTGACTAGCTCTAGCTGGTTGGTTGCCTCTCTCGTAAAAGAAAATGGAACTTTCCCTTTTAAGATAAGACGGTCGGTCGTACGCGAGGGGAATCCGCAAAACGGTCGTCGAGCGATGTAGGAGGAAAAAGAGGGCGCGAGTACGCAGGGGCTGCGACGATATTGCGACGCGCTAAATTGGATGAGGGATCGCGATACGAATTAACTTGCGGTAATTCGAGTATTGTTTGAGCTAGACCGGGCACACCCTTTTCGAATGCAAATGTTCGAGATGCTCAGTTGCTCGCCCTAAAAGATTTTTAATGTTTTCTATCTTACGTCCTTGCTCCTGGTAGGAAAGGGGAAAGTACAATTAACGCTAGTATACTTACAAAATGTACCTTAATTTTATAGATTGAAGATGTTAAAAGGCCATTGCCCCCGTTTTGTTTACAAATTCCGTCGATGTGTTTGAGAAAAATGAAAAAGCTTCCTTGAAATGTTTAAACAATATTTCGCGAAATAAGAAAAAGGGGGCAAACGTGGTAAACTTGGAACTTCTTAAACGTAGGTAACCTATGTATCTATTCTGAGTGCAATCCAACACTTTATGCAATATGGCATTTTAACTCGAACATTTTTTACACTTGGGATGACCATGAATTGAATCTCACTTACTTTATAGACTTTGATGAACTGATGCCGTTTCAGAGATATGTCGTTCTAAATATGAAGAATCTGTCTCGTTTGCCGAAAGTCTCGGCTTAATGCACAATCATCATCATCGAGGCTTCCAACCCTGTTTTTCCGAAATCCACTTAACCAGCTGGATTATAATCCATTATTTCCCCCTTTGTTAACGTCCTCTGTGAGTTCTGGCTGATTGTGTTATTTTTTCCATTCCTTCCTGACCCTTTTCAGTCTCCAGTCTTCTATCTTTATCGTCTTCATATCCTTCTCCACAACGTCCCTTGATCTTTTCATGGGTCTTTATCTGCCTCCCATAACAGAAGTTATTAAGTTATTTTCTTTGTTATATCCGTCGATTTCCTTCTAATAATGTGCAGCCGTTGTACCTTGATGCATCTGACAATATTTTCCCCTTCGAGCTGGTCTGCCATTTTCTTTGTTTGTTTTCAGCCTTATTTCTCCCTGCCTTATGACATTTGGCTCCAGTATCGCTCTTATTATTTTTATTTCCACTATCCTTAGGTGTACTGTTTTCTATATGCTTGAATTCTCTTCGCAATTCTTTCTCTCACTCTCCCCCTCCATTTTTTCTATTGTGACTTCCAGATAATTGAAGTTGATATCCTCATTAAATTTATGGTTTTGCGTTTTCACTTGGGCTCGCGCGTTTGTCCCATCACATCCCATCCTCACCTATTTTGTTTTGGCACCATTTGTTTCCAAACCAAGTTTTTGTGTATTATTCGCTCTTTTGTGTTTCCAACTATTAACGTCATCCGCATGAGCTATCTATAGTCCATCAACCGTTATGTTCTTCTTATCCAGCTTTGCATGTCTTATAGCATTTTCTAAAATCAAATTGAATAGTGTTGCGGATAACGCGTCTGCTTGTTTCACTCCCTTATTTATTTCAAACTGGTCGGTCGACGTTTGCTGGAATCTTACCTTTGTTCTTGTGTTTCTAATGCTTATGTTTAAAAGTGCCCTAAACTTTTCTGGTATTCCTAACGTTTTCATTGATTTTATTTTAGTATCTGGATGAGCAACAAACATCACTTTGGCCTGAATGCGTCCGCCTCCCCCAACACTTAGCGATAAAAAGAGTAAATGAGAAAAACGGAGAAAAATTTTTTAGAGCGTTTATCAATATTCCCTCCAATTCGGAAATTTTACGAAAACTACGAATTCCTAAATCCTCCTAATTTCAGATTTTTATCTAAAAAGTTTAGCTAAACTTATCGCAATCGCAAATATTTTCAAAAATTCCGAAATTTTAAGCGCAAATTTCTCAAATTTTCTTTGATTGAAATTTTCAATCAAACTTTTTCAAGGTTCTTTTAAGACTACTTTTTGTTAAAAAATTGAAATAAGGCAAAGTTTCAAAATAATTCAAAATCACAAAAGTTTCCAACGATTGTAGGTTTAAGACTATTCAAATATTTTAAAATCTTTAAATTTCTCAAAAATTCATATTTTTAACAATTTTCAAATTTTGAAACTTTTCCTTTAATTTCAATATTTCAAAATTTTACGCAAACTTAAGATTCATTACAATTTTTTAAAATTTCAGCTTTACCAAATTTACTCTTGGGACTTGTGGCGCCGATTTTTGGTTTGGGTATTTATTATGGTCAAAGGAAATTGAAACACAGTTCTTAGGAAAATGTTAGAGAGAGAGAATTTTGTATTGGTTGAAAAAATGAATTAAAGTAGAGATTCGCTCCGTTCAAATTATATACCCCTTACCAACTTATTATCTAAAATTATGTCAATTTATACTGAAGTCCGATTCTAAAATATACATTGAGAAATGTATCTCCATTCGAGATAGTACTTAACGTAAACAGGATGGGAAAGTTTTCATGTCAAATAATGGATAAGCAAACATAAATACATAACACAATAACATTTTAGAACAAAAAAGTTTAAAATAATTTCGAATATTTGGGTGGGCAATGTGCATGAGAAAAGTACATACATGTAAAGCGACGAGAAATTGAAAGAATGGATGATTTCAGATTCGTAGAATACTAATAAGATAGCGGTATAACAATGCGATAATGTGAGAATATGTATAACATTATGGAAAAATATAATATAATTAATATCTAACAATGTAATATATATGAATATAACATATTGTAGTATTACTTCTTATTAAGAAAGTACGACTTACCGACTTTTATTATTTATAATTGGAAGCAACAAGCTGTAATTTCCAGTAATATAAAAAAACTTACAGGGAGAAGGCAAGGTAATCGGAATTTTCTGATTTTTGATATTTGTAATTTTGTAGTTTGGATCTTAACCTTCCTATACTCACGCATACGGTCTGTGAGACCGATTTATATAGTATAGTATACGTCTTTCATTTTGACGTGAGTATAGGAAGGTTAAATAAGAATATTTTGGAATAGTTCGACGCAACATTCATAAATTACCGACATAATCGATGTTGAAGTTTCACCCACCAGTTAAATCCACTAGATATAATACGATTGTCAACTGGACTCGTGGCTTAGTCGATAGCGTTTTGGTGCGATACTCACGAGATCGCTGGTTCGAGTCTCGTCACGAGACATTTCTTTTTCATCCATTCAAAACGCACCATATGTTTTTTTCATTCTTCTCATATCAAAAATTATGAACAAGCGAAATATATGAACTATATGCGGGAACATTCTTCAAGTACTTAATTAAAATGCAGAATCGGTTGATAAACAATATTCATTTTGAATTAACAATAAGGTTTCTTCAAAAAAAAAAAAAGAGCCAACAGAGTCAGGTAGGAAATCAAAATTTCTATTATTTTATATCTAGTATGCAACATTTTACGCAGTGTGGCACGAGCCAGAATGGTAGTTATCATAGAAACATGGGAAGCAACATTTTTTATTATTACCTTATTGTTAAGTTAATTCAAAATGAATATTGTTTATCAACCGATTCTGCATTTTAATGATGTACTTGAAGAATGTTCCTGCACATAGTTCATATACTTCGTTTGTTCATAATTTTTGATATGAGAAGGAGAATGAAGAAAACATATGGTGCGTTTTGAGTGGAAGAAAAAGAAATGTCCCGGTGACAAGACCCGAACCAGCGACCTCGTCATTATCGCACCTAAACGCTATCGACCAGGCCACGAGTCCAGTTGACAATCATATTATATCTAGTGGATTTAAATGGTGGGTGAAACTTCAACATCGATTACCTCGGCAATTTACGAACGTTGCGTCGAACTACTCCAAAATATTCTTATTTAAGGTCCAAACTACACGTACCATAAATATCAAATATTACAAAAATCCGATTACCTTACCTTCTCCTTGTTAGTCATTTTTTACGAATCGCTAATCGGCAAATAATTTTAGATGTGATTTCAGTAGCGATATTCCGTTGATTAGATAGAGGTAGCGCTATCAACTTTTGTTATGGGTAGATAATTTAAAAAATAAATAGTTTCGGCTTTACAAATTTTTAATCTTATTCGCTAAGAAACTTTATTTTTCGGATAAATCGAGGATTACAGAAATTCAAAAATACAAATTTTCGTGAACTCAAGATACCAATCTACCAGGCTTATTTTAAATTTTAATTGTTTTCAGAAGTTTAAGATAAAATTGTAATAAATACAAATTTTCGCGAATTCAAGGTACCTATCAGACCTATTCAAAATTTCAATTGTTTTCAGAATTATTGTAAGTTTTTAAAATATTTCCAAAAATTTTGATATCTTTGATAACGCGCCATTTTCTTTCCGGACTTACTGTACATTCCTCGATAAATCGAGTATTACAGAAATTCTAAAAATCCAAATTTTCTAGAATTCAAAGTATCAAACTTCCCTAAAATTTCAAAATTTACAAACACACTTTAAAGATACCAACCTCATTACTAACGAAACACGTGCCCCGCCTCACTCGATAATTACGTAGTACGAAGTCGCCGGATACAGTTTAGCGTCAGTTCCTCCATATTTCCCGAAATAGTTCTATTCCGTTCATTGCTTTAAACGCAAATAAACAAACAACTCGTTCCGTCCTAAATATTCCTCGGCGGTTAACTTCGCCTACCGCCGGTAATCTCGCTATTATTATTTATTATCCGCAGTAAGTAATTTTCGCAACAATTAACCCGGCCCCGTCCCGTTGCGAGCGAATTCGCGCGCGCGTCGAATTTACGACATGCCAAGCTCGAAAGTTAATTTTTGCCGAATCATGTTCGGTCTTACTGCAAACATCCCCGGATATTACGTGTCCGCGAATAATTAATACGCGAGTCGGTGATCGTTCTGCAGTACGACGCCGCCTCCGGCCCGCAAGAATACGAGCGCACGACCGCGCATACATCAAGGGTGGATACGTTTCGCGACGAGGGGGCGAACAAATAAAAAGCCATTTGCGTGGTATCGGGCTATTTATCTCGGTCGTCATGGTCGCAGATCCATAAGAAGAGATAATAAAAAGGGGGAGACTCGAACTTGAGACCAGAACAGATCTACAAAGGATAGTAGATTAGATCGAGTGCATCTAAAGCGTGGCCCAAAACCTACTTCAACTTAATTTTTAAAAAACACATGTTCCAGCTGATTTTTTAAAATGTTGTTTTTTATTAATAAAATACAGATATCGAGGCTAGGTGTGGAACATAACATCCGACAAATGCCCGCTTTGACTTTGTTGGGAAATGTTCACCTTTTTCACAACATTTTTCCATTCCCTCATGGCCCTTTTCACTCTCCAGAGTCCTTGATTCTTGTCTTCATATCCGTCTCCACGGCATCCTTTAATCTTTTTCTGGGTCTTCCTCTTCCCCTTGGCCACCCAGGAATCTATGTATAATGTAAGTTATCTTCCTTATCATATCCGTCAATTTCCTTCTCATAATGTGACGGACCCACTCTTGACGCATCTTACAATATTTTCCCCTTCAAGCTGGTCTGCTATTTACTTTGTTTTCAGCCTTATTTCTCCCTAACTTGTGACATTTGGCCCCAGTATCGCTCTCATTATTTTGCTTTTCACTATCCTTAGGTCCTCTTGCTCTGTTTCGTTGCTTGTTGTAGTTCCCATTGCGTTCCTTGATGACCGGCCTTATTAGGATTTTATATATTTTCATTTTGCTAACCAGAAGTAAAAAAGAATTGGAGCATATTACTAAAAACTTAATAGCAACGGGAGAAAAAATGAAGCTACGGACAAACACAGAGAAAAGTAAAGAAAGGGGAATACAATATAAGGTACAGGTAGGATGGCATAATTATTACCTTTGAAAATTAACATGAAAATAGCTAAAAGCATTGCGAAAATTCAGGTTTATCAATATTTCTCTCAATTCGCAAATTTTTTGCAAACAATTTTCCCAATTTCGGGACTTTTTCTAAAGTTTCTAAAAAAATTTCCCGGCGAGAATTTTTCATAAAAGTTCAGCAAAACTTGTCCCTATCGCAAATATTTTCAAAATTCCGAAATTTTGAATACAAATTTCTCGAATTTTCTTCAATTGAAGTTTTTCAAAATTTTTAATTCACTTCAAAATTTTTAAAGATTTCAAAATCTTGAAGTTACTTGTCAACTATTTTTCAAATTCATTATTTTGAAGCATTTTTTAAAAACTTCTTTGTTGAAGAATTGAAATACGCCAAAGTTTCAAAGTATTTCACAATTTTTTAAGATTACAAAAGTTTACAGAGATTGAAGGTTTAAGAGTTTTATATCCCGTAAGTAGAAGCCGACGGTATCAAAAATATTTTAAAACATCGAAATTTTACAAGAATTGATATATTTAACAATTTCCAAATTTCGGAACTTTTTCTTATATTTTTCTATAATTTAATTATTTCAAAGTTTACTTTAACTTACTTTAACTTAACAAAAAACGCATGTTCCAGGCCACTGTTTTTTTCTGTACGAGACAAAGATTTCTGGCTCCGTACAAAGATCTTTTAAGCATCATCATTGCACAAGAATTTTTTTGTATAGTTCAGTTACCACTATTATGTTGTACATACTAAAAATCTCTCGTACAAAGACTTTTTCCGATCTTTGTGCATGTACAAAGAGGCTTATACAAAAAGAAAACAGTGGTTCCAGCTGATTTTTGCAGATGTTATTATTTAAATATAAAATACAGATATGGAAGCTAGGTGGGGAACGCACCATCCGACAAATGCCGGCCTCGACGTTGTTGGGAAACGTTCACCTTTGTCACGAAATTTTCAATCACATTCTGACATCATTGGGGATAAATTTACCCAATAACTCGAAATTCCGATTTGAGCTCCGGAATTGTTTGTGGGTTGTTTGCTTACGTTTTTCCCATTCAGAAAACCATAATGAAAAAGTCTAATGGCGTCAGATTACGCGACTTCGGTGGCCAATTAACATCTTCCCATCGCGAGATAACACGTTCAAGAAACCTCATTTGCAATAACTACCGCAGTGGCTATACTTGTTGAAACCAAATGTCATCAACATTTTTTTAATGTATTTTTTATTATTATTAATTATTTATAACAGAAAAAGTCGGTTTTTATAGAAAACGGTACCCAATAACAAATTTAGGCAGTTAATACTAAAGGTATTAAAAAAGATAATAAAGTTTCAGTTGTCATTGATTGACGTACATAGATAAGTGTCGTTCTAGATATAAAACACTTTGAACCGGTGTAGGAACCGGTATACGTGACACAATGTGTGTATTTTTTTCTTTATACCCTATACCTATCTGAATATGTTTCGTACTTTTTTCATACTTATCGAAATAATTGCTAATTTAAAGTATTTTATATTCAGAACGACACTTATCTATGCACATCAATCAGTGACAACTGAAACTCTATTATCAGTTCTTTAATATCTTTACTATTAGCTGTCTAACTTTGTTATTCAGCACCGTTTTCTACGTAAAACCGACTTTATTCGTGATAAACTAACCCTTCAATGATGCACATATGAATCAACCACTTGTTTCTTCAATATTTTTTTAATTGTAATATAAATTCAAAAAACTTCAGTTATTGTAAACACTTTTTCATCTTCTTTATCGTCATAAAGTTCATTGAATTGTAACGGTAGATTTTGACGGCTATTTTCGAAGGTTTCTTTGCTAAATGCAAAATTTGTTGCAGTTTCTGATTGACTTACAATTGAAAGCTAAAATAATAAATTTTTATCAAGGTATCAAGGTAAAGCTTAAAAATAATATTTAGATTATGTGATCTGTATATGTGCTAAATGTAAAAAAGAATTAAAATACATATGTATATAACTGTGATTTCTATGTATGAAAAATCGGCGATTCATATATGAATCAAACAGTTTTTCCTTAAAAATAGATATAAGAAAAACAATTTTAAAAAACCTTTATTCTAAGTTTTAAAATACATCCTTTATCGACAAATTTTTTTTTTTAATAAAAAATTGCGCACTGGAGGGTTAAAAAGATACTATTAAAAAAGAGAGGTGGAGGGCGCCCAGGCTCACGGCCGCTGGTTACTTAATTTTCCCGAAAATAATTTTCGTCATCCTTGAGACTATGTAATATATATATCAAATTATATTCTATAATAAAAAAGATATCAGTGAAAGTTTCCGAGATATTTACAAAATTTAAAAAATCGTCCAAATTTTTGCAAGGCCTCGAAATCGGGGGATGGGGCCGCTAAAAAAATTGTGTTGTTCTTATTGTACATGTTACTCTTTCAGCCTGTACGGTTTCATCGAAATCAGCATTTCTCAGCTACCGGTGTTTCCTTGTCACTAAGACAACAGGATTTAATACCTTTCGTGTACTTCCCTCTTATGCTAGAAAGTGCAAGAAGAAGACTTTAACTAGAATTATCCCCCTAAAAAACTATTTTTGTCTTCAGCTATTAATTAGAAGAAGCACCATATATTTCCCGTCTTGTCTCAAAGAATTTATTCCGAAAAACAAAAAAAACGCCGTGAATGTTTCAGTTTCAGCTTTGAATCTACCACGGACGCGAACAAACAAACAACAACAATAAATTCTTTCCCCGTCCCGTCGTTATCGCATATCTGGCATCCTTTCGTTTTTTTTCGGGAACGTCCCCAACCCTGCGCGAATTCCTCTCCCCGCACCGCCGACGACGGTCGGGCCAGGAATTTTCTATTTTCTCGCGAAATTTTTTTCATTATCATATTTCACCGGGCCCCGCCAGTCTTCCTGTCATTTCTCCCGTCTCTTGCACATCCGCGCGTTTTCGTAACCGAGATGTAGGCCTACTAAGTTGACGGCGACGCCGATATCGCTCGACGAAACGTTAGAAGGAAAGTTTTTCGGAAACGCGTTCCGAACATCGTGATGATGTATCGCGCGACCGGCAACAATTTATAGGAATTTTATAACGCGTAAAGTGACTGCATAACGTCGACTTCGTCGAAAACTTAGAAATATTTATAAAAGTTTCGGCGAAAGGAATTGAATAGAATCCGTTTCGGGGTGACTTTGATCGACAACTAAAGTTTCTTTCGCGTGAACGAAGGGAGAAAGTGGAACGATAAGATTGCGGATGGAACGTGTGTTGGGAGTGCTGGTTCCCTACATAGAAATCATTCAGGAACTTCTTCAACGCTAGGCCCAAGGACTACAGCTAAATTCAGAACTTCTTGCATCATACAATGGAGATCATCGAGGTCACGAAGGAATGCCGTCTTTACAAAAGAAAACAGTTAGGACTACAGTTTATTAAACTGTATTGTATGCTAGGAACTCTCAACTTAATCTCAAACTCAATCCTTAAACAACAAACTCTTGCTGTATAAAACTATCTTAACCCTTTCGACCCCAACTTTTAATCTGTATTCCTAAAAATTTTGTTTTACTTTTTAATCATTTTGTAGTCATTTAAGGAGTGTCTGGCCAAAATTTCAAGTCGCCACGCCCATTCGTTTGGCCGGTAGAGAAAGTTGCTTGTGAGCAACGTTGGGCAATTGTGGTATATAAAAAAATGTTGATTTGTAATTATAGCCGTATTAAGTTTTATTGAATTATTAAGTTAAGTATGAAAGGACAAAAACAATTTTTGTTATTATTACAGCAAAGATGGACTTTACATTTAAGACATTTGGACATTGGAGTTCCTGTTTTGCACAATCTGCAGCGACCTTTTTCGCCAAATACTACCCAATGATCCACTTTATCATACCGCTTTACATCTGGAGGGTTCAGTTGGAACCTATACTTTTGGTACTTTGCGAAGACACACTGCTCGAGGGAGAGATACCATCGGAAGATGTTAGATAATTTTTTCCAAATTCGATGGTTGACCTCTTTTTCTTTGGATGGAATCTTCAGAAACGGAACTATATTGCAAAAGTGCATTAGCAATTTCCGATTGAAATTGTATTAATGGAATATGTTTCTGGTTGGGTTGAAGTAGACGAAGATGTTTTCTATAAAGCAACCAGGCATTTGTAACGGATGTTCCTAGGCACGAATAGAAGATTCTTATGTACCATTTTCTTGAGCGGTGGTTAACCTTGTACAGCTCCATGAGCATATCAGCCAGGTCAACCCCTCCCATGCCTTTATTATAGGAAGCAACAATAGCAGGTCTTGGAACATCAATGTAAGCTTTTTCCTTCGGGCTCCAACGCTTACAAACATCAACAGGTTGGTGGTCTATACACGAAGATGCTAGCAAAACTGATTTGTTGTTAAACCACTTTAGACATACTAGATTATAATTAGCTTGACATCTCACGTCAAAAGATCCTCTTCCCCGTTTTCTGAGTTCAGCATCTGAAAGCAACTGGCAACTGCTTACCCGATTTTTACGTATAGTACCTGTTGCAAATATGCCCATTTACTTCAATGCAATAAGAAGACTTACTGATGTAAACCAGTTGTCGAAATAAAGTTTAAAGTTCTTGTGTTTGGGAAGGTTTTGAGCCAGATAAAGGAAAACATCCGAAGATAATCCCAATCCGTATGACGGGCAGGTTCCTTCGCCAACATACAATGTAAAATCATAAACCATGCCAATAGTTCCAGCACGAGTAAACATTTTCAAACCCCATTTGTGGGGCTTAGCTGGGTTGTATTGTTTATAAGTAGACCGTCCTAAGCCAAGAGTAACAGTATAAATTTATGAATATATGAATTTATATCGATGTATACCTTTGAATGCAATTATCTGTTCATCAACACTTTGATGCTCTTCCTGAGGTAGATTATTGAAGTTCTCCTTGATGATATTTAGCAAACGGCGTATCTTATACAGCTTGTCATAATTTAAATCATCCTTTTTAGGTTGTTGGCTGTTTTCGTTGAAATGTAAGCACTGCTTAATTTTTTCAAATCGGCCGCGAGACATTGCTTCTGATATAGCCGTAAGCTTTATGTTTTGGGACCATGCCATTTTAAACTGGGGCAGTCTAAATACACCTAAGTATAACAAAGCACCAACATATCGTCTTATTTCCTCCTTAGTACAGTTAAGCTCAAAGCCGAGTTCCTGTAGTCCATATAAATTAGTTTGCTGTGTGATCAAATCAATACAACGAGTATCAAACATTTTTTCGAAACATTCAACTGGTGTCAAAACTTCATGAACTTCCAGGATATTATCGTCCTTGAAAATAGTCTCTGGGGCTTCATATGGCCTTGATCTCCATTTGAGAGATTTCGGATCAATTTTTTCAAAGCACATATTAACAGCACCAGAAGATTCTTGCTCAAACTCATCCGCCAGTATGTTGTCAAGAAGGCCGATCTCTATGGTTTCTCCTCTTTCCACGATCCCTTCCAAATTCCTCTCCAGCACTCCAGATATGTCTTCCAGCTCATCGTCGCTTTCCTCGTCACTGGAAACATCCCAATCGAAGTTCAAAATTTGTTCAATATCTTTGTTTGTCAAGCCCTTCTCTTGGGGTCTCATGTCTAAAAGTATGTAAATTAATAACCATAATTGCCCAAAGTTGCTCACAAGCAACTTGACAACTTTGGAAATTACTCACCTGTGGTTTGTTTGCAATTGTAAGATTTAACTTCTACAAATATTTGACTTGATATTTACTAAAAATGATTCAATAAACATATTTCAAATTTTTTTATAATTTTGAAAAAAAGTCACATGTATAAAAACCTCTTTCCAAATTCGCAAATATATTTGTCTTGACGCACGCGCGTACTAATGAAATAACTTTGCTAATTGACAATCAAATTAGCTGTTGTTTTATTCAACTTAAAGAGAACACTTGTAGCTTCCGATATCGATACGGTTACACGAACAAAAACAAAACGAACGCTGACCGTTAGTCGTCAAACATATGAAGTTGCCCACAAGCAACGTTGGAGCCGAAAGGGATAAAGCTAATATGGACATACGGAATCCAACTATGGGGTACCACCAGCAACTCAAACAACGAAATTCTTCAACGATTTCAAAATAAGGTCCTTAGAACAATAGTCAACGCACCGTGGTACGTTCCTAATTATGTGCTAGATAACGACCTTCAGGTACCTTCAGTGAAGGAAGAAATCCAAAAATTTAATGAAAACTATAGAGTCAGAGTGTGCACACACCCCAACCAAATAGATCTTACATTAATGGACGAGAATACAGAAATCAGGCGTCTGAATCGATACAAATCTGCCGATTTACCAAATATATTTATTTAGACTCTAGAGAGTCTAGAGTGTAAATTTATATTTTAACTAGGATCGGCCGATGGTATATATTAATACGCAGTCAAATACAAACAATCACACCTGATTTACATTGAACCTTTATTGTATTTTCGAGTAAAATAAAATAAAAATCGCGCTCTACTTTTTGAGAAAATCGTTGAAAAAGAAATTGAAGTTTCCTATTTGTCTCTTATATCGTTAATTTTAAGTGCTGTTCAACGAAGAGATCGTAGCGCGGTGGATAGGATCTAGGTTTTACACCCCTGGGAATGTGTGTTCAAGTCCTGCTCGTGTGCTATTTTTCAATCTCTTTCTGCACAATATCAACAAATATATGTCATTTTATGCAAAATAATTCAAAAATAATATTTATCGCCATGGTAATTTTCCGAATAAATTACCACGGTGAAATACATTATTTTTGAATAATTTTCCATGAAATGAAATATATTTGTTAATATTGTGCACGAAGAGATTGGAAAAAACGGACATGAGGAGGACTTGAACACACATCCCCACGGGTGTAAACCCTAGACCTTATCCACTGCAGTACGATCACTTCGTTAAACAACACTTAAAATTAACGATATAAGGGACAAATAGGAAACTTCAATTCCTTCTTCAACGATTTTCTCAAAAACTAAAGCACGTGAGGACAAAAGCCCATACCTAGATATATAAGACCCATGAAAATCTTGATGTTCCGCTTGTTAGCGACGAATACACAAATGTAAATGCTCGGCACGAACGGATGAGCTGAACATATAATTATTTTACTCACTCGCAATGTATTGAGACGACAACTTAATCCACTTAATCTGCTTTTGTGCAATCAATATTATGCTGCACAATTTTTGTCCGTTTCTCGAACGTATTTACTATAATAATATTTGACGTCATTATTTGACGTGGTTGACGTATATCACGTTGCGGGTGTCATTCTAATTACAGATGGCTTGATACGTGGTACTTAAGCTCATTTACAATATGTAATATATGCAATATGTTACAGACTCTCACCTGCGTTCCACTGCACGTATCGCGATGAAATATACATTCGACAAATCTGCATTGTAATACGAAAACAACGATATATGTACCATCGCGCTACATGGAGGGAACATTCTAAAATATGTACGAGAAGACGACCCACTGCGTATTAATACATAGATAACTGAAATTACTCAGAGGAGCAATTTCGCCCATGTCAGGATCTGTCTAACGAAATACTTATTATCCTAGAAAGGATAGAATGTATGCTAATCCAATCATAGATTGGTAGTAGGGTAGTGCGAAATAAGGAAATAGGATAAAGGGATATACTAAGGTAGGAGTACCTAAACCACGAGAGGAAAAAGATCCCGGGAAGATACGAAAAAGAAACAGGAAAATTCTTCTGTTTCGTTTCCTTTGATTCTCCCTTTGCCCTGTAAAGGCGTCGGAGTTTCGTGTTTATTTTTCCACCAATTCTTTCCATTTCCTTTATCTCTGGCCGCCGCTTCCATCTCCTTAATTGTCTTCCCTTTTCCTTTTCCCAACTCTGCTATTTGTTGCATCCAGGTCTTCCCCTCCTCCTTCTTCTTCCCGTACTTTCCGTCGCGTCGCCACCCTCCCCAGCACTCGGTTATTGTCTATCCTTGTTGTATGCCCAAACCAGTTCAGCATTCTCTTCTCTATTCTACTTCTTATGGATTCTTGGTTCAATTGGAGTCTAATGTCTTCATTTCTTATCCTATCCCATCCCGTCCTTCGTGCTATTTTACTTAATTGTTGCATTTCTACAGCCGCCATCGCATTCTCGTGCTCCTCCGTGTTCACTCAAGGTTTACATCCATATAATACTGTTGGCACCGTTACTTTATTGTATACTTTCCAATTCCTTTCCAAAAATTGTATTGTTTAGGGCAGGTATGGGCAACCTCCGACCCGCGGGCCACATGCGTCCCTCGACTGCCCGCTACTGAATTGTTTCGTTGCATATTAGCACGGCCCGTCTAAACTTAATTCATAATGAATCATAAGGATACTACAAAAATGTATATTTTTCAAGATTACTCCCAGCATAAAACTTCTACAAAAAAGGTTGCCCATGCCTGGTTTAGGGGCATAATAAATTCTTGTGGCTTTCTTGATTCTGTTTGCTATCCCCTGATTCATCTTTCCATTCTCTGATATAATCACTTCCAAGTATTCGTATACTGTTCCTTGCTCTATTACCCTGGCCTGTACTGTGTTGTATATACTTTTGACCATTTTGGTGAGTTTTCTTGCGATCTCCAGCTCTTTCATTATTTCACACATTATCAATCTATCCACCATATGGAATGGTGCTTCCAGATCTATGAAAGCAAAAAATAGTTCTTCGTTTATTTCGTTCTTCTTCTCTATCAGGTTTCTCAGGATGCATATATTATCTGATGTTCGTTTTCCTCTTCTAAATGTCGTCTATTCATCATTCAGCTTGTATTCCACTTCTATAATTCTGACTTCTATCATTTGGTGTATACTTTAAAGGTTATGGACCCAAAGCAGATTGCTCTATGGCTTCCGCATTTTTTTTTTGTGTATAGGGACATTAAGTTCCCTTCCCATTTTTTTGGGATCTTCTCCTCGTTCCAGACTCTTCTGCTTAATTCCAGGAACCATGCTATTCCCTCTTCTCCCATCCACTTCATTTTTGGGTGGATTCCGTCTGCTCCGCTTGCTTTCTCTGTTTTGATCTTCTAAAGTCCTTGCTTCAGTTCTTCAAAGGAAATTCACAAGACTGGAAAATTAAACGCAGGAATGATCGCTAGAAGAAAAAGGCAGAAGTATGTGTAAGAACAACATTCAATAAAATTCTAAAAGGACACGCGTGTAACTAATGCCCAACGCGGATTTGAAGTCACGGAAGTGTGTTACATTCTAGATTTAAAATTTGACTTTTTTAACTTTAGGACATTTTTTCTTAATTTTAACATTTCCCTTTTGGCCTCTTATCGAACGCTAATATCATATATATAATATAATATAATATAATAAATATCAGGTGGTCCAAGATTTCGGAAGATTCTCCTGTTCTTTTTCAAATCCGTTGTGTCCTTTCAGGTGCTAAATTGCGGTTCCAGTTATTCTCTTGTTTATTTCGTCCACCCTATTCTGTCTCCTGTTAGTTATTATATACCGAGTGCAATTGTGAAAATGGTTAATTTATTAATATGGTAAAGCTGGTATGGTATAGTTAAGGTAATCAGCAAAAACAATGGCAAATCACGCGAAACGTTTTGGCTTAATTTTAATAAAATTTTGGCTCCTTACATTTTTACATTACGGTACTGTGTTCGTCGTAGACGTTTATTTGAGAGGTAAGGATTTTTAAAAGTCGAAATAAATAGTCGGGCATTCAGTCAGTATTCGGATATTCTTCAATGTAAGCAGATGCTTTCATTGAAATAGCGTCGCCAGTAGATAGCTCTGTCTCTCTCTCTCTGTCACTATTACAGAAAGATAAGCAGATGTTTTATTTCGCTGTCGTTTCATGAACTTGACCTATATTTGACAAGTTCGACGATCTTTTATTGGTAATGATAAAAATATTTTCTTCCAAAAAGATTTATCTATTGGTAAACAATGTAAAGTCAATAAAACAAAGAAAGTTTCACAAGAAATGCCTAACATTACATGTGTTTAACAATAATATGTTTATGTGATTGTTGTGTAAAAGTGTTTAAAGTAAAATAACTAATAAACCGTAGATGACATGTGTGTACTGTGTAAGGAGTGTGAAAAATTCGCAAATTTGAAGTAGACCGCTTATTCATAAATTATTCATGCTTACTCGATCAATGATCCGATCGTTAGTCGTATTGGAAACTGGCTACAATTGTATGTAACAGGGCCGGACTAAAAACTGTCATTATAAATATCTTGCAAACGGTCCGCTTGGGGCCCTACGTTTATTAAGAAAATATTGAATGTATTTTAATTATCTACCTTTGAACGACTATCTAAGCATTTACACAGTTACACCCTGTATACAGCATTAGTGGGACCCTTACTTTTGTTTCTTTCTCTCTCCCTCCCCTCCCTCCCTCCCTCTCTCCCTCTATATATATATATATATATATATATACTAGCTGACACGGCGAACGTCGTACCGCCTTAGAATTAATAAATGTCTTAAGTTATTACCTGAGTTTTATTAACTTGTTTATATTAAGATAACATTAATTAAGATGAATAAAAGTTCAAAAAGGAACAAATTCACGTGAGAGCACAGCATTTGCTTTATTGAATGTAAGCCAAATGATTCGCGTGTCGTTGTAGCACAACTTTCTGTTAAACTATTTGCTGAATTGGTTGCACCCGTGTCGATTATCTTCATTGAAGCACCTTGCGATATACTGTATTCTGCGACTTTATCTATTGTCGGAGTGTTGAATTGTCGTTCGTGTGTTCCAGCGGGGCGTTTATTTGCTCTGATCACTACTTTATAGTCATCACTTGGCATGCGATCCAATGCAGTTTTGAACAACCGAATCAATGCAAGATGTTCATAAAGTATTTGCTGCAAATCTTGAAGAATTTCTCTTTCTGTTGCGTTATTGATCGTTTGAGGCCGATCAAGTTGGCCCTTCATATTGGTCATGAAGCAAATTTGTAACAATTTTATGCTGTGCGTCTTCAACCGGTTGTAATGATACAATTCTATGGTGGATTTGTTCTTGTATCTGTATAGTCGAAAGGGAAATGATGATTAGTGATTTATGATTATCAAAAATAAAGGTTACTCTCTGGTTAACAAACATTACTTTGAATGTAGGACTGAATCCGCGTTCTTCAATAATAATTGCTCCAAATGAAGTCATTTGGAAGCATGCGTTGTACCTTTAAGCGTTCGAGAGAAGATGTGGTGATTCTTGAGCTTCGCCACGAAGCAATGAATACAATGGCTCAGGTGGGGGAGGCAACAATGGCAATTTAATCTTTCCACTGAGACAGCACAATCCAGGCGTTTCTCCAGCGAACTTCGATGCATCGCAATGGACGCACATAACCTGCATAGGGCCAATTCTAACGAAAGGGTGCGAGCTGTAGTTAATTGTGGAATCGTATTAAAACGCTCCTCGATTCAAATTAACACTTGAAACCTTTCTTCTTGCGGCTCGACGTTGTTGATCTCTGTGTTTTGCTCGACGATTTCTCATTGCCAACCAAGCCGTTTCACGTATGGCCTCTCTTTCTTCTTGTGTTTGTGAAGCACGAAGTCGGGCCGTACTAACACGGCGCCCTTCTCTCGTGCGATTTCTTCTTTATCTGCAGTGGATACATTCGCAATATTCCGCAGTCTATTTATATTTCGGCTTCGTTGTGAAAGATTCGATCTTCTCGCTCGCGGCATTGTAAATAACAGTGTGATAGATATTGCTGACTTTGCTTCTATTATGACATAACAATTATTCATGCGGGCACAATCATAAATGTCATAACCTTAATTGTTTTTGCGCGCACCATGACAGCTGTCATCTGGCTGTCATAATGGAAAATTAAATTGCCTTTTTAGTATTTTCCGTTGTTTATTATTTGTGTTTCTCACCGTTTAAACCTTCCCTGAACTTCCACAAATATTTCCAGATCAAAATTAACCAAATCGGTCCAGCCATTCTCAAGTGTTAGCGAGACAAACGAACAGCAATTGATTTTTATATACATACATTATATAAGATCTATTACGTCTATTAAATTTTAATCCCAAATAAATATTTGGGAATACAAATCCTTTTTAAATGGAGTGCTTCACGCACCCGGTTATGTTACAAAAAATTAATAGAGTCAGTTAAAGGTTAAAAACTAAATCCGCAGACGAAAACAAAAAGTTACTCATACAATACGGACCGACGCGTACACCACATCCTTCGCAAACATCGGTTCGCGAAATAATGATACCGTTAATATTGTATACCCATTAATATTCAAATTTTTGACTACACGCACCCTCCGTACGCGTTCCTAAATATATACAATAACGATGAGTTTATTCGCTCCGCTTCCTACATTTATTTAAAATCGGTGCACCGTAAACTCGCGCCGTTCTACGCCGCCTCCGAGTTATTCCCGTGCTTTCAGCATTCAATTTTACAGCTCGAGTAACATGAACAATGTATTAGGGGCTAAATTTGCTCGAGCAATACGTACGTTCCGTTTACCTTCATCTCCCGTTAATTTGCCCAAGTTCGAATCGTCGATTTTCCGCGAGCGTTAAAGCGGGAATAAACGGCCGATTTTCTGAAGAAGCGATGGGATTTTTTGACCGTTTTAAAATTTGTATAATGAGGTTAATAGCTCGCGCCGAATTTAGCATACCGACGTACCCGGAGTGCTTCGGGTGTATCGCCGGATCTAATAAAAGCCTTGTGGGCGTCGATTTAATTAAATTTCCTTTTCCAGTCCGACGTGGAGAGAGCACCGAGTCCGCAACAACCGCGGTTCGTTCGGCTCCGGTTCAATAACGGAAGCATTTGAGCGCATCGTCGGGAAATACCCGATTCCGGTATGCGGTACGCGTTCCCTTGTTATTAAAATGTTGAAATGTCGACGTTAATTCGTACGATCTCGATATGAACAGAAATTTTCGGGCTTCTTCCTAAAAAGTATGCGAAGGTATCCCCCTCCTCCTCTTCCCCCTCCCTCATTCCTGTAGTAAGTATCGACTTACTTTGATTCATCTACTTCGCCATTTCTACTCAATTCGTTATAATATACAGGTTTTTCACAACTTGAGTGTCAAAGTTATTTATGAGATTGTATGAGATAACAGTACCTAAGTCTTACTTCCTTACTTACTTAATTCGTGAGCCACGTACCTTTCGGTGTTGGCTGAGTGGGAGTTGGTTTATTCTGGGTCCTCCATATTTCTCTCTGGTTTTTTTCCCGTTTTGTCCCAATTTTGGTGTATCCTCCCACTTCATTCCTCTCATTTCCGCTACCATTCTTAAGGCTTATGAACACTAACAAGAAATTCTTGTACAGGTTTGCCCTCTGTCATAATTCCACAGGTTGAAGGGAGTTATTTGGAATGGAGTAGTTCGACTTTCAACTTGAAACTTTGCCAAGAAAATTGGTGCACGTTGTATCCTTTACAACGATTTATACAAGGCGGAAGTAACAAACAAAAGTGTTGAAATTGTACTTCCTGCGTTTATTTTATTGTTAAATTCTACATCATTTTTAGCTATTTAATCCTAGCCAGTGCCAATTCTTCCAAGGATGAAGTTTTAATTCTGCTTCAGAATTTTCTTAAATATTTTGAAGAGGAAAAACCTATTGGATCATATATCTTTTCCCTTGAAAAAGTAATCAACCGTGTTGTTGTCATGACATGGTTCAGAAAACAGCATTTAGTAGTTGTAAAGAGACACTGCGTAAAATTATTTTAGAAATGGGGTACACACTACCGGCCATAAGTATTTAACCACATATGTTTTCTCTTAATTCTTCGATATAAATTATCTAATACAAATAATAACACTTAGATACAAAGAGTCCTCGTATGTAGATGCATTAGTACCAAGTTTCATTCATATACGGTACATTAGCGAGTTCATGGAAATATAAATTAGTTTTCGGTACACCTGAGCGGTAACAGTTAATGGGCTTTTTCTTGGAATTTTGGTGCAATATAATTTAGTTTTCAATTATACTTTGTAATAGAGGGTTCCTTATACCATATCACTGTAATTTACATTGTTTGAAAATTTACTGTTGTTGTGAAACCACATAAAATCGAGTTGTGAGTGTGCGTTCTCTTCTTAGTGTTATTCAGGTTATAATGCCGAAAATAAAAGAGTTGTCTGTATAAGTGCGTGCTTTAATTGTTGCCTATCACAAAACTGGAAAAAGCGACCGCGGAATTGCACGCGAATTGAATATTAGTAGGCAAACAGTGGACTACAATGTCAACAAATTTGCCAGTAGCTGCAGTTTAATAAACAAAATGAGGAGTGGACGACCAATAATAACGATGCCAGCAGAGGATCGTCGAATCGTAAGAATAAGTGAACGAAATCGATGAAATCAGCACCGGAAATAGCAGCGGAAGTGAACACGGGACGCACGAAACCGACTAGTGTGACTACAGTGAAACGGAAATAAAACAAGCAGAAGCGCTATCAGTGGGCACTAGCACACTAGAATTGAACCATCGAAGATTGGAATAAAGTGCTGTGCGGTGACGAGTCAGAAATTTATGACTCACGCAGACGTGCTTTTATTTAGAGGTCGTTGGGAGGAAGAGTGTTGGATCAATGCATTGTGCCGACCGTCAAACACGGAGGAAGTTCGATGATGATTTGGAGGTGCTTTGCAGGTGCTCCTGTCGGAGACCTAGTAAAAATAGACGGTATTCTTAGAAGAGAGGTATAAGGCTATTTTAGAAAATAATGTGGTGTCATCGGGGTTGCGCCTAATCGGAGAAAATTTCAAATTTCAGCAGGATAAAGACCCGAAGCATAAAACTAGAATATGCCAGGATTATTTACAACAAAAAGTAGTGTACGTATAAAAGTGTCAATCAAACAGAAATTGTTTAATGAAACGACAAGATGCTGTGGCATGGAGAGCACGATATTTACGTTTTATAATGGAGAATAATAATCTTGGAGTGAACAAAAGACCTGTCATATACTTTGATGAAAGCTATGTTCATAAAACTTACACGGTAGAAAAATGTTGGCAAAGTAATGAAGTCAAGGGTGCTTTAGAAAAGGACGCTGCTAGGCAAAGATGGATTATGGCACATTCTAGAGGCAATACGGGTTTTATTGAAAGATGTTTACTACTATTTAAATCAAAAACAAAAAGTGGTGGTTATCGCGATGATATGAATTTTGAAAAATTTTCAAAAGGGTTCAAGACAGTTGTAATTTCAAAAATATCACAGAATTCTGTTATAGTAATAGATAGACTTTAATTTGTGTATATATTTTATAAACTTGTACCTGAGACATGTTCATGTTATTAAAATATTTTTCTTAATTCTGGATTAGTGAGTTAAATCGTAATGTAACATGCATATAACGTTTCTGAAGTTTAGTTCATGTTGAAAAAAGGACATTGTATAAAAATAAAAAATAAAAGTGAGTTATATACGTTTACCTGTTCACATTCTATATCAAAAAAAATATAATATATAAATTTTCTAACCGTCACGTCAGGTTAAATTATTAGGTTAAAACAATTAATAATAAATAATAATAATAAATAGGGCGCGTTAAAATTTTGTCAGGGGAAACGACTGTGCTGCTGCAGGTGTCATGTCACTTCTATTTGGTTACACTATAGTCAAATCTAGTTTCATGGTACTTTGGGTGACTGTTTTGCATTTTGAGGTTGAACAATTTAAATATCATAGATTTTAGAGATTGCGTTTCTGGCAGAAAATAAAGTCAGATAACACTACAAGTTGGCAATGTCCACGGATTTTGAAGGAATTCTTTACAATTTACTTGTCAAGAATTCCTCGTTAGCGTCCATCGACCTTTACTTCCCCGCACCATCTTTTTCTTGGTCTTCCTCTTCGTCGTTTCCCACTATCTCTCGCTTCGTACTATTTCTTCACTAGTCCGTCTTGTCGCGTTATCTTTATATGTCGCATCCATCTTAGTTGTCCTTATTATATCGCCCCTTCTACTGCTATTATACCTAGTTATTCTCTAAACTCTACATTTCTTATCTTATCTCTTCTTGTTTTTTCCTTGTATCTTCCTCGAAAATCTCATCCCTATTGCTGTTAGTTTGCTTCTTTGTTTTTCCGTTGTCATCCAGTTCACGCAGGTAAAGGTAAGTATGGGCTTCACTACTTCTAAAGGTAAGTCAATGACTGTAAAATAGAATTAAAAGAAATGGGCAAAAAAAAGGTTTTAGTTTGGGCGATTGATTTAAATCACGCGAACGTAGTGACCATGAAGTTGAACCAACACGACTTATCCTAACATCCACTTGACCTAGCTTAACATGTGGGCCGAACATTACTATTGCTTACATTCCTTTGTCTAAACAATAAACTTCGCCTTTTCGTCTTATTGTGTGCACTTTCCAATCGATTCCTTTTGAAACTTAGAAAATTAATTTCGGTTTTCCTACAAGGTAGGAAAATTTGTTTGTCGTAAGAATTTTGTTTGATTTATTATGAATTTTCTGTTTTAATTAAGTTGATAAGTTGTGAAA
This sequence comes from Chrysina gloriosa, assembly GCA_038088585.1. Taxonomy (NCBI): domain Eukaryota; kingdom Metazoa; phylum Arthropoda; class Insecta; order Coleoptera; family Scarabaeidae; genus Chrysina; species Chrysina gloriosa. Next base: position 15,981,485 of record CM076087.1, on the reverse strand, counting down.
AAGACTGTATGAAGACCCTTTATCTTCTTCTTCTTCTTCTTCTTCTTTTGGACGACTGCTCTTGCCTTTTAGGTGTCGTGTTGGGAATCCTTGTTTTCCTCTATTCATTTTCCTATTTCCTCAGCAACACTCTCATATCTTCGAATGTTTCCATATCTTCCAACTTCATCTATCTGGTCTATCCAGTCTATACAGAAAACTGTAGTTTGCCCCTGCCTAGCTTTCTAAGTCTTTGTCTAAATCAGGTATGGGCAACCTCCGGCCCGCGGGCCACATGCGGCCCTCGTTTGTCCAGCCCGCTACTGAATTCTTTCGTTGCATATTAGCACGGCCCGTCTAAACTTAATTCATAATGAATCATAAGGATACCACAAAAATGTATATTTTTCAAGATCACTCGCAGCATAAAACTTCTACAAAAAAAAGGTTGCCCATGCCTGGTCTAAATAATTAGCAACTCTATGAACTTGTTGCATTGTTGAATACTTTATTCCAAAATCCGAACTGATGTACACGTATTAGGCACTTTGCGTTCAGTAATGGAAGTATTCTTGTTAGTATGAGCTTCTCGAAGACCTTCAAGACCATCGGCCGATCGGTACAATTTGACATACTTTCCATAATGGGGAAAAATTGCTTAAGTTCATGATGACCTTGAAGAACTGTGTTAGAAATTGGATTCCTTCCTGTAGGAGTTGTTGTAGTAGTTTACCATTGATTAGATCATAACCTGATGGTTTCTTCGGATTACTTTTGGGCTGAATGGCCATTTCTTGGTTAAAATTTTTGATTGAAAATTCCACGTGATAGATTTCGCCAAGAATTTCTTCTTGCTCTTCGCTAGATGTGGGTTCCATAGTGTTTGGTGTAAAGACATTTTTCAGGTGATTTGCGCAAGAACTTGCTTTGTCGTTAGGACCTTTTGCCTATTTTCCAGGTTCTGTTCTGATGGGGTAGAATTGACTAGTTTGATCTTTTTATTGACCTTGTAGCTTTCCACAATGAGTATCCCGTATTCTTTTCTAGCGTCTAGGTGTTCTAAATAATCTTAAAAAATTGTATTTTTTCCATTATTATTAGGTCTTTTAGATCTTTATGTGCTTTGTTGTGTTGTGTTTTTATTTCCGGATACTTTGTCAGCTGCTATTGCTATCTTGCTTTTCTTTTATTGAGTTTATTTTCCCTTATTGTGTTGGAACGGATTTTAAATTTTTGCTTGGGGATCAGCAAAGGGGTTGAATACCAGCCTGCTTGTTGTACGTCTTCATTAAAGTGTTCTATTGCTTCTTCTATTTGATCATTTGTTTTCAATGGAATTTTCAGGTTTAGGTGTTTTGTGCTGTTTAGTATCTGAAACAGTTACTAGAGTTGGTTTTCCTGTTATGTAAAAAACATTGTTTTTCTACTGTCTTTATTTGTTCGTTCTGGTGTGAAATATTTGCTATTTATTGCCTTGACTATGACAAAATCGAGGACATCAGGTGTCTTCCTTGGATCAGTTGGTCAATATGTTGGTTTCCCAGTGGAGATGACATTCAGGTTTTCGCTAAGAATAATTTTCTGTAGTTCCCTGCTTTTAGTATTGTAAAGTCTAAAGCCCCATAGTTGATGCTTCATTTCACAGATAAACCGCCCATACCAATTTAGTTGTTGTTTTCTGATTTTGGTAATTATTGGTCATTATTATTTTGTCGTACTTCTTATTTCCTCGTCTTTAAATTTATCTCTCTTAATTGCTTCTACAATTCTTCGCAGGTGCATTTCCATTACCCTTATTTTATCTTTATATTTTTCATTGTCCAATTTTCGGGGGCGTTGTTGTTGAGACTGTCATTATATTGTTGATTTTCATTTTTTAGTCAAGAAGATCGTAAAGACAATATTAATCTACGGTTATGAATGGTGGAGAACGTGGACAAGAAAAGCAGCTTAATTAATGTGGTAATTATAGCTCTTTTTTACGAAAAATAGAAGGCCAAACAAGAAACGGTAAAATGAGGAATGAGGTTTTCAAAAAAGAAAAAACAGCGAACATGGTACGGGTTCAAACGACGATGGAACAAGTTTAACTTCGTTAATTAGAACATGTAATGAAAATGGGAGCAGAATAGGCTACTGTGAAATGGCTTCGACATAAATAGAAAAAACGACGAGGAGAAAACCCAGAAAGTTGTAGAAGGATAAAGCTCGAGAAGTAGCAGTAAAAGGTGGGTGGAGAATGGAAAGATATTGAGGAGTTGTAATTGGTGTATACTAAAATTGTTTGAAATTTTGGAAGAAATAGTCCTTTTGGAATGATTGGTAAACGCAAATATTGCGATAGTGATACATAATATTCTTTTCTTAATTCAAATAATACGCGCCTGAAAGCTGGGAGGCATACCAACAGTAGAATTCTAAACAGGTCACGTCGAGTATAAACGCCCCGGGGAAAACGAAAATGAAAAATATCTCTTTTGTAGGAAAACTGCACTTTTAAATAAAAGGAACTTCTCCGGCTAATTCCCAGCCGCATTTATTTTAATTACTTTAATTCCCCGTTCGTATCACGTAACGGTAATATTTCACGTCCTCCCGCGCGCGCTATCGTTCCCAAGTATTATATCCGCGCGGTTTGCATCTGCGCGTAATTACGTGAGTCGAGACGACGCTCGCGCGGAAAAACATCACGTCTTTCTAGTCCATCCCCCGTGTTTGCGTTGCCGTTGTTCGTCGTCTTTTGTTCACCACTTTTCACCGTAATATTTCTCATTTACATAACGCGTTACGAGTAGCTACACGAAAAAGGTACTTACTATACGCAGGCGTTTACCGCGGGGGATTTACCCGCGCTGAAAAACCTAAAAACGTTCATCTGCTTTCGCGCGATTCGCTTGCCTAAAACAATAACGGGTAACGGTCGAGGGGGAAAAAGCGAAAGAAAATATCGGGCGGCATATTACGATGATTTAAGCCGCTCCTCGCGTATTGTTAAGGCCGGATTTAACCGGAACGTCGTGTACCTTCGAGTCGACGGGAAAGTACCTGTTTTAACCGCGAGATTAAGCGGATGGGGAAAATGATGAACGGGTTTAGTTCGTCGAAAATAGGTCGACATTTCGTATGCCGGCCGTAAATCGTAATCCACTTGCGCCGCACCGGAGTGCTCTGATAGTTACCAAAACTAAACAGATTTTGCGGTAATTAAAATTCATTATGCGCTCGACAATCCTATTATCGTCGATGTAACTTTTCGTCCGGAAAAAATCGAATAAAACCATCTCAGGCGTACCAACCAAGAATAACCAGAATAACATTTTAGTTGAACATGTTATTTTGAGATGGTTTCTTGATGGAATAACGGGGAAGTTACAAACATATAATCAAAGAAGTATGTGCAGGGGGATGCTAGGTATACGATAAGAATTTGTTATCAAACCGCATCCATTTTTCGATACTTTCCTTCGATAAAATAAAATCAGTTCGTCCCAGCCCCAAATAATTGAGATATTTACAAAAGAACAAACAAATAGGGTCATATTTGATATTACGAAGGTCAATTCAAAACTTTCCGGAATGACAATGGAAACAAAATAATACAGATTCAAGTCATATTTCATTTTTCAATATAATTCCATCGAAGCTCAACCCACTTGATCCAACGTTTCTCTAGCTTCTCGTATTCCTCCCGGAAATAACTTTCTTCGAGGTTTGAAAAATAATCGTTTACAACCTCTATCATAGAGGTGGGCAAACGGTCGATGGCGTACAGTTCCACAGTCGATCGCAGACATTTTAAATAATTTACTAGGTTAATTTCAAATCTTTTAATCTAAAATATGCTACCTCTGCTGACGGAGCACCTTCAATTATTGGTAGAAATCATGGATTTTTAGCCCTTTTGCAAACAAAATGAACAGTTTCCTGATTTTATATCATTTCATTGCATAATTCCTAATAATGCCTTATGTGCAAAAATATTGGATGTTAATGATATTATAATGATAACGGAAATCTGCTAATACAATTTGCAGAAGAAAATAAATTAAAAATGAAAAGTACGAGTTTTGACCATAAGGACATACACAAAGCTACTTGGTCCTCAACCGACGGAAAAACTAAAAACCAAATAGACCACTTATTGATAGAGGACAAACATCACCAGAGTGTTAAGAATGTGAGAAGCTATAGGGGAGCTGAAGCAGATTCGGATCATTTTCTGGTGATAGGAAGACTAAAGCAAGAGTTGCCTAGGAAGAAGGATACGAAAACATCATACATGCGAAGGTACAATTTGACGAAAATTCAAGATGAAGCCCTTGTTGATAAAATGGAAAGGGAAATAAATAGTAAATTGAATATATGCAGGGAAGCGACTGACATAGAATGTGAATGGAACCAGATAGTAAGAATAATAAAAGAAACGATGAAAAATAACCTAGAGATAAAGAAAGCCAATCTAACTAAGGATTGGTTCAATGAGAACTGTAAAGCCGCGTTAGAAAAAGAAATAAAGCGAGGATTGTATTATTAAACACAATAACAGAGGAAAATAAGAAGAAGTACAAAGAACTAAAAAGGGAAGCAAAACATGTGTGCAGACAAGAAAAAGAAAGTATTATGTTGATAAATTAAATGTAGTTGAAGCCCGTTATAAAGGAGGAGAAATGAGGAACTTCTATCGGGGAGTGAAAAGCTTGAAAGAAATGGGAAGGGGGACCACACCATATTTAAAAGACAAGAATGGCTGCCTGATTAGTAGCGCCCAGGATAAATTAAATGGATGGATGGAATACTTTGATGGAATATTGAATACGAATTTACCCTGGCAATTTAGATGAAAGGGAATATAGGGCAGAGTTAGACGTCCTGAAACCAACAGAGCAGGAAATTCAGGAGGAATGCAAAAAATTGAAAAATCATAAAAGCACAGGGAGAATGGGATCCCATCAGAAATTTTGAAGTACATTGGAGGTAAATTACAAGAAAGAGTTTGCTCGTTGATCAAAAGAGTATGGAGAGAGGAAATTATGCCCCTAGAGTGGAATAATGCTATAATATGTCCTATTTACAAGGGAGGAGACAGAAGCGACTGCCAAAACTACACAGGTATAACTTTATTGGACGTGGTGTATAAAATCTTGGCAAGAATTATTGGGAAGAGTTTAGGAAGGTATCATAATACCTTAGTAGGTGAATACCAAGGCGGATTCAAGAAAGGCAGATCAACTGTAGATAAAATATTACATTGAGGATGATACAGAACAACAGTTACGAACAAAATTTGGGACTACATATCCTGTTCATAGATTTCAAGAGAGCGTATGACACAGTTAGTAGAGATAAACTTTACGAAGCCATGATGAGACTTGGAATACCCAGAAAATTCAGGACATTAGTAAGAATGACGTTGACGCACACAGAGAGCAAAGTTATGGCAGAAGGACAGCTTTCGACCAGCTTTGAGGGTAGGGAAGGTCTGAGACAAGGAGACCCGTTATCGACGATATTGTTCGACTTTGTGCTGGAAGCAATATTTAGAGGTATTGGCATCCAAACCAAGGGAAACATATACCATCAAAAGCACCAAATCGTGGCCTATGCGGATGATGTAGCCATAATCACAAGATCGAAGAAGGAGCTGGAGAAAGTTTTTGGGAAAATGGAACAAGAAGCAAGGAAATTTGGTCTCGCAATAAATGAACAAAAAACGAAGTATATGGTTATGAGGCAGGAACAAACTATAGACAAGAGATATTCAAAGTTCCAAACAGATAAAACAAAGTATTCGTTTGAAAATGTCAACAAGTTCAAATACTTGGGTGTTGTCATATCGAATAAGTGTAAAGAGGATGACGAAATTGAAGGAAGAATTCTAAAAGGATGTAAGGCAATGGGAATGCTAAAGAAAATGATTAAATCAAAAGAGATATCAAGAACTGCAAAGATAAAGACCTATAGGACAATTGTTAGACCCACAGTAACCTATGGCTGTGAGGTATGGATTCTGACAAAAAAGATGGAAGATAAGTTGGAGATATGGGAAAGAAAAATGCTCAGAAAAATCTTTGGAGGGACGAAGATGGAGAATGGAATCTGGAGGCGAAAAACAAACCAGGAATTAAAGGAACTATATGGACATAGTAGCATACTAAAACACGTCAAGGCTCAGAGAATAAGATGGTTGGGACACGCTAGCAGGATGGGGCAGGAAAGGCAGTGCAGGAAAGTACTTACAGAGGGACATGGAAGAAGAGGAAGACCAAGGAGAAAATGGATGGAAGTGGTTTTGAGCGATTTGAGACAAAGGGAAGTTGTAAACTGGAAGCGGATGATACAGAATAGAATGGAATGAAAAAGATAGTGAGGGAAATGGCAGAAGAATAGAGCACAAGTCATGGGTCTACATGGCCTGTAGGACTGATATATATATATATATATATATATATATATATATATATAATGATATTATGGATGTGGCAGTGAAAATTGCTAAGACGATAAGAGCGTGAAGTTTAAGGAGGCGTCTAAGATTTACTTTCTTTTTGTCATTTCAGGTGACTCAGCCGAAGAAGCTTTTTGGAAAGATTTCTAAATCTTTTGTCTGAAATTATTGCATTTTTTGACACATTGGGAGAAAAACATAAACAATTGGAAGATCCAGTGTGAGTAAAAAAATTAACATTTCTTACGAATTTTATGAGCCATTAGAACTCGCTTAATTTACAATTACAAGGAAATCGAAAAAATATTGAGTTGTTCAGTTCGGCCACAATTAAAAAGGCAAAATTTTAAATATTTTTCATATTTAGAAAAAAAAACACATTAAACTTACTGGTGAATGTCATATTGAAAATTTTAATCACGAATTTGAGAAACGATTTGCAAATCTCAATAATCTTTAACCGATTTGTGAATTTGTTTCATTTCCTTTTGGAGAATTCGATAACGAGGATATTTCATCAAATCTAGCCCATACTTTTCAGTTGAATTCGTTGGATCTAGAGTTAGAAATTTTACCAATACAATCAGATATAATTCTGAAAGAACGTGCAAATGAAAATAATTTTTGGAATTTATTACCAGCAGAAAAATATCCATTATTGAGATCGATGGCAATGAGGATATTTGCATTTCTCAAATCAAATCGCAATATAGGAGTTCTCTGACTGATGAGCACTTGATGGCATCTATTCGATTGTGCAGCAGTGATTACAAGCCCTACAAGACTTACAAGACTTGCTGATGAAATGGAACGTCACGCATGTACATCAAGAAAATAATCCAACATATTTATCAATGTACTTTATAACACAAAATAGTATATATAATGTATTTAATATATTATTAGCAATAAGGACCGTAATTAAATGTTTATTTGCTTTTAATTTAACCCATTTTCCGAAGTCGATCGCGCATAAATAAGAAAAATTAATGTCGATCATACCAGTAATAAGTTTGTCCACCTGTGCTATCAGTTCCTTATTCGATCAAAATTTCTTTCCACCCAGAGATGTTTTGTGTTTCGGGAGCGGGAGCTGAAGGATTTCGATTTTTTTCTCAACCATTGCACTTGAATGAGCGGGCGCATTATCGTGGTGAAACAACACTTTTTCTTAACAATTCCTGAGCGTTTTTCCTGAATTGCTGCTTCCAATTTGTTCAAAACTGTTGTGTAATATTGGACAGTAACAGTTTTGCCCTTTTCAAGACAACCGATTAATAAAATTCCTTTTGCGTCCGATGCCAGACTATTTCCAGCCGAGTAAACGGTCTTTGGCTTCTTCCAAACCGATTGACCGCGGGCAATCTACTGTTTTGATTGCATCTTCGTGTCTGGTGTGTAGTGATGAGTCCAGGTCTCATCCATAGTCTCTTGAAATCCGTTGGATTTCTCGTAAACACTTCCAAACAACCGGCTGAAGTTCGAGCTCTATTATGAGTAGTTATTTATACTGACGTGGTTAATGGCATAGATGCCAAGGTCAAAAAGAGAAGTTTGAACTCGAATGCGTTTTTGTACCGAACTGAGCAAATGCGGCACCCATCTTGCAAATGATGTGAAGGAAGTGCAATTTAATCAGTGGGTCAGCACCGATAGGTATTTCATCATGCATTTATCGACAAGTAAGTCTCGTTTATTTACACTTTTTACGCGGCATTTTTGTACAATTCCTTTTTTAATTACAGATGTAATATTTCAGAAGACACTGGAAACAAGGACAACGTCCTCATAAAACACGATTTCCTCCCAAAGTCTCAAGCTTCGTATTTTAGCCAAATGAAGATTGAAATCAAAGAAGGGGAATTTGTGATAAGCAAGGATTTCGCAGAAAATTACACGTTTCATATGCAACATTCAATCCGGGCCCATCATTGGGCGAATACTCACGCCACTCTCCATCCCTATTGTCATTTATTATCGTCAGAATGAAAAACAAAGTTACGATACTTTCGTCATCATTTCGGAGAAATTATCTCACGATACAAGCTTCGTTTATTTATTTAACTCTAACTTTAAGAGTTATTGAATGCTTGAAAGAAAAAATTGGAAATGAGAATGTCAAGCAAATTATTAACTTTTCTGATGGAGCTGTATAAGAATAAATTCAGTTTTTATTTGGGACCAGTGCTCTATGGATGTTTGTCACCATCTCGTCTACGGTAAGGGGACTTGCGACGGAATTGGAGCCACTGTGGAAAGACAAGCATATCGAACTAATTTGGGAAAAGTTGATACTAACCATATCACCAATCCTCGAAGTCTCTTTGAATGGGTGAAAAATCATTTTTCAAAGATTGAATTCGACTTTTGCATTTTGAATGAACGTGCAGTGCATGAAAAATCCTTGAAAGCACGTTCAGAAAATACAACAACTATAAACCTTTTCAACCCAGTCTAGTACCTAAAATACGAACTATTCGTCCATAAGAGATTCCCACGTCTTCTTCAATTACACACATTTTCATTCGGCGATTTGTCAACAACCACGTCATGAATTTTTCCTCAATTTCTGGCGTGGTAGCCGGTTTCGGACGTCCTCGACGGGGCTCATCACTTGCATGCGTGCGGTCACGCAGTTATGAAACCCAAAAATTCGCGGTGGGAAATGAAGACGATGAGTTTTCAACCTTTATACGATTTCCGTTGCGGTTTTCCCTTCCAAATTGAAAAATTTGATGACCGCTCGGACTTTCATCCATAATTGAAAATACAAAAAGGTACTTGGCTTAAATGCTTGTCAAAACCAGACTATTTGTACAGATCGATTTAACATTTGCAGTCAATTGATATGAAAGAGCTGCCAACACAACGATTTGAAGTATTTGGAAAATAGCAACGCCCTCGGAGCGATTCCGGAAACTTGTCAATCTATCCTCGCTGGACTAATGAGGGTTAAGTAAGTAGATCATGACAAAAAAACAAACTCGTATAAAAGGGGGAACACACAAAATAAGAAACGTATCTTACACATCGCTACGTCTGGAAACTCCGATTTCCTGGTCCAAGAAAAATAAACTTCCTCGTCTTCATTCAACATCATTTCAACGTTGTCGAGCCTCTCCAAAATTCACTCAATCTCGCGCGATACTCCCGAGTAAACTCGAATACCTGAAATATCTACGTCGACGATTGTCACAACAAGGATCAGATAACAATGGGGCGGAGAGGGGCGGGGGTGTCCCCGTCCTGCGCCCGTCAACAGCTCCATCGTAAAAGACACATATTTACTTAGGGCTGATGATTCCCAACTCTCAGTCAGTCGCTCGAGTGACGGGTTTCGTTCACCCGCTTTTTTATATCTTTCTTCGCTGTGCGCGCCCGCTCGGTCAATATACAATCGACGTGGCACGGTCCTTAATGCAATTCCGCTTTAGCGGAAAATAAGGGAGAAAGCGGGAAAAAATGTGGGAAAAGATCTGAAATGCAGCAGTTCGTTCTTATGTTTAGCTTTCGTTTAAAACGTCGTCGGTCGATGTGAGGTGATGCTTAAAACGTACTGCCACACATAAAATACTTTTGTATGGCCCTCTATTTCTGTATGCGTCAGTATTTAAATCTAACACTAAATTACAAGTAATCATCGTATAACAGGGCACTTTTATAGCACGGATTCGCTCTAACACGAATTAGCAAGAATTGGAAACATCCCCGTATAAAACGGTGCTTTATAGCACGGAAAATTGGGTAAAACCCTCGTATAACATGAAACGTAATAAAAACTATTAAAAGCGAACTTTATTTAATTTGAAATTGGGGAAATCCCCGTACAACAGCTCCATGAACGTGATAAAGTTACGTCATTTGACATTTTTCATTCGAGCGCGCACGTGCTATCAGATTTTCCAGCAAAATTTTTGTGACCTAATACTTAAGTACACTTTAAGACTTTAAGAGTGTGTCTCTTTCGTTGGCTACGTGGGTTAAAAAAGGAAGTCGGCGAAAAGACAAAGATGCGCGTATCAAGACTGTCTTTAGATCTATCCTCGCCTACGGCAGTGAGAGTTGGGTGTTACCGGAAGCAATGCAAAGCAAAATAAATATTATAGACATGAAATATCTGAGAAGAGTCAAAGGGATTACGAAGAGGGACAAAATCGGAAATGCTATAGTGAAAGAACAACTGAGAGTGGACCCGATTATGGACGTACTTGAAAAGAACGCACTCAAACGGTTTGGTCACGTGTGCAGAATGAAGGACGAAAGGCAGGTCCAACGAGTATAGAAGGCAAGAGTAAAAGAGGGCGAGGACGACCAAAGGAGAAATGGAATGACGTAGTGACAGAAATATTCAAGAAAAAAAACAATACGTGGAGAGAAGTGGAGATAAAGGCAAAGAATAAAAAGGAATGGGCGAAATTTGTGCATGGAGCAACAGGCAACCAAATAGAATCTAAGAAATGAAATGTGTAATGTAAACCTTACACCAAATGGTAGGAAGGTTTTAGATATTATTGTGTTCTCTATAAAAAGTTGATACCATATACTGATTATTAGCATGCTGGGCTTTCCGGACCAGTAACATAACAAACTGGGCCATTTGTTTCGAATCACTTCTGTGACTTATGCAAATAGCTCTCGCGTTTCTACAAGGGTGAAACTTTGCAAAACATCATGCAGGTCTTGTAGGAACAACCTGTAAGAATTGACAACTTGCTTATCAGAATATGTATTTGAAAGTAAAAAATCGGAGGAGCAAAGAAACGGACGAAGAGAAAGAACTACTTTATTTGTGTTTATTGTAAACCATATACATTCCTACTTTTTCTTGTTTATGAAGGTTAATCTCAGTAAGTATTAATTGGGTTGAGTGAATTTGATTTAGTCAATATTGAAGCACATCAGTAAATATCGTCAATCCATAAATATTTTGTGCCACAGGAAGATTCTTCGTCAACAACACTTTCTAATCTCGTCTTAGGAAGCAGCGCCATGAAAAGGAGCAAAAGCATCCCTAACAACGAACATAAATATGTATATCATCTTCACGGATGATCTGACTTTGATAACAAAATCCGAAGAAGGACTAAGAAAGAGAATGAAGGTGATTGCAAGGACTGTGGTGTAATTTACTGACACTATACCACATCCGTAAACTCCTCACCACACAATTATTATATAATAAAATCGGTGACACGTGTTTCGCTAGCTCGATGCAAGCATTTTAACACTTCGTTTTATACGGTTATTGAAAATGCATGCATCGAGTTAGCGAGCTAGTCCCGTGGTTTTGATATTCGTTTTCTAAGATACCTGTTATTCAGTCTTCAGGATGCGCCATTCCCTTTCTTTCAATTGTCGCTATTAAACTAAACATTTATGCATATAACGACCGCTTCGAACTTGAAGTATACGAACCTAATAATATAGATATATAAATTAAACATTTTGGGTAAATAGTACTCAACCTTTTTAAAGGAATAATAATTATTTTTTATTTTTATGAATTAATCTGTAGCCCTAAGCTATGTCTGGCGAAAATGAAAAAATGTCTTTTAAAAGACATTTCATATCCATAGAAACGAAATTACAAATTTTAGATCGGCTCAAAAAGGGCGAAAAGATAATATGTCGCCAAATCGTTGGATTTAAATGAAGCGACCATACGGAATATAGGGAAGAATGAACAAAGAATTAAAGATTCTGTTGCTGCAGACTCTTCTATCACCTCAAACATGACATCGAGTTCTAGGGCAGCAATAATTGAGAAAACGGAAAAAGTCCTTAGTCCTTAGCATCTGGATTGAAGACTGTTAAAAGAAGACCGATTCGACCGATGAGTACTACTATTATTAAACACAAATTCTTGAAAATTTGCGGCTACTGAAATGGAGAACCTGCTACTAATCCAGATTTTGTAGCCAGCTTCGGCTTGACGGTATGAGAAAACGCTTATCACTATAATGCCCAAAAATAGAAGGTGAGAGTCCATCAGCAGATAAGGAAGCCACCGAAATTTATCCAATGGAATTAACAAGAATTATTGAAGAGGGTGGATATTCAACACACCAGGATTTTACTGCCGACGAGGCTGCTCATTGGTAGGGAAAACGCTCCAAGAGGACATGTATTTCCAAAAGACAAAAAAGTTGCGCCAGGTTTGGAGGTATCAAAAGACCGTGTAACATTACTTATGTGCAGTAATCCTTCAGTCCAGTTATTATATACATTTGGAAATGAAAAAAATCCGAGAAAGCCAAATTTTTATACGTTGTTGGGGGGTGCCAGGAGAGATTCATTTTGAGTTTTCGACCGTCTTCACCCCGAGCTTCGTCCGCCATTCTGAAAAAAGGCGTAAGCTTTTATTTCTGCCATAACCCTTTACCCTTTCGAGATAGAGAATTGTTGTTTCGTACTTGTTTGTTTCTCTTTCGATGCTCTTCAATGTAAGTCCTATGGACTTTTCCCCTATTATTGTTAGTTTTTAGTAAGGAGGATATTCATATTCTCCTCCTTTTCGATGGCCTGGGTTGTCCATATTCTTCCTCTTCGCCCCTCGGAGAGGTGGAGAATTTTTAGTTTTATTTGATTGTCGTCATCTTCGTTAGTAGCGTTACGAATATTACCGATCATCTTAATCAATTACGTGCGATTTTTAATATACAGTATCTTCGATATGTTTGTAAATTTGTGACTGGAGAATTGATCATTCAAGAATGAACGCCATTGTACTATTGCGGCAACAAAAAATGGGACACTTAAAATAATGTAGTTTAAATCTGGCTTTTGCCTTGTCAAAAGTTATGTCATTTTGAAATCATTATTGACATATGTCATTATGCCGCATTTAAGTGCTACTGGAAAAATAGAAATAATTACATTACTTGGGGAAGGATGGTCCATAAGAAGACTAGGTAATAAATTTGGAGTGCCCAAAAGCACACACAACATTAAAAAGGCAAAGTGGTTCTGGTCGTAAATTAGTACGGAATTTCATGGAATAAGAAAATCTTATTCAGTTTTTAAGGAATAATCCATTTGATACCGTGGTAAAAAATAACTAAAAATACTAGATTAATTTATTGTTTCCATTAAAAGAAGATTTGTTTCCAAGATTTTTATTTCAAATAAATGCATTTAACAGAATTTTCTTGCATTCGTGGGTAAACTATTTTTGACATTAGACAAGATGATTGACGTGAACATGACAAACGACTGGTTTACACAGCTAAAAAACAGTCAAAATAGCCTATAAGACTTGTCCCGATTTTTGTTGCCGCAATAGTACGTTGCATCCAAGTTTGTATTGAAATAAGGTTATAAATGAATCCTGTTTACTTTTTTCTTTGGAGAGAATACTTGCGGTAACAAAACACATATATATGTCGCCAAGGGTCGAACTTTTCACCTCTGTATGAAGTTGTCGATAAGTTTATGTAGTCGATAAATGGAGAAACTTTCTTTTCGTTGATATTTAGATACGTGGCCGACAACTTAAAGGCTACTTTAAACACGTTATTGGGAAGATAACCTATAAATTTGCTTTTGCGATTGAATCGTCTATCTTTTTAGTGAAATCGCGTTTAGCCATACAATCCTGATGATATATGATATATTTAGCGAAGAATATGATTTTGTGATAGATCATGTTCTGCATAATAACGTTATAAATCGCGATCGAAGCATATAAATATAAAGAGATATAATGCGCCTTGTGACGAATTCTTCTTGCCAACATTATGAAACGGAAAACATATCTCTGTTTCGCTTGTTGAGAGTAGAGAGAAGTGCGCTTGCGTCATAAAAGCCAATTATAGCCCGGAATTCAGCGTTTTGGCGATGAGCGCTTACCTAGTGGTTGTTGTTCTTGTTTCCATGTATTTTAGTCAAATTAATTAATTTAATGTTTGGAATATGCGGGCCCGAAATCTATCAGATACACTTATTTTTAACGAGTTTGGACGCAAAAAGTTTCTTTTGTCGAAGAGTATTTCTGCCTCAAGACGATTTTTTTCAACTTTTTGAGATAGCATACTTCCGATAACCCTGGCGGATTCAGCTTTAAATATTTGAGGAGTTGATTAAAATGAATCAAACCGCAGGTCTCTAAGACTTACTTACGGTTTCGGAGCTATAGTACTTTGAAATTTGAAAAAATTCATACCTGAAATTACCAAAAATTTAATCAATCGATGTTTAGTTGGCCCATTTCGATCACACTTATTTCTCCCTGAAATTCAAGTGGAATGCATCCAGAAGTACAACTGTCCCTTTCGTCCGGGTAGATGGTTTGAATCCACGAATCCCAAAAATGATTGCTTTGTGATTTTTTCAAGATGGCGGACGTAGCCCGGGGTCGAGACGCTCGAAAACTCAAAATTAAGCTCTCTTGACACCCCCCAACAACATATAGAAAATTTGGCTTTCACGGATTTGTTTTTATTTCCAAGGCCTATTCTTGGATATGATGACTGGAGTAAGTGTGGATATCTACTTAAAGCAGAGCATTTTAGATTTTAAAGTTCTACTTGTATTGGATAATGCTCCCAGCCATTCGCAAGATTTAACCAAAATATCAAAATAATTTTTACCTCCAAATGCAACTGCTTTACTTCAACCGTTAGATCAGTGAATTATAGCTGCATTTAAGAGCAATGACATAAGGAGATCATTACAATGGATTTTGAACAAAATCGATGATGAATCTATGGACGCCAAGCCGGCGCGAGAACTCATCACAATTTTGGACCAATGTAATCCATCAGAGAAATAAAACCAACGACATTAAATGATTGTTGGAAAAAATAATGGCCGGGGGCAATTGAAAATGAAAATTTGATCGAGACAGCCGAAAACAGAATAAATACAGTAGTAGAAGTTGCTAAGTCTCTAGGAGGGGAAGATTTTGGCGATATCACTGCACATGATATCCAAGAATCACTGGTTGAAAGAAGGAATTGATGAAGCAGGTTTGGTAGAAATGATATCTGGAATCCATAACAACTTAAAAAGTTTACTCTACAAAGCATAACGAAAGGCCTAGGCTTATCCGAACAGTTGGTCATATTTCTTAAATATAGATCCTTCAAATGAAAGGAGCACAAAGTTTCCAAAGGAATTATGAGTGCTTAGCAGCATATAAGGAAATTTAGAGATCTTTTAAATAAAAGCAAGCAATCTAAAATAACAGATCTTTTGCAAAAGGTTGAGCATGGACCTGAAGATAATGCGAAAAAATTACTATTACTATGCTCTCATGTACATATAAGCTCATATATTATATATTTATATAAAGTATATAAGATATTTACATGTTATATATAGTATATAAAGAGGTTTACAAAACCGAAGTTTGGAGACAATTGTCAAGTTATGAATTTAATAATTTTTATCTATGGTAAAATCCTTAATACTAAATACTCTAAGTAAAACGCACATAACCCCCGCATTACGTATAATCTTGCAAGCACGTCCATCTAAATTTAGAAAATATTAAGGAAAATTTACCAAAATCGGACACGCGCCTTTCTACCTATCTTATCTCGCTTGTAACGCACATAACAACGCAAATCGATCTGAGCGTCCTTTTAGATCCCAAACCTGCCCTCTCGTGTACGAGCCGAGACCGCACGCCCTCTATATCGTGTTCCTTGTACCTTCTCGTATTGTCTCACCAAAAAAAGGGAAAGAATCCAATTTGAATTTTTCTTCGTCGTCTTTTGTTTTTCATAAACCGGGATCAAAGGATGAGAATATTTTGTTAAAAATAAAGCGCCCCTCGGTAATAGTGCTTAGTAATGACGAAGAAAACTTTGTCTAATTCATATTAATACGTATTACTCCTCAAGAAAATTTTAATAAAGATATTTATCTTAATTATGAAAATATAATAGCTTGTTTTTAAATTTTTGGAGCCTAACCCCCTTTTCGTACTAGTTCTTTGTTTCACGGCAATGTTTTGGAACGTAACTCTGGTGTTATAAGGGGTTACCTGTACATATTTTTCAATTCGGCTAATTAATTCTGCCGCACCCTGTATACGGTTCGGTAGCTCATTTGACAATTTTCAAGTTTCTGTAAAATCTATTTCGAGAAAGTGATAACTTAATTACAACAACGCAAAATACGCGGTGAAAATTTATTTTACCGATTCCTCCACCAAAATCTAACTTGTTTTAATCTAGTCATCCAGCGACTACGAAATCGCACGCTTCGCTGTATTACATTAAAGAAGAAGAAGAAGAAAAAAAGCGGAATCACTTCCTGGGATTAACTCGAACGACGCCGCCGTTCCGGTCCACACAATAACATTACAATTTTTTCCGGTTATTTCGTCGCGTGATTAGAATTTTTAAGGTCGACGAGAAGCGAGTACCGTTTCTGACACACCATATTCCCGATGGTAAAAATTCCGACGCGCCGTGGAAGGCCTCTATACGTAGCTCGGTTGTGGGTATGTTGTGCAATATTAAACTGGAGAAGGAGAGAGAGAGAGAGGTGGAGGAAATGTGCTCGAAATCGGGATGGGCTCGTTTAATATGTAAAACGGATCTCTTTTGTGCGAACACGAGAAACCTGTAGGTACAGCAAAAGAGAAAAAAGAAGAGGCGGCGTTAAATTTAATTTCCGTTTATCTTTTTATCGAGCAGAGATAGGAAGAGGGATGGGATTGGTGAAAGAGATTATAAATTTGTTAATCCTATAATGAAGGCGAGGATAACGGATTTAACATTATTTAATTGCCAGGTTTATAAATTCGGGTGGATTTTAAATAAATTGCACGTAATAGACAGTAATTTCGACATTACTTACAAAGACACGTGACATCTGTCAAATCGGTTGCATAACTTATAGATTGGTAGCACTTCTAAACTTACTGCAAACTGTCATGTTTTAGAGGTTATGAACGAAATTATAATAAAATGATTGGGACCTTTACTAAAGCAGTAGGGGCAACAGTGCAATCCTGTTTACATATATTATCTGGTCACGTGGCTTCCAAACATATATAAAAGATGGTTCTAAATCCAGTTTAATTTTGAATTTCGAGTAATTTTCCTCGCGTTAAATATGGAACGCGGATATTTCTCGCTGTTGTCATCAGCAAACTTTGAGGTTTAGTCATGGAGCGCTTTACAGTGGAGCAATGCATAGCAATTGTGAAAATTCGCTGCCGAAATGGTGAGAAATTTGCAGAGACAGTTCGAAAATGCCGCAAAATTTAAGGTCATCATCACGAAGCATATCACCCCGTTGGTGGAGAATTTAGTCAATAAATTGGAGGCTGTTGGCTCGTTTCAGGATGTTAAAGAATGTTGCCCTCTTCGCACCGGTCGTTCCTTTGAAAACATTGCATCAATTAGGAAAGGTGTACACCAACGCCCATTCACCTCGATTTGTCATCGTTCTCATAAATTGCACATCTTCTTCTTTGGATCGAATTTTCACCAAAGACCTGCATATTGTAGTATAGCAATACTCGAATGGTTAATTACCATTAGAAAATTTATCATTTATTACAATTCAATATATCGAAATTCACAGTAAATGTTGGGGTTTTGGATGTTCATGTTCAAATGACATTCGGTTTAGTTTCGGCTTCTATTTATACCTTTTTCAATACCACGCACGCCACCTTTTAAGCATTTTATTACCCTACGGGTGTTAGCTTCTGTTTTTAAGTCCAGCCAGAGACGTTTAATGGGTCAAAAAATGTAACTAGAAATAAAATTATTAATTATTATAAAAAGCATCGATCAAACGATAGAAAAGCATGATGTAAACATTCAGCCACATACATTTAACATTTTCACATCAAAAGAATTCCTAATAACCACTGGATAGAAATAACCAAGATTACCTGGACATTAACAATACAGGTTTCTGTAACAACGTTACGTCTTGGCTGAACTGAAGTTATGGTGAATAAAATTAAACTTTTCGTTTCGTGGATAACGGAGAAATAATGTAGTGTACTCCTTGTTTCCCGAAAAAAAAATAACAAAATTTGTTTGGTTGACGACGAAGAAAATTAAAGATAGATAAGTCAATAAAAAAATTTAAACTATATTTTGGAGCAAAAGGGTTTTCAAGGAAGTACTAATGAATAAAATAACCTCACCACACCAGAGAAGAAAGAATTTAAGAAAGGGAAGAATCCATAGAAAATAGAGCCACACCGAAAAAACAGAGTTAAGAGAGGGAAGAATCCATAGAAAATAGAGCTGCACCGAAGATGGAATTCAAGAGAGGAGACATAGGAAGAACCATCATCGAATAAAAGAAATTAAACTCACACACACACAACACTAGGTAATTATCTTTATTTTATGTTAAATATTTCTCAAAATTTATAAATATAATTTGTTATAATTTATGCTTTCTATATCTTTAATTAAGAGCTAGGCCGATGCAATTTGTTTAGGAAATTAACTAAATTCTCAGTACAATATATACGTTTACAACATTCAACTTACACAGCGTCTAAAGCCAACAGACAATGCGCAGCGGCGAGCATCTGACAATTCAATATTTGGAGGAGCGCCAACAAGTCGATGGTGATTTTTCCAAGAAAATCGTTTTTAGCGATGAGGCGCACTTTCAACTTAAGGCGTTTGTCGACAGACAGAACGGTGGAATTTGGGGGACCGAAAATCCACGAGAGATTCATCAGCAAACTATGTCTCCACCGCGATTAACTGGGTGGTGTCGATTTTGAGCTGACGGAGTCGTTAGCCCGTTTGTCTTTGAGAATGCAGCCGGTAATGCAGTTATCCTCAATGGTTTTCGTTATCGTTAAATTGATGCTGATAACATTTGGTTTGAACAAGACGGTGCAACCTGTCACACTGCGGGAGAAACAATGCAGTTAATGCACATGAGGTTTCCTGAACGTGTTATCTCGTGATGGGAAGAAGTTAATTGACCACCAAGATCATGTGATCTGACACCATTGGACTTCTTCTTTGGGGTTTTTGGAGGGAAAACAATAATCCGCAAACAATTCCGGAGCTCAAACCGGAAATTCAACGAATGGCCGTCATAGACCGTTCTTCGCCATATACGAGTTGGTTTGGCGAAGACTCGACTGTAAACCAATTTTAACTCTAACATGTGGCAAACCTGGCTAGCTTTTCTAAGGACCGCTTCTCTTGCTCGACCTGAAGCCAAGGCTCCAAGGGCTCACATCTCTGGTATGGCGGCTTCTTCTTCCCCGCCTCGAGGTTGTGGAAAATAAGAAATTGACATATCGCAGGTGAGGCTAGTTTTTGTTTAGGGGCACATGGCAATCTGCAATGTTTTGAACAAAATTTGAAAAAAGTTTTACGTAGATTTACCCTAAATAAAATTTTATTCCCTAAACTGCGACGATATTAATTAGCCTCCTTTTTAAAATGTAAATCCTCCAATTAAGTTTTCTCCCTCACGATATCCGCCACGCTACAAACTTTCGACAAACTTGACAGGTATGTCAACAAACACTTAAACGTTAATGGTCTTTGTTAGCGCAAGATGCTAACTTTTTATGGCCTGCATTGGATGAAATTGATGTTAATGCCATTTGATTTCAACAAGAATATGCAACCTGTCACACTGCGGGAGAAAAATGTAGTTGCCGATGAGGTTTCCTGGACATGTTATCTCGTGATGCAAAGAAGTTAATTTATCACCAAGATCATGTGATCCAACACCATCGGGGCTTTTTTCTTGGGTTTTCTGAAGGGTAAACAACAATCTGTAAACAATCCCGGAGCTCAAACCGAAAATTCAACGAGCCATTGACGAAATTCATTCCCAATTATGCCAAAATGTAAAATGCAAAATTTCGTCAAGAGGATTGCCAAACGATTGCTAACCAGGTCGAACCGGGAATTTGTCGGATGTTGTTATTCCACAGCCAGCCTTCACGTCTGTCTTTAACATTTAACCCGGCGTCATGGGGGATGGGTCAAAATTACCCCCACTTTTTGAATTGCTTGTGGTTTTGTAACTGCACGTGCGACGATGCCACTCTCCTCAGTAGCTGGAGATATTGAATTTCTCTGAACCTTTTAATTTCAAATCAGTTGGACGGCGATCGCACTTCGAGTTATACGTGCTAAAAATTAAAAAAGGTAAATATGACCCATCCCCGTAATCAATGTAGCCATTTTTCGCCATTTGTATTTTATCTATTTTGTATTATTTTATCTAATACTAGCTTTAATTGCAATAACTACTTCCAACTAACTTTTTGTTATTGTTTTCTAAATATTAATTGGTTAAGTTCATAAAAATGACAGACTGATAAAAGAAAGAAGTGTTTGTTATATTTGAGCTAGAAGACGCAATTTTTGTTAACTTTTTTAATATGAAATGTCTTTTTGTTAAGAAATAAAAGTAAATATATTTGTAACTCATGTTTTATTTCCTTATTAAAGTCAGATATAATCAAAATTTCATATTTTTTTCATAAATATAATGAAATACCTGGGGTTTAATAAGTGGGTAATTATGACCCAACCTCCACGTCCCTGTAACTAATTTCCACTCCCATGACGCCGGGTTAACACGTTCAATGCCATTGACGGAAAATTCCGTCGCGTTCGTATTCATTCGGGTGCCACCGACGCATTTACCGTCACCTGCCTACTGCTGTTTCCCAGTCGTTCAGTTGTGTCGGCACTGTGTGTGGTTATGGTAGTGTATAACGGCACTCAGCAGAAGTATTACGACGTGATTTTACGTGCGCGGTTCTGATTTTTTCCCGCCATTTTTGACCAGTTCTGTTTTGAAAATGGAACAGGAAACTAACGAACCGGGGCCATCCCAGCCTTTAAAAAGGCCCCGATACCAATATTATGCAGAAAAAGAACTATTAGACATATTGGAAAATAGTGATTCGGACTTAGATGGAGACGAAAGCGATATTTGGGAACCAGAGGAATCAGATCAAGGTGATAATTCAGAATTTGAAGAAGAACACCAGGAAATTCAAAATGAAAGTCAGGCAGACCTCGAAGTGGCGGCGGATGAACAAGAGATCGTTAATTGGGGAGATAATCCAATCGGAATGGTTAGTTACCCATTTACCAAAGTTGAGGGCTTATTGATTCAACCGACAGAAAACACGCCAGTAGGATCTTTTCGCCTTTTACTAACTGACCAGTTTCTTTCAAAAATCGTACAGGAAACTAACACTTACGCAACTGAGATATTCCTATCTGCGCGGACTAAAGAAAAATCCCGGATAACCGCCTGGAAAGATTTGACGCAGCAGGAATTATTAGTTTTCTTAGGAGTATTCCTTCACATGGGAAATGTGAAAATGCGTAGACTGCAAGATTACTGGAAGGAAGATCCTTTTTTTCATCAAGAAGCCATTTCGAAAAGTATTAGTAGAAATCGTTTCTTATTAATTTTACGAGCATTACATTTTTCTGTCAAACCCCAGCCTGGAGAACAAAATTCTGATGATAGGTTATATAAAATTCGCCCGGAAATCGATGCCTTCAATAATAGAATGGCTGAGGTATACTACCCAAATCTAGAACTTTCGTTGGACGAGTCGATGATTTTGTGGCGAGGGAGGCTCGTCTTCCGTCAATATATCCGAAACAAACGCCACAGGTACGGCATCAAGTTATATATATTAGCCACGCCATGTGGAATAGTGCAGAAATTTGCGGTATATACCGGAATGCTTGACGATCTAGGAGGGACCCAACATACTCAAAAAGTGGTATTTCATTTATTACGTGAAAAGCTGAATGTCGGGCATCACATATACATGGATAATTATTATAATAGTTTTCATCTAGCTAGAGCGCTTCTTAACCAAAAAACTCACTGTACGGGAACGCTAAGGCCTTATAGAAAACGCACACCAAAAACAGTGCAATCCGCAAAATTGCGAAAAGGAGAGTCGATTGCTCAATATTCAAAAGGAATCATGATCGGTAAATGGAAGGACAAAAGAGAGGTATGTTATATCTCTTCCGAATTTCAAAACGATATGATTGAGGTTGAAAATAGGAGACATGAGGTTAAATCCAAGCCGTTACCAATCGTAAATTATAATAAATTCATGTCCGGAGTTGATAGACAGGACCAGATCCTATCCTATTACCTAGCCGAAAGAAAAACGATACGTTGGTACAAAAACTTTTTTATGCATACATTAGAAATTATGGTCACTAATTCACATGCTATTTATAATAAATACCCGGTCAAAAATGCCATTACATGCTTTCAGAATGAGCATTATAAAAGCATTGCTACCACCTGCAGAGGCGCAGCCTGCGCCAAGAAATCAAGGGTACGTTGTTATAAAACAAGAGCCTAAGCTGGAGCGAAAAAATTCCTAGCAAGAGGTGCAAATCGTGCAGCCTAGGAGGAAAAAGGACAGACACAATTTATGAATGTCCGAATTGTCCTGAACGTCCCGGCTATTGTTTGAAATGCTGCACTATATACCACAAATAATAATTGTATATTATCATTTAAAAATGTTTATTTCTAAACTTGTTTTTGTTAGTTATTTATGGAAATGTCTGTTTGTGTTCTATTCAGTTTAAACTTTTTAAATGCTACATTTTTTATTCGTTTTTGAAATACACTGTTTCATTTGTTTTATTTTCAACGCACGTTGGAATAAAGTTGTTTTTATGAAAGCACACCCTAGACAGCCGGAATTTTGAAAATTTAAATGGGCGAGATCAGCGACGGAAAATACCGTCATTGGCACACAACCGACAACTTAGGTGTGGGGTGCCACTGACGGAAAATACCGCCGAACATCAAATCTCTAGTCCAGCCAATAAATTCTTTTCTACCACTCATATTGAACTATTTCTAATAATTATCGATAACCAGTTTCATTAAAAGAAAAAGAAATTAAGCGGCATTGGCAAATTTACAGCCAAAAAGACACCGGCAGTGAACGTGTTAAATAAAAATATCTGCAAAAACCAATTGGAATATGTGTTTTATTAACAAAATAAAACTAAAGTAGGTTTCGGGACAGCCTTTACAATATGTTCGTGCGTTACTCGTTCATCAATCAACGACTTGCCGAAGGTCCCGTCTCATTTACGGCGGACATCTGTTTCGAGGAGCGGCCATCCATCAAGCTTTCGTCACTTTTAATGATTAATAAAGCAATTTAGGCACCTTTTAAACGCGACGCCGGGAAGCGATATCGCGCTGAATAATACAAATTGGAAGCGGGGCAATCCGGTATCACCGATCCACTTAACAAGCAACAGCGAAATCTGTCGAACCCACATCAGGCCTCTCCATCTCGTTTACACGATATACGAGATTTAATCAAATAATTCGTAGAATGTTGTTTTTATTTGAATTTATATTAAATTGATTCATTTACCGACACAATATCGCATCGGTAAACTCCTCACCAGACAATTATTTAATTAAATATCGGGACAGATGTTGCGCTAGCAACGAGGCTCGCATCGTCACACATCTTACAGAATGCAAACTAAATTTTCCCACTCTACAAGTTGGGCGTATATTTTTACCTACTAAGATGAAAGATTACTCGGAAAAGCGACACCCAAGTCATCTCAAACCTCGTTAACACGCTTCTTTATGCGCTGACGGCACGTATCTTTTCTGACGGAAAATGTTTCTATTTGCTAAACACTCACGAAAGGAACAAACTACCTCTCCCTGTAATAACTCAATCAGCAACGATCAACCCAAGGGCCCGTCATCGTTGTTTCAAAGGGTACCAATTGATTTATTATTATAAGTTTTATTATCGAATACGAGGGCATATTGTTTTGAATCTTAGAGTTGCTTCCAGAATATACTTTCAACCAACTGCTTCAAACTCACCTAACAGTTTTCTGTTTTATTTCATCTACTGCTGCATGTGGTTCTTTCTTTTGTTTTTAAATAAGTCGTTAGAGTTTGAAAGTTTCTTTTTGAAAGAATCTCTTCCAGTTTTTCTGTTGATTGTTGTCTCCATCTGTATACAGTTATTAGATTCTTTCAATTTTTTGTATCACCACAAAATCTAAATTATGCTTTCATACGTTAGATTGGTTATGTTTCTTTTTGAACGTTAGAAACAGTTGGAGATAATGGTTGGCAAATAAGTAATTTCGGTTTCCACAAATAAATAGCGTTATGTTCGTTTTCAAGGACTTCTGCCCATATTATGATTTGTTTCTTTTCAACATTTGCTACCTGTCACCTTTAGCTTCCGATGGAAGCAAATTGCAGAAATTTTCGACATACTTGAATTGTTTTGTCTCCATAAAGGCAACACAACTACTGAGACTCACATACCTAGAGAACGGTAACAGATACAGCGTCGGGGATGGAAGAATTTCCATCTACGAGCCAAAATCTATCGGATAGACGTATTTTGAACGAGATGCAACCAAAAAAGTTTTTCTTGTCGAAGAAGATTTCTACTTCAAGATACAGGTTTTTACTAACATTTTGAGATCGGATGCTTCCGATAGCCCTGGCGGGTTCAGACTCAGCTTAAAGTATTTGAGAAGTACTGTAGGTCTCTACGACTTACTGTTCCTAGGATATAGTACTATAATATTTCAAAACAAATTCGTACCTGAAATTACCATAATTTGGCTGTAAGGCGAAAACTGTTGGAGATGGATTTTTAGGTGACCAATTTCGGCCATTCTCATTTCTTCCTCAAATTCAAGTGGAATGATTCCAAAAGTTCCACTGTCCTTTTTCGTTGGACTAGATGGTTTGCATTCACGAATCACAAAAATGGCTCCTTTATGATCTCAAATGGCTTTCTTGCTTGGAGATTTATACAACGCCACTGTTCTTTTAAATCTTATATGGTGGTCTTCTCCTTTTCATGTTTCTTTGTCTTTCGTATTTAAATCTGTTAGATTGCGTTCTAATCATTGCTATCTCTTCCTTTAACAAATCATTCATAGTTTGAAACGTGTTCCTTTATTTCGATATGTCTGTCCTTCAAAAATTTTTTTAAAAAGTTATGATTGGTAATTGTGAAATATGCCAGGAAAATAAGTCAAACAAAAATTTCAAAATTCCTCTTATCCAAAGTCATTACTTCCAAGCCCGTGTTGGATGGAACCAAAGAAATTGAGTTTTTCCACAGACGACCGACAGCAGATTTCCTTGGATCAGTGACGAATGATGTTTCTTTAGTACGTCTTCAACTTCTTTCTGGGCGCCTCTCACGTTTCGGAATCCTCCTCTTACTGCGGTCAGGTTCAGAATGTTGTCTTGTTTGTCAAGTCAATGAACACAGTCAAACCGATACGATATTGCTTTGGATGAGTAGCAAACGACAACTGTTATGTAATTATGGTTAACTGGACGCACCTCACGTTTCGAAATATTTCTCTTACTGCTGTCAGGTTCAGAATCATGTTTCCTTTGTCAAATCAAAGTCTTGAGTCTTTCCACAGCTAAACCGACGGCAGATTTCATTGGATGAATGGCAAACGAAATTCCCTAAGAAAGCACAGCTTCGACTCCTTTCTGGACGTGCTTAATCTTTCGGAATCTTGCGTTAATCACCGTCAGGATAAGCATCCTCTTTTCTTCATCGACCCAATAGCTTTAGTCTTTCCGCAAACAAATCGACAACAGATATCCTTGGATGAGTAGGGAACAATGTATGGTAAGTAAACACAGCTTCGACTCCTTTCTGGACGCGGCTGACGTTTCGGAATCTTGTCCTTGCCGCCGTCAGGTTAACAATCTTGTTTTCTTTGTCAAACCAAATAACTTGTGTATTTTCACGCCTAAAGCGACAGTACATTTTCTTGGATGAGTAGCGAACGAGGTGTGTTAAGTAAATACGTCTTCTATTCCTTTCTGGACGTCCCTCACGTTTCGAAATGTTACCCTTAGCGTTATCAGCTTAAGAATCTTATTTTCTTTGACAAAACCAAAGAAATTGAGTCCTTCCACAGCCAAACCATAGGCAGATTTCCTTGGATGAGTAACGAACGACATCTGCTAAGTAAGCACAGTTTCGACTCCTTTTTGGACGCAACTGACGTTTCGGAATCTTGTCCTTAACGTCGTCAGGTTAAGAATCTTGTTTTATTTGTCAAGTCAAAAAACTTTAGCCTCTCCACAACCAAACCGATACAAGTTTTTCTTAGATGAGTAGCAAACGATGTTTGTGAAGTAAATCCTTTATGTTTGGCCCTCACGTTTCGGAATCTTCCTCGTCCTGTTTTCTTTGTCAAGTCAAAGAAGTTGAATCTTTCCACAGCTAACCTGAAAGCAGATTTCCTTGGATGAGTAGCGAACGACATTTACTTCGACTTCTTTCTGGACGCGCCTCACGTTTCGGAATGTTGCCCTTACCACAGTCAGGTTAGAAATTTTGTTTTTCGTCAAACCAAAAAACTTGAGTTTTCCACGGCCAAAGTAACAATACATTTTCTTGGATGAGTGGCGAACGAAATCTGTTAAGTAAGTGCAGCTTCGACTCCTTTCTGGATGAGACTTAAGTCTTTCCACGGCCAAACCGACAGCAAATTTCCTTGGATGAGTGGTAAACGACGTCTGCTAAGTAAATGAAATTTCCACTCCTGCCTGGATGCGTCTGATGTTACAAAATCTCGCCTTTATCGCCGTCAATCAGTTTCAAAATGCGGTTTACTTTGTCAAAGAAAAGAATTTGAGTCTCTACACGATCAAACCGAACTAAGTACAGCTTCGATTCCTCTCTAGACGCGCCTAACGGTTATGAATTTTGCCCTTACCTCCAACAGGTTAATACAACTTTCAATTATATTCAGAGCAAGTAACGCCCGCTTTTACCATCACACTTTTATCGCACCAAAGGACTTGAGACTTTCCACAGCTAAATCGACAGCAGATTTCCTTGGATGAGTGGTGAGCGCCGTCTGCGAAGTAAATACAGCTTCGATTCCTTTCTGGACTTTTTGAAATCTTGGTCTTACGGCTGGTAAGTTAAGAATTTTGTTTACTTTGTCAAACCCAAAAGGTCAAGTCCTGCCACACCCCAACCTATAGCAGATGTGCTTGGATGGGTGGCGATCGACGTCTGTGAAGTAAGTACAACTTCGACTTCTTTCTGGACGTGCCTGACATTTCGAAATCTTGCCTTTACCTCCACCAAGTTAAAATCAGTTCTATCAGAACAAGTACCGCCCCCTTCTAATTGCTTTCACAATTATTTTTGCTTGCTCACTTTTAGATGTGTGGAGTTACATTTTGCGTTCATTAAAAGTATTGCCAATAGTGCTGGCCTTTCAAGACATCACACCATCGAAGGAGAAGGGTACAGTAGAGCTTCGTTTATCCGACATAGTATACTGAGGATTTAGATAATGTAATAAATAAGATTGCACCGGCTTAGCTCTTAATTAACGATATCATAAAAAGCATGAATTTAACAAATTGTATTTAGAAGATTTTTGAAATATTTTACATAAATTGAAAATAGTATGTTGTGTGTGAGGAATTTCTTCTGTTCGATGAATTTCTTGCTATGGATCCCCTCTTAAATTCTCTCTTCGGTGAGGTGAAGCTCTGTTTATTTAATGGTTACTTACACAATATCACATCGGCGAACTCCTCACCACCTAACTGTTTATAATAAAATCGATGACACGTGTTTAGCTAGCTCGAGGCAAACATTTTCAACAACCGTATAAACCGACGTGACAAATTTCTATCATTAAAAATTCTAAAACATGCATTTTTACCCCACTTTTTACTGTGACCATGTGTGTGCATGGATAAATATGCATGTTTTAGAATTTTTAATGATAGAAATTCGTTACCTCGGTTTATACGGTTGTTGAAAATTCTTGCCTCGAGCTAGCGAAACACGTGTCACCGATTTTATTATAAACAATTGTGTGGTGAGGAGTTTGCCGATGTGATATTATGTCAGTAAATTACACCACAGTCCTTGGAATCACCGTCATTAATGGTTACTTCTTTTAAAAACCTTTGGTTTTAAATATAGTTGAAATTTCTATTTTAATTTAATTTTAACTTATTGTTAGTAAAATCGTATTTCGATGGTTTTACGTATTGTTGCTTTTCGGTCGTCAACCAAACATTTATTCATCTTTTTCCGAAACCAGGACGCTTTCCCCCATCCAATGGGTACTACATTTTCTCCGTTGTCCAGGTAACTAGATATTTACTATTTACATAGACGTGACGTTATCACAGAGGTCTAGATTTTTGATGCCCCGCTGTCCTTGATTTCTTATATCCGGTGGTAATTAGGACTTCTTGTGATGTGAAATGAATGTTTGTGCTTAAATAGCTTTCTATCTTTTAATCGATGCTTTTTATAATGATTGATATTTTTATTTCTAGTTACATTTTTTTCACCCATTAAACGTCTCTGGCTAGATTTAAAAAAGCTAACACCCCCAGGGTAACTAAGTCTTTAAAAGGTGGCGTCCGTGGTATTGGAAAAGTATAAATAGAGCCCAACAATAAACAAGATGTCATTTGAACATGGAACGTTCATGACCCTCAAACCCAACCTTTGCTGTAAATTTTGAAATATTTTAATTGCAATTAACGATAGATTATTTACCAATGATGATGGCAATAAATCATGTGACTATTATTATAGAGTACCTTAATATTACAATAAATAGGTCGATATGATGTCGATAAGCGAAAATAATGGATAATAAGGCGAAATTAAGGAAAAATCTATTAAACGTCAAGTTAAGTTATAATCTTACAACAGAGATGTCGAATACGACGGAATGTCGGATAAGCGAAGTCTGATTAAACCAAACTTAACCCTTGAGTTTCTTGCTATTATATGTTTTAATCATGTGTTTTGGTTACAGCATAATTTTTAGGACAACAACTATTCATATTTGATTTGGAGAAGACCCCAACAGTTTCCTTCCCTTATAAATCTCTAGAATCATTATACTAGCGACTCGCTACTTTTTCAAAAAGCCCTGAAGTCGTTGTAAAATCAAATAAATTTACGGCACTGCCATTCTTGACTGACACATTCGATTTTTAACATCAAAGCGGAAGATTCAATTACATCGAGCGCGAACTTGAATGGAAACGGCGAAATAAAGGGGAGCCGTGATTGAAAAATGTACATAGTACATATTACCACCCGTCCATCACCCACACTTAAGTCCTTCATCTCAAAAGCAACGACGCGGTTAGGGTAGTAGCTTCTAGGTCGTCAACTAATTAGATTCGCTTCGCTAGTTGCACCTGCAACCGCCTCTCACTTAACAGACGCCGCCGCCTTCTCCCCGACGGTTCTGATTGACGTCTGCCCCCTTAATATTCAATTACGATGCCGCCTCCAGAGCTATATTCGCCTCGATAATGACATTTGTCCCGCGACGCAGCCGGTAATGGAGAAGATCGTCTTCGCTCAATCTCGAAGCAATTTTCGGTAAAACGCGGCGCCGCCGCGCCGTCTCCGCCGACCGCCGACCGCCTACATCGCGTTTCGCTTGGTCTCTTTTGACGTGCCGTGCCAATTTCCATTCGAAGAATCAATTTGTCTTTGATTGTCAGCCGGCTATAATTCAAATAATGCATAAATGGAAGACGCTCGACGGCTGCGGTTCGATGGCGGAATCTCAGCGCTGCCGGCGGCGAATGCTTTGTCTGCGGAAAGCGGTGCAACCAATTTTCCTATTGTGCACGTCGCGCTAAAAGGAGAACTCGCCGCCGAAGAGCGAATATATTAAATAAGATTAATGTCGTATGCTGTCTCTGGTCTAGGTCTCTTTGGACCGTTGAAGCCGGGCACGGAAGGAATGGGTTCTTACTATAAAAGATTCGAATGATTTCGTAGATTTATGTATCAGTTTGAAGTCAAACCGGTTAGTTCGTTTCCGTCTTTAGGGATTTTTGCTGAAATAAACGCGTTAGAGAACCGGATTTTAAACTGCGAAAATATCGCACGAGGTCTGTAAAATACGTACAAGAAGTTTATATTTTTCTAAGGCCCGGTTTTACCATTAGGAAACCGCCTAGGGACACCACAACAATTGTGCACTTTTCCATCAGACGAAACTGTCCTTGATTTATATAGAATGAATAAAATTACCCTTACCACACCTTTCGGGAAAAAATGCAGATACGTATTTCGGCAACTAAGTTGTCATCCTCAGTGGAAAACTGGGGAATTCAGTATCACTAGCGAATTCGCAGTGAAGTAATACTGACTTCCCCCAGTATTCCACTGAGGATGACAACTTAGTTGCCGAAATACGTATCTGCATTTTTTCCCGAAAGGTGTGGCAAGGGTAATTTATTTTATATATATAACTTTAGCCATAGACTCCATATTCTTATTTCTCCTTCATTTGTCGCTCCTGAACCTTACCGCCCATGGATTTTCTTTTCCGTTTCTGTAATTCATCAAGATGAGGATCGGACGTATATATTATGTATACCTATCATGGTTTTCAAATTCATACCGGCCATGGAAAAACCATGGTCAAAATTGTAACGAACCTGTCATTGCTTTGTTGTTCGTTACATGCAATTTCAAAATGAACTCGTTAAGACACGGCAGTAATAACCAAAGAACTTCAGCGGCCTATCTGAGCCCACCGCTCAAGGAAAACGAAATTTAATAATTTCTTAATTTTTCCATTTTGCAGTTATTTTTAATTCTTCGTTCTTCCTTTCAATAATTATGTAATATTTTTTAAAAATTCCCCCAAAATTTTATCTTTATTGTAAATGATTTTGTCTTTCTTTTTAATTAATTTTTCCATTCCCTCTCAAATTTGTTTTTATTTTGAAAATGTCGTTCTTGTTCCGCCTTTTCTTATATACAGTGTGTCCCAGGATTGACGTTACAAGAGGTGCGATGGACTAAAAATTTCCTAATTTTAACTTAAGACTATGAGATTAAGTTCTGCTTGGTATCAATAGAATTTTAATAATATTTTCAGTTTTTGAAAAACAAGTTGGCCTTAACGGTGAAGAGCAAACTATTTTCTTTTAGGTAACGTACCCTTTTTGTATTTTTGTATTTGAATATTACTAAGAAAAGTTGTTCAGAATGAGACGTAATGGCTCTCTATAAAACTTCAGGAAAATTTGCCTACTTTGATTAAAACGTCATTTGGTATTTTATTTTAAAAATAAAAATACCAAACTATTTTTAACCTTCCTATACTCACGTCAAAATGAAAGACGTATACTATACTATATAAGTCGGTCTCACAGACCGTATGCGTGAGTGTAGGAAGGTTAAGAGCCAAATACAGTTGCGGTCTGCAATTGGCGAAGCTTAATTTCCCCTCACGGATTATTGGCATATATGTATATATGCAAATTGTCCTTATTTTGTAAGCTTTTGCACAGCTACTTGATAGTAGCCCATTAACGCACCTAATTAACTACGTCGTTATATAGAGAGTCCTCCAGATTTTGCTTTATTAATATTTCATTTTCCTTAAATTAAATTCTTTTGATTTAAATTTAATGCTCGTTCTTCTTTTTTTCCTCTTATAGTGTTGAATGTCCAGGAGGGTGGACGCACCTAGCCGTTGTTCCTCGGTCACGTGTTATACCTATCTTAAGGGCGCTAGACTACTGCTTGTTGCACCACCAATTATAGAAAAAAAAGTTTATACGAAAAAGCAGATAAATTATTATTAACATAAAGAAAAAATAGAAAATAATTGAAGAAGAATTTATTTAAAATTATTAATGAAAATGGAAAGATAAAAGGGGAGGAATGGAAAATATAAATTATTATTTATTAATTAATTATTTGGTTAGGAAGAAGAAGTAGTGGATGTTTGATTTCTGTCATACATCCTTCATGTTTGTTTTCTTTTTCTTCGATTTTTCTTTAAAAGAATTTCTTTTTTAATAGTCTGTTTCTTCAACGTTTACTTTTTCACTTTTATTTTTCTATTTTATAGTTATTTGTAATTGTTTATAACTTTTTCCTCTTCGGCAATTTTTTTAAATATTTCCTTAAATATTCGTTATTTTAAATGATTTCGAGGAATATCCAACTGGTAAAAAGAACTGCGAAAAAAACAGACGCAATCTCCAGACAGCCGCCCAAAAACAATCACCAACGAGATGACCGCAACGTTAATTAAGTTAACACAGATTCTGATCGAACTAGCCACTCAACTCAGATGGACGATGATTGAGATCACACCCCGAAAAGGCGGCAACAGTAAAAAGAAGGGCAACGGGAAGTACAACCACAAAAGTGGAGAGAGGGCGAAAAGTTGTCTCAGTTACATGTCATTGCTTCGTTGTTTGTTACATGAAATTTCGAAATGGTCTTCGTTCATCGTCCTCCGGTTTGATTTCCATTTATAATTTCAATTCAAGTCGTCAAATTTTCCATCAATATCAAAGTTTAGTCTGAGCCGTGACTGTAAAAGTCTGAGAAAAGCTCTTGCTTTTCTATCGCATCTGCACCAACGTTTTCGACCTTTTTTATCTTCCACTCGGTGTTAAAATCTTCATAGTATTGTTTACCGCTTGAGTCTCGCAAGGAGAAGGTAAGGCAATCGGATTTTTGTAGTTTTTGATATTTATGGTACGTCTAGTTTGGACCTTAAATAAGAATATTTTGGAGTAGTTCGATGCAACGTTCATAAATTACCGAGATAATCGATGTTGAAGTTTCACTCACCATTTAAATCCACTAGATATAATACGGTTCTCAATTGGACTCGTGGCCTAGTCGATAGTGTTTTGGTGCGATACTCACGAGATCGCTGGTTCGGGTCTCGTCACGGGACATTTCTTTTTCTTCCATTCAAAACGCACCATATGTCTTTTTCATTCTCCTTCTCATATCAAAAATTATGAACAAACTAAATATATGAACTATGTGCAGGAACATTCTTCAAGTACATCATTAAAATGCACAATCGGTTGATAAACAACATTCATTTTGAATTAACTTAACAATAAGGTAATAATAAAAAAATGTTGCTTCCCATGTTTCTATGATAACTATCATTCTGGCCCGTGCCACACTGCGTAAAATGTCGCATACTAGATAATAATAAATAATAGAAATTTTGATTTCCTACCTGACTCCGTTTTTTTTTTTTTTTTTTGAAGAAACCTTATTGTTAATTCAAAATGAATATTGTTTATCAATCGATTGTGCATTTTAATGATGTACTTGAAGAATGTTCCTGCATATAGTTCATATATTCCGCTTGTTCATAATTTTTTATATGAGAAGAAAAATGAAAAAAACATATGGTGCGTTTTGCATGGATGAAAAAAAGTGTCCCGTGACGAGACTCGAACCAGCGATCCAAACTAGACGTACCATAAATATCAAAAATTACAAAAATCCGATTACCTTGCCTTCTCCTTGTCAGTTAAATTCGCGTGTGACACAATCTACGAGAACCTATGGTAAAGTAGATAACTTCACTTCCTTTCTTTAATATTTTGAAATGTCATTTTGCTTGCATTAAATTGTATTCCATATACGTGTTGAGCACGTGTCCGTGCAGGGATTATCCGACCGCTTCGTATAGCTGCTTTTGCATTTTCTTCGAGCATTGTTGTAGATGATCGTTCGTTTACGAGCACGCCATCCTTGCCGTTTTCTGCATTTCAGGGTGTCGTGATTTCGATGTAGTTTAAGATTAATTTGATAAACTTTGCTATGATTATTATCTTCGTCGTTATATTTTCCTTTAAACTTGTAATATTATCTTTTAGAAAGGCAGCCAAGAAATGTACAAGGAGAATTTTAGAAACAGTCTAATTGCACAAAAGTTGGTATCTGAAGCAAGCCATTTTGTATCGGCTAGCTTACGGCTACCTCCTTGCGTAGTTTCCGAAAAAAGGGGTTACATTGGATTCTACTTCTTTTTTCGCCGATGTTGTTGGTTTCTCCTTTAAAGAATGCGATTTCTGCTTTTGAGCCTTTATAGCCTCTCCAAACTGATTCACAAAACAGTATAAAGAAAGTCTTTATCTATAGACCTTCTGGCATTGGCTCATCACACGCTTTGACAAGCTTTTTTAGTTCATTGTAGGTCAAAAGAGTTGGAAGATTCGATTACGTTTGTCTTCCATGCCTTGTAAAATCGTTCGTTTGGTTTTTCTTGCATCTCGCGCAGCTTTAAATTTCTACTTTTCCATTAGTAATTTGGCAGTAACATTCCAAAGGACTTTTACTGTACTTCTTTATATATTCCTCACGATTTCGCTGTCTTATATTAAGGGCCCGATTTTTCAAAATAGAAGAAAGTTCGTATACTGGAGTCTCTCTTTCGGATGTGGGCAAAATGACATAAACTGTCTCCAGACACTGTCCTTGTTCTCTTTCGTATTTTTGAGTGTAATTCTAATGGCATTATCGTCAATTCCTCGTTCTGGGATATTCCCAAATCGATTCATGGCATTCAAAAGATTTTCTCTTTTTGACTTTGATGTCCTGGTTGCAACAATGTCATAGCAACGTGGAATTTGCACTTTAATTATTTAAATTTCCAATTAGTAATTCAGTACCTATTGCATAGTTACAAAAATGTATTAGTGAAGTATCCTTTAGAAAGCAAAAGAAATTTCTTTCCCAGCGGCTCCAGGTACCCTTTTATCGGCTCTGATTTTTCTTAACGTTTATTTCAGAAATTTCTGACCATCGCATCGTCTGAGAACATTACTTTAGCCTCGTAGTCGCTCACATCTGGTATCAATGACTTTTTCACCATCCATTCCTCAGAAACATGACCGTGTAAATGACGAGACGTTAACATCAAATACTGCGAACATCTCAAAATTCGAAATAAGTTTCTACCCCGGCATTACTCTTTCTTCTTGCCTACTACAAACCGCAGAAAACAATTACGAGATCTCTCGACGATAAGAGCCATAATAAATAACGCTATCCTCGTTTCTTTTTCCGCAGCCTCTTTGCATTAACGATGATGGATCGTTCGCATCTCTCTCTCTCTCGCCGTCGCTTCTTATTCGCGAGCATAACTCGTTCCTCGATCGCGTTCTCTTCTCCGTCGTTTTCTATCCGGACGCGCGAACATCTCGTTTCGAATGGAAATCCATCTCGGTTCGCGGAAAATATGAAAGCGAAGCCGGGTAGAAGGAGAGTGATGGAAAACGGAAGCTGCCACGGTAACGCCGGATAAAGTGTTTAATTTAACGGTTCCGATCTAATTTTGATTTTCACTTATTGACAGATGTTGCGCGTTTTGCCGGATTCCCTTCGGAATCTCCGGAATTCGGAATCGCTTCCCGTACGTCTTCGTCGCTTTCGAATTGAATATTTGAGAATTTTCGAGCTACGTTCTTAAATAACTCCCGCGATAAAATCGATCGCGTACGTTTGTCGTGACAACGAGAGAAAGGTGCGGTAGTAATTTAGAACGCTGTTTTTGCAAAAAAAGTTGGAATGTAGCAGCAGTTACTCGTCATTGCCGTATAAGCAATGTACTTAATTATCGGAGAGGTGGTACATTACACAAATTAAATTTTGTTTACACTGAGTTACAGGATTATGAGTCATTTACGAACTTCATGAGAGAAAGGTAATATAATTGGTATAATCGTAATCACAATAATCATAATTTCTATTAACGATGTAAGCTACAAAGTACATGTGGAGCGTCAAATATCATAGACAAATATGTATACAATAAAAACATATAAAAGGTCATTTACAGGATACAACTTCAGATTGCTACAATAAACCTTCTGAACAAACCTTCTTTTCAATTCTAGTTGTTTGTCACAGTTGGTTTTTACTTCCCCAATCTTTCTAGATAAGAAACTATTTATTTATCATCTTAAATTCCCTAATTACCCCCAGTTGTTTCCAAGAATACCGGATTTAATGTGTTTATGCAATAAACAGTTTTCAAGAATGTCATAAAGGATTTATGAAAATTGCGGTATAATTGGTATTTAAGGTTTACTTTCCAATAATAATAATAATAATAATAATAATAGTACTATTCTTTTATTGTCATTGACTTTACATGAGGTATAGACATTGTCAAAGTATAATACAAAATGTAACACACATAGTATAAGACATAATAACAATCTAACTTCAAATAAAACACTAATACAGTCCTAAAATATATCTCTAACAGGAAATCTTAAGTACTTTTTGAATCTTTTGCAAGACTCAATATTTCTCACCTTGTCAGGTAAAGTATTAAAAATCTTGGCAAATGAATAGCCCGGAGATTTTTCAAATATACTAGAGGTATGGTGTTTCAATCATATCATATCATATCATCATATCATATTTATTTAATCCTTTGGACTACAATGTAGCATTGGACAAGTCACTAGTATATGTCATATATACAAAAACATAAGCATAATACTTCTTCTTCTTCTACTCGTTAATCCTTATGCCTTTCAGCGTCGGATTATTTTTGGATCTTACGACGATTTAATCCATTCTTTCCATCGTGTCCGGTCTGTACTCATTCTTCTCATTTCTGCTATGGTCTTCCCTCGCTTTCGTCCTAATTCGTTGATTCTGTCAATCCATTTTTTCCTTGGTCTTCCCTTTTTTCTTCTCCCGTTATTTTTGGCTTCTATTATTTTTTTGTCAAACTGTTTTGCTTCATTCTAATTATGTGGCCGTACCAATTCAGTTGACATTTTTCAATTCTTTTTAGTATATCTTCTTGATTTATCATATTCCTTATCTGTTCGTTTTCTATTCTGTCCATTTTTGTTTTCCCCACGATCTTTCTCAAAATTTCATTTCCATAGTTGTTATTTTGCTTTCGTGTTTTTGCTGTATTGTCCAGGACTCA
The DNA here is from genome assembly GCA_038088585.1 of Chrysina gloriosa. Taxonomy (NCBI): domain Eukaryota; kingdom Metazoa; phylum Arthropoda; class Insecta; order Coleoptera; family Scarabaeidae; genus Chrysina; species Chrysina gloriosa. The sequence continues at coordinate 15,944,297 of CM076087.1, read as the reverse complement.
CTTGTGTACATTATTGTGGGTGCTACTACTGCATTGTATACTATCTGTTTGATCTTGGGTTCTATTTCTTTTTCCAAAGATGGTTTGATTCAGAGCATAGTATATGTTTGTGGCTTTCCGTCCTCTTTTTGCTATGTCTAGATCAATTTTTCCATCCTTCGATATAATAGTACCTAAATATTCGTATGCGTCGACAATTTCTTCTTGTTTATCGTTTATTTTAATTATTAGATTACTGGCTGGCTCTTTATTATTTATCACCATTAGTTTGCTTTTTTCTACGTTTATTTTCATCTTCATCTTTTCTATTTCTTCTGTCCATATTTTTGTTAATTTTTCCACTTTCACATAACTGTCAGCTATTAGTGCCAGATCATCGGCGTACAGTAATGCATCCACAGCTACAGGTTCCAGTCTGTTATATCCTAACAGTGTCTTCACAGTTTCGGTGCGTTTCCTCGTATTTTGCAGGATTCTGTCCATTACTATAATAAATATTAATGGACTTAAGCTGTCTCCTTGTTTTATTCCCACTTGCATTTCAAAATCTGCTGATCTTTTGCCATTCACTTGTACTATCCCCCTAACCTGACAATATAGACTATTGATTATTTGGCGCGTTTTTCTTGGAACCTCTAGTTTCTCTAGACAGATATCTATACTCCCTCTATCTACTGTATCGAAGGCTGCTCGCAAGTCTATGAAATTGAAGTAGATTTCCTCCCCTGTCTCGATTTTACGTTCAATGATGCTTTTAATTATGTGGATATTATCGTTCGTTTGTTTCCCTTTTCTATAGGTTGCTTGTTCTTCTCCCAGTTTGTCTCCTACTAAATGTGTAAGTCGTTCCGCTATTATTTTGGTATAGACCTTAAAACATACTGTCGATAGGGATATTGCCCTATAGTTTTCGCACTGACTTATATATGGGAGTGATGAGGTTATTTTCCCAATCCGCAGGAATTGTGTCCGTTCGCCATGCCTTACAAAATATGTCAAGGATCCACTCCTTTCCCACCTGTCCGAGCCATTTTACCATTTCCGGTTCTATATTATCCGCACCGCAGGCTTTTCCTGTTTTTATTCTTTTTAGGGCTTTCTCTACCTCTTCCATATTTATCTCTTCAAGTTCTTCATTATATTCATTTCGTGTTCCTGATTCTGGCAATAAATCTGTATGATCTCCGGCATCTGTGAATTTTTTCGTGAAGAATTCTTTCCATATTTCAAGTATATCTTCTGTTCTTGTTTTTAGTTAATTCGCGGTATTTCTAATTGGTTTTATTTCTTTCTTTTTCTTTCCATTCATTGATCTTATTAGGTTCCAAAATTTCCTGTTATTTGTTTTATATTCCTCATTAATATCATTTCCAAAATCTTCCCAGCTTTTCTTTTTCGCTTCTTTGATTCTCTTCTTAACTTCGTTTCTTATTTTAACATATTGTTCTTTGTATTGCTGTTCCTTTGTTAAAACATATTTTCTCCACGCATCTTTTTTCTTTTTGACTTCCTTTTGTATTTCCTTAGTCCACCATTTTGTTCTTTTCTGTTCTTTCCTGTATCAGATTTGACCACATACTTCTAGTGCAGAATTATAAATAATTTCCTTGAAAATTCTCCACGTCTCTTCTAGTGTCATTTCTTCCTGGCAATGTCTCTTTAGTAAATCATTCGTTTTCTGTTGGTATTCTGCTCTTTTCTTCTCGTTTCTTAATTTGCTGATTGCTATTTTATGATACTCAGCTATTTGTTGTTCTGTGTTAATTTGTTCTTGGAGTTCTGCCGTTAGCAATCTATGTTGAGTTCCCATTTCAGCCTCTTTTTGTGTCTTTATGTTTCGTATATTAGTTTTCATACTTTGGGTATAGACTATGTAGTCTATTATACTCTTCGCGTTTCTCTCTTCCGCGACAAAGGTGTATCTCTCTTCCAGTGGTTGCTCCCAGAAACCGTTCCGTATTAGGAGATCATTACGTATACAAAAATCAATCATTTTCCAACCATTTCCGTTTAACGTTTCTTCTCCATATGCTCCCAAGCAGCCCAGTCCCTTATTTGTATCATTGCCCACTCTACCATTCCAGTCCCCCATTAATATTACTTTTGAGTTTGTCTCTCTTATTTCATCCAGCAGTTCCTGCAGTTTTTCATAGAACTCCTCCGTTGTACTTCCATCTGTTCCTTCTACTGGTGCATACATCTGTATGATGTCAACCGATTCCTTCTCCAATTTTATTCTCAAGCGCATCAACCTTGATGAGAGTGATTGATGTATAGTTACTCTTCTATCCAGTTCCTTTGTTAACAATATCCCTACTCGACCACTCGACCACTCGAAGCACTGTGTTTTACCGAGAGCATGTTCACCGTATGCTTTGACAAGCATTCTATGCGACTCTGCAGCAGTTTTCTTTAAATGGTAACAAAAGATTAATGCTGTCCGCAAACCGTAGTTATTAGGCTCGAAACTTGACATGTTTGAGGTTATAAAAATATATACTAGTGTACGGAACGTGGGTTAATGTTTGTTGACACTCTTCGTCAGCTGTTAGAAGAAGACTATGGCTATGTAACAGGGGTCTTATGGTGATTAAACTGAACGAAGGCACCATCTAAGAGGAATCGGAGAATATAAACGGAACTTAAGTCCATTGGTGCTGTCACAATGTGATACAATTTTGTGTGATAAAACTTGTGATAAACGGGTATTTATAGTTAACATTGTGAAATATAACTTAATTTCAAGAAAAATTATTTAGTTTTAATTCTTCCAATATAAAGTTCGGGGACCACTATATCTGACGTCTTCGGGTATTGCAGCTCAATACGTTTTCTTTTCAAACCTTCAATAAATGTTCAAAAAATCGTATAAACTCGTCCCTTATTTTGCTAAATATAGAGGAACGATGAAATTACGATCATACATCCAAAAAGGACAAAAATTTTAATTCCGTAACGTACGCCTCCTTGACATATTATTCAAGGAGGTGTTTTTCTCTCACAAACCATTTTGAAACAAACAAAAATGATAAAATTTACAAAAATCGAGCTATATAACAAACTAAAACTCCCATCTATTGTCGATATACACTATTGGTTATAGGTATTGTAACGATATTTTTCCTTTTTGACCGTTGTTTCTGTCGGAGTTCCTTACCGCTGCCTATCTTTTCCTGTGTGCTGTCTTTTAAAAGAAAGTCGCCTCGACGGGCACCGTTGGCGTGAAGTGTGTGTCCCTGTCTTATCCTGTTTAATCTAATAACGTATACTAATATATTTGGCTGTTCAGAATGCCTAAGTGTACTTGCTGCAAGGTTGCTGATGAATCGCATAAATTTGTGAATTGCTGTATTTGTAACAAGCCATTTAAAATTGATTGTGTTGACGTCTCCACTTCGGAAGCGCGCAAAATTCATTTGAATTCTGGCATTGCATGGACATGTAAAAGCTGTTTGAAATACGGTAATGACTTGAATAGTCTGAAATCTATCTTAGCTGCGCTTCAGGACGATGTTAGGGTTCTCAGGGAGTCAATTCTTGAGTCGTCTTCATCCGGATCTCTTATTGATACTGAACGTATCATTCAAGAGGTTCAGGACCGCGATCAACGTAAGAATAACATTGTTATCTTTGGGTCTACTGAGATTGCGTGCAAGAATAATAACGACCAGATTGCTGTTGACGTTGGCATGATAAGTGAAATTTGTTCCTCGTTAGAAATTAATGACACTAATCTAAAGGTTTCCAGACTCGGTAGATTCGATGCCTCCCTTACTAATCGCTCTCGTCCAATCAGAGTTTCGTTTTCTTCTAGTTCTTCTGTCTCCATCGTAATGCGAAATATTTCCAAATTAAGAACTATGCCGAAGTTTTCGAAATTATCTATATATCGTGATCGCACACCAATGCAGCTACAAATCCATAAAAATGCTAAAGCTGAATTGAACAATCGTTTGAAGAATGGTGAATCAAATTTAAAAATTAGGTATATTAAAGGTATACCTACAATTGTAAGTTCTTTAAACTAAGTAGCTCCAACGGTACTCCTATTACACTTGATGTTTACTACCAGAATGCCCGTGGTCTGAGAACAAAAACTCATTCATTTTTTAAGGCTGTTTGTGAGTCTCATTATGATATAATTGTTATTACCGAAAGTTGGCTTGATCATTCGATTTCCAATTCTGAATTGTTACCTCCTTCTTATACTGTTGTCCGATGTGACAGACAATTTGATGTAATTAATCGATCTACGGGTGGTGGTGTTTTTGTTGCCCTCTCAGATGAAGTAATTGTTGAAGAAATTATTGATACTAGTTTAATTTCTTCTCTTGTTCCTTTAATTGATTTAGTTATTTGTAATTGTAAATTTAATTCAATTTCCTTTTATCTTGTAGCTGTGTATATTCCACCTAATATTCCCCACCAGGATTTCGATCTATTTTTGATATTTTGGAAACTATTTTGCTTGATAAACGAGTGCTTTTAATTGGCGATTTCAATTTGCCAAAGTTTGAAATCAATCCCTTGTCCTGTACTAAATGTTGCACCTTTAAATATTTTTGTGGTCTTCTTAATTTAATACAATTTAATAATATTACTAATTGTAACAATCGAGTTCTTGACCTTGTTACTGGAAATTTCAATTCTGATATTGTTGTTTCACTTGAAAATTTTCCACTTGTTCCTGCTGATATGTATCATCCTCCATTATCTATTTCCTTGCCGTTTTCTGTGTCTTTTAACAATCCAACTGTGTTTCCTTCTAACATAAACATTCGGTATAATTTTCGCAAAGCAAATTTTCATCAGCTCTATAATGATCTTTTAAATGCTGATTGGTCTTTCTTGGAAACTTTTACTGATGTCAATTGTGCTCTTGAGAAGTTTTATAATTTTCTTTATAATATTTTGGATAAATCCGTTCCTAAATTTTCATCCTCCTCCAGAAAGTCTAAATATCCAGTGTGGTTTTCTAATAATATAGTTACCAACTTGAAATTGAAGGAATACTATAGGCGTAAATGGAAATCTACACATAATAATTACTTTTATAATGAATTTAGAAGAGTTAGAAGTATTTGCAAAACTGATATTGCTTTGGCCTACTCCACTTATCTCGCACAGGTTGAGGAATCTATAAAAATCGACCCAAAAAATGTATTTCAATATACTCATGCCAAGCAAGGGACTACACGCATTCCTAAAGTTTTATTTCGTAATGGTACCCGTCTGGAATCACCCCAAGGCATTGTTGATGCATTTGCCAATGTGTTCTCGTCTATACATATTATCAGCACTGATTCTTGTTTTAATAATGAACATTCCAATCATGTTCCTTTTACATTATTACCTGTTACGGAGGAGGAGGTGGTCAAGTTAATGGCCTGGTTTCCACAGAGACATATTTCCGGCGATGATTTAATTCCGAGCTTTCTTTTGCACGATGCAAGGATTGCATTTGGAAGACCATTGACTTTCATTATAAACTTAGCAATTAAAACTTCTACTTTTCCGACCGCTTGGAAGCGTGCAAGAATAAGCCCCGTATTTAAAAAGGCGATAATACACATGTGGATAATTATAGACCTATATCTATATTGTCTAACTTTGCTAAAATTTTTGAAAGTATCATATACTCATGTGTATGTTACAACACTAAATCATACATCTCACATTATCAGCACGGCTTTGTTCCCGGGAGATCTACAGTTACGAACCTTGTGTCGATTTGTCAACATATTGGCGAGGTACTTGATGCTCGTGGCCAAGTCGACGTCATTTACACGGACTTTAGTAGTGCCTTTGATATTATCGACCACGGAATTCTACTTGCCAAATTATCGTCTTTAGGCTTGAGCACTTCCTTATTATTGCTTATAAAATGTTATTTAAGCAACAGATCTCAGTATGTTTTTTATAATGGATTTAAATCATTCGAATTTCTGCCCACATCAGGAGTTCCGCAGGGATCACATTTGGGACCTCTCTTATTCATATTATTTATTAACGATTTGTTAACATCTATAACTTGTCCGGTACTGGCTTATGCGGATGACCTGAAAATATATCTGCCTATTGCAACTTGGGATGATGTCAATCGCCTGCAACATGATTTGGATTTGATTGCTCGGTGGTGTTCTACACATAAATTAAAATTGAATGTCAATAAGTGCTGCTTTGTTTCGTTTACAAGAAAGAATAATTTCATTAATTCTACTTATAATATTAATAACTTCATTCTTAAAAAAGTTGATATTGTTAAAGATCTTGGGGTCTTCTTTGATTCCCGCTTAACCTTTGCTACTCATATTAATAACATTTGCATTTCTGCGTCAAAGGCTTTGGGATTTGTTTTACGCACCTGCAAGTTTTTTCGTAATACATCTTTACTTAAGACTATGTTCTTCGCTTTTGTTGTAACAAAGTTGGAATATGCTTCGCCTGTCTGGTCGCCACACTATATTTACCTGCAATTATCCTTAGAGAAGATACAAAGGCGATTCTTGAAACACTTATCCTTTAAAATGGATGGGATTTACCCGGAGCGTGGTATGGATTATGGACTGCTTTTGCAAAGACATGGTGTCCGGTCCTTGGGACAGCGCAGAGAAATTCATAGTGCCAGATTTATGTGGAGACTTGTTCACGGCTTAATTGACTCCCCGATTTACTTTCCCGTATTAATTTCCTTGTACCTCGTATTTCCTCTCGTTCCTCGCTTACATTTGCATTACCCTTCCCTAGAACGAATTTGTTACTCCATTCATCTCCTATCACATCAATGGGTCGTATTGCAGATTTGTTATATTCTGATATTTTCTACAACACAATTAATCAATTTTATTAGTTTTACTTTTTCTTTTTGAATTATATTTCATTTCATTTCTACGCACATAGTAATATTTGTAATTATGAATCTTTAATAATGTATGTATGTTGTTCTATATATAATTTGTCCTGTAAATGGTTAGCCGTTGGACAATAAAGCTATTATTATTATTATTATTATTATTATTATTATTATTATCTATCGCCCTTTCCCCGTGAATTTGATCCTTTAGATTAGCCCCATTCGCAGTTTTACTATTTAAATTTGCATAGCAGACAATAAATTATTATTCCTGCCAGCGCGACGCCATTCCTTTCAGTTTCGAAATGCAGACTCTCGCAGCTCGCGCTAATGAAATAAGTGTAATTTACGAAAATCCATCGCGGAAATTCGCTCCTTCTAGAATAGAGCGTCGGTGTCTAATTGGAATTTTTCATTCTAATTTACGAGGACTTTATTTAATGAAGACGGGCCATTTGTAATTTTAATTGTCGTCCGACGACATAGAAGTTGAACGCTAAAAACCGGCCATAATTGGAGATAATATCGCTAATAATAATTGTGCTTGTCACTACGTTAGTAGTTGTCTTGGATAATGTGGAAACGATGAACTTTCCAGGAGAACAAACTAAATTACTACAAGATTGAAAGCGTTTTGGTAATTCTTCCAAAATCAATTTTTAGGACGTTTTAGTCCTAAACCCACAAGTAGATAGATGCGAACGTAAATCCGGATATCCGAACATCAGAAAACCTTTGTAGATAAAAAATCTGACTCCATATTTGCAAATCATTGTTTAGAAAATAACCACAATTTTTAATAATAATTTTGATATACTTCATATTCAGGAAAAAGGTAAAAAAGAGTTAATGGAAATTAATAGATTTAATAAATTAGGTTTAACTTCAAACGACCAAACAGGTGTTTGTCACTCCCCCTCCTAGCACTACATTTCTAAATTTATACCTGTTATTGTTTTGTATATAAGTAGTTGCTACCGACCGTTAAGGCTGGAGTTTACCTAAAATAAATTTCTAATTTTTGTATATTAAGTTGCCTACTAACAAAATGTGACATTACGCTCATTTTCAATAACGCAACAGTGTGAGAAAACGAGACGTTCTTGCTAGAAAAGGATAAACATAGTGGACGGGATGGCTATCCGTGTTTGACTCATTCAAAAATATACAACTGGTGTTCACTGTAGGCCCTCCTCAAATTACCAATTAGTGATACTGTAGGAAAACTGAAGTATAAAATCGCAAGTTGTTTATCTATAAGTTCATTAGCAAATTTTCGTTCAGTCTTGATTGTTCGTAATTTTTGTTATTACATTTAAATTTTAAACAATGGGAAATGGTAAACGTGGTACGTATTTGCCCAGACCAAAAAGTCACAAGAAACAGTTGAAACGGGCACGTTTAGCAGAACGTAGAAATGTTGACGAATAGAGATTGCGACTTATTCGGAAAAAGAAGCAACATTCTTTGAGAAATTTAAAAGTGAAAATCCAGAAGCAATACAAAAATTAACTGTAGTCCAAAGAGACAACACTTTATGGAAAACGATGAGGATCAAAGGATTAACTGCATCCAATTTTGGTAGAGTTGCAAAACTAAGAAAAACCACTTCAACAGCGAACACAGTAAAGGTTCTACTTTATGAAGACTTTTTGGATTTGCGGCAACTCAGGACGGCATACAAAATGAAAGCAGAGCATTGGCCGAATTTGAAAAAATGTCTGGCTTAGAAATAAGAAGCTGTGGTCTTTTTATAGACCAGAAACATCCGCTTTTAGCTGCATCTCCTGATGGCTTAGTAGGTGACAACGCCATTATTGAAATAAAAGGCCCTTATAAATCAAGGATGTTAACATCGAAAGAAGCAACAGAAAATAAACTTATAAAATATTTGATTATTGATAACAGCGGTCGCCTGCTATTAAAAGATAATCACCGCTACATGCACCAAGTACAAGGTTAATTGAACATAACCAATAAAAATAAATGTTACTTTGTTGTATGGACGCCAAAAGGGTTGCTTTATCAAATTATATACAAAGATGAACATTTTTGGAAGAAGCAACTTCCCAAACTTATCACTTTTTATAATATATAACTGAACATAAACACTTTCTGACACGTGTTAGTGTATTAGATGAGTTAGAAATCAAAAATGTAAGATATTAGGCTATACCTTCCCAGCAGGTATTTATTTGATGCAGGTAGTCGTTTCGGAAGTGTCCGGCGCGCTTAGGGAAGAAATTTCAAAGAAAAAGGTTTTTTCAGGTAATAAACTTTTTGCCCCATGTTCTAGAAGGGTCAAAGCATCTATTAGCCAATAAAAAGAAATCGATTTTCTGGTGTATGTATACATATTCCACGCGTTCATGTGATTACACGTACAAAATCTGATGGTCTAATACCACGTTAATATGTATCTGAGGGCTAGTGATCTACTCTAGTTCATACTCCTGATGAAGTTACCAAACGGTGACGACATATAGAGGTTGAACAAATGAGACTTTTTATTTCACGGACCGACCCCCCAATAGAGTTTTTCGCTCGATTTTATATATTCTACTATATATATATATATATATATACAGGCTGTCCCAGACTTCACTCCCCAGGCTTGTAACTTCGTTATTGTTAACAATACATAAAACAAAGTATATATATTCTTAAATGGGAGGAAATTCTCTATACGATAGGAAAAACCAATTTACAAAAAGTGCGTTAGTGTAATGACAGCTATATTCAACTTTTTTTTTTTCAAATAGCACAGTACACTTTTTTTTAATATTCAGATGGTATCCTTTATTCTCTTTATAGCCATATAAATTAATATGGGCCTTACATGGGAAAATTTTCGAAAAAAACTTGACCTAAAGGTTGCCATGCAAAAAATTGTGGTTTATAGTGTTTATCTAGTAGGCGATGAAATCAACAGCTTTCTACAAAGAAAAATGTGTTTTTATTCGAATAGCAATTAAATGTATGCTATCAACTATATCTAATAAATACAAAGGTTTATTTTCAATGTATCCACATTTATAAAAGGCATTTATTAAAAAAACGCATCTTTGAATAAATTTTCACTTGAAGTTATATTCAGTTCAAATCAAATTATTTAACAATGGCACTTATAAAATTATCGAGATAAAAGCTATTAAATATTTTATCAACTGTCGTTAACAAAGAAAATATCAAGTAGGTAGGTACATGTGCTATTCGGACGAATAGCATGCTGATTTTCAATTGTTTTCTAAACAAAATTCTGTCACTTTATGTTGTTAAATTCATTGAAGTTATTATTATTCCTTGTATTTTGATAGAATATGAATTATTCGAATTCCGAAAAGTGCGATATGATGTTAGTGTATGGTTTGTGTGGAAGTAATTCGGGGTATCCTGAGAGAAGACATCCTGATCATAAAACGTTTAAAAATTTGGAAAACAATCTTAGGGAGCATGGATCTTTTGTAATAAATAAAAGTATACCGCTTCCTAGGAACATACATGCTGCTGATGAAGGACATACGGTAGCTGTTCTTGCTTATACGGAGGTCAATCCTACATCTTCCTTAAGAGAAATAGCCGCAAAGTGTACTATTTCAAAATCGTCAGTGCAACGCATTCTAAAACGAAATCATTATAAAGCATACAAATTTAAGCGCATACAGAAGCTTCACCCCGGAGATTCAGAGAGGAGCCTTGACTTTATTGCATGGGTTCTAGTGCAAGTATGATCACCAACCTGATCTTTTGAGACAAATAATGTGGTCTGACGAAAGTAGATTCCATAACAATGGACTGGTTTCAACACAAAATTGCAGATACTGGTCCACATAACAGCCACACTGGCTGAGAGAAACGAATAAACAATGCGTTTTTTCAATAAATGTTTGGTGTGGAATTCTTGATGGGCGTTTAATAGGGCCACATTTTTACGATGGGACACTAACTGGCAATCGCTATTTACATTTTCTAGAAGAGATATTGCCAGAACATATGGCAAATGTACCTCTTCATATAAGGCAAAATATGTTCTACCAACAAGATGGTGCTCCAGCACACAACAGTGCGATCCTACGAAATTATTTGGACACTAATTTTCCTCGACGATGGATGGGAACACATGGCCCGGTGGCATGGCCAGCTCGCTCTCACGACCTCACGCCGTTGGACTATTTTCTGTGGGGTTACTTGAAGGAACGTGTTTATAAGGTAGCCGTCATAAATGTGGATGACCTAAAAGGCAGAATAAGAGAGGACTGTGCAAACATTTCCATGCACACTTTATTAGAAGCGACAAACAAACATGTTCTGCATCATCTAGAGATATGCTCTAATAATAATGGAAGCAATTTTGGACAATTTTTATAATAATTTGTAATTATTGCTCATTAGTTTTGTAATTATTAGTTAATTAATTGCATTTCGAATAAAAACACATTTTTGTTTGTAGAAAGCTGTTGATTTCATCGCCTACTAGATAAACAGTATAAACCACAATTTTTTGCATGGCAAACTTTAGATCAAGTTTATTTCGAAAATTTTCCCATGTAAGGACCATATTAATTTATATGGCTGTAAAGAGAATAAAAGGTACCATCTGAATCTTAAAAAAAAGTATACTGTGCTATTTGAAGAAAGAAAGTTGAATATAGCTGTCATTACACTAACGCACTTTTTGTAAATTGGTTTTTCCTATCGTATAGAGAATTCCCTCCCATTTAAGAATACATATACTTTGTTTTATGTATTGTTAACAATAACGAAGTTACAAGCCTGGGGAGTGAAGTCTGGGACACCCTGTATATGTATTTTTATGTTTATATATATTTATTATCCGACGCTGAAAGGCATAAGGATTAACGAGAAGAAGAAGAAGAAGATATATATTTATTTTATAATCTTTGTTTGTGAATTTGCTTGTATGTCTCTTGACAATGCACATGTTTGCTCTGCAAATCGATTGCAAATAAATTTTTATTTATTTATTTATTTATTTATTTAAATCTTAATCAAGTGGCAAAAAAGTCGTAAGTATAACGACTGATATTGCTGTGTGCAATTTTAATGATGATCTGACAAATATTCTACGAAACGTGAAAGCTTTGGAGATGAGATTGACGTCATGATGATCAAGCACGCCGAGCTGTCTTTAATAGATGCGGCAAAAGAGACATGCTGTAGGATACAATTTTCGAAGAAAAAGAATGACGAAGAGTATTTGAATATGGAAGGGCAGCTTTATGGCCCTGGGAGAGCAGATTAATGATAAGACATTTTAAGTAGTTGAATTTTTCATACTTCACGTCTATAACACATTTCAGAACTTTAAACGCGTTCTCCTCGAAATACGATTCTTCAAAATGACACGCAGCACAATTCCAACCATTTTTATTCTATTCATTCGAACTTTTGACCATATCTTTAATAAAACATTTTGATGTGAAATACGTACGGCATTCTGGGTAAGATAATTTGAACATTAGTTATTAGCAAATGATTGCCCTTTTTTGTCGAAAATTGAATGTTTTACTTGATATACTCGCCAATCACACAGATATCAACATTTTCAAAATATCCTATAACCTAATACTAGCTATAACCATGTAGATTACGTAATTTTTTTATTATTATTCCGGATTCAAATTTGCAACAGCTACCCTGCGCTTGAAATTCAACGTCGCCGTTTCTTAATATTTGTTAATTATAATTTTTGCTTAATACTTAAATATATGCTTAATAACATTCTCGAATATTATTGTCCTATCACCCCTTCTTCCAACAAAAAAAAAAAAAAAAAAAAAATTGGCAAGAAAACGCTTTTTCAGGCTGTTACACTGGTGTAACCACTCATTCTGCTCAGCTGACTCCACATTATCATCTTCTTCGATCGATTTTAAGACATAAAATTCGAAGCGTTTGGTGGTTTAGAACTGAAATTTCTGAAAAAATTAATATGTTCTAAATTAGACGAAATTCTGTGTTTTCGAAGATGTAGAATACGACTATGACGTCAAAACTCGTGATATTTGCTTCGTTTGGGTGCTAGAGCTTACCGGAGCGATTCGTTGAGAACCACTTTTGACTTTCTCATTGAATATTTCCTCAATGAACCATCTCTCGAACCCGAAATTATTTTATCCCTAATCTACACGATAAGACCTTTAATTTGATGTGTAATAAGTTGTACTTCCGACCATTTCGATTTTCTTCGAAATTTCAAGGGGTACCCCTTTAAAATTTCAGAAAAAATTAATATGTTCTAAATCAGACGAAGTTCTGTGTACAGATGTTTACGAAGGTGTAGAATACGACTTTGACGTCAAAACTCGTGGTATTTACTTCGTTTGGGTGTTACAGCGTACCAGAGCGATTAGTCCAGAACCACTTTTCAATTTCTCATTGAATATTTCCTCAATGAAAGTCTCTTGTACCCGAAATTCTTTTATCCCTAATTAGCACAAGAAGAGCTTTAATTTGATGTGTAATAAGTCGTACTTCCGACCATTTCGATTTTCTTCGAAATTTGAAGGGACACCCCTTTGAAACTTTAGAAAAATTAATATATTCTAAATTAGACGAAATTCTGTGTACAGATGTTTTCGAATGTGTAGAATACGACTTTGACGTCCAAACTCGTGGTATTTACTTCGTTTGGGTGTTAGAGCGTACCAGAGCGAATATTTCCTCCGTCTCCCGTACCCGAAATTATTTTAACCCCAATTTGCACGAGAAGAGCTTTAATTTGATGTGTAATAAGTCGTACTTCCCACCATTTCGATTACGGTTACGCTTTCGCTTACGGTTACGTTTACGCTCGAACTGGTCCGGCGTCCCTTAAGAAGTATTCACTTCAAAAAAGAAAGCGGTGTCGTAGGAATAAGAGCTAATATTCCGACCTAAATTAAATTAGAAACAACGTAGCAAGAGTAACAAAATTATCGCACGTACATACGTCGTCCATCTGAATATGTATGAAAATGCCTGCCTCAATTCCGACCATTACTTTTAAAACTCGCCCTGATTAATGATGGCGCGCGAACCCGACAGCGTTATAAATATTTAACGGGTCGTGTGTATAGTAATTAAAAAGTTTCTTACGCTCGCCACCTTCCACCCCGTGCTGCCCCCGTGTATCTCGGGAACGGCGGCGCCGATGCAATGGCATGCAAATTAACCGGCAGTCGATAAGCCAAAGGGGCGGCGTCGCCGCCACCGAGATGGAAAGATGTTGTAAAAGCATATGCTCGGATCTGATGCGAGCGGCTTATATTTTTCGCGTTTTCCTGTTTTTCGTTTTTCGATTACTTACCTACTTTACAAACGGCGAACTTTAAAACGTGTTTGCGTGGACATTAAAAGCTTTGCGCTCGTTCGAAACCGGATTAATTACTACAGGCAAGGGGTAAAAAATTGACCGAAACAGGTTTTATATTAGGTCATCAGAAATGGATCCGGCAGTCCATGTGGAACTGGCGTGTTACGTGAGAGAAGCTTTTAGTTGTAATGTAAGGATGACACTTTTTTCCAATGTACAGTGTATCTCCGGGTGGACGCATGAATAGATAAAAATATACTTTGAATATTTGAGTTAAAATCTCATCTTGTGAGGTTCAACCCTGCTGGAATAGAAACTCATTTCTATCTGTTTAGCACTCTATAAAATCAAATCTTCTGTTTGTGGAAAATGGACGTAGAACCCTTTGACATGGTTAAACGCTTATCTGCAATTTTTGAAAACTTTATGGAATCTAAAAGGCATATATCACTGGATTCACCATTTTAAAGCCGGTAGAATGAGTTTAGTATAAATGAGAGGAAATACAACATTTGGCAGCTTGAAGGCACTTATGAGCTACAAGTATGTATCCAAGAAGGCAAAAACCAAAATACATAAAACTGTAAGAGGATATTCTAAACAGCCGGGAAAGAAAAATACTACGAGCTATCTATCGAGGAAGGGAAAATAGAAGAAGACTGGAAAAGAAGGACGAACGAGGTATTGAAAAGACTCTAGAAGGAACCAAGTATAATAAGACACATAAGGACACAAGGACTTAGATCAGGTATGGGCAACCTCCGGCCCGCGGGCCACATGCGGCCCTCGAGTAAGATTTGCCCGGCCCGCTACTGAATTCTCTCGTTGCATATTAGCACGGCCCGTCTAAAGTTAATTCATAATGAATCATAAGGATACCACAAAAATGTATATTTTTCAAGATTACTCGCAGCAGTAAACTTCTACAAAAAAGGTTGCCCATGCCTGACTTAGATGGTTAGGTCATATAAAGAGAATGCCAAATGAACGAATGTCGAAGCTGGTAACGAAGAGGAAACGAATTGGGAGAAAAGGGAGATGAAGACCGAGAAAGAGATGGGGCGAAAATATAGGACAAGACCTAAGAAAGACGGAAATAAGAGACCGAAAAACAAAGGCGAGAGACAGCAAAAAATGGTGACAAACAGTGCACCGATCAGCAGAAAGTGAATAAAAGTGAAAGTGAAAAACACGCCTTAGGCCCTCGACGCCTGTTGAGCGATTTAATTTGGAACTAGTTTAGAAGAGGATGCACGCAACATTACTGCTGCTGTAGAGAAACGATTGATGAACGACAAACGAATTGCTATTTGTAGGATTAGGGTACAAAAAGCAGGTTCACGGCAATTTATAAACTTCGCTATAATCTGAAGTGATATCAACCGGATATTGCCGTGTCTGTCGCACTGAGTTACTTGACGTTTTGCTGATCACGCTGTCACCTTCTTCAGAAGTTTTTAAAGATTATACGTAAACATTCTGAAGAAAGCGGCAGCGTGATCAGAAAATTTTGTCGTGTGTAAAGCACTGAGGTACTTGACGTTTGGCTGATCACGCTATCAGTTTTTCAAAAGTACAATCTTTAGAAAACTCCTGAAGAAGCTGACAGCGTGATCAGCAAATTTTGCTTTATTTATCGGACTGACCTAGTTGACGTTTCGCTGAACATGGTGTAAAGCTTCTTCAGAAGTTTTGTAGAAATTGTCTTTAGAAAACTTCTGAAGAAGCTGACAGCATGATCAGCGAAATTTGCCGTGTCTGTCGCACAGGGCTATTTGACGTTTCGCCTACCATGTTGTTAGTTTCTCCAAAAATTTTCTAACGACTGTACTTAAAAACGTCTGAAGAAACTGACAGCATAATCATAAAATTTTACTGTGTCTGTTGCACTGAGGTACTTGACATTTTGCTGACCACGCTAACCGTTTCTCAGAAACTTTCTAAAGACTGCTTTTAGAAAACTCCTAAAGAAGCTGACAGAATGATCAGCGAATGTTGTCGTGATCGGTCGCACTGAGCTACTGTACGTTTTGCTGATCACTCTATCAGCTTTTCGGAAGTCTCCTAAGTACAGTCTTTAGAAGACTTCTGAAGGGATTAACAGCGTGATCAGCAAATTTTGCTTTATCTGTCGCACTTTCGTTGTATATGGTATGGTAAGTTTCCTAGAAACTGTCTTTAGTAAACTTCTGAAGAAGTTGACGGCATGATCAACGAATTTTGCTGTATCTGTCGCACTGGTCTATTTGACATTTCGCCTACCATGTTCTCAGTTTCTCCAGAAGTTTTCTAACGATCGTACTTAGAAAACTTCTGAAGAAGCTGACGGGATGATCAGCGAATTTTGCCGTGTCTGTCCGGTGGGTTACTTGAAGTTTCGCTGATTATTGTACTGAGAATTTAGTTAATTTCTTAAACAAAATTGCACCGGCCTAGCTCTTAATTAATGATATAAAAGCATAAATTATAACAAATTATATTTATAAATTTTGAGAAATATTTAACATAAAATCAAGATAATTACCTAGTGTTGTGTGTGTGAGTATAATTTCTTTTATTCGATGATGGTTCTTCCTATGTCTCCTCTCATAACTTCTTTTTCTGTGTGGCTCTATTTTCTATGGATTCTTCCCTTTTAAAATGTTTTCTCCTCCTGTGTGGTGAGGTTCTTTTATTTACTGGTACTTCTTCTTGAAACCCTTACAGTCCAACTATATTTATAAACTTTTTTGTTGACTTATCTATCTTGTCAATTTTTTCGTCGTCAACCAAGCAAATTTTTTTATTTTTGTTCGGAAACCAGGACTACACTACATTATTTCTAAGTTGTCCACGAAACGAAAACTTTAATCCACCTATACTCTAGTTCATCTAAGGCATAATACGTTGTTATAGAAACCTGTATTGAATGTCGATGTATCCTTGTTTATTTATCCAGTAGTTGAATGAATTCTTGCAATGTAAACGTGTTGTGTGTATGTTTCTTAATGTTTACAATGTTTTCTATCTTTTAATCGATGCGTTTTATAAACTTGTAAAGAAGCTGACAGCGTGATCAGCAAAAGATCAAGTAGCTCAGTGCGATAGATTTTGCTGATAACGGCGTTAGCTTCTTCAGAAATTTCGAAAAGATTGTACTTATTTGTTGAAGTTGACAGCATGATCAGCGATACGATATACTTATCGCTTCAATACAACAAATACGGCTAAATTCGAAAGATATCAGTTCGATAAAAGCAGCCCAGCGAAAACCTAAACATTGCTATTGGGTCTAATCTACCATCATTCTCAGATAATAAAGATATTATAATTGTTTCCGGCGGAAACCACTCCTACCAAAACTGAACTAGATAAAATAAATAAAATTACCCTTACCACACCATTCGAAGATAACTTCAAGTACGTATTTCGACAACTAAGTTGCCATCCTCAATGGAAAACTAGGAGAATTAAGTATCACCCGCGATATCCGGTTAAACAAATCAAAACACTGTTGACAGTCAACAGCGTTTTGGGGCTATTTTGCGCGGGCGTTTAATGTGTGATGTTAATTGTAGTATATTAAATGTCACCAGAAATAAAAATTGTTAAATATTCTTAAAAAAGCATATATTAATGGATATATTTTAAAACATTGTTAACATTCAAACACATATCATACAACATTTATAGATTACAAGAATTCATATAAATTTACTGGAAATAACCTAGGATACATCGACGTACAGTACAGGTTTCTATAACAGCGATTTACCTCGATGAACTAAAGTCAAAGTGAATTAAAGTTTTCGTTTCGTGGACAACGGAGAAAGATAGCAGTGTAGTGTTGGTTTCAAGAAGAAATAAACGTTTGTTTGGTTAACGACGTATTAATTGACAATATAGATAAGTCAATAAATAAGTTGAATAAAAGGGTTTTAAGAAGAAGTACCAGTGAGAAAAAGAACCTCACCATACAGAGGAAGAAAGAGTTTATAAAAGGAAAGAATCCATAAAGCTGCATCGAGAAAAGAAGTGAAAAGAGGAGATATAGGAAGAACCGTCAACGGAAAGGAAATTACACTTACACACACACACACTAGGTAAATATTTCGATTTTATGTTCAATATTTTCCAAAATTTATAAAAAAATTTGTTATAATTTATGCTTTTTATATCATTATTTACGAGCTAGACCGGTGCAATTTACTTTGAAGAAAATTAACTAAATTCTCAGTACATTATTGTGCAATACTTTGGAATTGTACAGTGCTCGTTGCGTGGTGTTCGTTTTTGGGTATTAGTCGAACATCGCTGGTGATACTTAATTTCCCCAGTTGGGGGAGGATGGTAACTTAGTTGCCGAAATATGTACTTGGATTTCATTTATTTTATAGTCATATTATTTTAACCACAATCTCCTTATTCTTATTTGCATAACTGAACTGTTAATGATCTAACCGGCAACATGCTTTTAAATTTACTTACAGATTCCATGAGCCAGAACAAAATTGAAGAAGTGTGAATTTTCAGAAATTGCTTCTATTCTTTATTAAGTCTGATAGCAGTATCCACAATTATATTTTTAGAACAACTACCTGGTCTTAGGGGCGCAGTGTAGTTGCAATTTAATGTAATCCTCAGTGATGAAAAAATAAGATAATAGGTACACAATGTTTGGGTAATATTTGCTTTATAAAACCCATTTTAAAGTTTCATAGTTGTTACAACCTGGCTTGGTACATTTCATTTCCTTTTCTAATTAATTTTTTGAATTTGGTTTCATAAGATTATTATTATTATCATTATTGAAGATTTTCGCTGAAAATAGTACTACATTTTATTTTATTAAAATTTTGTCTCTCTATTTTCATTCGTCGTTGATTGCGATGTAACCGGCTATGCCAATATTTCTCCTGCTCGGGAAATGGGATCATTATTATTGGACATTTTTACTGTGTCACTCGCAGAACGATATACTGTACTGACGAGTCCTAACAAGGACGAAACTATTTAGTCTGCAGTTGCGTTTTGCGATTGACATTGTAAAAACTTCCTGCAGGATTATTGGCATATGCAAATTGTGCTTACTTTGTAAGCTTTTGCACGGTTATTTGTTAACTGCCCATTAACGAATCTAATTTAATTAGGCCGTTTATAGAGAGTCCTCTACATTTCTTTTATTAAAATTTGACTCTCGAAAATAGTTCACTGTTTAGATGTCCAGGTATGTTTTTGAAAAATTAAAAATACTACATCTATATATTAAGTAGTAAGAGAAACGAATCCTGGAACAAGTCGCAATGAACTCAATGAATTTCTTTTGACTGAAAGCTGAACAGTTTGTCCTTGCATTTATGATTTCGTTCCTGTTCGAAATGTTTCCTCCAAAACAAGAATATCTAATAAGTATTTCCAACAATTTACGTATGTGTAAGTGTATACATTTACCTTCTCACTGTTACATATACATTTATATATTAATTGTATATACGTACATATATAATTAATATTGTCGTATAGGGATTTCGGGGAGACCTTCAGAAAATGGAATAGGTTTCGATGAAGGTTTCGGGTCGAACGTTTCGGAGGTGGACGTCGAAGGAATTACCCTCTTGAGTCGTCCTATTCATAAATCACTTGCGAGGCGAGAAGGCATCCTTCGGCCTCATCCCTCGTCTTCGAGAGAAGACGTCGTTATCTCGAAGGCCGCGATTATTATTCCCCGGCACGGGTGTAGTACGTGTGGAGGAATATCGGCGCTCAATTCGTAGGATCACCTCGGCCCTTACGTAAAAATCTTTATTAATTTCGAACGATATCGAGGGCGTCCCACCTCGGATAGGTAGGTATTTATAGATGGAGTTCGAGAAGATGAGGAATATGTAAATTGAAGGGATAATGATGTCGTGCGTTTCGTGGATTGGTGCAAAAATAAGAAATCCTAAGTTTCTTTATTCAAAGTTAATTAAACGTACGAGGGCGATTCGTTAAGTAATTACCGTTTGGTTATTAGAAAAACATCAAACACGAAGACTTAAGGGTGTTCAGTATTTTATTTGAAGATCGGTTATTTTGAAAATTATATCTGATTTTAAAAGTAGTGTGTGTAACGATAAAATACTAGTTTCTTACAATGTTAACAGCTTCTACAGCTTTAATTTTTTTCAATAATAAGTGAAGAACCGGTAAGTTTACGGGCTCGAAATTTTGCATACCGTGTATTCGTTACGATAGCTACGTCTTATCGGCTAGCTTTTGTAAATTCCTGTGTTATTGTTGCTTTCTTGAAGTCCAAAAATGACGGTAAGCCCATGGTGATTTTTCTATTCCTTAATTGAGGTTAAATTCAACAACAAAGAAGGAATTTACAAAAAGCTCGCCGATAAGACGTAGTTATCGTAACGAATACACGGTATGCAAAATTTCGAGGTCGGGAACTTACTGGTTTTTCACTTATTATTGAAAAAAGAATTAAAGCTGTAGGAGCTCTCAACATTGTGAAAAACTAGTATTTTATTGTTACACGCACTATTTTTAAATTTGAGATATACAATATTCAAAATAGTTTTCGAATCAATAACAAAAATCAAGTCCGATCAACCGATCTTGCAGTAAAACTACACTACGATTCTTGCAAACACAACGCAAGTCCACGGAAGTCCCATCAAATCAATCTGTCATTAATTGTTCTCAAAATTTATATAAATTCGACAAAACTAAAAAACGCGAAACCAACTTCGAATCTTCTTCCTCCAATTACGAAATTGCCCGGAACTCGCTCATTTTCGTCGCTATCGGAGAAAATTCGAATTTCGAAATTGCCGAGGCACCTCTTGCAACTTTCCACTTTAAATGACGACGGGCGACGACGGTAATGAAGACGAGATGATAATGGCGAAGGCGACCGACGTCTTAATTCGAAGTATGGCGTAATTTACAAATTGGCGTCTTCGCCCTCGTATATTGTACGTACAATATAACCGATACGTACGAGTACGGCAGGAAGAAAGTTTTCCGACGTTACATAATTTTCAGGGCGCCGCCGCCGCTTAAAATAATGTAATTTGACCGGAAAGACTGAAGTCGGTTCGTAGCTGGTACGTACTTCCGCTAATCTCGAAGAACTTGCGCTATGTTCATTAATGGATTACTCGTTTCATATTTAATGGTAATCTTCCTTGTTTGGAGAAATCTCTTTTCAGTGATTGTTTTGGAATTTTAAAGCGATGAGGGTGAAAAACGACAGGTCAACTTAAAGAAGGTGTTTGGACGATTTACCAGAGCTAATTAGTCGAATAAATGAAGAAAAAAAGGAATAATCTCGTTCCCCAAAGTCTGAAAATAGATGCACTTGATTCGGATGAATTCAAGGATGCGATGCAGAATTGTATGGATAATGTATTAAATGTGAAAGTTGAACTAACGCGTCCAATAAAACTAGCAGAAAGTGATGCAGAACAAAAAAGCAAATTGAAAATGTAGAAAGGAACAAGAATATTTATTGAAGATGACTTCCGAAAAACATAGACATACACAAATAAATTCCAAGCGGAGCAAAGGAAGAAAGGAAATATGGTTTAAGGGAAGTTGATAATGTAAAAAACGCCAAAAACTAAACATTTACAGAATGGGAAGTAATAAACTAATGGACAAGGGAGAAAACGGACAGCGAGAGAAGGAATGCAGACAGCAGACTGAAATTATAACAGTAGACTTAAGAATACCGACGAAAATAGAAGACAAAAACATTATTATGAAATCTGGAAAGATGGAGCAAACCCACGAAGTAGAAAAAAGAATATTGGTGTTTGAAGTCGGACAGTAAGTGATGACGCCACTGCCACTGCGCATGCGCAAGTTAGTGCTGATGCATACTGTAGGATAGGACATCGATCACACGTCAGTAAGGTGAAGAATCGGTGACATGTTGGTACGTCAAATAGTCAGGAATTTGGAGATGAGGCGGATTATGATTGATCAATATTAAGGACGTTAGATGAACTACTTTCCTCTACATGGCCGTAGATTTTGAATTTAGGGTTGGTAACCAAGCAGAATATGGCATTTTATACTATACGACCAATCAGTACGCTACATTGTATACGATTGGAATAATAAACAGAACACTCCTTCCATCTAATATTCTTCCTGTTTATCACGTCATGGTATTGCGCAATATCTTATTAGGCGCGATTTACAATCATCTGTTTTATCGACATCCTCTGACTAACAAGGGGACAAGGGGATTTTAATGGGTCTCGGATATGTTGTGAGGGAATGTCCCCAGAATACTGTGTTAAAAGGATTTTTTCCAATGGGTCTTGGTTTCGGAGAAAATCGAAGTCAAAGTTCCATGCGTACCTATTATACCTGTACGTTTTGTACGTTGTACTGCTCGGAGTATTTACGCCGACTGTCCCCGGCCCTTCTTTTGTTATTCCCGCTTATGCTGTGCCTACCCATCCAACAAGCCCTAACTGGATTTTATCCTTCGGACAGTCGGTCAGTCATTCGTAGGTCGTCGACAACGTACAAAATGTACAGGTATAATAGGTACCCATGGAATTTTGACTTCGATTTTCTCGGAAACCAAGGCCCATTGGAAAAAATCCTTTTAGCTTAGTATTCTGAGGGCATTCCCTTACAACATATCCGAGACTCATTAAAATCCGTTTGTACCATACTTGGCGGTCCCCTTGTAAGACCTTCTAGCCAAGACATACGTTCTAACATATGCTTGTCTTAATAAACACACTTTGTCTACTTAGAGTTTTACCTACGTCATCGATTTTTTGTCCATAGATCTTTGTCTGTGAGACAAGAGCAAATTGATTCGCAAGTGATTGAGCAAGTGATTCTGTTTTCACCGGCAGCACTTGAGAAAGATAGTCAAGTTAATACATTGTCTTTACTCCTACGGCAACACAATGGCTTAGGTAAAAACTTAAAATAGACAAAGTGTAAATAAATAAATAACTGGCGTTTCACTAGCTTGCATCCAAAATTCACGTCAAAACCTGTTTGTGACGTCGTGGTATTGCGAATATTATATAGCGTTTTATAGTTGTCGTTTTACTGACATCTTCTGGGAATGCGTCATGCATCCTTTAGGTGCTATCTACAATTATCTGTTTACGGACCAACAGCGACACCTTCAAATTCTACCTAGAGTTATCTGATTTACCGACCAATAGCGACACGTTCCGGCCCAAAGCGATTGGAGGTTGGCACAAATTTTCGAATTTTCCTTCCCAACCGGGGTTGACTAGCTCCCGAATGTACATGCTCCGGGAGTCGACTACCTTCCAGCATACATGCCCGGAGGGATTTACTATCTAGTGAACGACAGAGCGGCGGATCCAGAACCGGCCATTTCCCTCTACTTTCTCACTTTGTTAAGATATTTGAGCAGGTACTGGGCATCTGCATGTAATCCTATATAAGAGCTTTTATTTCTTCCGTTCAACATGGTGTTGCTCAGATGAAGTCCATCAACACTAAACTTAGTCACCATTTTGCAGTATGTATAATAGGTGCTGGAGAGAGGAGAATAGGTTGACGTAATTTATACTGTCTTTTCCAAAGTCTTCAATACCAATGATCATGCCATTTTCCTATCGATTTGCGTCCTCATTGTAATTCTCACTGTCACGTCGTCGATTAATCACATAATATTTAGAAAATCTAATTTCTATAATGGATTCAACTCCTACGATTTTGCGTTCTAGCCATGGTGTCCCACAGGGCTCAAATCTTGGTCCATTGCTCTTTTTAATATTTATTAATAATTTTATGTAAACTTTAACCTGTCCTCTTCTAGCATATGCAGATAATATCAAAATTTATAATAATAACAATAATAGTGCCCGGGGTGGATCAATCCCCACTTCTTCGGATTGCGACTTGTCTGCTGATATTTCGCCACAGACTTCTGTCCGCCTTCTTCCGCTGCCAGTTCTCTATTCCAGCCCGTTTTAGGTCCTCTTCCACTTCCTCTAGCCATCTTGATCTTGGTCTTCCTCTTCTTTTCCTACCACCTGGCTCCCATTGTAATACACAGAATATTGCTGAAGATTCTCCCGCTCTCCATACATGACCTATCCGTTTCACCCTTCGCTCTTTGAATCTATTCACAACATCCATACCCTCCATTTCCCGTGCTATTTCATGATTCATTTTTAATCTTAACTTAATCTCTTCGGTCCTAGTATTGTTCTTAGTATTCTTCTTTCAGCTATTCTCAGTTTTTCTTCATCTTTTTGGACATGCTCATGGTTTCTGCTGCGTATAGTACGGTCGGTCTTATTATTGTCTTATAGAGGTTCATTTTTGTCTTTCTTGTTAGGATTTTGCTTTTTAGTAATTTTTTGTTGGCATAGAAAGGTCTATTTAGTGACATTATTTTTCCTTCAATTTCGGTTTCCCTGTCTCCACTAGCAGATATCCTCACACCTAAATATTTAAATTTCTCAACTGCTTCGAAATTGTTATTACCTATTGTGACATATTTCTTTTCCAGTTTCTATCCAAATCTCATTATTTTTGCTTTATTTTCATTTAAATGTAGTCCAATCTTTCTCCTTCTGTAACGATGATTTCCATCATGTTTTTCATTATTTCCCTGTTTCTTGTTATAATTACCACATCATCTGCATATGCCTGACCTCCCCTAGTTCTAAGTGTTCCTTTGTCTATCTTCGCTAACACGTGTTCCAACGCTAGATTGAAAAGCGTGGCCGACAGTGCATCCCCTTGTCTGACACCTTTGTTAATTATGAACTCTGCTGTTTCTCCAAATTTTGTTTTTATGCTAACTGCAGTTCTTTTCATCGTCATCATTATTAATCTTCTCAATTTTTGTGTTATTTTTAATTCGTTTAATGCCAGTATTAGCTGTGTTCTATTTAGTGAGTCAAATGCTTGTCGAAAATCTATGAAAAGCATCTCAATTTCTAATTTGTATTCATGGGCCAAAATTTATTACACAAAAAATTATCATAAGGATTCCACTTTTCTTCAGAATAATTTATCAAAAACTGGTATGAATTTAACAGACAAATTTGTACAAGTAGTCGAGCTAATAATATAAAAGGAACCAAAAGAGAAAAAGAACAAAGGTAGACCTAAGATCCATTGAAAGCAGGCGGTACTAGAAGATATTAAAGAAATGAAGATAGAGGACCGGAAAACGAAGGTACAGGATAAAGAAGATTTGGAACAAACTTTATCCATGTCAAGGTCTAATCGGTCTGAATAAAGCTTTTAATATCCTACTAATAAAAAAATTAACAAACACGAATACACATGGTTCTTAAACAAGTAGACACTTCAGTCAGATCCTCCGAATGCACGCACTACGAGATTATAGCATATCTGCAGTTCGTCTGTGCGTTTGTCATACATGTTGACATTGACTTTCCACTGATAATGTCCTAAGGGCATAACATCAAGGTGCGAGGTGTCCATAACGCAATTAGCGCCCGTATGGTTTCCCTGAAAAATGTTGGGAATAAGCGTAAAAATTACGAAATCAAACGATTCTTTAATCACATTCAATTTTAGAAAGATTCCAAGTACCTATTTCGGCAGTTAACTTGTTATTCGCGGCGAAGAAGGCGTTACTGACTGAAGACAAGTCGGTTGTAGAAATACGTATTCGGAGGTATCAACATAGGTATGAATCGAAAGATATCAAAATTATCTTTTCGAAGCATCAACGGAATCTCATCCTAGTTTTATTGACAATTTTACGTACTTACAGCTTTTATTAAGCACGAGGTTATATTGATACAACGCAATATTCGTCTGTACAAAAGTGCTGGGGAGAGTAGCAAGTTGCAAGGTTGCATCGTCTTCAGTTCTTTCAAAATCAGACATGTGTCGGGCGCTTCTAGTGCTTGACATCGAGTGCTCGATACGACCATATACATCTGAAAATGGAAGCTCCGTAACCTATCTACATCACTTTTTATCTCAAATACATTTCCATTTGCGCGGGAATTTTCTGCGAAATTTCGTTGTATACTTATATCCTTCAGATTAACATCCCTACTGTTGATTAGCTCTAGCGATATCAAAATACGTTGTTTAACCGGCTTGGTTATTTTCTTGGCTTTTATTTGCACAGGTATACTGGTTTTTAAATTTTCGCACTGAGTTAATGCATCGAGAATGAAACTGCTCTGAAAATTTGAGGAAACTGGCTATACTTTAGGGTTGACATTAAGGCTGGAGTTTACCTAAAATAAATTTCTAATTTTTGTATATTAAGTTGCCTACTAAGAAAATGTGACATTATGCTCATTTTCAATAACGCTACAGTGTGAGAAAACGAGACGTTCTTGCTAGAAAAGGATAAACATAATGGACGGGATGGCTATCCGTGTTTGACTCATTCAAAAATATGCGAGGTATCTTAGCTGGCGTGATAATCTGAAATAACGCCGCATCAGGTAAAATTACATTGAAAGGGAATACAAGGTAAACAGATATATTAACTATTTACAAGATATAAAGGAATAGGCCACATTACCTACTGTAGATATAAGATATAAGTATAACCATAAGTAAATACTAAGAAATATATAATATGAAATATCGACAACTGGATATGAAGGATAAAATAATGTTTTTAGTTCAGTCATGAATTGCTGTTGAACTAAATTCATAATCCTTTTAAATAAGGATCTTTGCATGTGTCTCAAAATAACTTCCGCTCTGAAGGATTTCTCTGAAAATATGAGGATTTCAAAAATAACTCTAGGCAGAAAATATAATTATGCCTTACAAACAAATTTAGTCAAATTTCTATCATTATTAATATCTAATAATGAATAATTATGTCGGTTTGTAATAGTTTCCTTAATTCCTTTATTAATGGGAGAAAGTACCCAATTATCTACGTCAATTAAACCTGTTATGTCATTAGCAATGTGACTTTTCGAATGGGGAAAGTCTCCAATATGTCATTCTGAAAGTCCAAGGTCAAAAATCGGTATTGCATCATAGTCATTATTGGTGCAGTTAGCATTTATACTTGGTGGCACAATGTTGCTGAATAAAAATAATTTCAAGTGGTCTTGCGAGCACTTATATATTAAAAATACCTGGATTCTCGACCCACGTTAAAAATTCAATTGCTTTTTAACTGTATAGATTCATCAAGAAATCTATAGCAAATGTTTTTCTATTATGTTGCAACATACTGTTTTGATATATGGCTACCTAATAATCTATATTGTTCAAATATAATGGATGTTTGTACCGTTTCTGATAGGATGATTTCACTATTAAACAATAAATGTTGTTAAAACCAACGCGTGGTTTGACAGACTCATAAGAGCCAACGAGTAAGAGAAAGGTACAAACCCCGTCTGTGTATATACCTACACTCTTCCAATAGAAGGGCACGGTTTTCGTTGATAACCGCATTATCGTGCGCCTTCCACTATCTTCTCTAATTCAATGGTTTTGCTAAATTACTCGTGGCCTGGCCTAATATATTTTCAACACGGTCTGTTTTGATTAAAAAATCTCGTTTTGCACTCAATGAATACATCACGTCTTTCGTGTTGGACAAACAGCCGGCAAGTTATGGATGTAAATTTTTCCTTTTCAAGATGCATTTAGTATAGTACTACAACACGTAAAAAAGGAATTTTGTTCTATTAAATTATTAAATAAAGCTTGATCGCCAGCAACATACAGATTAGCACCTATGAACTTCTTCGAAAGTTATGAACCTACAGATAAAATCGTTAATCCATATTTTAAAGCAATATGTATGTAATTGATAAATATTTTTGGAAATTGTAAATATTATTGGAAAAAATAGTTCTATTTCTTTATATGTATCATGAACTATGGATATCATATGGATAAATGGGGACAATAATCGTGAGTAGGACTACCATATTAGCTTCATCGAAAAATGTAATTAGTGGAATGCGATCCGCAATTGGTGTTTGCTGTAGCTCCTCCTCAAATTACCAATTAGTATTACTGTAGGAAAACTGAAGTATAAAATCGCAAGTTGTGTATCTATAACTTCATTAGCAAATTTTCGTTCAGTCTTGATTGTTCGTAATTTTTGTTATTACATTTAAATTTTAAAAAATGTGAAATCGCAAATGTGGTGCGTATTTGTCCAGACCAAAAAGTCACAAGCAACAGTTGAAACAGGCGCGTTTAGCAGAGCGTAAAAAAGTAGTTGAAAGAAATGCCAATGTTGACGATATGGAGATTGCGACCTACTCGGAAAAAGAAACAACATTCCTTGAGAAATTGAAAAGTGAAAATCCAGAAGAAGTACAAAAATTAACTGTAGGCCAAAAAGACAACACTTTATGGAAAACGATGAGGGTCAAACGATTAACTGCATCCAATTTTGGTAAAGTTGCAAAAACTAAGAAAAACCACTTCAAGAGCGAACACAGTAAAGGCTCTTCTTTATGGAGACTTTTTTGGAACTCCTGCAACTCAGAACGGCATATAAAATCAAATCAGAGCATTGGCCGAATTTGAAAAAATTTCTGGCTTAGAAATAAGAAGCTGTGGTCTTTTTATAGACTAGAAATATCCGTTTTTAGCTGCATCTCCTGATGGCTTAGTAGATGACGACGCCATTATTCAAATAAAAAGCCCTTATAATTCAAGGATGTTAACACCGAAAGAAGCAACAGAAAAGAAACTTATAAAATATTTGATTATTGATAACACGGTGGCCTGCTATTAAAAAATAATCACAACTACATGCACCAAGTGCAAGGTCAATTGAACATAACCAATAAAAATAAATGTTACTCTGTTGTATGGACGCCAAAAGGATTCTTTTATCAAATTATATACCAAGACGAACA
Organism: Chrysina gloriosa; assembly: GCA_038088585.1. Lineage (NCBI taxonomy): Eukaryota > Metazoa > Arthropoda > Insecta > Coleoptera > Scarabaeidae > Chrysina > Chrysina gloriosa. Next base: position 15,915,289 of record CM076087.1, on the reverse strand, counting down.
TTTTTGGAAGAAGCAACTTCCCAAACTTATAACTTTTTATAAAAGGGCACTCTTGCCGGAATTAATCGATCCCCGTAAAGTTAAAGGCCAGGAATTACGTAATATCTATATTTAAAAATTCTATATTTTACCAATAGTCAACAAGTATATTTGTGTTAGTATATTATGTTTACTCTGTGGGATAAGAGTGCGATAAGCAGACCGTCCATAAAGCCTCCACCGCAGGAGGTGCTGTAAATCTGTAAACACTTTATTCAAAATAAAATAAGTTGAAACGAGCTATACTTCTTTTAATTTTGCATGTGTTCCACTCATAGTTTATCTGCACTGGATTACCTCTGTACCTATTGTACTATTTGTTTATTATTTATTATCTGCTCACTGTTATACTCTCTAGTCATTATACACATCTAAGAATATGTCAATAAAATCATCTGTCGATAAATTTGTGAAATATGAAATCAATACTTATTATTTATTATTGTAATTGCTAATTCAGTCGAGATATTTGTAAATAAAGAAACTACATCTACACTAAATTTGGTACATAGATAAATAGAAATCTACTAATTCCCAAGAATTTTGTATACTATGTATAAATAGATTTATTACTAAGTATATATGCCAAAAACTTTTCCATAAATAGTTCCAATAATAATTCACATTTGGTTATTTCTGTTGAATTCCGTCCACAACGTTTCCCGTAATAAAATCTATTATCTCTTGTTTAGGAATATGACGCACAAAGAATCTTGCATTTATTTTTCTACCGGTAGTTAGCTATTTGTGTTGCCTACATGCTATTTTACAGTTTTGAAAACTGCCGATTATTGTAATAATTTTGTTACATTATTTCGAAGTTCATAGACAATTTGGAAAAATTTTACAAGTGGCATATGAAAGAGAGTGGTCGCATCAAACTACCAACGTGGAGATATTTTCGATATGTATATTTCTGTTAATATTATTTGAAAAGTTTGATGTTAAATCGAGTTGTACGTTTTTAATTGCCCAAACGTTACTAAAAAATAATAATAAAAAAGTCGCTGTGTCAGTAGGCAGATAAAACATAGATGATTCGAAAAAAAAATTCGTACACTCTTTCAACTTTGAAATTGGCTCCCAAAAAGTGTATCGAAATGTGCATAAAACTGTTAAATCGAATGTTCCGTACGAACTACATATGTTTCGAGTAACAATAAGTTGTCGTGTTTTCAACTACTATTAAAACTCTACCAGCGACATTACGAGGTGTGTAAACGAAGTAATAAGACCGATTTTCTCTCATTTGTTTTATTCCAATAACATTAGCCTTCAGCTGGTCGGTTACAGCCGTTCGAATGTTCCTTTGTCAGCATGCCTTTCCATCCTCTCCCAGTTCTTTAATCGTCTCGCCAGCTATATCGTCTGAACCTCCCGCTTTACCCGTTTTTAATTTAATCATTCGGATTCCTTCTTCCAGTTGTTCCATCGTGATGATTCTCCTAGACTCTCTTCGAATTTCCTGCTATAACAGTTCTTCCATATTCAAAGCACTTCAGAGATAGCTGCTTTAGGTTGATTAAAGTTATTTCTAGCTCCTCTTATTTTCTCCTTCTCTTTACCCTTTAGCGTTGTTATGCTAAGAAAAATGGCAGTCCTCTAAATTCCGTTCAATTTCTGGGTTTCCTAAGTTTGGAAATATTTCATTAGTTTTGTTTCGTTTCGTTTCCGTTGATATTTTCTTGATTTTCTATTATCTTTAGCTTCTGTATAGTAATCTTGGTATATACTATTCTTGCCTTTCGGGTTTTGTATTCAATGCTTAGTTCTGCTCTAACGGGTTTTTCCCATAGTTCCTATTTCTACTTCTGATATTGTTATGATCTTAAAACGTCGTTCCTTGAGGTATTGTTTCAATCTCCGACAAAACAAAAAGCGGCAAGAACTCAAGACGGGCGAATAAGGAGGCTGAGGAGCCACAGGAATTTTTACTGGCCAAAAAACGGTTTACTGAAATTGTTGTGTGACAATTCGCATTGTTCCAGTTTCTTCTGATATTTGATCTCACACGCATGACCCTCTTTCGAAGTCTTGCAAGAAACTTTCGGTTAAAGTGTTGATTAACGCCTTGGTCTGGAGACACAATCTCTTAAGCATCAAAAAAGCAAGTCAGAATACTTTCGATCTTTGACTTGCTCATTCTTAGCTTTTCTGACCTTGTAGGGTTTGGAGTGTGCTATTCCATGCTCTGGCGCTTGGTTTCCGGGTCGTAGTCAAACACCTAAGTCGCATTGCCGATAATGACACGTTCCAGAAAATTCAACGCACCTGTCGTCCCTCATGTCCTTTTGGTATTGCGTAAGGTTTCTCGGGACCATTTTTGGGTGGATTTTTCTCATCCCCAATTCGTTGCTCAAAATCCGATGAACGGTGCTGTCATTCAAATTCAACTCCTCCACGATCATTCTTAACCGGTGATCTGAGTGTACAAGATCGTGGACTCTCGCTGCGCGGCTCATCTTCAATCGACTCTTTTCATTCTGCAAACGCCTTAAGGGACTATTACCGGTTTCAAGGCTAAAAAATGACCCATATTTAAACTGTTGCTTTCTTGTTTATTTTATTAGAAAACTTTATACAAACTTTTGCCTTTAATTTGTACATACTTCGGGAGTATAAAAAAATTTTTTTCCTTTTTTTGATCGAGCATTGTTTACTACAGGGCGCCAAAGTCGACTCCTCGAAAATGAGACCCTTAGACTGCGTTGAGATAATCTCAAAATTGGCATGTCCGAAACAGAAATTCGAAGAAGTATGTTAAAGAGGAAGGTAGTTCACATCGTAATTCACCACCTACTTAGAAAAAAATTAAAAAGAAACAAAATGGCGGCTTTGTAAAGAAAAAGAGATGTAAAAATAAAGTTTTTCCCCAGCTTTTTCCCTTGCCAAATTCTTTTTAGCAATTTTTCTGTAATTTTCGGGTGAATTACGGTAGACGAGATCAAAATAAACAAATGCACCAAGAATGAAAAAATCCATCTAGTGGTAGAATAAGTCAGCCCGGTTTGAAAAAATGCTAATTTGAGTAAAACGCGTTTAAAGTTTGCGATTTTCTGTTGCCTTTTCCGTATGGATTTTTACCCACTTTTAATGCTTCTGTGCACTTCGAAATTCGAACTGACCACGTGAGAACAAGCCAACACCATAACGGCGTCAAGACGCAGGTTAGTTTAATAGAAGCAGGTAGAACAGGCAGTTTATAGGAGAGGGGAGAAGAGCAGCTGCCTAACTGGGGAAATTTCCGGTAGAACGCCGAAAACGCGCGCGCATTTAAATTGCTACAACTCTCTTATTTTTTCAAATTTCACTACAAAATTTTAGGAGGTGATTTCTGAAGGTACAAGGATTCATAAAATGTTATAAAAAAATCAAAATTCTAACCGGTACTACCTTAAACAACCGCAACACCTAATTCCTTGACAAAACACTGTTTCCGTAAGCCTGTCGAAATTTTGCTAAAGTTTTCGTTGCACTGTCTCCAAGTTTGAAGTAAAACCTGATGGCACAACGTTGCTCGAAATTCGTGTCGTTCATTGTCAAACCGTATAAGCAAAACCTGCTTCACTCAAACAATCGCTTCGGACACACAACGGTACTCTGGCGAGTTCCAACTCGCACTGATGGCGTATCACATATTTATCTGCCGCGCGAAAAGTGTTGATCGATCAGAACACTACCAGTCTCATTACTTTATTTACACACCTATTACTTTCCTTACAGTTTTTTTTAACGAGGACGACAAATTTTTCTGTGAAAAGCGCATTTGGAAGTATCCAAATATTTTTGTTAGTGTTACTGTCCTTAATATTTTTGAATGTGTATTTCTAGAATAAGTTGGCATTCTCACACACGAAGCGATTAAATTGGTGTTAGCTTTGATGTTTTGCGAGCTCAAATTGAAGGTATATTGTGTAATTGGTGATTGTCATACATCATTCATCTGAAAGCTGTCCTTATAATAAATAGAATAATAACTGACAAGGTCAGAAAAGGTCAAATCGCGGGTGAACGCAAAGGATATGAGATCCCTAAGACGAATAGAAAACAAGACCAAGAAAGACAAGATAAGAAACGAGAATTACTGGCAACATTTAGGAATAAAACCCATATGGAGAATAGTGGAGGAGAATCAGCTGAGATGCTTCGGCCATGTGTGTCGTATGAGTGATGATAGACTGACAAAGAGAGTGTATGAGACACGAGTGAAGGAAGGCCAAGAAGAAGATGGAATGACGATATCAGGGGAGCAGCGGCAGAGAGGGGAATTGAGTGGGAGGGATAAAAGGATCAGACCGGAGACAGAAAACGGTGGAGAGAATTATATAGAAAATAGGAAACTTGACCCCATCCAAGCCTTACACCGAAAGGTAGATAGGAACATGATTAAGAAGAAGAAGAAGAAGAATAACTTTGATAGCGAAGCTTTTGTTATTGCAATGTTATATGGATAATTAATTTTATCTTTCTCCATGACATTCCTTAAGTTACGTTTTGGAAAAAGAAAATCGAAGAAAAATTAATTCGAAATTTTTACCATTACTCCGGCCGTTGTATAAACTACTGCCATTATAGCAAGTTTCCACATTTTGTAAATATTCGATTCTCTCACCTTCTGGTTTCTAGCTTCTGACTAAAATTGGTAGTCATTTGTTGATTAGAACTTCGATATGAAATGTAGGCAGGTGACATTTCTAATGCGATTTTAATGTATTACAATTTGTTCGCATCTCGTCGATAGTGTTTTATTTACTTCCGACTTTTTATTTTGATTAGGCATGTAGCATCTGATATAATTTTTTTAAACGTTCATATCCCTAATTCAAATGAATACTCCGAAACGGTATAGTACCATACTTAGTTGATACACAATTGATCTAACAACTTTTGAGGTAATTATGGAGAGGAGGTTATTGTCTATTTATACCACTCGCTCCGATGATTACTTCTCCCACTAGATTAAACAGTATAGTTAACAATGAGGTCCCCTGGCTCAGTCTAATGTCATTCATATTAAATTTGCTAATTTCGTTCTATTTTCAAATTTACTACCCGGTCGGATTTGCGTCACAATACAAAGATTGGCACACGCCGATGCACGCTTTTTACTTATTTCTATGTAATCTTTGTTTTCGAGGAAGGATACCAATGCAGACACAATAAGCTAAATAAAAACAAGGCCAAAGTCAACAAAGGCAGACTCAGGAGAGGTGACGGAAAAATTGAAATAACACTTCGCAAAATTGTTAAATAAGGACGAGAGTGAAAATCCAAGCAGGATATAGGAAATTGAAGAGGACAGAGTAGGAGTAGAAAAGTCTTCGCGAGAAGAAATAATAAATGGCCTAAAAACAATAGAAGCCCGGGAGAAAATCAGTTACCAATAGAGATGATAAAAGCTCGAGGAAAAAACTACGGAGAAAGGAAAGAATGTCAGAAAAATGAGGAGGAGCCTGGACAAGTCCAATATATCAAAATGGGATAGAATGCTATGCGAGAATTATAGGGACATCGCTCTGCTGAACTTATGCTACAAAATATTTGCAAAAATCTTAGAAAGGAGATTAAACAAGGTCACAGAGGGGATGTTGGGGGAGTATCAGGCTGGTTTTAGAAAGGGTAGATCAACAATGGACCCAATCTTTACGTTAAAGGAGTTACAAACAAACAAGTTACAACAAAATGTACCAAGCAATGATTGAAATGGAAATACCAAGGAAATTAATACGATTAACATTAAGGGGTCTTCGACAAGACGATCCGTTATCTTCGATACTTTTCAGTGTAGTGCTAGAAAAGTACAATAAGAAACCGTAAACTAGCAATAAAAGATACTCTTCGTAGTAACATCAGGCAATGGCCTTCGCAGATGATCTAACCATGATAGAAAAGTTGGAAAAAGAACTGAAAAAGAATCGCGGGGCAACTGACAAAAGAAGCAAGAAGATACGGATTGAAAATTAATCAGGAACAAACAAAATACATGGTGATGGGAAGGATAGAAGAGAAAATCGGAAGTCTGAGTGCGAGAGTACAGGAAGAGAAAGAATATAATTTCGAGAGGGTGGATCGGTTTACGTACTAGGGGATGTTGATAGAAGGAAAAGGCCACGAAAAGCAGGAATTCAGGGGTAGAATAATGAAATAAAAGCAAAAATTTGGCAGTTTGAAGATACTGATGAGCTCCAAGTATGTATTCAGAAAGGCAAAAACCAGAATATATAAAACTGTAATAAGACCAACAGTAACAAATGTAGCAGAGACGTGAATACTGAGCAAAACAGAAGAGGATATTCTAAGAGCTATCTATCGGGGAAGGAAAACTGTACAAGGAATCAAGGACATAAGACACAAAAGTTGCAAAGTCTTAGATGGTTAGGCTATATACAAAGAATGTCAAATGAACGAATGCCAAAACTGGTAATGATGAGGAACCCAATTGAGAATTGAAAAAATTGAGTGAAAGTATACAAGAAGACCTGAAAAAGATGGGAATAAGAAAGTGGAAAACAAACGCACGAGATAGAAAAGAATAGAGACTAACAATGCACCGTTTTCCGGAAAGTGAATAAAAGTGGAAGGTGGGCCTTCAAGGCTTGTTGAGCAATTTAATTAATGTTGTTAATACATAGTTTTGCCACAATGCTGTTCAACCTGGCTCTGGAGTACGTATCAAGAAAAGTAAATAAAGGAACAATCAGAACAAAGGGAGGACAAATAATAGCGTATGCGGATGATATTGTGATCATAGCAAAAAGACGAGAAATTTTGATTAAGATGGTGGAGGAAATTGTGAGGGAAGGAAAGAAGCTGGGTTCGGAAATAAATGAAGAAAAATAAAAAATAATGCGTCCTGGTAAACAAATGAGCAAAAACAAATATACAACAGTGGCAGAATATAAGTTCGAAGAAGTCGAAAAATTTAAGTACCTGAGCATTATGATACCTAGTGATGGAAGTAGAGTACAGGAAATTAGAGAAAAGATTATAGCAATGAACAGAGCGTATCAAAAATAAGAAACTCTTAAAAGATAATAATTTATCCAACAAGGTCACGATGAATATATATAAAACAATAATAGGACCAGTTATACTGTACTCAGCCGAAACACTCACAATGACGAGAAAAGATTAAGAAGACCTAAGAATACTGGAGAGGAAAATTTGGAGAACAATAATGGGACCAGTTAAGGTTGGAGAAAATGAGTATAGACAAAGAATGAACCATGAGCTGGAAATTGAAGAAGACATCGTACAGAAAATAAAACAACGGAGGGTGGAATGGACATGTATGGAGGGCGGAAAACACGATAATAAAAATACTATTAGAATGGGAACCGGGAGGAGTCAGAAGGAAAGGTAGACCGAGGACAAGGTGGTTGAGAGAAGTGGTAAAGGACCTGAGAAAAATCGGAATCAGGAAATGGAAAGACAAGACAAAGGACAGGAGGGGATGGAGAGACATCAGCCGGAGAGTGTGACCATGAGAGGACTGGATGATGGGAGCTGACCCGCCCCTAACGCTGGATTTAGAGAGCTCCTAGAAAGCGGCGTCTAGCCACAATATATATATATATATATAAGTTTTGAGGTTTTAGTAATTCTGGAGTCCTCATCAAACACCCCCCCCCACTCTCGCTGTACAAGTAAAACGGTGAAGGTTATTTATGGTATTCGTGCTTAAAATCGCTTGATTATTTTAAAATTCCCAAAAAGCTTATCAAAGTTTCGAACATACGAAACCACTTGCATAATTCGCTAATAAGGAAGAGATTCAGAATACTTCCTTGAAGAACTGTTACATTTGCAATCACCCGCTCTAACTTCGAACACAAAATAGGAAACAAATTACGCGATTTTTTTGTCCTTCCTCATCCCCAATTTATCGCTGATTTATCACACATTTCTCTTCGTCTTTTCTCCATTAAACGTCTGGTACCATCGTTCGCGTATACATTATGATAATCATTCTCGCCCCCTCCCCTCCCCTCCCCTTCGACCTTATCTATCTCGTCCATGCACATATATATAGCAACCGCCTAACGAGGAATTATCGAAGACGTCTGACGACGCCGGCATTCCATTGTTTCCGCGCGGAATCGAACGAACGAACGCATTAATCCGGTTAATGGCGCCAACATTCCGGGGCCGTTCATCACGGAGCGATGGGCGCGCTCCGGATCGCGGAAAACACGACGCGCGATCGTAATTCAATTCCTAGACGTAGAGTACGTAAGTGGTAATTTGGCGCGCGCATTAATCGTCCTCGTTCTATGGGAGGCTAATAAATAAAAAGAATTCGCCTTGTTCCGGAAATAATCGCCCATACATATAATGTTTCTTTTATATAATCCCCATCGGGATAAACGAGCTAAATGCGATCCGAAGGAAAACGCAAAATCGGAAGAAGTAGCGTGGCTCCAAATGATGATATCACGGCCAATGGTTAGTGTCCTGTAATTGTTACTTTTGGCTTCTCGTTTCCACTTTTGTCGTAGACGGCGCACCGACCGTGTTGGCATTCGTTTTGTGACGTTTAATGGAACAGATCGTTTTCTGTGAATAAGTTTTGTTTCCGCTTTAAAGTCTCGTTTATCGAGGGTATACACGGAAATTCGACTCTGGAAAGTTAAATATTACCGTTGTGTGAATTTGGACGTTTTGCTTCTCCAATTTTGCTGTTCAAACTAATCATTCACGTTGAGCATTTGCCTTTCTCTCATTTGGAGGTGAATTTTTCTATTTGATAATTGCGATGTCGTTATTTTTCTCTTTCACGTTGTTGTAAGGAACTATATGTATATGGGAACTACAGCAAAACTTTGCTTATAACACCCCTTGAAGGATATTTTTTAATGTACATACATACTTCAATTATTAATTTTTTAACTTTATTTTGCAAACAAGGGATATGATTACATTAAAATAAATGTTTAAAAAGCAGAAGGAAATGGTCTACATATTTCTGGGAATTGAACATCATTGCGATTTCTATGAAATATTAGTATCAACAAATCCCACCAAGATGTTCCACGAATCTTGGCTAGACAATTTTCCGAGAATCTGACTTATTCATTTTGCTTGTCGACAATTGCGCTGCGCATCCCAAATAGGTAAATCTCAAAAACATCAACTAGATTTTCCTACCACGTAACACCACAAGTGAGCTTCAAGCACTTGATCGAGGCATCATAAAAGTTCTGAAGCAAGGTTACAGGAAAAGGATGGTGTAATGGTATCTATCGATTATGGACAGCTAAAATTCGACTTCTCCAACAATTTCTGTTTTTGATGCTATCCAATTTTTATACGCTGCGCTGCGTGGATGGACATTACGAAAGAGACCATTTTTAATTGTTTCAAAAAGTAGGTGTTGGTAACTTTACAAGGGAAGATGAAACCGAAGAGGTAGAAATTGATGAAGGCTGGCGAGACCTTTACAAATGGAAGAAAGACTGACTGAATTGGAAAGTTTTGATGACTTCGACAATGGGCTAGTGACCATTGAAGTTTTAAGCCATGAGACACTAATCGCCGATTACACCGATGCACCATCAAAAGTGGAAAATGAAGAGGATGAAGATTCATCAGAAATAATTACGCCAAAAATAAGCGACGTTTTGGAGGCCTTGAAAACAATCAGAGCATTTCTTTCTTGTACGGGGGTAGAAGGGGAAACCTTCAAAAATATCGATAAAATAGAAAATGCAGTTTTAAAAAAACGATCAGTCACCATACACAAACACAAATTAATGATTTTTAAAAAAATAAAATTTGTAGGAGTGTATACATTGTTTGTTTTATATTGCTTTTCTTAACGTAGAAGTTTTATATAAAATAGATTTTGTTAAACTTGACTTTATTTAAACGAAGTAAAATATATGTAGTAGTACATACATATATGGTAGTAGTATGTATTGAAATTCGAACTTCCGGCCTTGAATTGGAAGTGTACTTACATATAAAGACGTTTTAAAATAAATTTTGTTCATTTCCGAAGTTTTACTGTATATGTATACGCTAGTAGAGTGCTAGTATAGGACTGGTAGAGAGCTAAGATTTATTTTTGACATCTGAGAACTATCGTAGAAGCTAGAAGCCGACTCAGTTTTCTGTTTGTTGTGTCCGTCTGAATTCCCGACATTTTTACATCAAGTGCGAGGAAACCCGCCATCTTTGACAGCTTCCGTTCCGATACTGATTACCACGCCGTACGAAGTTTGACAACAGGAAACGCGTTACCGTAAGTCCCGCTTTTATTTGATTTTATATTTTTGTATCGTTTTCCGACATTTTAACACCAAATGCAAGGAAACCGGCCATCGTTGATAGCTTCCGTCTCGACAGCGACTACAACGCCATATGAAAATTGACAACCGGAAACTCATCCCGTCTTTATTCCATTTTTGTCTTGTTGAGTTTTTGTAAAAATTCCCTTGAAGCTTGTAGTTAATTTAGAGTTAGGAAATCGGGGATTTGTGTTCGAATAAATAGGGGTTTTCTTACTTTTGAAAACATTCAATTCTTTTAGTATTTTAAGGGGGGATCAGATTGGTTTTCGGGTAATTCAATAATATATTTGTGGAACTAACCATTTAATTCTTTTAATAGTTTAAAGAGGGGGATCACAGTTACTTGTCAGTTGCATATATTCTTGTTTTAATTACGCTCTGCAAAAGCTGTAAGGTGGTAAAACCGCTGGAATTCCAACGGTTACCAAGAGTGTTGTAAGCATTAGGTAAGAAGCTAGCTTAATTGAATTTAACTTCATCGTTACACCTCAAGTGACAAATAAAGCGCTGTTCAATGCCATTTTCTCGCCTCAATTCATTCGTTTTTATTTCTTTCATGTCATTTTTAAATAGACTGTTCAGGTAGCTATGCTGGTCGCTTCACGACAGGATACAGATCCAGAACGTAGACGGTTCGGATAACCTCGTATCACTTACTCACTTATTAAAGAAGCTAGAGGGTGTCTCTGACTCCAGACACTCAGATGTGATCCAGTTCTATAATTGGAGAGTGGCGCCTTGTTACTAAATTCTCGAACTTGAACCTACGCCGTTTCCATCGGACTAGCATGGCCTGGATCTCCATCTTTATCACCAACGAGGTGGGTTATTCGAACTGTAACGTCTAACTTCCGTATTGGTGACGTTTCCGGCTTTCTCCTTCCTTACTACAAATTAACCATAAGTTTTAGAAGCCAGTAACAATGATATCGTGAAATTTAAAAGAAATCCTCGAGGGAATCTCGCGATTGCAATTTCGATGACGTTCGCGTCATACGCGTTCCGTCTTCCGCCGCAATATTACCGTGACTTCCGACTTAACCGTCGTCGTCGCCGCATCGAAACGTCCGCGTCCTAAATCGTCTAGAAACTAATTACATGCATACGCCACACGGGAACAACACGAGGCGTCACCGTCGTCGTGCGGTCTGGCATTAATTGTCGGGCGAAAATGTGTCAGTTTCGCGGTCTTTCGAGCTGGTTCGCTATCGAGTTTCCCGTTTCCGTCGTCGTCGACGCAGTCGACAAACAAACACCGAGTTTACGAAAAGTGGAAATCAAAAGTGTGTAAACGCGTCAAGCCGCGCGATTCGCGATATACCTACACACACATACATACATACATTATATTTTCCGTTACGTATAAATCTAATGCAGACGTGGCTGTCAAGCTGCCACGTCTCGTTTCTTTAGATTCGGGAGATGATATACGATATGTTATTTTTACACGGATCATATTTTCGCAGATTTTATCAGATTTGCTACAAATGGTTGGATTGACTACAATAGAACATATACATGTATGTACATAAATTCCGTAATTTTGATCGCTCTCTCAGTAATACAATACACCCCATAATCTTTAGAGAAAATCGAAGGACAACAAATTGTTTCAATTATAGTATGTTCAAGGTCGAGTCGATAGTATACGCTGTTTTAAGCTATTGACCTATTACTTTTGTTTTAGCGCATGCGCCTGACACTTCAAATATGGGGGTTAATACATGCGGGGGTAGTTCACGTATATGTGCGTAATTGGATACAGTGTTATAGTTAATGGGGGCGAGAGATAAGATATAAGGGTAAATAAAAAGAAAGGGGGAGTCATTGATCTAGGTGTATCCGTATATTGACCCAACAACAAAGCAAATCAAACAATACCAAACAAAACGAATCAAATATACAATTAAATGCACAACGATGTCTGTGTGAGTACCTTGCTGATCACCCGGTATGTGATGTGGTTCGCAAGGACCGCTCCGTGCCTCGGCCGACGCTCGGCTCTTTCTCAGGGATCTGCCATATTTCATGCATAAACAGGCAACCTTGAGTTGTTACTGCTGCCGGAGAAATATTGAAATCCGACAGGATACCGATGGAAAAGGAGGAGTATGGGCGGCAAGTTAATCACATAGACAAGAAAAATATAAGAAAAGATTATGACTAAATTACGGTCTACGAATTACTTCGCCGCGGCGTACGCTTACTAAAATCACCGTTGAAGGCGAATAGGTTAGGAATTCCGAGCTGAAGGCTCTATTGTAAGATGGAGAAATAAAATGTATTTATCTGTCTTGGTAATTTCCCTCGACGTCCTCGGTCGGAGCTGTGCCGCAGTCAGGTGTTCGGGCTCGTTTCCGTAGCGTGATGATATATCCAGAATCATCCGTTTTGTCTCTCCCCTTTTCGTGGATACAACATCCGAATTCCCACACGGGATCAGCAACGGGGAGATGACACGCGAGATACTTCGATGATCCTCTACTATAAGAGATAATTTCTGGAATTTTCTCGAACGTATCCGTGATCACTGCTACGTTGATGTTCAGATGCTCGTTCACCGCTTCCAGATACCGAGCTGAGTTGAGTCACGTCGAATCTCTACCAGTCTCTCTCTGCGCACGTCACACTTTTTCTTTTATATGATCCCCCTCCCGCGGGCAGCGTCGACCCTTGTTTACAACTTCACTCATAACGTCTACAATTCACAACATTACAAGATAAACAAAACAAAGTGACGACATTACATCTATTACAATTACATATTTTCAAACACTCGATATAGCAGTTTTAATACGGTTGCACATACATATAGAAAACATAATAGGTAAATCGGTAATTTTAATGTAGCGCCCTCTGTGGGAGAGCTGCACTTATCGGATGACAATAACACGCAATGACAATAACACGCAATAACATGGCTATCCGCTTATAATTAAACACAATATACAATTATCATAGAATAGAAATTTAGGGAAATAAGAGAAAACAAAAAAGGTGCAACAACAGTTTGTTAGATAAGGGGATAAGGCGAAGATATTTTGCATGAGATAGCAAATGAGTTAAATTGCTTCACTGTAAAGATAGCATTAGTTGCTCATCGATTGACATTCAAACCTCATTGTGACAGTTGATTAAGTGCAAGTGCCGGTTCCCAAATATCTAATATCACTAAAAATATTACTGAAGAACCTTAATACTGCATATGATGTGCAATGTTAACTAGTATTAAATCCAACATGGACACTCTCAGAGAGGCAAAAATCAAGAATAAACGCCATGAAAATGATGTAGGATTCCGGCGATGATAACGACGTCCGGTAGTTCCTTAAAGCGCAAACGCTGCTCCAAGCGAAATTTCCGGCAAGAAGGAAAGAAAATGCTTCCGTTGATTCGTCAGAACAAATAAAATAACGATCGGAGGAAAACCCTACTATATTGAGGACCTCGTGTTGACCAAACGGTATACTTACTCGAATAATTAACAGACAATTAATGCTAAATGGCCGAATCTGTAGGAGTCTCACGCGTTGCCTTCAAAGTTAAAAATGACGCTGTAATTCAGTACTGTTCGTCGTTAAAAGGGCAAAGAAAATCGCAAAGAAAATAATAGGAAAATAGCTCTAAAGAGAAAAACGAACTAAAGCGATACCAAATGTAACAACACTTCCTCCAAAAGTATTCAAAATAAAATCTAAAGTATAGTGCTTTTAAAAAAGATACTAAAAATGAGTTTAAAGAATTCCAAACACACTTCAAACGGTTTAAAAAGGGGGAAGTATACCAAATGATAATTTAGACTGTAACCGAATCTTTCCTTATTGCCACTATTTTCCTGGTGCTTGCTTTCTCCGCCAATTATATGCAAATATACATACATCCTTGTTGCCCAGTTTAGCATTTAGGTCCTCAAGTAGCATTCGTATTGCTCTTTTCCTCAAACTTTTTAGGTCAATGCCTATTAATGACAGAAAAGCTATTGTAGTATGGTAATACTCCATTAGTAAAATTACCAATAAAAAGATGTAAATTTTATAGAAAGCATTCTTTAAGGAATAGAAAAGCGTTGTAAATATATACCACACACATACACTTGAAACATTTCAAAATCTATAATTCCAAATTGCTATAACGACGTGCGGAAAAAAAAGAAATGAAGTTGGTTTATGAACGACGAGGAATAGGATGGTCGACGAAAAAGTCAGATAAAATTATATAAAATACCAGGGTTGAAAAGAAGTAGACCACATCAAAAAAGAAGTTATTGTTAACAAACGACGAACAGACCAAAGAAAACAGAAATACAATAAAAGGAAAAGACCAAAGAAAAGAAGTGAAGAAAGAATTCAAGAGAGAGAGAGAGAGAGAAGTTAAGAATTAGAAAACAAATTACACTTATACACACACTAGGTAATATATTTTGATTACATTGTTCATTGTTTTGTTAATATAATACTAAAATTTTATAAATATTATTTGTAATAATTTTTGCTTTCTATACAATTAACAAATAGACAATACACTATCTATAAGATTAATAAAATAAGTCTGTGGCTCTTTCTGTTTTCCGTAGGTCGCGAGGTATTGGTTCAGAAACGCTACCGATCTAGTGGCTTCGAATTCCAAGTAGCATAATTTACCAGGCACGAATATGAACTTTTTTGTATTTTTTCCTTCGTCACTTCGTTAATCAAACAATCTACACCATTATCTTCTTGTTTTCCCACCGCTCGTCAGTAGCAAAAAATTTTGTATTAGTGAAACTTCATGCTCCTTCGTATAAATTTCTTCCTCTTTTCTAGACGTACTGGCAAAACGCAAGGAATGGAACACTTGGACATGAAGTGCGGGGCAAAAAAACCTATACGAATCGATATTTTTGCATGCAGCTTCGTATCACCATCCTCAACAGAAGAGACCTGTTACCACAACAATTCTATGAAAATCTACAAGAATCAGCGAGAGGCACTGGAAAAGAATGAGTAAAAAGAAAATGAAGAATGAAGAACAACCCGAACTAGTAGAACCCGTTCATCTACCTTACAACCGCTGGAGTAACCGACAAACTTTGAGAAGAAAAGGATCAAAATCAGCAAACGGAGCAGTATCTACCAAATGCAATGCAAGTGTCGACAGTCTTACATCGGCCAAACCGAACCGGAGTGTTGAGTGAAAAGTACCGAAGCACAAAAAGAGATGTAAAACGGGGATCCAGAGAGATCAGCAGTGGCTGAAGACATAAAAATAGGAAGTACTGACATTATCGACTACGATAACATGAGATTCTTCCCCGGAAGTAATCACTACTATCAACGTATAGCCAGGGAGTCGTTAGAAATCATGAAGAATCGAGAGGATGGTTATCGACTAAGTAGTACATGGAAACTTGCGGTGCGGGATGAAGTTCAATGAGGAAACCAGATGGAGGCCAGAGAAGAAACGACTGTCCAACGAACCACGACGGTTACGTGCTAACGAAACAAAACAACGACAGGATATATAACGGGGAGTAAAAGACAATGTCAGTTATTAGAAAACTTCTGTAGAAGCTGACCACGATAACAACGGATACCGAAGCAATTAATTTACTCTATAGTTGTTACATACTGTTACACTTCGTTAACTAAAATAATTCCCTCGTCATTTTAAATACGCGATTAAATTATTTTTCTTAATATTTTAGCCAACATCTGTGTTACATTCAGTTGAAGGAAAGTTATTTAAAGTTATTTTTGCAATTTTTTGTTTACGAGTCTACGTTCGTGACTTTTTCCAACCGTCGACCCCTAGTAGGTAAAAAGGGCCTGCATATTCTTGTAAACTGACCATCTCAACTTTCTAATTTCATCGTTCACCGTTAGTAACCACTCACACCCTTCAGCGACGTTTAAATACAAATCGCGCGAATTTTACTTTAGTCACTTGCTGACACCCACATACTCAACGCTTCACTTAGTGCCGCTAAGTAAGTACTCACACACTCACGTACTTCACCTACACACACGACTACCTCCGTTTCCGCCCCTTCGCTACCCCAGCAAAATCTACAGCAATCTCAGGTACCACGCAGTAAGTTAGCCCTATCGTTCTAATTTATATTTCGTATTATTACTCCGCACTACGCATTCACACCCAAACGTACAATCACGTATTTTCCAAATACGAGGCGTGTTTTTAAACTAAGTACCGTTTTTAAATTACGCCGCCGCAGCACTGCGATCGCCGTTTAGCGCATGCGTGCCATGTAGCTACCTCTGTTGGGAAGCCATAGACGCCATTACGGAACCATCCGATCGAATCGACATCTGTTTGCGTGATTTTAAAATGCCTCCACCTATTGAGAATCCCGCCGACTGCGAAGTGCGTGCTGTAATATGGTTTCTCTGTGCTCAAGGCTTCAAATCAGTTGACATTCATCGCCAAATCAGTGTAGTGTATGGTGAAAACATTATGAGTGATGGAATGGTGCGAAAATGGGTTAGGGCCTTTAAAGATGGCCGCACAAACATTCATGATGAGAAACGAAGTGGGCGACCTTCAGTCATTACCGATGATCTGATTCAAAAAGTGGACTGTAAAGTGAAAGAGAACAGACGATTCACGATTTCGTCGTTAGCTGAAAAGTTTTCTGCTGTCCCGAAGTGAAAACAACTGTGAAGCAGTGGTTGTCTAATCAGGCGGCAAGCTTCTTTGACGAAGGCATACAAAAGCTGGTCCCAAGATACGATAAGTGCCTCAATATTAATGGAAATTATGTAGAAAAGTAGACCTAGTAGTAGTAGTAGTAGTAGTAGTAGTAGTAGTAGTATGACCTTTCAAGTGAATAAATTATTTTGGAAAAAATTTACTTGTTGTTTTTTTATGTCAAAACGGTACTTAGTTTAAAAACACGCCTCGTATAAATCGCATTTGATTATTATTTTTTTGGTTTAATTATTTAACAATTTAATTAATACAATATACGTTCTCAAAGGACAGTGTTCGTTTTACTTACCAAGCAAATAATACGTGTTTTATTTTAGCTTATTTTAACCCTTTTGCACTTCTCCACGTCCACCTTCACCAAAATCTTATTAATGTTATTACGTAAGGGAGGTGTCAAGCTAGCCAATCAATCGATTAATCAACAACAATCATCACTTTTGTACAACAAATCAACCACCCTGCAACCAAAATACACCCTCTCTCTCTTATCAAATCACTCAATCTCAACCCCCACCTTCCCCCGCTATTTAACAATATTCTCTAAGTTTCAGTCCTTAGATATTAGAATACATGAAATTATCATTTTCTATCTTAAGGGTGTTCGGTACTTTTGTCAAGATCGCTTAAACTTAATTTTTTTTATTGGTTCCAAAACTATTATGAAAATTGTATATCAGACCTTTAAAAGTAGTGTGTGTAACGATAAAATACTAGTTTTTTACAATGTTAAGATCTCTAATTTTTTTCCATCATAAGTGAAGAACCAGTAAGTTTAGGAGCTCGAAATTTTACATACCGTGTATTCGTTACGATAGCTACGACTTATCATCGAGCTTTTTGTAAATTCCTTGTTTGTTATTGAATTTAAACTTAATTAAAGAATAAAAAAATGACCAAGGGCTTACCATAATTTTTGGACTTGAAGAAAGCAACGATAACAAAGGGTTTTACAAAAAGCTCGATGATAAGTCGTAGCTATCGTGACGAATACGCGGTATGCAAAATTTCGAGCCCATAAACTTACTGATTCTTCACTTATGATTGAAAAATTAAAGCTGCAGAAGCTCTTAACAATGTAAAAAACTAGTATTGTAAAAAGTTAAGATATACAATTTGCAAAATAGTTTTGGAACCAATAAAAGAAATTGTCGGTCTGCTCCGTGTTTATACCCAAGGTTCTTGGAGGTTTGTGATCTTTTAATTGGTAACACGGTAATAAATATAAAAACAAAGTGAAAGTGATTATCTAGAAAACAAAGTAACAGGTAAAATTAAACAGTCTATCCCAATATCATTGATAAAAGCCAGACTTCCTACGGATCGACCGGGGCTCGGCTTTTTGCGCGGTGATAAGAAAAGAAAACGGAAAATACATATCCGTAGAGAACAGGGGCGGAGTAGGGAATTGTATATATCATGGATACGGATGAATACAGCTCGGAAGATAGGAAGAGAAAAGGAAAAAGAGGAGAGGATGAAGAGAACAGAGAAAATATTTTCAAGAAAAGTAAAAAAATAATAAGGTCGCCTATGAAGTCCCAGGAAAAGCTGGAAGAAAACATTGGTGTAATGATGAAGATGATTGAGGAAATGGGAGCGAAGATGAACAATTTATCAATAGAAATAAAAGAGATGCGGGAGGAACAGAGAGAATATAGAAAAGAAATGTCAGAGTTAAGAAAAGAAAATGCGGAACTCAAAAGGCAAAATAAATTCATTAAGGGGTAGTGATGGATATGGAAGACAGATTGGAACGAGTAGAGAATGAGAAAAGACGGAATAATGTAGTGATTCAGGGTCGAAAAATAGATACAGAAGATAGGGAACAACTATAAAACGCAATGGAAAATTTCATAGATAAAGAGTTACAGATAAGAGTACATATAAAACAGGTCATAAAATTAGGTGAAAAAACCTGTCTAGTGCAATTAGACAGGACAGAGGATAAGGTGGAGATAATGAAAAACAAAAAGAAATTAAGAACAAAAATAGGAAGAAGGATTTTTATTAACGATGATCTATCTAAGCGGGACAGGAAGATACAAGAACAAATTAGATTTAGAGCTAAAACTGAGAGGGAAAACGGAAAACAAACAAAAATTGGGTTCAGGAAGTTGTATATCGGGAATGAGGAATGGAGATGGGATAGAGAGCAGGATAAGTTGATACAGATACAGAGATCAAAAAACTAGAAGGCGTGAACGAGCAGGGAATAGAGAGGACGTACCTGGCAATGAGAGCGGATACAGAACAAACTCGAACACGAGAATACATGGATGTGAGGATGGGAAATAGGAACAACATGGTAGAGACAGAGAGGAATGCTAACACGATGACGACCACAGCTATGAACACGGAAAATGGAAAGATACGCGTTGGAACGTGGAACATAACTTCCTAACGGGAAAAGAATGCGAACTAGCAGAAGAAATGAACAAGTACCAAATTCAAATACTGGGAATAAGTGAAACAAAGAAAGCCGGAGCAGGAAGAATAGGGGTAGGAAGTCAATATTTTCTGTACTATTCAGGAGTGAGGCCGGATCAAAGGAAAAAGAGGGAGTAGGGATATTGTTAACAAAGGAACTGAATAGAAGAGTAACTATACATCAGTCACTCTCATCAAGGTTGATGCGCTTGAGAATAGAATTGGAGAAGGAATCGGTTGACATCATACAGATGTATGCACCAGTAGAAGGAACAGATGGAAGTACAACGGAGGAGTTCTATGAAAAACTGCAGGAACTGCTGGATGAAATAAGAGACACAAACTCAAAAGTAATATTAATGGGGGACTGGAATGGTAGAGTGGGTAATGATACAAATAAGGGACTGGGCTGCTTAGGAGCATATGGAGAAGAAACGTTAAACGGAAATGGTTGGAAAATGATTGATTTTTGTATACGTAATGATCTCCTAATAGGGAACGGTTTCTGGGAGCAACCACTGGAAGAGAGATACACCTTTGTCGCGGAAGAGAGAAACGCGAAGAGTATAGTAGACTACATAGTCTATACCCAAAGTATGAAAACTAATATACGAAACATAAAGACACAAAAAGAGGCTGAAATGGGAACTCAGCACAGATTGCTAACGGCAGAACTCCAAGAACAAATTAACACAGAACAACAAATAGCTGAGTATCATAAAATAGCAATCAGCAAATTAAGAAACGAGAAGAAAAGAGCAGAATACCAACAGAAAACGAATGATTTACTAAAGAGACATTGCCAGGAAGAAATGACACTAGAAGAGACGTGGAGAATTTTCAAGGAAATTATTTATAATTCTGCACTAGAAGTATGTGGTCAAATCAGATACAGGAAAGAACAGAAAAGAACAAAATGGTGGACTAAGGAAATACAAAAGGAAGTCAAAAAGAAAAAAGATGCGTGGAGAAAATATGTTTTAACAAAGGAACAGCAATACAAAGAACAATATGTTAAAATAAGAAACGAAGTTAAGAAGAGAAACAAAGAAGCGAAAAAGAAAAGCTGGGAAGATTTTGGAAATGATATTAATGAGGAATATAAAACAAATAACAGGAAATTTTGGAACCTAATAAGATCAATGAATGGAAAGAAAAAGAAAGAAATAAAACCAATTAGGAATACCGCGAATGAACTAAAAACAAGAACAGAAGATATACTTGAAATATGATAAAGAATTCTTCACGAAAAATTCACAGATGCAGGAGATCATACAGATTTATTGCCAGAATCAGGAACACGAAATGAATATAATGAAGAACTTGAAGAGATAGATATGGAAGAGGTAGAGAAAGCCCTAAAAAGAATAAAAACAGGAAAAGCCTGCGGTGCGGATAATATAGAACCGGAAATGGTAAAATGGCTCGGACAAGTGGGAAAGGAGTGGATCTTTGACATATTTTGTAAGGCATGGCGAACGAACACAATTCCTGCGGATTAGGAAAATAACCTCATCACTCCCATATATAAGAAAGGCGATCAAAGTCAGTGCGAAAACTATAGGGCAATATGCCTATCGACAGTATGTTTTAAGGTCTATACCAAAATAATAGCGGAACGACTTACACATTTAGTAGGAGACAAACTGGGAGAAGAACAAGCAGCCTATAGAAAAGAGAAACAAACGAACGATAATATCCACATAATTAAAAACATCATTGAACGTAAAATTGAGACAGGGGAGGAAATCTACTTCAATTTCATAGACTTGCGAGCAGCCTTCGATACAGTAGATAGAGGGAGTATAGATATCTGTCTAGAGAAACTAGAGGTTCCAAGAAAAATGCGCCAAATAATCAATAGTCTATATTGTCAGGGTAGGGGGATAGTACAAGTGAATGGAAAAAGATCAGCAGATTTTAAAATGCAAGTGGGAATAAAACAAGGAGACAGCTTAAGTCCATTAATATTTATTATAGTAATGGACAGAATCCTGCAAAATACGAGGAAACGCACCGAAACTGTGAAGACACTGTTAGGATATAAAAGACTGGAACCTGTAGCTGTGGATGTATTACTGTACGCCGATGATCTGGCACTAATAGCTGACAGTTATGTGAAAATGGAAAAAATAACAAAAATATGGACAGAAGAAATAGAAAAGATGAAGATGGAAATAAACGTAGAAAAAAGCAAACTAATGGTGATAAATAATAAAGAGCCAGCCAGTAATCTAATAATTAAAATAAACGATAAACAAGAAGAAATTGTCGACGCATACGAATATTTAGGTACTATTATATCGAAGGATGGAAAAATTGATCTAGACATAGCAAAAACAGGACGGAAAGCCACAAACATATACTATGCTCTGAATCAAACCATCTTTGGAAAAAAGAAATAGAACCCAAGATCAAACAGATAGTATACAATGCAGTAGTAGCACCCCACAATAATGTACACAAGTGAGTCCTGGACAATACAGCAAAAACACGAAAGCAAAATAACAGCTATGGAAATGAAATTTTTGAGAAAGATCGTGGGGAAAACAAAAATGGACAGAATAGAAAACGAACAGATAAGGAATATGATAAATCAAGAAGATATACTAAAAAGAATTGAAAAATGTCAACTGAATTGGTACGGCCATATAATCAGAATGGAGCAATAGAGTTTGACAAAAAATAATAGAAGCCAAAAATAACGGGAGAAGAAAAAGGGAAGACCAAGGAAAAAATGGATTGACAGAATCAACGAATTAAGACGAAAGCCAGGGAAGACCATAGCAGAAATGAGAAGAATGAGTACAGACCGGACACGATGGAAAGAATGGATTAAATCGTCGTAAGATCCAAAAATAATCCGACGCTGAAAGGCATAAGGATTAACGAGTAGAAGAAGAAGAAGAAGTTTAACCGATCTCGAAAGAAAGTACCCAACACCCTTAAACTTCGTTGTCACGTATAAGTGGCAAAGCCAATATGGCAACAAGAATCTGATTTCCCATAAGTCGATGCGGAACAGAAAATAGTTATACTTTTGCAACTAAATCTTCGCATATATTCACATAATTTTTATCTCCCGATCTCATCGTCGAGAATGTCAAACCTTCGCCAGTATCCTCCCTGATATACTGCGATTTTATGCCGTTTTCAGCGAAGTTCTCCGTCCCATTCGCTTATTCCGCGCACGTCGCCAAGACGTAACATCATTTTTTGCAACGTGTCAAGGAACCCGAAGTGCGTTAGTTTCAACTCGGAAAGGCGACAGCTCCAATAACGGCGGTCGACGGCGGGAGACCGAACGATTTCTTTTTCTTTTCTCTTTTCTAGAAGCGACCGAGTATGAGAATTGGACGACGACGGAGAAAAGCCTTTCCCGCGGGCCTGCAGGCGCACGTAAGCGCATTAACCTTCTATTCTCCTTTTCGCATCCTCTTCTTCGTACCGACGCTGATTTACGTTTAAAAAGACGAAAACGGAGGAAAGAAGAGAGAACGTAATCGCGGGCGGACACGCGGGCATTATGCGGCTCACGGCCTGCGACGGTCGGCCTTTTTCCCTCCCCCACGAACACGAATTTTATTACCGAAAGAACGATGGGCATGAAGATATCCACACGACAGAAAATTATTTGAGGTAAAGAAAGAATTAAAAGTAAGTCTCTTGTTGTCGATGATTACACTGACCAACAAAATAAAAGTTGGCGTGTGCGGTTTACGCACGTCTGAAGTGAATACCCATTAATTATTGTATTTCTTACTTGGAGGTCATCGCGTGTTCGTTCCACGCGTTTCTTTGATTATTTGGAAATCAGTAGCATTAGGTTGTAGAAAAATGTTTTATTTTATTCGTTCTTATACGTTAAATTGTCTTCTTTGTCTTTCACACGAAGCGAGCGCCTGGCTCCGCCCAAATTTAACGCTCTAAATTTAATGCCTACACTCTTACGCCTACGCACGAGATGGACCGGGCCCTAAAAATTATTATGTTCTAATTTAGGCAAAATTCTGTGTACAGGCGTTTTCGAAGGAGTAAAATATGACTTTGACGTCAAAACTCGTGAAATTTGCTTCGTTCTGGGTGCTAGAGCGTACCAGAGCCATTCGACTGGAACCACTTTTCACTTTCTCATTGAATATTTCCTCAATGAACTGTCTCCCGTACTCGAAATTATTTTATCCCTAATCTGCACGAAAAGAGCTTTAATTTGATGTGTAATAAGTCGTACTTCCGATCATTTCGATTTTCTTCAAAATTTGAAGGGGTATCCCTTTGAAATTTCAGAAAAAATAATATGTGCTAAATTAGACGAAATTCTGTGTACAGATGTTTTCGAAGGTGTAGATTACGACATTGACGTCAAAACTCGTGATATTTGCTTCGTTTGGGTGTTACAGCGTACCAGACCGATTCGACTAGAATCACTTTTCACTTTCTCATTGAATATTTCCTCAATGAATCGTTTCTCGTACCCGAAATTATTTTATCCCTAATCTACACGAGAAGAGCTTTAATTTGATGTGTAATAAGTCGTACTTCCGATCTTTTCGATTTTCTTCAAAATTTGAAGGGGTACCCCTTTGAAATTTCAGAAAAAATAATATGTTCTAAATTAGACGAAATTCTGTGTGCAGATGTTTTCGAAGGTGTAGATTACGTCATTGACGTCAAAACTCGTGATATTTGCTTCGTTTGGGTGTTACAGCGTACCAGACCGATTCGACTAGAATCACTTTTCACTTTCTCATTGAATATTTCCTCAATGAATCGTTTCTCGTACCCGAAATTATTTTATCCCTAATCTACACGAGAAGAGCTTTAATTTGATGTGTAATAAGTCGTACTTCCGATCATTTCGATTTTCTTCAAAATTTGAAGGGGTACCCCTTTGAAATTAAAAAAAAAAATAATATGTTCTAAATTAGACGAAATTCTGTGTGCAGATGTTTTCGAAGGTGTAGATTACGTCATTGACGTCAAAACTCGTGATATTTGCTTCGTTTGGGTGTTACAGCGTACCAGACCGATTCGACTAGAACCACTTTTCACTTTCTCATTGAATATTTCCTCAATGAATCGTTTCTCGTACCCGAAATTATTTTATCCCTAATCTGCACGAAAAGAGCTTTAATTTGATGTGTAATAAGTCGTACTTCCGATCATTTCGATTTTCTTCAAAATTTGAAGGGGTACCCCTTTGAAATTTCAGAAAAAAATAATATGTGCTAAATTAGACGAAATTCTGTGTACAGATGTTTTCGAAGGTGTAGATTACGACATTGACGTCAAAACTCGTGATATTTGCTTCGTTTGGGTGTTACAGCGTACCAGACCGATTCGACTAGAATCACTTTTCACTTTCTCATTGAATATTTCCTCAATGAATCGTTTCTCGTACCCGAAATTATTTTATCCCTAATCTACACGAGAAGAGCTTTAATTTGATGTGTAATAAGTCGTACTTCCGATCTTTTCGATTTTCTTCAAAATTTGAAGGGGTACCCTTTGAAATTTCAGAAAAAAATAATATGTTCTAAATTAGACGAAATTCTGTGTGCAGATGTTTTCGAAGGTGTAGATTACGTCATTGACGTCAAAACTCGTGATATTTGCTTCGTTTGGGTGTTACAGCGTACCAGACCGATTCGACTAGAATCACTTTTCACTTTCTCATTGAATATTTCCTCAATGAATCGTTTCTCGTACCCGAAATCATTTTATCCCTAATCTACACGAGAAGAGCTTTAATTTGATGTGTAATAAGTCGTACTTCCGATCAATTCGATTTTCTTCAAAATTTGAAGGGGTACCCCTTTGAAATTTCAAAACAAGATAATATGTTCTAAATTAGACGAAATTCTGTGTGCAGATGTTTTCGAAGGTGTAGAATACGTGCTTGACGTCAAAACTCGTGATATTTGCTTCGTTTGGGTGTTACAGCGTACCAGACCGATTCGACTAGAACCACTTTTCACTTTCTCATTGAATATTTCCTCAATGAATCGTTTCTCGTACCCGAAATTATTTTATCCCTAATCTACACGAGAAGAGCTTTAATTTGATGTGCAATAAGTCCTACTTTCGACCATTTCGATTTCCTTGGAAATTTTAGGAGGTACCCCTTCGAAACTTCAGGAAGAAATTAATATGTTCTAAATTAGACGAAATTCTATGTACAGATGTTTTCGAAGTTATAGAATACGTGCTTGACGTCAAAACTCGTGAAATTTGCTTCGTTTGGGTGTTAGAGCGTACCAGAGCTATTCGTGAAGAACCACTTTTTACTTTCTCATTAAATATCTCCTCACTGAACTCGTACACGAATTTGTTTTATCGCCAATCTCTAACCTCGTCCAGCTATTTTCTAATTTGTGATCCATTAGAAATGCTTTCTTTTAATTTGGCGGCGCTTAACTTGGGAAAAAATTTCCTTAGGTATTTAAATGCTTCATCCTCTTTTTTCATAGCCTTTACTAAGTTTTTCATCAGTCCAAGTTTAATGTGAAGAGGAGGCAATAGAAAATTTTGTAAATCTTCCTTGAAGTCTCAGTAAAATTAATATAACTTTTAAATCCTCACATATCTGCCATTTGTAATGGTTGTAGTTTATTGCATCTAGAAATGAATTATGTATCAAATACAAAAAAACGAAAATCGGTAAAAAGAGCATTGAAGTAGGGAAATGTGTACAGGCCGCCGAGTCTGGAAATAAAAAAAAAGAAAAAAAAGTCTCATCGTGGACGAATGGAAATCTTGATGACCGAAGAGATTTGAAAATTTATATTTTTAAATAGGTGGAAAGTCATCCAAACCAATAATTTTGTAGAAGTGTAGGAATAAAGAAGGAAACCTTAGGAACGACGCGGAAAGTTTCCTCCATGAATTACTTTTCTCCCTGCTTGTTGCTAGTAGGATTTCCCATTCTCTATAGTTGGATTAGTTGGTTAAAGTTCAATTGTACTCATCAAAATTCACAAATTAGACGTGCAACAACATCGTCTTTTCTTGGTCAATCAAGAAAGGTAAAGACCATTTATTACAAGCGAGTAGTTTTCATAGATATTAAGTTAAAAAATCATTGCAACAAACAACCAATTTATTGTAAAGAAACAAAATTCAAAATTTTACAAGAAGTAATTTAAATAATTGTAGTGCACATCATAACATCGACGTGGCATAAATTTATGGTATGTTATATGATTTCCAAAGATGATAACAAACTGCATCCCTTGCATTGAAGGGTTTATTGACGTTAAGTTCTAAGCAGCGCAGTGAGGCCCCCGGTTTGCACTCTATTCGAAAATCCTCTCAAGCACATGGTTTCTTCCATCATTCCCGCCAGGGTGATTATTATGACGCCTTGCTATTGACTATATGATAGGATAGGATTTACATAGGTTTCTTTCATTATCACTGAATGGGCAAGTGGTATAGATGATTTTAAATTTCCACTATGTAATAACACAGCGTTTAAATATTTCGATTAGTATATGAACAAGCACCACTCACAGAGAGAATGCTCCCTATTGAGCATATTGCATTAAACCATCTATATCGGTACACGCACATAACGAATTTTCCATATTGTAAAATGCAGAAAACGTAACATCTCTTTTCCTGAAAGTCGTAATTTTTGTTTCTTTGGCTAGTAAGTTCCACTCCTTTGGACGAAGTTCTGACTGTTGCTTTGACAACTACAAATTACGTAGTAAATTGTTTAACTCCCAAAACAATACCTTGCCAATTTAAAGGCGCAGTCGATACTGGTAAGTCTGCATTGTGAGGTACAGGTCTTATGGTCAAATTCGGATATTCGATCTTGCGCTTTTCTTTTTCGGAATAACCTTTAGTCTTTGTCATTCAAAAATAGCAATCGTCAAAATGATTAGTGAGTTCTGGCCATACCATTGGAAACTACTGTAAAAGGCATACTTTTTCTCTTCTCCTTCATTCACTGCCCAAATGACACGCCTACAATTGACGCAGCACACACGGGAAGCTCACTGCTTCGTTTACAATTGGAACGCCGAAATACATAAAATAGACTCTTTACACATTTTCAGAAAATAGTCTAGCCTGTCATTTCAGCTCTATAAATATATCAAAACTTGTCAGGCGACATTTTGCAACCGCGGCGCATTTCATTTGACATTTTCGTCGTTAAAAAGACTTCCTTCCCTCTTTTCTTTGTCTGGTATTGAGGGATCAAACCACATCAGCCACATTACTATCGCAAACTATCAAAATTGAAGACAACTTTACACGTCAAATTGTAATCCTACAGGCAACAAGAAACTTAACAAGGGCTCTGTAAATTTCAATGTTGTTGTACCTTGATAAGTATATAAGTAAGTAGTATAAAGTAGTGCTACTAAATTCTCAAATAACTTCCGTGTTTTAGCGCGTTATAGACGCGGCACGCCATAATGCGGTGCTCCACAGCACCCCAGATCCACACGCGCAAGCCGGAGAATCCGAAATTTTTAATTTGTATAAATGGGATGGAAAGCAACCATGTCCGAATTTTAATCTAGCAATTACAGAATAGGCGTATCGTGACACTCTAGACTCTAGAGTTACTATGCCAGCGTGTATCAAGAGGTGTATCATAGCATATTGCACAGAATGACATTCATATGAGGCCTCCCGCCTACTTTCCCATTTTTCTTCTAGAAAGAATCTTTAGGAGGATACCTAAAACTTCCGATTCGTAGATACTTCGTCGCTAGCTGCTGATGTCTTCGCAAAAGCATCCACTACCTCGTTAGGGGAGATCCCCACATGACTTTTGTTTTTTCGTTTATATTTTGTAGTTTGCGCTCAGCACATTTTGCAATCATCTCGAGCACAAGGGGGTGAACTTTAGCAAACCTCTTTATGTGTCTCAGTGCATTAGGAACACTGAGAAACTGACATAACCACTGCTTTTGTAAAGCCGATTTCCCCTATATATCTAACAAGGAGAAGGTAAGGTAATCGGATTTTTGTAATTTTTGATATTTATGGTACGTGTAGTTTGGACCTTAAATAAGATTATTTTGGAGTAGTTCGACGCAACGTTCATAAATTACCGAGATAATCGATGTTGAAGTTTCACCCACCATTTAAATCCGCTAGATATAATACGATTGTCAACTGGAGTCGTGGCCTAGTCGATAGCATTTTGGTGCGATACCCACGAGAGCGCTGGATCGGGTCTCGTCACGAGACATTTCTTTTTCTTCCGTTCAAAACGCACTATATGTTTTTTTCATTCTTCTTCTCATATCAAAAATTATGAACAAACGAAATATATGAACTGTATGCAGGAAGATTCTTCAAGTATTTCATTAAAATGCACAATCGGTTGATAAACAATATTCATTTTGAATTATTTGATCCTAAAACACAAGTCACTATATACAAATCACGCGATTTTACCTTTCTTCAAAAAATAAAATGACATGTGTTTCTGCAATGACATCAAAGATTTATTTGATGTGATGAATACAGCATATGATCAAAATGAATGGCGTTTGTTCATTGATGTTCACAGTTTGAAGGCGGCTCTACTCCACATTGGAAATAAAAACTATCGATTCCGATTGCTCACGCAGTACAAACTAAGAAATACTATGACACAATGCGTACAATTTTGGCCAAGATCAAATACAATGAGCATCGATGGAAAATTTGTGGAAAGGTTGAGAAATAAATTAATTGTACTTAATTTCGAAATAGATATTAATTGATTTACATATTCATTACAGGTTATTGATCTATTGGTTGGGATGCAATCTGGATTTACGAAATTTTGCTGTTTTTTTGTGTCTGTGGGACAGCCGTGCAGTTGATCATCATTATGTTAGAAAGGTGTGGCCGAGTCGTACCCATGATGAGCCGGGACAACAAAATGTGTCCTCTATACCACTTGTGAACTCACAGGACGTTTTATTGCCACCTCTTCATATTAAACTTGGCCTTATTAAGAACTTTGTCAAAGCGCTCAATCGCGAAGGACCGGCTTTCCAGTACTTAATCAAGTTGTTTCCAAAACTATCATACGCAAAAATCAAAGAAGGAATATTTGTCGGACCTGATATTCGAAAAGTAATGGGTGATGCAAAGTTTACAAAATTTTTAACGCCTGGTGAAGCAGCAGCATGGGCATCGTTTAAAAATGTTGCTCACAACTTTCTCGGTAACCACAAATTACCGGATTACAAACAAGTAATCGACAATTTTTTGAAGAATTACCACAAGATTGGAGCTCCAATGTAACTCAAGATACATTTTCTGCATTCACATCTTTTTAGAAGGGCGGCTACATCAAGATAAAGCGAAAATCGAAAGGCGCTACCAAGGATTCTGGGACGAAGACATGATGAGCGACTACTGTTGGGCCCTATAGCGTGAAACAGATCCCAAGCAATATAGAAGACTCAGTTCAACCTCTGTTCATTTCTGATTTATACTTTTCAATTCAATAAATGGCCGTTAATGATCGAAAATATTAAAATAACGAATTTATTGAATATTTCGAAAACTAGAACTAGAAAATTTCCAAAAACGGGCTGCTGATTTGGATTCAGCCCCCGAATTTACCTTATAAACAGCTTTTGGTTGCTCAGGTCCAAAACCGTGTATAGGGGAGAGTGGGGTCACTTCGTACACATTTTGTTTTAACTAAAGTATACCGGATTCTATAGGAATGAGAGTAATGAATCTATGCCCATCTTTGAACTGCATATTTTTGGTAACTATAAATGACGGTGTCATTTTATTAGAAGTCATTAGTTTGTTTGTATTCATAATATTAAGCCCTGATGTTTTTTGTCCGAAGTAATCCCTGATAGGGGTCAGTTTGGACAAATTGTTAAATCGTGCGGGGTCAGTTCGTACACTACTAATTATGAGTGCGTAACTGTATGTACTTACGTAGCATGTAATCACGGACTTGGGTTATATCCGGTCTTTTGAGGTACTCCTGTGCTCCTGTTATTGTATCGGTTTTAGCATCAAGCAAATTTCGCACATACAAGGCCGGGTGTAAGTCCGTGGGTGTACATTGAGAATAAATATGCAGATCCTGAACTAATTTTTTAGAAATAAATTAGACAAAGATATATTGTTTTTATTTGGAATATTAAAAGATAAAAATAATTAAAATTCTTGGATTATGTATAAAAAACACTACCTTAAAATATAAAAACTAAAATCCAATCAAACTTAAAATACTGTTGAGCTCTGGCTGTTCCAGGTTCCCTCTTCGGTTAAGGGAGTAAAGATACGATACCCTGGCGATTAACTAAGAAGATACCATCCACTAATGGAAATATAAATTGATTATTATGTTTGCGCAAATATTTAACGTCAAACTCATTTTGAGCTACAGCATTTAATACAAGACCAATAAAATGAATATCATTCTTTTTTTGGGTAAATTTCACCAGTTCGAAATCATCTTCATTGATCATCATCATCATCCACCAGATTCCGCGGAAAATGAACGTCACCAGGTATATCTTCTTCTATAACGGACTGAATTTCCCCTACGCAGTAAAACTTCTTACTAGTGTGCACTTAAGAGCTTTAACTTTCTTTTTATTTCTTGCTTCTTCAAGCGCAATTAGACGATCCTTTTCTGGACTATCGGTGTAAATGCGACTTTTTCCTCTTTCCCCTCTAATTTTTGGGTTACAAAACTTGAAGAAGATGACACGAGGTCTTCTATGGTCAAGGAATTATTAAAATTTGCTGCAGATGTAGGCATGCTTTCTGCAGGTCGATCGATAACATAAGCTGCATCAAAATCTTCAGCAGTAAAGACTAATGAATTTAATGGCCAAACACCTGCCTTTCAAAATAACGATAAAATATTTTTGGTATAAAAGCTCTCTAGTCTGCTATTTTAGCAATTTTTGGAATGTCATAAATAGTTACGGCTTTACCGGGATTCTGTAACATAAAATCGTTGAATGCTACTTTTAAGTACCATATTGAATTACTTTTTCCGATATATGAGCACGATCTGTCTTTCTTTTATAATTTCAAACCATCCTGCAACTCACGTAAATGAAAGGTTAGGTGAGATATTAGAAGTTGATAATGTAAATGGGGCTAGTTCGGACTGTCCACACTGACCCCGACCACTTTGTACGAACTGACCCCACATGGCCATTTTTAGATTATTCAAGTGTATTTTAAAAAGATTAATTATACAAACAATATCTAGTCATGTTAACAAAACTGTATATGTCAGCGTATAATATTGTACTAAAACTAAAAGGAATATTAAATAATTAGAAAGTAAAAACACTATTTTCATAAAATGAACGAATCTTACTTTTTATGTGGTAAAATCAACAATTGTCAGCGACAATCACAAAGGTACTGCTAACAAGTTCGGTTTTAGCAGACGTAATACAGGTTACTACGAACCATCTACCACATTTATCAAAACAAAAAATCGTTATGTAATAAGGCGAATATTTGAAGTGTCCGAATTGGCCCCGCGTACGAATTAACCCCACCTTCCCCTACTTGTGTTATTAGAAAGATATTAGCATTGTGAAAATGATGGGCTGAACTGTGTTACAAAAATTGTGTCGGCCAGTGTTATCGTGAAAACATACCCTCAAAATATCGCCAGCATTTATTTTCAACTTTCTAAGCGCCCCAATTTTTTGACTCGCCCCTCGCGAACCGAATAACAAATGCCGACGCTACACAATCAACATTTCGGGCTAAAATTTCATTGAATAAACAGAAACGTATTCTCCAAAATATCATAGCAAAACATCTACACATTCCTCTCGAGCGTTCTCCGCCCGCATAAACACATTACTTCCTCCATCTTCGTACTCGTGCCGCGTTAGCGAACGAACATAAAACAGCCTCTTCCGGAGGGAACGTTATTGTACCGTCGAAAATTTATATTTATTTATTTTTCGACGCATTAATATCGCCCTAATACGGGATAACGCGACCGGGGCACAAAGAGGCAATAAGAAAATGATATCCATTAGGTCCGGGTCGTCGGCGGCGCCCGTTATTATCATCCGGAGTTACGAGTTCCGGGGTGCCCGAACGCTCGAATTCGAGCCGGCGGGGCTCGCCTCTTCGCGATAAACTTTTATATAAGAAACGGACTACTCACACGTATACAAATTCCCATAAAATACGTGCGCTGTAAACAAGGCGCGAGCAAGCCGCGGTAGTTTTGCGGATACGTCGATAAATTATTCCGGTTTTGCTATTTTAATAAGAGCTTCTTCTTTGATGGAGGCGGATGGTTTCTCGAGTTGTAAGTAAGTAAGGGCGTTAGTGTTGTGGGGTGACGGTAGCAAGAATCGTGGTAGACCGAATTCTCGTAAAGGGAAATCTACTTTGGAAAGACATGTCTGTAGTTTTATATGAAGCATTATATACGGGAGCTAGATATAGCGAAAGAAGAATATCAAAGTAACATTCACGTCTTTCGGAATATGCGGGAAAATTGTGATCTTGTAGCCGATAATTTTATCTGCGAGAAGGCAAAGGTGTTTTCCGCCGACTTCGTAAGTAAAGTACCGCGTATGTTTGATTCAAATAAAATATTTCTTGCCATTACCACATCGATTATTTGCAAAGCACAAGTAGGCATTTCGGCTACAAAGTGGTCTTCGTAGAAATTAGGCTATTGGAGGAGATATGGACGCTAGTAATAACATACGGGGTAAGTGAGGACTTTTGCAAAAAAAGAAAAAGACGAATTTTAGGAAAGACTCCAAAAGTCTGTGTGGTCTTTGTCACGACAATAAGGATGGGCATTTTCCGTCAAATTTCAACCTTCGCTATAACTTTAAAGAAGCTAATCTATCAAGTTTATATAGTGATATGGCTGGCAATTTTCGCAGAATTATTCTGATGTAAACATGGCTGTGTCTGAATTTTGCGATACACTATATAAAATAGTCGACATATCGGTTCCCAAATTCATTACACCCAATCGTTTACATTTAAACCACACCTCGGGCAACTCAAGTGCCATTAGATTTGAAATCGAGATACCTACCTGTTCAAAGGTATTAACGGTAAATATATACTTACTGCTGTGATTTGGAAATTACTTAACAATTTTATAGGTTATTGAAGCTGATGATACTTTGCCTGCAATGAAACGTACTACATTATGGAAAATATTGAAGGTATTAGGGTTTAAATGGGAAAAACGAAGTCGAAAGAGTATTTTAATTGAACGCAATGATATTGTTTTGTGGAGACGTAATTACCTAAAGAGCATTAGGAGATTTCGGATAATGGGGAGAAAAATCTATTATTTAGATGAGATTTGGGTAAATGCTGGTCACACCAAGGTAAAGGTGTGGAAAGATACAACAGTAACTGATGCCCGACATGCATTTATTGATGGCCTATCACGCCTATCTCATTACAAGATCCTTCTGGAAAAGGGAAACGTCTGATTGTGCTGCATATTGGTAGTGAAACTGGCTTTGTTGATAATGGTCGTCTATTGTTTGAATAAAAAAACTGGTGACTACCATGAAGATATGAACAGTAAAGTTTTTAGTCAATGGATGACAAATATACTGCCAAGCCTTGAACCCGGATGTGTTATTGTAATGGATACCATACCACTCAGTCAAAACAGATAAAATACCTAACTACTCCTGGAGAAAAGACGTAATAATTGAATGGCTCACATCCAAAGATATTGTAGTCGACAACAATTTATTAAAGGTTGAACTTCTTCATATGGCAAAAAAGTATATAAGTGACCATCCAACAAGTTATGTCATAGATGAAACGATAACAGCAACAGTATTACGATTGCCTCCATACCATTGCAACTTAAACCCCATTGAATTTGTTTGGGCTCAAGGGAAGCATCATGTTGCTGCTAACAACAAGACATTCAAGTAGCCAGAGGTCAAAACACTATTACTTCAAGGATTGGATCTTGTAAATGCTCAGCGTTGGGAAAATTGTGTGAAACATATGATTGCAGAAGAAGATAAGATGTATGAACTTGATAATATCGTGGAAGATTTGGTGGAAACTTTGATTATAACAGCAAATACTGGATCATCATCAGAACCATTTACTGACACTGACAGTGAATAAATTTATAATTTTTAAGATATTGCGAAAGTTAAATATGTTCACAATTATACTGTACTTTTTCATAAATGATGTACGTATGTATATATTAAATATATAAATATTTATGTTAATATATGAGTGCGATAAAAGTGTTCAATTTTTGTTTTCTTGTTTTTATTGACGTTACTTGTTCAATATTTGTTTATTTTCATTCAATTACATGCTAAAACAATGTTTAACTTGCAGTTTAACATTATCTGATACTTTCATCACATAGCCAATTACCTACCTATCCATCTATCCAAGTTTATTATTGAGGTTAGAATGTTGGAGTTTAGGTATTTTTAAATTCTTAAATGAGGTACGCTCGTATTGACATTTTAAATACTAGATATTACATTTTAAATGAGAGCGGTTATATGTTACACCCCAAATTAAAAGTTTTGTGTATAATACCATTAAAGTTATTCAGATCTTAGTTTGCTGCTTCCCTTGATGTAGATTTTGAATTTGCCGCTATTTTGCTTATTATCCCTGTGTGATACGTTCGGCGATCTCTACTTCGCGCGCTCTACTTCGTTCTTAACGTGAATGGAGTATAGTAATATAGAGGTTTCTTTAATAAATAATGTAAATTCAATGTAACAATATATAAAATTAAAAGTGTTAGTCAAAACACGGTGTTTCTAAATAAACCACACCTCTAAAACATGAAAGCACCCTACAACAACTAACATACTACAAAAAAGGGAATACAATATGATAAACATAAAAGATAATAATTGTGATATAATTACAGAAGATCAAATAATGGACAGACAACGGCAAAAATTGACAGAAACAGATACAGAAGTTGTAGAAAGTAAATAGGAGATAGAGGAAATTCAAAATGTAGAACCAACTTAAGAAGAAGAAACAATGGAGTCCATAAAAAACCTGAACATGCGAAAGGCTACAGGAAGAGACAACATAACAACAGAATTGATCAAATATACGAGAAAAGGGTATAAAACGACAAACCAAACTAATGAATGCGATTATACAAGAAGTGAAAATACAGAAGGAGTGGAGCTCGGGAATAATATTGCCCATCTATAAGAAAGGTGACAAGAAGGATTGTGATAACTACAGGAGAGTTACATTAACAAGCTTCCCAGGAAAAAATATTCGCTAGTATAACTAGTACCTATCATAGAAAAAGAATAAGAAAAATAACTGAAGATAGCATAGTGGACAATCAATGTGCATTTAAGGAAGCACTCAAGATTTAATATTTGCGATACGACAAGCAAGTGAAAAACTAATTAACAAGAAACAAAGAACACACATTTCTTTTATAGATTTAGAAAAAGCTTGCGATCGGGTAAGAAGGGAAGATATATGGAAAGCCCAAGAAGAGAGAAATTAAAAGTAACTAAAAATGAAATTATTTATTTTATAAAAGCATATATTAATGAATAATAAAAACATTGTTAACATTCAAACACATTACATACAACATTTATACATTACAAGAATTCATATAAATTTACAGGATACATCGACGTACAGTACAGGTTTCTATAACAGCAATATATTTGGATGAACTGAAGTCAAAGTGAATTAAAGTTGTCGTTTCGTGGACAATCGAGAAAGGCAGCAGTGTAGTCCTGGTTTCAACAAGAAATAAAAGTTTGTTTGGTTTACGACGTATTAATTGACAATATAGATAAGTCAATAAATAAGTCTATAAATATATTTTAAATAAAAGGGTTTTAAGAAGAAGTACCAATGGGAAAAAAGAACCTCACCATACAGAAGAAGAAAGAGTTTATAAAAAGGAAGAATCCATAAAGTTGCATCGAGAAAAGAAGTGAAGAGAGGAGATATAAAAGGAACCGTCAAAGGAAAAGAAATTACACTTACACACACTCACACACTAGGTAATTATTTTGATTTATGTTCAATATTTCCTAAAATTTATAATTATAATTTATGCTTTTTATATTATTATTTACGAGCTAGACCGGTGCAATTTACTTTAAGAAATATTAACTAAATTCTCAGTACAATACGAATAATATAAATACAGTAAGAACAATTTTAACCATCACACCGGCTAGTTTTGGTTTAGGAACACACTGCAATGTGCAATGTTTTGAATAAAATTTTAATAAAGTTTTACGTAGATTTACCTCAAATAGAATTGTATTCCCTAAACTGCGATGATAATAATTATCGTCCTTTTTAAAATTTAAATCTTCCGATAAAATTTTCTCCCTCGCGACATCCGTCACGTTACAAACCTTTTAGTTATTTCGCTTAAAGTTCAATTCCTAGTAGTATTCCTACATAACCTGAAGTTAATTTCATATTTCAGTCTCGCGCTCAGAATGTAGAAGCTATATAAAATAGCAATAATGCAAGGTATATAAAATTCTAAATGAAATTCCTGTCCTGATTTGAAAAAGTTTTAACGACAGAACGCAAGGCGATTTTATTGTCGATACATGCCATATAGAACGGCAACCTTCTCCGGAAAAAACACTCGCAAGGAAAATTTTTAAACCCGGACGTCGATGCATCGCTGTTTCTATGCGCTATTAAAATTTTAACTCGCTTGCATACATCCATGTACAAAATATACCTTAATATGCACATATTTTCCTCGTCCTGTTTCCGGAATTTACGAGATAGCAAGCCAATTTGAGCGAAGCGCTTACGGAGCACGTTTCATCGTGTTATTCGCGAGACGAAGTCGCGACATGTATTGAGGGAAGTCCCGGCTTCGTACGCGGTAGTTTATAGGACGACGGAGACCATAGAAAAGGAAGGGAGACACGGTTTTATTTCTGGCATAAACGTGTTTGTTCGCTTATTTAGTTGTTCTTTTGAACTCGGCTATTAAATGTATTAAGAAAGAACGGATTAAGAGTAGTTCGTGCGGTTGTAAAAGGGCATAACCGGGTTTCCATGTTGAAACTGCCCCCAAACGAAATGAAATTTCTTATCAATTATTCGAAAGCATTTGACCTATATACGTTTTTGCCAAATTTTCAACGCGATAGCCGCCATATTGGATGAGTAATGGCGGATTTTGTAATATTCGTTTTCGTCAATTTTAGCTGAACTAACCATCCGAAAATTCTGAAAAATTCGCAAGAGTGCTGTACATGATAGTACATCCGTGTGAATTTTACGCAAATTTTCCATTGGAGAGTTCGCGAAAAACAATTTGTAATATTTTACAATCAATTTTTCATTGTTAATAATCTCGTTCAACTTTGAACTTTTCTACTGCCGATGCGCCTTCTAAAGATACGTATTCCATAATTTTCTCAGATTTTTTAAAGGGGTACACGATACTGAAATAGATTAATATCTTTGAAGATCGTCATTTATTATGGTATCGGTCAACCAAAGCAGGTCGCAAATACTTTTTATGGCTTAATAGGTAACTTATTCTGCAAGAATTCCGTTGTTTAGTGAATTAAAATCGATTTTGAATAATTTGAAATAACGACACTTGATTATTTATTAGACTTTATGGCAAAAAATTTTATGAAAATAAAAAATATATAAAATATAGAAGATCAATATTGTCTTATACAGTACGACTGAATAGTTATATTATTATTAGATGAATACATTTCTTAAGGCACTGAAATCATTAACAAAACGTTTTATACTTGCCAAAAATTGTGATTATAATAATAAGAATGAATCTGTTGAATGCTATTATACCAAACTAAGAATTATCGTTAATAACAATATTATTTCTTGATAAACGTGGTTATTTCTAGCTCAGTCATCGTCGCTGTCTTCTTTGATTACCGCTGGTACGTTCTCAGCAATAAATAATTTGCTCAATATTTCTGCTGGTTTCACAATTTTTGAGAGGTATTGGCATGAGATAAATAATAAACAATCGCAGCTACATGAGAACAACAATCCACTGTATGTTTGCCATTAGGACGTTCACAGTTGTGTTGCTTGATTCCAGAGTAGCCCAAAGAGTTTGGCTCATACTCGATAAAACTTTTATAGGTTTTACTTCTAACATGTCTCGACTTAACTTCAACTTTGATAATATTTGGAGTTTCTTTGACATAACTTATTCCAATATTATTGTCTGCGTCCATTATTTCTGCCAAATAGGAAACCGCTTGATGTAATTGATAAGAACCGGTAAAAGATCTTCAAATCCTCTTCGGTCATTTCCGGGAAGTCTAATGTGTTAGAAGAACTCACCGTCTTGAATGGAACTTTACGCCTGCTTAATTTTTCTTCTTCTACTCTTTGCATTAATGTATTTTCAACACAATTTTTTAATTGCATTTGAGTAAGAATTTTATCAACAATTCCTGTATCAGAATTCAAACGTTTACCGAATTTGTTATTCAAAAACAAGTTATCCGACAATATGATTGAATTTTCGGCAACAGTTTATTATCAATTTGTTGATGGAGCAAATGATATTTTTCTCCTAAAATTCCGTGGACTGCTTCAACGACCCATCGAACCTTTGTTACCAAACGAGAATTATTTGACTCTGTGGTAGTTAGTTGTTTCCGTTGACCTTTTAGTGCAGGCATTTGTACAGTGAATCCTACAAACAATTTACGTAAAAATACTATATATATAAAAATAAGGCAAAAACTCAAAATAAACGAATTTCGTGAATATTGGATGAATCTGAAACAAAAAACTTCTAATCCTGAACTACGAAGAAAATGAATACAAAAATCGTGAAATATCAATTAATCAATACTATATATACATAAAAAACAAAAATTGACGACACAAATATCTCCAGGTTTGAGAATATTTCATAGACCGTTAGGATCTCCTAAAATATGTTCCGTGATAGTGGCATCATTGGGATTTGCTGAAAAAGGTCCAAGAGTTTCTACGATGTATCCATTCGTGGTGACTATTGCAAATGGTTTGCACAGCGGTTTTTTCTTTTGACCTGAGTATGATCTCCGTTGATATTCGTTGTTGGAGCTTTTTTCATGTTGAACGTAGGTTCCATCAAAAATTAAAGCCAATTCATTTTTCATGTTGAATATTTTTCTTGCCATCTCAGAAGTTTGGTTTTGGATCAATTCTTCGCGCGAACATGCATGGAATCCAAACTTTGTTGGTAGAACGTCCTTCATAAACGATTTAGTAACTCAATCACTATAGTCCAATACTTATTCTCGTTCTAGTCCAAGTACAGAAGCAATTACTTTGTTCGAATTGCCCGTTCGTAATTTAAACAAAAAAGTGACTATTGCTTGAGTTGGGCTTCGAAAAGTGGAATGCTTCAATGATGTCAGCATGTCACGAATTTCCAAAATGTTTTCCCAGTTTAAACCAGTGAATACGCGAATTTTTTCCTCTGACAAGGTATAATCGCCTATTTTATCAATAAGAGTACTTTCTCTTTGAATTAAAAAGTCCGTTAGAAAATGGCGTAAATTATCGACATCAATTGTGCTTGAATTTGAATGAATCCGAGTACGAGAGACGGTACATTGAGGAAATATTCAATGAGTAAGTGTAAAGTGGTTCTGAACTAATCGCTCTGGTACGCTATAACACCCAAACGAAGCAAGCTTCAGAGGTTTTGACGTCAAAGTCGTATACTACACCTTCGAAAAAAAAACATCTGTACACAGAATTTTATCTAATTTTGAACATAATAACAAAATAAAAATAAAATAAAATAAAACATTATACATAAAACATCCGGAAAAGATTTTCTACAACCAAATCCTACGGACTTCCAAATTATCAAAAACGCGTGGAACAGAAACGCGATGACCTCGAAGTAAGAAATACGATCATTACTGGCTATTCACTTCAGACGAGCGTAAACCACACACGCCAACTTTTTTGTATTGTTACTTGTACCCTTTCTCGCTTCAACGTTTGACGTGTAGATGGTGCCTCGGGTGCGTTAGTTTTGATCCAACAATACTCGATACGGTTTTCTGCTTCTAACGTTGAGTTGAACAGATCGGCCTTCGTGATTACGTTATTCCGTCTTCGCATTTAACTCTCGTTTAACGAAGATATGTACGGAAATTCGACTCTGAAAATCTGGAAGTTTCGATTTCCCGAATTGTACTGTTCAAACTATCGGCCATTGTATGATTGCTTTTCCCTCTATTGCAAGTGAGTTTTCCGTTTTGTTAATCACGATACCGTTACACTTTCTCCTTCACGTTGTTGTAGAATAGCGAACTATTACAAACTAGTACATACGAGTAGAGAGAGCTAAGATTTATTTTTGAAAACTATCGTAGAAGCTAGAAGCTAGTTTCCCGACATCGTTTCGTCAACCGCGAGAACACCCACCATCTTGGACAGCTTCCGTCCCGATACCGATTGCCACGCCGTAAGAAGTTTGACAACAAGAAATGCGTCACGCTAAGTCCCGCTTTTATTTCATTTTATATTTTTGATTCGTTGAGTTTTGGGAAAAATTCTCTAAAATCTTTTAGTTAATTTAGAGTTAGGAAATCGGAGATTTGTGTTGGAATAAACAGCGGTTTTCTTACTAATATTAAATTCTTTTAGTATTTTAAAGGGAGGGGGAGGGGGCAGATTGGTTTTTGGGTAATTTAATAATATATTTGTGGAACAAAACATTTAATTCTTTTAGGAGTTTAAAGGAAGGAAGACAGTTAATGTCACTTGCATTTTGCTTGCTTTTATTACGTTCTGCTAAAGCTGTAAGTGTTGGGATAATTGGTGATCGCATTAAAATTAATGATACTACACACATGTAGATGGAGCCAGTAGTAGAGTTTAAGAAGAAATAAAATGTTCAATCATAAAAATAAGCTGTAGTGAAAGTAAAATAAAGTTTAGTTAATTTCCACAATAAAGCCTACGATTATTGTACTACACTTCCACATAGAAACGTAAGAGCGCAAATTAATAATCCTAATAACAGGTTATGGTACCAGAAGCACACAAATCGTAAAAAAGAAATAGGAAACCTAACCTATACATAAAAAAAAGACATTAAAACAAGATATAACTGATGATATGCTCATTTCAAAGATTCTGTCGACATTGCCAGAAGATTACAAATTCTTTGCAAGCGCTTGGGAATCAACACAGAAGACAGATAGAACATTGGACAATTTAACATCGAGGCTGTTAATGGAAGAAATGAGACAAACATCAAA
The DNA here is from genome assembly GCA_038088585.1 of Chrysina gloriosa. Taxonomy (NCBI): domain Eukaryota; kingdom Metazoa; phylum Arthropoda; class Insecta; order Coleoptera; family Scarabaeidae; genus Chrysina; species Chrysina gloriosa. Next base: position 15,873,573 of record CM076087.1, on the reverse strand, counting down.
GGATAAAGAAGAAGCTGTTGCATTCAAAACAAAAACAAAAATTGAAGAACAGAGATGCAGGAAATGCAATAAGGTAGGTCACATTGCACGTTTTTGTAAATCACATGTTTCGTTCAATAGTACCCAAAACAAATGTTTTAAATGTGAGCAGCCAGGACATATTGCTAAACATTGTAACAAATCATTGTTTTGTAAAATTTGTAAAAAGAATAATCACAATGAAAAAGACTGCTACTTCAGAAAACGTCAAATGGAAAACAAAAGTCCAACTGTATCCTTTCTAACATCTACTGATACAAAAGATAATCAGATAAAAGTAAATTCAGATTGGGTTGTAGATTGCGGTGCAACCACACATTTGACGAATGATAAGACCTTGCTGACAGAATGTAAAGAAACAGATGTAAATATTTTAGTTGCAAAAGATAAAGCCTCAATGCATGCAAAAGTAAGCGGTAAAGTAGAAACGAAAGAAGTAATACTAAATAATGTATTATATATTCCTGAGCTCACAAAGAACCTATTATCTGTAAAGAAAATAACTGAAAATGGTGGACAAGTACAATTTAAAGAAAATAAAGTAGAGATATTTAAAAATGAAGTGAAAGTCTTGGAAGGTAAAAAGAATAAGAACGGATTATACGAAATAATGTTTGAAAATGCAGAAAGAACACTAGTAACGGAAACTAAAGATTCAGTAAAAGAATTACATGCAAAATTGGGACATTTGTCACTTAGCGGCATCAAAAAGCTTACTAAATTAGTCAATGGTATAAAGATAACTAATTTAGATATTGAAAATTTTGATAAATCATGTGAAGTTTGTTGTAAGGCTAGACAAATAAGGCAACCATTTTGTTCGGAAAGGCAAAGGGCCACGAGACCGCTAGAAATTATACACACAGATGTATGTGGACCAATTGACCCTCCCACATGGGATAATAAAAGATATTTCCTTACATTTTTAGATGACTACACGCACTTTACAACGATATTCTTAATTGAAAGAAAGAATGAAGTACCAGAGATAATAAAACAGTTCGCTGAAGAAGTACAAAATAAATGGGATAAAAAAATTTGGAAAATAAGGTGTGACAATGGAGGAGAGTATTTAAATAAAGACTTAAAACAATGGAGCAAACTAAAAGGAATAGTTTTGGATTTCACAATACCGTATTCACCGCAATTGAATGGCAAGGCTGAACGACTCAACAGAACTTTGATGGAAAAGGCAAGAGCTTTAATAGCGGAAAACGAAATAGCAAAGAAGATGTGGGGCGAAGCAGTGAGGACCGCGGCTTACTTAATCAACCGAAGTCCAACCGAAGGTCTAGATACAACACCAGCAGAAAAATGGACAGGCAAAAGATCAAATCTTTCAAATCTGGAGATTTTTGGAACTAAAGCATATGCCAAAGTTCTCGGCCCATTAAAGAAGTTAGATGACAGAAGTAGGAAATACATGTTCATAGGATATGCCCCAAACGGATACCGTCTATGGGACGAAATTAAAGAAAAAGTAATAATTACAAGAGATGTAGTGTTTCAGAAAAGTACGAAAAACGAAAAAGAAACCGAAGAAAGAGAAGTGCAAAAGAATGCAAATATTTATGAAGAAGACACACAAAGTACTTACGAAGAAAGCTCTAGTAATGACAATGCAAGTGCTTTAGAAAAGGAAGAAAATGAAATACAAGAAATAAGAAGCAGCAAAAGAACAAGAAAACAACCAAAATTGTTTGACGATTATGTTTTACTCGCCTACGAAGATGCGATGAATGGAGAGGACAAGGAAAAATGGACGCGGGCAGTCAAAGAAGAAAAAGACGCACTAAATAAAAATAACACATGGACGTATGTAAACGAAACAGAAATAGGGGATAATAAACCACTAAACAGCAGATGGGTTTTTCGAATAAAGGATGACGGAAGATATAAAGCAAGATTAGTCATAAAAGGGTGTCAACAAAGGTACGGAATAGATTTTAATGAAACGTACAGCCCTGTTGTTAACAGTGACTCGTTGAGAGTAATATTCTCATTAGGAACCAACAGTCAAAATTCAATTATAAAGTTTGATATTAAAACCGCTTTTCTCTATGGTGAAATTGATACAGACATTTATATGAGATTACCAGAAGGTTTTGAAACTAACAAAATTTGCAAACTAAATAAGGCTCTCTATGGATTAAAACAAGCACCTTACCAATGGAATAAATACTTTACAAGATTTTTGAAGAACAACGAACTTGAAAATTTGAAAACGGAGAGATGTATTTTCAGAAATAGAGACAGTTCTATCATCTTAGCAATATATGTGGATGATGGAATACTTATAGGTGATAAAGTAAAAATAAATCATCTAATTGAGAGGATGAAAGAAGAATTTGATATGAAAGTATATGAAAATCCAGATACATTTTTAGGAATGGAAATCAAGAGAAAGGACGGGACATTAACATTAACCCAACAAAACTATACTGAGAAAGTTTTGAAGAAATTTGGAATGGAAAATTCAAAGCCAGTTGCAACTCCAATGCTGCCTAACAATGAAAGTAATGAAGAATCATCGAAGGCAAGTGATTATCCTGTAAAAGACGCAGTAGGAAGTTTGCTATACTTATGTAACAAAACCAGACCAGATCTATCATTTGTGGTTAATTATTGTAGTAGAAGAGTCGATAATCCAACAACACAAGTGATACCAACAATCAAAAGAACTTTGAGATATTTACGGGGAACTACAAGCAATGGACTAAGTTACGGATCAAAAGTGGACAATAATGAAAGTTCTTCTTCTTCTTCTTCTTCTTCTTCGTATTTATTGGCTTACGGAAGAAACCATTTCAGCCAGACACTATGTGATGACTAGAGAAAAGAAATTACACTACTATATTCCACAAAGTATTGCCATTCTATTTTCTATCAATCGATCCAAAACTCGTCAAGCGGGGGCTCTACATAAGCTTTGTTTGCATGCAGCGTGCTAAAGGAATATAAAGGGTTAGCTTAAGACTCTTCTTGCTACAGGGCCCGTTGTAGCACCACAGAAATGGGCCACGGAAAGACACGTATAGGTTTAATAGAGTAGAGAAGAGGGAGAGGCTTTATTGGGAAAATATTGTTCTCTTGTTACATATTATAATTTGATTTTAGTTTTATCAAGGAAGTTCATTATTGCTTTAATAAGCTCCAGTGAGGGATTTATCAGAAGATAGGGAAAAGCAAAAGGCGAAGGCATCCCTATCGCGATGAGTCGAGAACAAAATTCGTTGCAGTGAATTAGGTTTATTCTACAGACAAAGAAAATGTGATTTAAGTCGCCTATCACCCCGCAGTTACAATTGGGGGAATCCAGGATATTGATCTTATTTAGATGAGCAAATGAAAGACAATGATTAAATCGGAGTCGACATATAGTGACGATACTTCTTCGATTAAGAATTAGGTCCTTAAACCAGGGTTTATTTGGGATCTTGCTTACAATCTGGCGATAGTATTTCCCTTTAACTTGGCTAACTTTATCCCATTGCGATTGCCATTTCTGCAAAAGTGGCTCTTCGAAGATATGTAAAACGTCTCTGAAATGAACACTGTAAGAGACAGATATTTGATCTAATCTAGCCCCCTGTTTGCTAGTTCATCTGCTTTCTCGTTGCCTACTATTCCTTTATGCCCTGGTACCCATAAGAATTCAATGTCAAACAGAGAACTTGACAGTTGTAAGAACATTTTCTTAATCTCCAATGTTATCCAGTCAGATCTACTATTTATCCCAGATTTCTTGATAGCGTAGAGAGCACTTTGAGAGTCAGATATGATGAGGGATTTTTTGAGATTTAGCCGTTGAATAATTTTTAAAGCTTCCAAAATGGCGATCGACTCCGCTCTAGTTATATTATGGTCGTCGTATAACCTGATAGATATTTCCTGATTAGAAGATGGTGCATATATGCCAATGCCTACGCAGTTAGTTAGAGCCAATTTGGACGCATCCGTGTAAATCAAATGAAATGATGGCCATCTGGATGCTACCATTTCACTAAATACACCATTTACTAGCTGGGTGGGAATGTTTGATAAATTATACTTTACGTTAGTATTGAGAATGACGGGAATTTGGTTATTTTGAGCATAAAAACTACAAAGAAAGCATGGGAGAATTGTAGTTACTTTTAGTCGGTTTCTATGATCCCTGCTATCGGCATAGGATTTAATTAAGGTTGGCAGAGGCAACTTCCTCCAAATATTTTTGGTGATTAAGTTCGAGTTTAAATATATCTGAGACAAGTTGTGTTTTAATTTGTTCTCTAAGCTTATGGATTTAAGTACTAGCTTGTAGGCAAGCTCTTCATATCTTATTTTTAGAGGTTGTTCGCAGGCTTCTATTAATAATGCATCTGTTGGAGTAGAACGCATCGATCCCAAGGCAATTCTAAGAGCTCGAAACTGAATTCTGTCTAATTTGGTTGAAAGAGTTTTAGACAGAGGAAAGATTAAGGGGCCACTGTAATCAATATGTGATCGAATCATTGCCCTATATAATAGTAAGAGACATGATGGTTGTGCACCCCACCAAGTTCTTCTGAGAGACTGTAAAACGTATAAACCCTTGGTAGATCTTTTAACTATATTATTCACCTCCGATTTGAAATTCAGTTTTCGATCCAATGTAATACCTAAGAATTTTACTTCCCATGAAATTCTATTATCATCTTTGATAAGAATCAGCGGTATGGGATCTGGTAATTGATAATGAAAGTTCAATAATACTTCAAGCATATTGCGATTCGGACTACGCGGGTGACATAAGTGACCGTAAAAGTACAACGGGATATGTAGTGTTATTAAACGAAGGTCCGATTGCTTGGCGCTCCCGCAAACAAACAGTTGTAGCATTATCAAGTACTGAGGCTGAATTCATAGCTGCCTCTGAATGTTGTAGAGACTTATTATATTTAAAATCATTTATTGAAGAATTGACAAATAAAAATGTTAAGGTTACTCTGTACATCGACAATCAAAGTGCAATACAAATGATTAAGAACGGAGTTGTGAATCGAAGGAGCAAACATATTGACGTACGTTACCACTTTATTTGCGAACAGGTTTCACAAGGCTTAATAAGTATTGAGTACGTACCCACCGATTTACAACTTGCTGACTTCTTTACAAAACCATTAAGTCATATTAAATTTGTAAAATTCAAGGAAGAATTTGTTAATTGTTAAGTAAAGAGAATGTGTTAAATGTAAACATTTTTCTTGTATTACTATTAAGATCAATATGTATTTTATTTAGCAACTCTAATGCGAACAACAATTAAGGGGAAGTGTTGGGATAATTGGTGATCGCATTAAAATTAATGATACTACACACATGTAGATGGAGCCAGTAGTAGAGTTTAAGAAGAAATAAAATGTTCAATCATAAAAATAAGCTGTAGTGAAAGTAAAATAAAGTTTAGTTAATTTCCACAATAAAGCCTACGATTATTGTACTACACTTCCACATAGAAACGTAAGAGCGCAAATTAATAATCCTAATAACAGTAAGGTGGCTGTAAGGCCGCTGCAATTCCAACAGCTACCTAGGGTGTGTAAACCTTCGACAAAAAGCTAGCTTAATTGAATTTAATTTAATCGGTTCGACTCAAGTGACAAATGAAGTGCCATTCAACGTCATTCTCTCGCCTCAATTCTTTTTTTTTATTCTTTCATGTTATTTTTAAATAGAGTGTTTAACTAGTTGCTGGTCGCTTCACGACAAGATAAAGATCCAGAACGTAGACGGTTCGGATAGCCCCGTATCACCTACTAAAGAAGCTGGAGGGTCCCTCTGATTACAGACATGTGATCCAGTTCTATAATTGGAGAGTGTTACTAATTTCTCGAACTTTAGCCTACGTCGTTTCGATTGGGCTAGCCTGGATCTCCACTTTCATGACCAAGAAGGTGGGTGATTCGAACCGTAACAACGAACTTCCGTATCGGTCACGTTTCTCACTTTTCCGTTTATCATTTCCATTCCACCAAAAGCTTTAGAAGCCACTAACACACCATAGACCATAACATTTTTGCGCGGGCTCCTTCTCTTTGGAAAGAACCTTTGTTGAAGCGTGCCTTTTAGTCTGCTTACTAAAAACAGTGGATTGTGCCATGACTGTGCATGGGTTGCAAAGTCACATACACGTGTCAGATTATATAAAGATTGGTTTTGTATTCCCGCGAGAAACAAAAAACAACCTTAACCTTCCGTGTACGAGGTGCCGTATAGCACATCCCAGCGGTTAACAATTTTTAATAGTTCAAATATAGTAAAAGCAGCCGACTTCGTTTTCTCAGTAGCTGCAAATACGACATTGCCCTTTCGATAAATGTAATTTATACAGTCCGGTGACACCATCAAAACACATGACACGTGCATAAAGTACGCTTGGCTGGATGCATTGTACGTAGAAAAATAATTTTAGTAATATTTGCACGTAATAATTTCATGTAAACATGTCATCATGGATTAACAGAGTTGCAAATACTAAGAGCCCTTTTAAAGGAAGACCTGGAATAATGTTTTTATTTTCTTCTATAAATTGTTCATAGATTATAAAAAGATGTACTACAGTCTTATAAATTTAAAAGAAAATGTGATTCTAACAGTTCTGATTCTCAAGAAATGACCTGATAGTTTATAAATTGAAGAAAAACTAGAATTTTTCTTTTTTTGTTTAATAAAAGTCCATTCAAATGTATAAATTAATATGTGTTTTACTTAAACCTATTTATTATTAGTTACTGAAATGAATTTCATATCAAAAACTCTCATAAAGTGTTAATTTGTTGATTTCATTTAATTTTGTTTTTGGAGTATGACGAACCCCACCTCGTATAGCATGTGCGATTTAGTCACCTCGTACACGGAAGGTTAAAGACGCCCAGGTTTGTTTGAGGCATTTATTTAGGCTAATGCCTGTCACGTCAATATCGACAAGCAGGGACATCGTCGTAAGAACGCGAATAACATAGAAAGTCTCGAAACGAGATCGGTTCGGGGTGGCCAACACTTTCTTTAGCGCGGTAAGAGGAAGCTGGACGTGTTTAGCGGAAATTATAGCCAAATTCGTAAGTACCAGAAATTTCCGTTCTTTTGCTTTAAATACACATCCGTTGTGTAATTTAATGAAACATGACGGTAATATAACGCTCGAGATTTAGTTCTTGATGCCCTATCGACGGCTGTACCGCTACCAAAATGTCCCTCGTATTACCATATTTTCTTGCCGCGTCTAAAAACATCCGCTTTTATGAGAATTTTATTTAAAGCATTTCCAGAATCCCATCTCCAACTAGAAACTTACCGTAATAACGTAATAAATTTGCATTGTTCGTCCCGCCCGAAAGTTATTCTCCCACTTAATTTGCGAGCCTCGAAATAATGATATCCTCAATCATTTTTTACGCGCAAACTCCGCGATAGATGGGAAAATTTTTCGTCACAAACAATATAATACGCGCCGTGCTTCTCCCCTTTTTATACTCTTCTTTTTTTTTTGGTCGCGAGCGCCTCGTTTGCGCCCGGCGCTACGTACCGCCGCGTCGTAAATTGTCGCAATTTCTTCCTTTTCCCCGTATTCCCGGACACAAAGTAACATTTAAATAAACGGATAAGGCGACCCTTGACAAATGATACCCGCTTCTAGCGGGCGGTAACGACGACGACGGACGACGAGGACTTTTCGCTTTCCGCTGTCCCCTCACGAAAGTATGACATTAAGCATAGATCAAGGGCCGCCGACGGTGGTGAATTTTACGGGATGATGCGACAAATTTGACTCGAAACCACAGTAATGCAAGGGGAAAAATTAGAAAGGAATTATTGGATTTTACATGCTGGTTAGGTAAAGAAGCGAGAAGGCAATAAAGGAAGCAGGGAAGGTACATACATCTGTGTTTTATTGATTTAGAAAAAGGATTCGATGGGGTAAATAGAAATGATATTTGGACAACACTACAGAGAAGAGGAGTCGAGGAAAAAATAATTACTAGGATAAAATACCTCTACAATAAAACAAGAAGCTTCATCAGAATGCATCATGAAAAATCAGAACCCTTTGACACAGCACCAGGAGTGCGGCAACGGTGCATCCTGAGCTCCCTGTTGTTTACAGTAGCCTTAGATGAAAGCATAAAAAGCAAAATGGCAGGTAAAGAAGTACAACATAGGATATTGGAATATGAGGCCGGTGGGAATATCAGAAATAACATATGCTGACGATATGGTTCTAATAGGGAAATGAAGAAATTTTAAATGAAAATGTAAAAGAGTAATAATAACAATAATAATAATACATTTATTGTCCAGGATCTCTTCGAGACATAGACACAGTCAAAGAGAAAATACAGATCCAAATACACAAAAAAGGAAAAACAATTAACATTTGTCAATTCCCCAAAAATTCATCCACACTATGAAAACTCTTTTTAATTAGAATCTTTTTATTTCTTTCCGGAGAGCATCCCCATTAGCAACCCTCTTAATATGCCCCGGTAAAGCATTATATACCCTGATCGCCGAAACAGAGGTCCCCTTTCATACAATGACAAATTATGTATAGGAACATGTAAATCGTTTGCTCCTCTGGTAAGCATATGACTTGAGACTTCCCCATTCTTTTTAAATATGTCTTTGTTCCTCAAATAATAATTTATTAGTTCATAGATATACATCGACGGTAGGGTCATTATATTCAACTGATTAAAGTATTGCCTGCAGGAAGCCCTCCCAGAAACAAATAACATAGAGCGCAGTATCTTTTTCTGAGAAATGAACACTTTGCTAATCATTGGACTTGAACCCCAGACTATCAGTCCATATTTAATTTGTGAATGTATGTATGCTTAGTAAAACATTCTCAATACTGTTATATCTACACTATTTCTAAGGTAGTACGAGGGTTGCCTTTTATGTTTCGGGATTTGGCAACCCTAGTGTTGCAATCTGGCAACTGACAGCTCTATCGTAAAGTTGGACATTTTTGAGGTTATACGTACTCAGAACGTTTTGACATACGAGTGCTATTTGTGTTGTTTACAGTAACTTAAAAGACTTATCTCGGCCCAAAAATGGTATTAAATCGTGAACATTTTCGTGCGATTATTTTTTACAACTTTCGACGTGAATTAACTCAGCAACAGTACATGGATGAACTTAATGCAATTTTTGGCGATGAAGCTCCATCAAGGACCAGTGTTTATCGATGGTATGGTGAATTCAATCGTGGTCGTAGTTCACTCCAAGACGAATTTCATGAAGGTCGTCCAAAATCAGTTGTTGTTCCGAAAACCATTGATGCTTTGCGCGAACTGATATTGCAAGATCGTCATGTGACCTATTGTGAGATTGAGACAACCTTAGGCATTAGTGGGACCAGCATACATTCAATATTGCATAAACATGTGACTGTCAAAAAATTTGATCGCGTTGGATCCCACACAATTTGCTCAAAAATCCGATCGCGGTGCTTCGAAACACGTCTATGACATCGTGACAGGTGATGAATCGTGGATTTACGCGTATGAGCCCGAAAGTAAACAGCAGTCGACTGTATGGGTGTTTCAAGATGAGCCAAATCCAACAAAAGTTGTTCGCGCACGAAGCACTTCCAAGCAAATGGTCGCCTGTTTTTTCGGAAAAACTGGACATGTCGCAACCGTACCACTAGAATAACGCAGAACAGTCAATTCTGAGTGGTACACAACCATTTGTTTGCCAGTTGTCTTCCAAGAAATCAGGAAAACCTATCGCTCTTCACCACGACAATGCGAGCTCTCACACATCGGCTCAAACAACTGCATTTTTGAGCACCCAAAACATCGATTTGATGAGTCATCCGCCGTATAGTCCTGACTTGGCACCGAATGACTTCTTTTTATTCCCGTACGTAAAAAACAAACTGAGAGGTCAACGTTTTTCGACACCTGAAGAAGCGGTTGCTGCATTCAGAATGCATGTTTTGGAGATATCTCAACCAGAGTGGCAAAAGTGCTTCGGCAATTGGTTCAAACGCATGCAAAAGGGTATAGATCTTCATGGGGAATATTTTGAAAAACAATAAAGTGATTTTCGTTGATTAATATTTGTTTTTGTTCTCTAATCTCGAAATATAAAAGGCAAACCTCGTATATTGCATAAAAGGCACTGCTAAGTTTCTTCAGTAAGTGATCTAAATGTATCTTCCAACTTAACCGGCCATCAAAAGAAACGCCTAGAGATTTTACGCTTTCAGACTGTGGCAGTGATTTTGTATTGTATTTATTGTACACTGATTCATTGTTATCACGTGGTGAGAAATTAAAAAAGTAGTTTTCTGGATATTTAAATGCAATTGATTTCTTACACACCAATATGACATATCACTAACCATTACACCGGTTACTCTCGAGAGATTGTCGAACGAGTCTTCAGCCACGAGATATGATGCATACTGATGTACTGAACAGTTTTTCATCGAATAAGGCAAGTCATTTACGAAAGCTAAGAATAACAGGGGACCCAGAATGGGGCCCTGGGGCACGCCTCTATTTATTATCTCGCAATCACTACATGTAGATGTTCGCGTGTCATTAACTGTATTAATTATATAAACACTTAGTGTTCTGTCTACTAAATATGATTGGGAAATATTCAGAGCAATCCCCGAATACCATAACGCTCCAATTTTGATAACAAAACACTATGGTCTATCAGATCAAAAGCCTTTGATAGGTCAAAATACACTCCACAGACATGTTTTTTCGAGTTGATTTGATTCATAATGTCAACCACAGAGTCACGAATTGCATCCTCACAACACTTATTTGGTAAGAAACCGTACTGATTGTCAGCAATTATATTATTTTTCTGGAAAAAAGCTAATAACCTATTATACAAGGTTTTCTCCAAAACCTTTGAAAATGCCGGCAAAAGAGAAATAGGTCTATAGTTATTAATGTCTCTAGCACTAGCGCTTTTTAATATAGGAATTATTTTTGCGTCTTTACAAGCTTGAGGAAAAATGCCAGAGAGAAACATTGAGTTGACAATATCTGCAATTGGGTGACTAATGTGATCAACAACGATTTTTATGATTTTCGTAGGTATACCATCTACACCGGCAGATGGTTTTGAGGCTAAAGATTTAATAATTAAACGAACTTTATTGCCACTAGCAGGACTCAAATACAGACTATTAGAGTTCACTGGAAAAGCTCTAACATCAGTTGCAGCATTATAACTAAAATTGTTTGAAAGAGTTGGTAAAGTGTAAAATGTTGACTAAATAATTTGGATACAATTTTAGGTTCACTGATATCCTCGCCATTAACATTTAGAACCATCTGACCGTTTGTATCGGGTTTCGAATTTTTTATGAGGATATAATCTTCCAGGCTGTCCTAGATTTATTTTCGGAGGAACACATCAAATCATTATTATAACGTTTCCCAAAATTCACAACCATTAATTTGTTTTCTTTTTTCGCTCTCTATAGTAATTCCAGAGGTTATCATCGTCACTACCTCTACAAATTTCAAATAAATTCCTCGAGGATTCAGACATTTTCCTAACTTCGTAAGAGATCCACGTTTTCCTTTTGCTCTGGTTCTTAGCAATTTTTTGTAGGGGAAAGCAATTATCAAAATAATAGTAAAAAATCCCCATAAACTGTTCATACTTACTATCGACATCTTTAGCATTATATACATCTGCCCAATACTCACTTTTAACAAGAGACATAAGACGGTCCATATTTTGGGCACAATAATTCTTACAATAGTAATACTGGACGCCCTCCCCGCAGGCAACACTAAATCCAAATAAAATACATCTATGATCCGAGATACCTGGATCAATTACTTGAGTTTCTGTGTTTTCAACATTAAAGTTACTAAAAACATTGTCTATACATGATTCAGATGTTCTCACTACCCGTGTGGGATCCTTGACAAAACGTCTCAAACCATAGCCCAAAAACAAATTTTCAGTACAGCTAGAATCGTCTGTACTAAAGCCAAAATCAATATTAAAATCGCCACAAACAATGACCTAATCAAACTTATTGCTAACATAATTAAGTACATCGTCCATAGTATCCATGTAATTGTCAATCTTTCCAGTAAGACAGCGATAAATACATATAATGAAGATCTTTCTGTTATTATATTTCAAAACATAATGAAGTATAATGAATGTCTGGAAAAAGTGAACCAGAAAATCTGCTAGGAAAAAAACAAAAACTATGTTACTCAGCAAGGAGGAAAAGAAACATGAAATCCTTCTAAATCAGAGAAAATTGGAACGGGTTAAAAATTTCAAATATTTGGGGACAATTCTAAGAGAAGATGGGAGGTTTGATGGAGAGATGAAGAGCAGAAACGAAACAACAGGAAAATTGTTCAACAGTATCAAGAGTACCTTCCTGAACAAAAAGATAAATAAAAAGAGATTAAAACAGAAATGTTTAAGAAAATAGCTGCACACATAGGGGTCTGAAGTGTGAACAACGACAAAGAATCAAAAACAAAGAACGCGAAGCATTGAAATGAGATTCCTTAGACGGGTAGATAGAAAAACAAGACTAGATAAAGTAAGAAATTGTACGATCAGAGAAAACTTAAAACTACAGCCCATACAAAACAAGATAGAAGAAGGACAACTCAGATGGGTAGGACAGGTTATGAGAATGGGAGAAGATAAACTCGATTCGAACGCTTTTATGGCAAAAGCGTGTTTGTTGAGAATTTGGTGCACTTTGTTGTACAGTCATCGTATAACTTCTAGAGCTTAATTAGTTACTTATCAAAAGCGATTTATCCAAATTCGTCTATTTCGAAAACATGATTGTGTTGCGGTACACACTTCCCGGATAGCACCCCAGACGATAATCTCTAATTGGTTTGAAAGTAGAGAATCAAGCGTTACTATTTGTTAATGGTTATATCATATCAATCTTTGCTATTCTTTGTATTATGTAAATATTTGAACGTTCAAATTTTATGTATATTGTAGTATTATATTGTAGTAAATGTGTATAGAAAGCAAAATTATTACAATTAATCTTTACAAAATTTTTGTATTGTATTAACAAAATAATGAACAATACAATCAAAATATATTACCCAGTGTGTATCACTGTAATTTGTTTTCTAATTCTTAACCTCTCCCTCCCTCATGAATTCTTTCTTCACTTTCCTTCTTTGGCCTTTCCTTTTATTGTACTTCTTTTTCTTTGGTCTGTTCGTCGTTTGTAAACAACAACTTCGTTTTTGATGTGGTCTGCTTCTTTTCAACCCTGGTATTTTATATAACTTTTTATCTAACTTTTCTCGTCGACCATCCCATACCGTCATCATCAACAAACTTCATTTTTTTCGGCACGTCGTTATAGCAATTTGGAATTCTAGATTTTGAAATGTTTCAAGTGTATGTGTGTGGTATATACGATATTTACAACGCTTTTCTATTTCTTAAAGAATGCTTGCTATAAAATTTACATCTTTTATTGGTAATTTTACTGATGGAGTATTACCATACTACAATATGTATGCTTATGAGGCAACGAAGTTATGATGATGATCTTGCAATAGTCTATTAAAAATTAAATCGTTTTCAATATTGATTTTTTTAAATTTAATTTTATTAATTAAATTATTTAATAATCACTTTCAGCGTCGACATTGATTTTGAAAAGGTTGTATCTTCCAGAGGAGTACACACTAACTGTTGAATAGAACCCTGTGAATTAAGTATCTAAACTTATTTTGAATATTTTATTATAAAATCAATTCGCCGCAGGACCGTCTTCACTGAGCACGTTGTCGGGCTCGGCTTCGACTATTTTCTTTAACAACAATCAATATGGACATCCTTTCATTTAAACAAAATTTCCTTTAAGCCCGTTTACCAGGTGTACAAGTATGAAATGAGGATTTCAGACAACAGATGGACACCAATGCAGTTTGCGCTATAAAGATTTCACACTGCGCCGTTTTGGTGTCTCATCAACAAGTGTCAGACCCGCGTGAGTAAGAAATTGGAAAAGTGTGTGAATGGTGTTATGTTGTTGTATTCAATATGTCGAAATTTATACCTAAGAAAGAGCATTCGCGGGCAACATTAATTTTTTGACTTCGAGAAGCTCATGATGAACATGCTCCATCGGAAGATGGGTGTGAAGGATGGTTTCGGCGTTTCAAAAGTGGTGACTTCGATGTTGCGAACATTGAACGTGGAAACCCGCTAAAAATACGAAGCTATGGAATTGCAAGCCGAGCAATGGGGCGTTAGTCAACAAACTGTTTCCAATCGGTTACGAGAAATGGGAAAGATTCAGGAGACCGACAGATGGCTACCACACGAGTTGAACGACAGGGGATGAAAAGTTGATTTATTTTGAGAATCCCAAGCGCTGAAAATCATGGGCAGACCCAGGCGTAGCATCTACATCAAACGCAAGACCGAATCGCTTTGGTCTGTGTTTGGTAGGACCAGAGGGGCGTGGTCTACCATTACCTGTTCAAACCTGGGGAAACGGTTATTACAAAACGTTACCCACAACAATTGACTAATTTTAACCGTTCGCTGCTTGAAAAAAGGCCAGAATACTGAAAGAAGCAAAACGAAAGTCATTTTTCTTCATGACCATGCTCCATCACATTCGGTATTTCGGCAGGTTTGCGACACGTTGGGTAGCACTCACATGTCACATGCCATTCGGCTTACTCACCAGACTTGGCTTCTTCCGGTTACCACTTGTTTGCATCGATGGATCAAACACTTGCTGAGCAGCGCTTTGGTTCGTACGAAGATGTGATAAGGTTGCTCATTGAATGGTTCGCAGCAAAAGGGAAAGATTTTTACTGGCATGGTATTCACAAATTGCCCGAAAGATGGGAGAAATGTATAATACAAGCGATGGAGCATACTTTGATTGAAGCACTTTTTATCATTCTTCCGAATTTAACATGTATTTTTAGAAAAAGAATCCGCATTTCATAATTGTACACCTGGTAGTACCCTTTATTTGTTCTCGACCTTAAAGGTCAGACGAACATTCCAGCCAAACGAGATTTTGAATCGCAAGGTGGTAGCATGAACATAAGCAGCGAGGTAACGCGACATTACCAATACCAAGTCAACATCATTCAAGAGCCTTTGGACGTGAAACAGGACAATGTGCAGATTCACATATTTTCTATTTTAAACTTTGCGAGTTCGTCACAATTAACACAGACATAAATAACAATCGAACTTACATACGTCCCTTCGATTATTTTTAACATCGACATCGATATCGGCATATCTTTAATTATACAAAAGTTTCCTATAGAACTGTTTAGTATCCTTATAGATCCTTAGGGTCAGACGAAATTAATGCAAGCCCCCATTTGTTGCCGTTTGTAACGCGCACGTATTCACCATGTGTTAACCAATTCTAATGATAAGATCTACGTTTCGGTAGCTAGCAACGTGGAGGATTTAAAAATGCATGCA